>CM066032.1:1124768545-1125368545 GCA_033557465.1 Ichthyophis bannanicus | reverse complement strand
AGACGTTTTCGCCCAACACACTTTGACTCTTTCCAGTGATTGTATTATCTTCTCAGAGACCAATCCTTTCAGGGACGTCGATGAGCAGATAGAGACAGATTCTCTGGAGCCCTGGGAGATCCTAAGAAGTCTCAATGAACATTTACAGATCCAGGCGGAGTTGGTACTGGTAGGGGATCGACTACAAGCTTTTTACTCCATTGGGACCCAGATAACATCTGACTAGTGGGTACTAGAGCTCATTCAGGAAGACTATGCTCTTGAACTGGCCCATCCCTCTCTGATGCCTTTATGCTGGCACCCTGCTGGGCTCCAGGCAAGGCAAGGATGGTAGCAGAGATTTTTGAGAGGTTGCAGCAGCTCGATGCCATAGTTGAGGTTCCCCCAGAGGAGATAAGGTTGCTATTCCATATATTTTGTAGTTCCCAAGGAGGGGGGCACATTTTGGATCTGAAGCATATAAATCAGGCCCTGAAAGTGCCACATTTTCACATGGAAAACTTGCGCTCAATCATAGTGGCTGTTTGACAGGGTGAATTCTTGACATCATTGGACTTTCCAGAAGCATATTTAGACGTTCCAGTATGGATGGATCATCAGTGAACCTGTGTTTGCAATTCCCATGGACTGTTTACAGTTCCGTGCTCTTCCTTTCGGCCTCGTCACAGCTCCGTGGATATTTGCCAAGGTGATGGTGGTGATGGCTGCCGCCCTACATCAAGAGGGGGTGCTAGTTCACCCTTACCTGGACGACCGTCTAATCAGAGCAAAGTCAGTGCAAGAGAGCCAGGTGGCAATGCAGCATGTGGTTTCATTTCTTAAGGGACTAGGATGGGTCGTCTACTTTGCCAAGAGCAGGTAGAAACTAACCCAGTCCCTGGATTATCTATTCTGGTTTCTCTGCCACAGGATCGGATTCGTAAGATGCTGATACAACTTCAAGAATTCCTGAGGAGGAAGTCCCCTTGTGCTTGGCATTACGTGCAGCTTCTGGGATCCATTGGGGCCATATTGGATTTAGTGCCCTGGCTAAGGGCCCATATGCATCCTTTTCAGAGGGCATTGTTGTCCCACTAATCTTCTCAGAAGCATTCTCTTTGGAGGAAGTTGTCATTACCACGAGTGACCAGGAGGAGTCTCGGATGATAGATGGATTCTGCCAAGTTGGTGGTAGGGGTACCCTTGGAACCACCCGATAGGGTGATAGTAATTATGGATGCCAGCTTGATGGGCTGGGGGGTGCACTGTCAGTGCCAGGTGGGCACAGAGTCAGTGGTCTCTGGAGGAGAAATCCTGGTCCATCAGTCGTCTGACAATGTGGGTGGTCTATCTAATGCTGCAACACTTTGCTCTGATGGTGCAGCATAAGGCAGTAAGAGTCTTCTCAGATAATAAACATAAGAGCAGCAAAATCCATTACAGATCTAAAAAAGTTACTCAAAACACACCTCTTTAGAGAATACTTTGGACCCAATCACAATACATAATTAGAACTGATACATCTTACCCCATTTGGCTTCACAGTTCATCCCTGCATTTATCCCTCCCCACATATGAAGTTTATTTCTCCATGGACATAGTTCATTCCTTTCCCACATTTAACCCCATATTTATCTCCAAATTGTCTTACCTTCTTTAATGTAAAACAGTTCTTCTACAATTGTTATGTTGTTCCTTGTAAACCGCCTTGGACAAAGGCAGTATATAAAAACTGTTAAATGAGACTGCTGTGGTTTACATCAGTCATCAAGGAGGAACTGGAAGTGTGGTGATGACAGAAGAAGTAGCCCCTCTGCTTTGATGGGTGGAGGTCAATCTTCTGGTCTTGTCAACAACTCACCTTGCCGGAAAGGAAAAACTTCGAGCAGATTATCTCAGTCAAAATCTTTTGGATCCAGGAGCATGATTTCTGATGGATTCAATGTTTCAACAGATTTATTTGTGCTCTGTTGGGGATACTGTTGGGGATACTGATGGCATCTGTGGACAACTCCAAGGCATCTAGGTTCTTCAGCCGCAGGTGAGAGAGAATGTCTGAGAGCTTCGATGCTCTTACACAGAAGTGGCCAAGAAACAGCATTTTCTGTTTCCTGTGTGGCTATTGATGGGCCAGGTGCTTCATAGGATAGAAGCTCATTGAGGCTTAGTGATCTTGGTAGATCCAGATTGGCCCCAGAGACCATGGTACATGGATCTGGTGCGGTTGACTGTGGAGAATCCTTGACTTCTCGCAATGCAGGGGTTGATTCTGATGCTAGACATGGGTCGATTCTCTCTTATGGCTTGGCACTTGAGAGGGCTAGGTCGAGAAAGCCAGGTTATTCTTCTCAGGTGATAGCTACTTTGCTTCAGGCAAGAAAGCGTTCTGCCTCTGGTCTGTATTCGTGTATGGCGTGTTTTTGAGAGTTGGTGTGAGGAAAAGGGGCTTCGTTCACTGACTGCATCTCTGCTTGATGTATTGGCTGTTTTTTTACAAGGGTGCTTGATATGGGTCTCACACTGAATTCCTTACATGTCCAGGTAGCGGCGTTGATCTGTTTTTGAGGCAAGATCCAAGGGATGTCCTAAGCATCCCATCCAGACGTGGTTTGTCTTTTGAAATGGGTCAAGCATGTCTGTCCCCCATATTGGCAGCAGGTTCCAACATGGGACCTTAATCTGGTCTTGTCTGTCCTCACAGCTGCTCCGTTTGAACCGATAAGGTGGTGTTCCTTGAAAGATCTTATGCTGAAGACTGTCTTCTTGGTAAGTATTTGCTCAGTGTGTCTGATTTTAGAACTCCAAGTCTTGTCATGCAGGGTACCTTTTCTCTTGATTTCCAAAGAGAATCTGGTCCTACACCAAGTACCATCCTTTCTGTCTAAGGTGGTCTTTGTGTTTCACCTAAATCAACTGGTAACTTTTCCCGTGTTTTTCGATCAAAGCAGATGCGTTTTATTTTCAGATGTTGCACAAGTTGGACATTCGCTGGGTTCTCCGTCAGTACTTGAAGAAAATGGAGGTTTTCTGACATTTGGATTGTCTCTTCATCCTTTTTGGAGGACCATGTAAAGGAGAAGCAGCTTCTAAGGCCTCAATTGCCCATTGGCTGAAGGAGGCTATTGCTTCTGCATATTTGCTTAAAGGTCGCCTCGTTCCAGTGAGCCTCTGGGCCCACTCAGCCAGGGCAAAAGCAACTTCTTGGGCCAAGTACGAGTTTGTCTCGCTGGTAGACGTTTGCAAAGCAGCAATGTGATCTTTTCTGCATTCCTTTGTGCATCACTACCATCTGGATGTTCAAGCAAGGAGTGATGCACTTTGTGGCATACAAGTGTTGCAGGCTGGGCTGGCTCCCCCCCCCCCCCCCCCCCCCCCCCCCCCCCCCGTGTTCTTAGATACTGCTCTGCTACATCCCACATGTCTGGTCTGGACTAGACTGGAGGAATGATAAGGAATGTGAAATTAGACCTTACTTACTAATTTTCTTTCCTTGAGTTCCTCCAGTCCAGAACCCACCCTGTCTGTATTGATCACTTTGAGCCTGGGCATGTTGCAGATTTCATACTGGATGTTGTTGCGCCTTCAAGTCCATGCTGTGCCTGTTCTCATGCACTGTTCTTGGGGGCCTTTAATGTTTAAGGAGAAGAGACCCGGCCATATGCTGTTTCTACATTTCCAGACTCTTTTCAGAGCAAGAGCCATTTGTTGTTTGGTTATGCCATGTACATAGTTATTAATGTTAAATTGAATTGTTTACTAATAGCAGTTTTTGTGGAGTCTGCTTTGTTACAGAAATATTGGTGTGAGGAGAGATGACAGCATGACATCAAACAGTGTTCACAGTCTCTATCTGCTGGTGATGGAGCATAAACCCACACTTCTGAACAGGACTGGAAGGACTCGTGGAAAGAAAATTAGCAGGCAAGGTCTAATTTCACTTTATCCTTCTTTTTAAAGTTAATATCTAAATTTGAACAGAGAGCCTGACTCAATGTCAGGTGTGATGAAGAAGCCCCAATTTCCACTGTTAAAATACAAAACATGCAGCATGTCAGTGCAAAAGCTGACAGGAGAATAGACCAGGTGGATAGCTGTTGTCAGTGGCAACGACAACAAAGGCAGCCACGAGGTCTGGAGAAACGTGTAGTAAAAAGAAACGCCCTAATTCCCAATAGCACACACCTGGTAGGGAGGAGTATGCACAGCCCTTATAAGGATAGTGCAGGGAACACAAGGGGGAAGCATTACAAGGACGACACCTCCAAAGAGTTGCCAGGAGGAGAGGAATTGTCAGAGAGCTCAGATTTGGAACAAACCCTGAGAGGGAGAAACCTGGGACAAGGTGAGCACTGTAGGAAGAGAAGACAGCTTGTCTTACCTACAGCAGTTACCAGAGAGGAACCAGGAAGAGTCTCTCACTTCAGTATAGGAAGTGACTCAGAGTCTGAACCAGGAAGCGTTCAACCTCAGAGATACCCAGAATCCACTAGGAGGAAGCAGCTTGCTAGAGCCGAGGCCAGCTGGGCAGCTCCTGCTGATTGCAGAGACACGGCAGCATGGAACCTACGTCCTAACCAGAGGAACTGCAAACCAAGAGCTAAAAAGTATGTAACAAGAAGCTGGGACTTGGGGAATGAATGTGAGCCATTGAAAGTTAAAAGGAATAAAAGTGTTTGTAGAGTGAATGCAGAGCAACCTTACACAGGAAGCCAGAGGTGGGGGCAGGGCAGCTACTCCCAACCTAACTACCTGAATAGAGAGCATTCACAGCCGTCAGAGAAGCTTAGAGACTGGCCAGAAGACGTGTATATGTCAGAAGAGGAGCTGGCAGTAAGCTTTAAACCCCAAAAGAAGCCTTACAAGCTAAAGTCTGTTAGCAAGAGGGGACAGAGAGTTCCTATATCCCAAACAGAAGATAGCAACAGAGAAACTTACCGTGAGGGCTTGCCAAGGGGAAATGTCCAAACATATTTCAACCAAGAGGGTTTGGAACGTGAGGAGGAACCCATGTTAGTGGACTCTCTCAGTGAATCCTCATCTGTATCTGACCTAATGGACTGTACATTAGTCTCATCTGAAAGAATATCTCTGCGCTAGACAGAGCAAAAGCCTGTGTGCTACAGTTTAAGTTCCTACCTTGAAGCAAGAAGTTATTGCTGTATGTCCTTTGTGTTTTTGCCAAAGGATTGGAATACTTTTGTTTCTGCTTGTGTTCTGTTCACTTGTTTATTAATCCACCCCGGGAGGGGAATAAATCCACATTTTGCTTTACCATTCGAGTCTGCACAACTATTTCTTCACCATCAGCAGCACACTGCCCCCTGGTGGTGACACAGGATGGACAGGAAAATCAGGCTAGTGTCTCCAGGTCTGTATTTATGAGCTCTAAACCCTTAATATAATATCTTGCTAGCCTTAAAATATATTTACACTTATAGGTGTAAGTCCAGTATCTTCTACAGTATATAATAAGAATGGTGTGAGAAAATATATGTGTTTGGTTGATATATTAAAAGGTTTCATTTAAGAACATACGATTTTATGATGAGTTTAAAACTCATTCATTTCTGTAGGCTGATTCCTGTGCCTATGGTTGGTTTCAAAGAACTTTTGAGACGGTTGAAGGTCCAAGACCAGATGACAAAGCAACACCAGACCAGATTGGATGTAAGTGTTAACATCAGTAGTAATCTGTTTTTAATTGCACCTTCCCTGATACAGTAGCAAGAGAGAATGGGATGGGGAAGGGTTTTTTGCATGCGGGCTTTATGGCTAAAAGAAACGCATATGCCCAAATGTTAGTCTTAATCGCCAAAAAACTGCTTAAGTTGTATTATTAGCTGATCCATATGCATACTAGCAAAATAGCTTCACTTTTGTTTATTTTCTTCTTCTTCACTTGTGAGCAAGCCAAACAGAACAAGCCTATTGTGACTGATATGTTTAATGAATAGAGATCACTGATCAGAATGATAACTTAGCCTGCAATGAAATTTGTTGATTCTGAGTATTGGTCTTGACACACTATATTAAATGTTGCAAAAAGGAGTGCACATAGAAGGAAAGTTATCACATCAAGGCATTTATATTAAAAGCATCTCCATTTGTAAATCTCAGCATTTACACATGTAGATGGGCATACACATGTAAATGTGATTTTTTAAAGTCATTATTTATATGTAGAGATCACCACGCAGAGATTTCAAGAGGGCGTGGTTTGGACAGGCCACAAATATACATACATATTCCCCATCGTGCATAGGGAATAAAAGTATATTAAAGAAAGATTCCCTGTCAGCTTTTGCACCAGCTCATGAGGAGAGAGAGTTTTCTTTTTTTAAAAGTGCTCATTTCAGTCAGAACTTTACATGAGGGATTAAGGGAGTATTTGTCCTTAGTCCCAATTGCGGCTTCACTAATTAAAAGTGGCAGTCATATGTCTAAACTTCTAAAATGACCCCATTATATGAGTCAGTGCTAACATTTCCATATGGAAGTTGCAAAATCCCCCCTTCTGTGTGTAAGTACCGACACTTACATGTGGAAGGTGACATGCTGCTGCATTTTGTGCACATGTAGATTTGCTAAATGGCTCCTCCCCTGTGCATTTTTGCTTGTCCTTGTGTTTTTTGCAAAAGGCTTCGTGTTTGGCACAGTTTTTTGTAAAATACCACCAGAATTGAGCATGTACTAGGAGTGGCCTAGTAGTTAAGGCAATAACCTAGAGCCAGAAAGATCAGGGTTCAGATTCCACTGGCACTCCTTGTGGCTTTGGGCAAGCCACTTAACCCTCCATTGCCTCAGGTGCAAACTTAGATTGTGAGCCCTTTGGGAACAGAGAAATGCATACTGTAACCGAATGTAACACGCCTTGATCCCCATCTGGAAAGGCGTGAGCTAAATACTACAAATAAAAATACTGACCTGGATGTCTCAATTGTGATCTCTATGCTCTATTTAAACAAATAATGAAATTCAAGGCAATATAGCATAAGCAGTTAATAACTATACCAGGTTCTCCTTTTAAGATGTTTGTTCTTTGTGGCTTTCTGGAGTCCAGTGGATTGCAGGATCTGAGGCAGCATGGATTTACCAGAGGCAGATCTTGTCAGACAAATCAATTTATTTCTTTGACTGGGTGACCAGGGAGTTGTACCGAAAGAGAGCCCTAGATGTAGTATACTTGGATTTCAGTAAAGCCTTTGATATCATTCCGACAGGCAACTTATGAACAAATTGAGCACTCTAGGCACTGTTCCCTCTAAGCTGTGCGCGTGTGTGCGCGCACATACCTCGCCGAGCGAGCGCACATACTTTACAACAGAGCGCACAAATATTACGGCTCTGATTCTGATGGAAAACAACACAGACGTCTTAAAATTTAAAAGTTATGATTGCAATTATTAGAAATTTCCCGCTTCATTTAGTAATCGTCTATTTTCATTTAATTTGATTAAAATCAATGTGGTGTACATACTGTATTCTGATGTGTAGTCAAATTTTAAAGTATATAACTCCGAGTGTCGTTATGTGGCGCACAAAAATTTAACCTTCCTTCAAAAGCTGCACACAGCTGATATTTTATGCGCACACAGCCTACAGAAAATTAGAGGGAACATTGACTCTAGGGATGGTCCCTAATGTGACTGGCTGACTGGGTTAGAAAGTGGTTGAGTGGGAGGCGACAAAGGGACAGGTAAATGGAGTTCACTCTGAGGAGAAGGGGTGCCACAGGGGTCTGTCCTTGGTCCGATTCTTTTTAACATCTTTGTTAATGGTATTGAGGAAGGGCTGTCGGGTAAGGTTTGCCTCTTGCGGATGATACCAGAATCTGCAATAAAGTAGACAACCAGGAAGGAGTAGATAACATGAGGAAGGATCTAGCTAACCTTGAAGAATGGTTAAGAATTTGGCAGCTGAGATTTAATGCTAAAAAAATGCGGGGTCATGCGTTTGGTCTGAAAAAATCCAAGAGAGCGGTACAGTGTAGGGGGGAAAGTACCCTTTGTCCACGAAAGAAGAGCGGGACCTGTAACTAATGATCTTAAAGGGGCTAAACAGATAGAAAAGGTGATGGTGAAATCCAGAAAGATGCTTGGGTGCATAAGGAGAGGAATAGCCAGCAGAAGAAAGGAGGTGATAGTACCTCTGTATAGGTCTCTGATACGACCTCATTTGGAGTATTGTGTGCAATTCTGGAGACCACACCTTCAAAAAGATAGAAACTGGATGGAGTCGGTGCAGAGGGTGGCTACTAAAATGGTTAGTGGTCTTCCTTATAAAGCATATGGGAACAGACTTAAAGATCGTAATATGTATATGTTAGAGGAAAGGCAGGATAGAGGAGATATGATAGAGACGTTTAAATACCTCCATGGCATAAATGCACAGAGGAGAGCCTCTTTCAGTTGAAAGCAAGCTCTGCTACTAGGGAAAAATAGGATGAGAGTGAAAGATGTAATATAGACTCGGGAGATATATTTGGAAATATTTCTTTACAGAAAGAGTGGTAGCTGCTTGGAATAGTCTCCCAGTGGAGGTAATGGGGACGAGGACAGTATCTGAATTCAAGAAAGCATGGGGCAGTCACAGAAGATCTCTAAAGGAAAAAGGGGACTATTGTTGATATGGAAGGGCATACTAGATAGGCCATATGGTCTTCTTCTGCTGTCATGTTTCTGTGTTTCTAGATTGCAAGCTCTGTGGAGCAGGGATTCTTACATGTGTACAGTGCTGTGTATGCCCTAGTGCTTATATATTAGTTGTAATAATAGTAGGAATCTACTGTACAAAATTCTTCTTGCTGGAGAATATAAGTTTTCTACTCTTATTTTAACTGTATCAGAATAAGTGTTTCACTAATCTTACTGAAGAAACAAATTAAATGGCATACAAATTGTAGAAGGAATGTTTGATTGTCAGACACATTAGTATTGGAGGTTCTGATCATGTTGATGCAATGCTCAGGCCTGGCCCAAATGCATGCGACGCCTGTAGTCTAGCATCTCCCTTTCCCTCAGCATCTCTTCTTCCCCCCCTCCCCCCCCCCCCGTAGTCCATCATCTCCCCTTTTCTACCATCCTACCAGGGGACCAGCATCTTTCCTCTTCACCCTCAAAGTATCTGACATCTCTCTCCTTTCTTTTTCTCCACCACAGAGTCCAGCATCTCTCTTTTCCCTCTTCCCCCCCCCCCCCCCAAAGTGGCCAGCATTCCTCCTCCTTTCTCCAGGACCAAGCAGGAAGTCAGTCCTCACATATGGGTGTCATCGACGCCGATGAAGCCCCAGCGGAGCATTTCCCCAGCTTTCTATGAAAGCCTTTAGGAATGCAGGCACGCATGCTCGGTTCCCTTCCCACCTAAAGGTGCCATCTTACCTCAGTCTCTCTTTTTCCGAGAAGCCCACCGGACGTGTGTCCTGTCATCCCGGATAAAAGTTTGATTTTTTCGGCGATTCTCGCTATTTTTTTTCTTCCCGGTTCGACGCCAGTTCCCCTCCCGCCGGGTTCGGTACACCGGTATCGAGCCCGATTCTTCTTCTTCGGTTTTTGCCCTTCGTGGCTGGCGTTCACGCCCTTTTTTGATTTTTCCCTGGAAGGCCGGTCCTTTGACCTCGCGGGGACTCTTTTTTCCCCGATGGCTTCCAGCGGTTTCAAGAAGTGTGATCGGTGTAAGAAGTTAATGTCTCTCACCGACACACACGACTGCTGCCTTCGGTGCTTCGGCCCTGATCACGACCCCAAGACGTGTGGACCATGTGGGAAGATGTCTTCCAAGGCACTGCGAAGTCACCAACAGCAGAAAGAAAGGCTTTTCTTGGACTCAGCCTCCGGCCAGGCCCGGACCTCGTCTGAGGCCTCGACATCTCGGGATTCGGATCCCGTGCGCCGTCGAAGCTCCTCGGACAGGGGGTCCCCCGACCAGGAACGCAAGAGGAAGAAGCGGCTCGTGAGGTTGTCAGAGGAGGAGGTCCCTGGCTCCTCGAGGGCCAGGTCTAAGACCCCCGACTGTCGCCCCGGGCCCGTGGAACAAGAGAAGCCTGCCAAAGTTGTTCGCGTGGAGCCAGAGTCTGCTGGACACATAAGCCCTGTGGTCCTCGAGGACTCTCCTCCCAGAGAGCTGACATCGGGCCCGGCGCTGCCGGGGCCCGAGTCGGTGGCTGCTGCGTCTCCCGAGCTGAGTCTCAGGATGACAGCCTTGGAGAGCAGACTCTCTGCCTTCATGGAGCAGCAGCGGGCACTGATGGCCAGCCTGTCTGGCGCATCTGTCCCGACCTCCGGGACATCGAAGTCGACCCCAGAGACCGAGCCGATACTCGAGTTCATCATGGCTCGAAGTCGACCTCGGTCGCGGTCTCCCTCGACCTTCCGTTCGGGACCGAGGGCATCGACGCCAGTGCCTCTGGCGTCGGGGCGGGTGCCCCAGGGTCCCGCGGGATTGAACCCTGACTCCTCGTCGGACGAGTCCGCCTGGGAGACGGAGGATGAGGAGTCTCCCGACACATTCAAGACTCAGTGCGTCCCCTCGGACTCACCGCAGTCTGAGCCCCGGAGTAGATCCCCTCCGGAGGACACCCGGTTCTCAAAGTTTGTCCGGGATATGGCCACTGCATTGGCTATTCCGGCGGACCCCGAGGAAGAGCCTCGAGATGAGGAGCTCGAGGCCCTACAGTACGACTCTCCTCCGAAGGAGGCCTTTACTGTCCTGGTTTCTCCGATGCTGGAACGGCTCCTCTTTCGGATGTGGGAGGCACCGGCCTCAGCGCCGGTTCTAAGCAAGCGAGTCGATTCGATTTATCGACTCCGGAAGAGCCCTGGTTTTCAGAAGGCGCAGCTACCACACCATTCCATGGTGGTGGAATCGGCCATGCATCGTCTGAAAAGCCAGAAGATGCACTCCGCGGTGCCCCCCGGCAGGGAGGCCCGGAACCTCGATGGTGTAGGTAGAAAGTGCTTCCAGGGCTCGATGCTTGCTTGCCGTGTCCAGTCTTACCAGCTGTACATGGGCATGTACTTGCGTGACCTGGCCAAGGAGTTGGCCGGGTTCTCTGCTGGTCTCTCCAGGGAACCCTTGCAGAGATTTAAGTCCTTGTCCTCGGGGATTCGGGACTGCTTGAAGTTTATGTCCCGCGCCGCTTACGATGGCTTCGAGGCTTCGGCCCGAGTTGCGGCAGCCGGCATCGCGGCTCGACGCCAGGCATGGCTGCAGTCATCGGACCTCAAGCCATGGGTTCAGGACAAGTTGGTCGATGTCCTTTGCCAAGGTGAAAACCTTTTTGGCAAGCCCATGGTCGAGAAGGCCGCACAGCTCGAGACTGAGCACCTGACAAGGCTGTCTAGGAAGACCTCTACCCCTTCTCACAAGAAGAAGGCCTCGGGTAAGAGGCCCTTTTACCCGAGGAAGGGCACTGCCAACAAACATTACCCTCAATATCAGGCTGCACCCCAGGATCAGCAAGCCAAGGGGCAGGGTAATGGGCCCCATAGGCAGAGGACCCCCAAGCCTCCGGCCCCTGCTCCCACTCAGCAGGGTGGGGGTTTTTGACTCCTTGAGCGTAGCCTCTCAGTCCCTGCTCTCCCAACCCTGCACAGGAGGTCGCCTCGCCCTCTTTTCCCACCAGTGGCCCCACATAACTGGAGACAGTTGGGTGTTGAACATAGTCCAAAGGGGCTATGCACTACATTTTCACCAACTGCCTCCGCCTTACTTTCCAGGGGAGCCTCCAAGGCCTCCCCTGCACACAGATCTTCTCCTTCAAGAGCTTCAAGGTCTGTTGGTGGACAGGGCGGTGGAGCCTGTGCCTCCCCACTTGCAAGGTCAAGGGTTCTACTCCAGGTATTTCCTGGTACCCAAGAGAACCGGTGGCCTTCGACCTATTCTGGATCTCAGGAACCTAAACAAGTTCCTAGAGAAAGAAAAGTTCAAGATGCTTACTCTTGGAACACTTCTGCCCTACCTCCAGCAGGGAGATTGGCTATGCTCCTTAGATCTAAAGGATGCGTACACTCACATCCTCATTCATCCAGACCACAGAAAGTACCTCAGGTTCATTGTGGGATGAAACCATTATCAGTACAGAGTACTGCCTTTTGGCCTCACCTCCGCTCCCAGAGTCTTTACCAAATGCCTGGCAGTGGTGGCGGCCTACCTGAGAAATCAGGGAATCTTTGTCTTATCTGGACGACTGGCTCATCAGGGGTCAGACGTGCCAGGAGGCCCTACAGGCCACTCTCAGAACTATTGCTCTTCTTCAGAGCTTGGGATTTGTAATAAACTTCGCAAAGTCCACTTTGCTCCCCTCCCAGAACTTGGAGTTCCTAGGGGCAAGGCTGGACTCTGCCCTGGCAAAGGCAGACAGAGCCCAAAGACTGATGGACTTGGCAAATCAGTTTCTCAGCGGGTCAGTGGTCTCCGCCAGACTCTGCCTGAGGCTGCTTGGCCACATGGTTTCGACAGTTCATGTCACCCCCAATGCCAGGCTCCATATGCGGCCTGCACAATGGTGCCTTCGGAGTCAGTGGTCTCAGGCCACAGGCAGCCTCAGAGACAGAATAAGGGTGTCCAAACCATTTCTGGACTCCCTCAGCTGGTGGCTGCACCCACCCAATCTTCTGAAAGGGGTACCCTTTCAAATTCCTGGGTGCACAGTGGTGCTGACCACAGACGCCTCCCTGCAGGGCTGAGGAGCTCATTGGCTGAACAAGTGCACCCAGGGCCTGTGGTCTCCTTGGGAGGCGGCACAGCAGTTCAATCTCCTGGAACTCAGGGCTATTCGACTAGCGCTCAAAGCTTCCTCTCCTACCCTGGCTCATCAGTCTGTCCTGGTTCAGACAGACAACCAAGTGGCCATGTTTTATGTGAACAAACAGGGCGGGACTGGGTCCAGACTCCTTTGTCGGGAGGCACAGGACCTTTTCTCCTTTGCCCTCAAGCACAACATGCTCCTCAAGGCTGTGTACCTTCCAGGCCAGGAGAACTTCCTAGCAGACAAGTTGAGCAGGATTCTACAGCCCACGAATGGCAGCTGCATCCTTTGGTAGTTCAGAAGATCTTTCTAAAATGGGGTCTTCCTTTGATAGATCTGTTTGCCAGTCCACTGAACAAGCAACTGCCAAAGTTCTGCTCCCGGCAACCGCATCCTCTGCGGATAACAGCAGATGCTTTTCTGATTCCATGGTCTCAGGGCCACCTGTATGCGTTTCCTCCCACGCCCTTGGTGGCCCGACCTCTGTTCAAGATTCTTCAGGACAAGGCCTTGGTCCTGCTGGTGGCTCCCAGGTGGCCCAGACAGCCTTGGTTTCCACTTCTGCTTCAGCTGGCGGTGGATCCTCCACTGCCTCTGGGGCTGCAACCCGACCTTCTCTCTCAGAATCAGGGTTCCCTTCTGCACCCCAATCTCAAGGCTCTCAATTTGATGGCCTGGAGGCTGCAAGGGTAGTTTTGGCTCCCTGGGGCCTCCCTCAGGAAGTTGAGGAGGTTGTCCTAGCCTCTAGGAAGCAATCCACTAGGAAAACCTATGCTCTCAAATGGAAAAGGTTTTCTCTCTGGTATCAGCTACGTACAGAGGATCCTTTCTCCTGTACTGTACCAGTAGTGCTTCAGTACTTACTGCACTTATCCAATCAAGGACTTAAGTCCAATTCTGTTCGGGTCCACCTCTCAGCTCTAGCAGCTCACCACTCACTGGTGGAAGGACATTCTCTGTCGGTTCACCCCTTGGTGTCCCGCTTTCTCAGAGGCTTGCTCTTGCTCAAGCCTCCAATCCGTCCTCCTCCTCCTGAGTGGGAGTTGAATGTGGTCTTGCAGCAGCTGACTCGCCCACCCTTTGAGCCGATGTCTCTCTTGCCCTCTACTCTTCCTGTCTTGGAAGACACTCTTCTTAGTAGCCCTTACCTCGGCTAGGCGAGTGAATGAGCTTCAGGCCATGGTCTGTGATAGGCCTTACACTCGCTTCTATAGGAACAGGGTAGTCCTTAGGGACTCATCCAAAGTTCCTCCCTAATGTTGTCTCCTCCTTCCACCTTAACCAAGAGGTGGTTCTTCCAACATTCTTCCCTAGGCCTCATGCAAGCCAGGCTGAAGCAGTCCTGCATACCCTGGACTGTAGGAGGGCCTTATCCTTCTACCTTGACCTTACGCAGGGGCATAGAAGGGCTACTCAGCTCTTCGTATCCTTTGACCCTAATAACATGGGGTTGGCTGTGTCCAAGCATACCTTGTCCATCTGGGTGGCTGACTGTATCACCTGGGCTTACAAGGCGGCTGACCTTCCTTTGCAGGGTTTGGTCACGGCCCACCGTGTCAGGGCAATGGCTGCCTCAGTGGCTCATCTCCGCTATGTGCCCTTGGTAGACATCTGCAGGGCTGCAACTTGGTCTTCAAGCCAGACTTTTGCGGCCCATTACTGTCTGGAGAGGGAGTCCCGTAGGGACAGTGCTTTTGGCAAAGCAGTACTCCGGAATCTCTTTGAGGTTTAGGCAACTCCTGCCCTTTGTTGGGCTACCGGTGGAGGTTGTGTCTGTGAAAAGCCTTTCTTTGCTGCTGGGACTAGAGGGAGTTCTCTTGTTCAGCCTGGGTTCCTCGGTAGCCCAGAGCTAGGGAGTCACCCATATGTGAGGACTGACTTCCTGTTTGGTCCTGGAGAAAGAGTAGTTACTCACCTGTAACAGGTGTTCTCCAGGAGCAGCAGGAATCAGTCCTCACAACCCTCCCTCCTCCCCTGGGAGTTGCAGTTGTACATAGTTTAATTTTTTTTTTTCATTTTTGTGTGCTGTTCTTAGCTATGTCATTTGACTGAGGTAAGATGGAACCTTTAGGCGGGAAGGGAACCGCGCATGCCTGCCTGCATTCCCAAAGGCTTTCATAGAAAGCTGAGGAAATGCTCCGCAAGGGCTTCATCGGCGTCGATGACACCCATATGTGAGGACTGATTCCTGCTGCTCCTGGAGAACACCTGTTACAGGTGAGTAACTACTCTTCCCTTCTCCCTGCCACCACTGCTGCCACCTCCACTACACTACCTCTGTGGGAGATCTAAGAAAATACAGGCTTTTGGGCTAAAAGCAGTGTCAGAAAGTCCCTTTAAAGTCTGTCAGCAGTAGGTCTTTGAGCAGTCTCATGCACGCATGCTCAAGGCCTGCTCTGTCCTGCCCACATATTGGAGGAAGCAGGACACAGCGGTAGCATAGAGGCAGTGTAGATCATGTGATGTCTTTGTCGACTGAGCTGGCACTGCACTGCCCGCCGCTCCCTCCAATGGAAGCCTGTCATCCTAGGTGGGCACCTAGCTTATCTAGTGGTAGAGCCAGCCTTGGTGATACCTATTGTACAGTCATGCTGGCAGAGCTCAAAAGCAGTCTTTGTTTACCAACAATATTTAATAAAATCTTTAGTCGTCTATTTGCATAGACACTGAATGAGTCACAGCATGCTAAACAATTATAAAATACAATAATTAGAAATAAATGTTAATAAAAGTAAAAGGACAGAACAAAAATAAAACAATTGAGATTTGAGGAAAAGCCTTCCCCAGAAAGTGAGGTCTAGAAAAGCTTCTGGAATGTCAAATAGTCAGTAGAAGTCTTATACTCCATTCCTTATCGTCCCCCCAGTCTAGTCCCAAACATCCGGGTCTTGCATCTCTTCTAGCAGCTTTGGAGACTGAGTACGTCATCTTTTTGATGATGCTGGTATAAATAGCTGAGGGACCGCCTTCCTTCTCCAGTATCTCAGTCTCCAAGCAGCTAGGAGTAGTGAGCCCAGATGTTCAGGACTCACTTCAGGGGCAATTAAGGAGATTTAGTTAAATTTAGTTGAATTTTTTTTTTACTTGGGGTAATTTATACATTTGGCCTCAGATCCACTGATTCAAAGGAGCTTTGAGGAAGGTTAAAAAGGCCCGCCCTCCTTCTCCTCTCATTTACCTGCCGTTGTTGTCTGGAGGGCTGAAGAAGAGCCCATTGCAGGGGGAAGGCTCCGGCTCCCGAACCCACGATTTTGGGTGAGGAGCCGGTAGTAAGGGGCAAGCAGCAGTAGTGACGGAAGTAGAAAGTCACTGCAGCAGCCCGTTTCAGCTCTTAGCTCCTCCACGACGCAGAAGCCACGGATTCTGGCTAAGCGCGTGTAGAGAGAGCAAGGCAGGAGCGCCAGAAGAGTGAGTATGGCACCAGGGGCAACTCTTCTGAGGTAAGGGGGATACCGCAGTGTGTTTCGGGCGGGTCTGGGACTCGGTGTTTCAACGGTCGTGGAGGGCGGCAGGCCCGACCGCGTGTTTCCCGTGCGGGAAAAACAGTGTCATCACAGTTTTCTGTTGAGGAGCCGGGGGACGTCAGGAAGCTTTGTTTTTGGCCCATTTTAGTCAGAGGTTGCAAGGGGGGTATCCCTCTTCTAATTTAGATATTTAATTTAGATATTTAAAAAAAAAAAAAAGCCCCGAGTTGGCAGAGCAGCGGGGCTGAGGTCTATTACAGTTATTAACAGGGCTTGAACATACAGATAGTGTTTTTGACTCAGGATGCCTTCTAAGCCTCTCTGCATGGTATGCGGGGCAAAGAGAGGATCACTGTCAGAGGCAGGGCTCTGCAGGGAATGTGTCCAGGAGGCATCTACTCTGGATCAGCAGTTGGAGGTCAATGCTGGGAGTCAAAGAGGAGCCTCGGCTGCTGGGCAAGAGCCCGTTTCACCTATATTGAGCCTGCTAGAGCCCGTGGCAGGACCGTCTTCAGTACCCAATATGCCGCCTCCTCAGGGGCCTATCCCTGGAGGTTTGGCAGCCATATTTTCTCAAGAGCTTATGCGACTTCTGCAACAGTCCTTCGCTAAGGGGGTGGGGGACGGCGGAATTGAGCAGACGCTACCAGGAAAGCGTCCAGGCAGTCTCTTGGACACCGGAGCTGGGGAGCTTCTGGCCAAGAGGTCGAAGGTCATCCTGGACCAGCAAGAACGTTCAGTTGCTTCCGAGACTCCATGCTCTGAGGATTTGGATCCGGATGTAGAGAGCGAAGAGGAACTTGAGGAAGGAGAACTTGCGGACCACGAGGATCAGGCTCGGGTAGTTCGAGTTTTTAGGCGGAAAGAGTTACCAGCGCTCATTACGGAGACGCTTAAGGCTCTTAATATGCCGGTCGCGGGTCCAGAAGCAGAGGCTTCCTTAGAGGATCCGTTGTTGCAAGCAAAACGCAAAGCTCAGAGGGTTTTTCCCGTACATAGAGTATTTCGGGAAATGATTCAGGACTAGTGGGACATGCCGGAAGCAGGTCTTAAAGGGGGGCAGAGTGATGAGCCGTCTTTATCCCTTGTCAGATCAAGATCGAGATTTATTCAAATCCCCAAAGGTGGATGCCGCAGTTTCGGCGGTTACCAGGAAGACTACCATTCCGGTTGAAGGTAATACTGCTCTCAAAGATGCCCAGGATCGGAAACTGGACACTTTGTTGAAGCAGGCTTTTGAAGTTAATGCCCTCTCCATGCAAGCTTTGGTTTGTGGAGCATGTGTAGCGAGGGCCTGTCTGAGGTGGTCTCAAAGGTTACAAGGGGAGCAGGTGGAGGAGTCGGGCGGAGAAGCAGCCAGATTAGTTTATGACCTTATTCGTGGATTAGCAAAGAGTATGGCCTCAGTGGTAGTGACAAGACGGTACCTGTGGCTCCGTAATTGGGCGGCAGATAGTTCGTCCAAGACCAGGTTAAGTAAGCTTCCCTTTAGGGGCAAATTGCTCTTTGGAGAGGATTTGGACAAGTTAGTAAAAGACCTAGGGGAGTCCAAGGGTAGACAGCTTCCTGAGGACAAACTGAAACAGAATAAGCAGAATGTCCAGTCCAAGGGGTCACAAAGAGATTTTCGACGGTTCCGATCTCAGAGGTTCGGACAGTTTCAGAGAGGACGGTTTCCATATAGGAATCCGGGGATTTCGAGGAGCAAACAGAGGTTTTGGGGGCTTTTCCTCCCCGAACATTAGAAAATCACAATGAAGTCAGGCGGACCCAAGTAGGAGGTCGGCTGCGGGAGTTTTTTCCTGCCTGGGTCCAAATTACCTCCGATCAGTGGATGTTGGAAGTGATTCGAGAGGGGTATGCTCTAGAGTTTCAATGTCCGCTCCGAGATTCCTTCGTTCAGTCTCCTTGCAAGGCGCATTGCAAGTTAAAGGCAGTACAAGAAACCTTAGAGAGACTGATAAACCTGAAGGCGGTGGTTCCGGTACCCCCGAGCCAATACGGTTGCGGTCGATACTCCATATATTTTGTGGTGCCAAAAAAGGAGGGCTCGTACCGGCCAATTTTGGACCTCAAAGGGGTGAATCGGTGCCTCAGAGTGTCTCACTTTCATATGGAAATGCTAAGGTCGGTTATCGTAGCGGTAAGAGCAGGGGAGTTTCTTACCTCTCTAGATCTGTCAGAAGCCTATTTGCATGTGCCGATCCGCGCGGAACATCAGAAATATCTCAGGTTTGCAGTTCCTATGGGCCATTTTCAGTTCCGAGCTCTGCCGTTTGGCTTGGCAACGGCGCTGAGGACGTTCACCAGAGTAATGGTGGTAGTAGCGGCAGCATTGCGAAAGGAAGGAATACTGGTGCATCCGTATCTGGACGATTGGTTGATTCGAGCAAAGTCCCGAGGCGAGAGCGAGACAGCTACAGCTCGGGTGGTGGACTCCCTACAGAGTCTGGGTTGGGTGGTCAATATGGCAAAGAGCAGGTTGACTCCATCGCAGACCCTGGAATACCTGGGGGCTCGGTTCGACACGAGCGTAGCAAGGGTTTTTCTTCCTCAGCTGAAGGCGCAGAGGTTGAGAAAGCTAGTACGCAATTTCTTGGGGAAACAGTTGCCTACAGCATGGCATTATCTGCAGGTGTTGGGTACCATGGCGGCGGTGATCGACATGGTACAGTGGGCGAGAGCTCACATGAGGCCGTTACAGAGAGCTCTACTTCGAAGATGGTCTCACCAGTCGGATCTGCTGACTCGGAATCTCCCCTGTCCTCTGCAAACCCGCAGGGCATTGCAGTGGTGGTTGCGCCCAGGAAATCTGGAAAAAGGGGTGCCCTTAGAACTGCTGTCCTGGGTTCCGCTGGCAGGAGAGTGGCCGGTTCACACACACAACTCTTTTATTGACCAAATAAAAGTGGCCTAAACCCAACACAGGACCGTGTTTCGTAGCATACTTCATCAGGGGTTTATCAGGACACACTAAAAAACATATAAATAAATAATACAGTTACAAATTATAGTAAAAAACTAAAATAATACTTTAAATAAAAGGCTTAAAAACAATATATATAAATAATTGCTAATGAGTTAAAAATTACATATTATTCCATAACGGGCTTTAGTCTCAGTTGAGACGCAAAATATATTTAATCTCAAATATGTCTCATAAATACAATAAAATTTTCAAAAATTGATTAAAGATACAGTTAAAAATACAATCAAAAATATAATACAAAGGAACAAAAACTATATACATATTTTAATATGTTGCGTGCAACTGATATGGAACACAAAAACAACATTGAAAGTGCACAAAATTGTTAAAAATTATAGTTAATAATATTTAGAATAACTAAAACGTAAAATGAAGGATCAGAATGTGATAAGATAAATCAAACATCAGATCTACCTACTAAAACATAAAATATGGTAAAAAAAAACTACATGTAAATCAAAGAAGAAACTAGAGGGATGAGGAGAACAAATAGAGAGGGAAGATATTTAAAACAAATTGCTAATGTCAATCAAAATTTGATATTACCTGACTTGTTGTGGTGGTCACAAACTACACAATACGCTAAATTGTGTGGTGAAGTCGCTAAAATCCTAAACAAAAAACTCTTCTGTAGAAAAAAACATAACTTTTAGAAAAATCAAGCAACAATCAATTATAAATGCAGCCCAAATCAGATAAATATCCATTATCAAAAAATCATCCATTGTCAAAAGAAAGAGAGGAGGTATATACCGGACCTAGGGCTGAGAAAAACCTAAAACCATCTGCAGTGTATCATGATTCACAATTAAACAGCTGAGTGTATCTATCATGGCAAAAATGGCTCTTTTTTTCATATCTTTTTATAGAATCATTAATCCCAAATAACCCACAAAAATCCAAAAATGATTAATCATATCGAACATTGAAAATATTGTGAGGGTCGAGTTAAAAAGTTAAAAGAATATTTTATTTTTATTTTAAAAGGCTAACCTGAATGTTCTTTGGACGACAACCATTGTATATCAAAAAGTGAACGTTTGATCATTTAACTTAGAATGAGCAAGTATCCAACGAATATTGTGCCAAAGGGTAAATACAAACATCGTGGCACACAAAAAATGCAAAAAATGATGGACTATAAACTTATAAACAGATCTTCAATAGCGTTCTCTTATCCTTTTATAAATTCAAAAAAACAAATACTAAAACTTGTGCCTAGTTTTGATTTTGCACTATCTATCTTTAAGATTTACAAAGCAAATGAGAGTTACTTCTGTATTTTATAAAGGAAGCAAGGGATCAGGAAGCCACAGCTAACTTATGCTTCTTATGCTCATTAGAAGGAGTGCCGATACAATACTTCACAAGAAAGCAATATATCTACCGGACTTAAAGAGCATCACCGTTCTAAGCCTTATAAAAATGCTTTTCGTTGAAGAAATAATTCATCAACTAGAACTTTTATCTGTTCAAAGGATTACAAAGAGACGACCATAAGCGCGTACTTTTCCTTCCAGCACTGCAAAAGCTTAAAAAACGCTAGCGCATGCGTATTAAAAGAATGGTGAAACCCGGAAGTGGCAAAGACGAAGAACTTGATACAATGACCCACTTATAAAATGTATCATTATGGGATCTGAAAAAAGGTCTTAATCTAAAGTAAAATTATGTAAAACCTTAAATCAATCTGTTAAAACCTAAACCGTCCTAAATATAATGATGTCACAATATTATGCACCCCTTTAGAACCGGCAAAAATACTTTAAACGATGAATCACTCTAAAAAAATGTTAAAGGCCGAATGAAAACCTAAAATCCCTTGGACGTTATTCACACCAAAAAATGTACCAAAAATTGACCAATCTAAAAAATTGCTACACAAGGGTTAGGGTGGCAATTTTTAATCTTCTGCCAAAGATGTTATAATAAATATTAATATCGATAAATATATTTGTTAATATAATAAATAAATAGTGTGATCAGCTATAAACATTTTTGAATAAAAGGTCAATTAAAAATTAATGGGGAACTAAAGATGTCAGTTGGTAAAAAAAACTTATTGACCCAATGTTCAAAATGATATAATTGCTGATATAACACAGAGGGGAGGAGATCATTCAAGTTGCTGCCGTAAATCTATTAAAAAACAATGAGAAACATAATAAATATTAAACAATTATATTAAAATGGGATTGGACAAAAAACAAATACCCCCTTATTACACAGATCAAAAGAGGAAAAGAATTAAATGATGACTACAGTAATATTTTACCAACAAACTAAAAAATAAATAACTATTGAATAATAAAAATTATAAGATGTGCAGTGTAAGGGACATATCCACTGAAATAAGTGTGCCATAAAAATCACAAACAAAATTGTCATCTGTAGTTATAGAAACCTTAAAAACTGCAGAAGAAGTAAAAAAAGAAAACCAGAGAGAAAGAGAGAAACTCTCTACAGAAAAACCGACAGATCTCTTTCTAGATTTAAACCATGAGGGGATAAAGTATCCATCCAAAAAATGTACTTCTGTTCTAACCTTAACAGCGTTCTGTCATTATCTCCGCCCCTCCAATTTGGTATTACCTTCTTAATAACAAAAAAGCATAAATCTGAAATTTTATGGTTTTTTTCAAGCCAGTGTTGAACCAACGGTTTGTCTTCCAGTTTTCTCCTTATACTGCTCTTGTGTTCAACTATTCGAACACGTATGCTTCGTTTAATTTTTCCAATGTATAACATGTTGCATGGACATATAATGATATAAATAACATTTGCTGTCTCACAGTTGGAAAAATCGTGGACATAATACTTTACGTTGGTGGTAGGATGTATGAAAAACTTTCGAATCGGTTGTGTATGTGTACATACAGAGCAGTGTCCGCACTGATACTGCCCTTTGTACATAGAAAGAGGTTTTCTTTCAGTAAGAGCTGATGGAACAAGGAGGTCCCGAAGATTCACATTTCTTTTGTGTGCTATCATTAATTCCAATTTTTCAAACCCTGGGATCGCTTGGATCAAGTGCCATTCTTTTCTCAAAATTCCAATGATTTTATAGGATTCTAAAGAATATTTTAATGGACAAACCATTTTATTCTGAAAATCTCTCTTAGCACATGGCTTAAGCAGAGCAGCCCTAGAGGAATCTCGAGCTCTAACATAAGCCTTGTTGATGGCACAAGGTGGGTATTTCCGCATCTGAAACCTTTCTTGCAGAACAGTGGATTGAAGTGCAAAATCTTCGTCTAACGTGCAAATCCTCCTGGCTCGAAGAAATTGCCCCACTGGTAAATTGTTTTTAAAGGACGGGTTATGAAAACTCGAATGATGGAGCAGAGTGTTGCGGTCAGTTGGTTTTCGATACAACGTAGTACTGAGACCTGAGCCTTCTCGCTTAATTAACAAGTCCAGATATGAAATCTTATCCTTATCATAAGTGACTTGGAAGCGTAGATTATCATCTAAACCGTTAATCCACACATTAAAATCTGATAATAATTCAACTGAACCTTCCCATATGATCAAGATGTCGTCTATATATCGTATCCACAACCGGATATTCTCTTTATATAAATGATCTTCCAAAAAGTGCTTTTCAAATCTGTACATATAAAGATTCGCAATATCCGGTGCAAATGAAGAGCCCATAGCTACCCCTTTGATTTGCTGGTAAAACAAGTCTCGGAAAAAAAAATGTTTACAAAGTGCAATTTTCGCAAGTGCAAACAACAATGCGGTAGGAATACGCTGATGAGTTTTTCTAACCAAAAAACACTCTTCAACTATCCGTAGGGCCTCCTGCTGTGGCACGTTAGTATACAATGATTTGACATCCAGAGTTACCATAATAATATTGGAATTCAGATCTTTAAAGGAGGAGAGGATCTCTATCACATGAGCTATGCCCACTATCTATGTGATACCGAAAATTCACAAATCCTTGGACAACCCCCCTGGAGGACCTATCGTATCCGCCATAGGATCCCTATTAGAACCGGTCTCTAAGTTTTTAGATGTTATCCTTAGACCCTTCATTTTAGAGATGTGGTCATATGTTCGAGATTCAGCTCATGTGATAGAGATCCTCTCCTCCTGCATCTCGAACATATGACCACATCTCTAAAATGGGAAGGTTCAGTTGAATTATAATCAGATTTTAATGTGTGGATTAACGGTTTAGATGATAATCTACGCTTCCAAGTCACTTATGATAAGGATAAGATTTCATATCTGGACTTGTTAATTAAGCGAGAAGGCTCAGGTCTCAGTACTACGTTGTATCAAAAACCAACTGACCGCAACACTCTGCTCCATCATTCGAGTTTTCATAACCCATCCTTTAAAAACAATTTACCAGTGGGGCAATTTCTTCGAGCCAGGAGGATTTGCACATTAGACGAAGATTTTGCACTTCAATCCACTGTTCTGCAAGAAAGGTTTCAGATGCGGAAATACCCACCTTGTGCCATCAACAAGGCTTACGTTAGAGCTCGAGATTCCTCTAGGGCTGCTCTGCTTAAGCCATGTGCTAAGAGAGATTTTCAGAATAAAATGGTTTGTCCATTAAAATATTCTTTAGAATCCTATAAAATCATTGGAATTTTGAGAAAAGAATGGCACTTGATCCAAGCGATCCCAGGGTTTGAAAAATTGGAATTAATGATAGCACACAAAAGAAATGTGAATCTTCGGGACCTCCTTGTTCCATCAGCTCTTACTGAAAGAAAACCTCTTTCTATGTACAAAGGGCAGTATCAGTGCGGACACTGCTCTGTATGTACACATACACAACCGATTCGAAAGTTTTTCATACATCCTACCACCAACGTAAAGTATTATGTCCACGATTTTTCCAACTGTGAGACAGCAAATGTTATTTATATCATTATATGTCCATGCAACATGTTATACATTGGAAAAACTAAACGAAGCATACGTGTTCGAATAGTTGAACACAAGAGCAGTATAAGGAGAAAACTGGAAGACAAACCGTTGGTTCAACACTGGCTTGAAAAAAACCATAAAATTTCAGATTTATGCTTTTTTGTTATTAAGAAGGTAATACCAAATTGGAGGGGCGGAGATAATGACAGAACGCTGTTAAGGTTAGAACAGAAGTACATTTTTTGGATGGATACTTTATCCCCTCATGGTTTAAATCTAGAAAGAGATCTGTCGGTTTTTCTGTAGAGAGTTTCTCTCTTTCTCTCTGATTTTCTTTTTTTACTTCTTCTGCAGTTTTTAAGGTTTCTATAACTACAGATGACAATTTTGTTTGTGATTTTTATGGCACACTTATTTCAGTGGATATGTCCCTTACACTGCACATCTTATAATTTTTATTATTCAATAATTATTTATTTTTTAGTTTGTTGGCAAAATATTATTGTAGTCATCATTTAATTCTTTTCCTCTTTTGATCTGTGTAATAAGGGGGTATTTGTTTTTTGTCCAATCCCATTTTAACATAATTGTTTAATATTTATTATGTTTCTCATTGTTTTTTAATAGATTTACGGCAGCAACTTGAATGATGATCTCCCCTCTGTGTTATATCAGCAATTATATCATTTTGAACATTGGGTCAATAAGTTTTTTTTACCAACTGACATCTTTAGTTCCCCATTAATTTTTAATTGACCTTTTATTCAAAAATGTTTATAGCTGATCACACTATTTATTTATTATATTAACAAATATATTTATCGATATTAATATTTATTATAACATCTTTGGCAGAAGATTAAAAATTGCCACCCTAACCCTTGTGTAGCAATTTTTTAGATTGGTACATTTTTGGTACATTTTTTGGTGTGAATAACGTCCAAGGGATTTTAGGTTTTCATTCGGCCTTTAACGTTTTTTTAGAGTGATTCATCGTTTAAAGTATTTTTGCCGGTTCTAAAGGGGTGCATAATATTGTGACATCATTATATTTAGGACGGTTTAGGTTTTAACAGATTGATTTAAGGTTTTACATAATTTTACTTTAGATTAAGACCTTTTTTCAGATCCCATAATGATACATTTTATAAGTGGGTCATTGTATCAAGTTCTTCGTCTTTGCCACTTCCGGGTTTCACCATTCTTTTAATACGCATGCGCTAGCGTTTTTTAAGCTTTTGCAGTGCTGGAAGGAAAAGTACGCGCTTATGGTCGTCTCTTTGTAATCCTTTGAACAGATAAAAGTTCTAGTTGATGAATTATTTCTTCAACGAAAAGCATTTTTATAAGGCTTAGAACGGTGATGCTCTTTAAGTCCGGTAGATATATTGCTTTCTTGTGAAGTATTGTATCGGCACTCCTTCTAATGAGCATAAGAAGCATAAGTTAGCTGTGGCTTCCTGATCCCTTGCTTCCTTTATAAAATACAGAAGTAACTCTCATTTGCTTTGTAAATCTTAAAGATAGATAGTGCAAAATCAAAACTAGGCACAAGTTTTAGTATTTGTTTTTTTGAATTTATAAAAGGATAAGAGAACGCTATTGAAGATCTGTTTATAAGTTTATAGTCCATCATTTTTTGCATTTTTTGTGTGCCACGATGTTTGTATTTACCCTTTGGCACAATATTCGTTGGATACTTGCTCATTCTAAGTTAAATGATCAAACGTTCACTTTTTGATATACAATGGTTGTCGTCCAAAGAACATTCAGGTTAGCCTTTTAAAATAAAAATAAAATATTCTTTTAAATTTTTAACTCGACCCTCACAATATTTTCAATGTTCGATATGATTAATCGTTTTTGGATTTTTGTGGGTTATTTGGGATTAATGATTCTATAAAAAGATATGAAAAAAAGAGCCATTTTTGCCATTATAGATACACTCAGCTGTTTAATTGTGGATCATGATACACTGCAGATGGTTTTAGGTTTTTCTCAGCCCTAGGTCCGGTATATACCTCCTCTCTTTCTTTTGACAATGGATGATTTTTTGATAATGGATATTTATCTGATTTGGGCTGCATTTATAATTGATTGTTGCTTGATTTTTCTAAAAGTTATGTTTTTTTCTACAGAAGAGTTTTTTGTTTAGGATTTTAGCGACTTCACCACACAATTTAGCGTATTGTGTAGTTTGTGACCACCACAACCAGTCAGGTAATATCAAATTTTGATTGACATTAGCAATTTGTTTTAAATATCTTCCCTCTCTATTTGTTCTCCTCATCCCTCTAGTTTCTTCTTTGATTTACATGTAGTTTTTTTACCATATTTTATGTTTTAGTAGGTAGATCTGATGTTTGATTTATCTTATCACATTCTGATCCTTCATTTTAAGTTTTAGTTATTCTAAATATTATTAACTATAATTTTTAACAATTTTGTGCACTTTCAATGTTGTTTTTGTGTTCCATATCAGTTGCACGCAACATATTAAAATATGTATATAGTTTTTGTTCCTTTGTATTATATTTTTGATTGTATTTTTAACTGTATCTTTAATCAATTTTTGAAAATTTTATTGTATTTATGAGACATATTTGAGATTATATATACTTTGCGTCTCAACTGAGACTAAAGCCCGTTATGGAATAATATGTAATTTTTAACTCATTAGCAATTATTTATATATATTGTTTTAGCCTTTTATTTAAAGTATTATTTAAGTTTTTTACTATAATTTGTAACTGTATTATTTATTTATGTTTTTTAGTGTGTCCTGATAAACCCCTGATGAAGTATGCTACGAAACACGGTCCTGTGTTGGGTTTAAGCCACTTTTATATGGTCAATAAAAGAGTTGTGTGTGTGAACCGGCCACTCTCCTGTTTTTTTGTCTCTGTCTTGCCCTGAGTGGCTCGTGCTGTTTCTTGTTGGTTTCCTGGGTTCCGCTGGCAATAGATGCCAGTCTCTCGTGTTGGGGAGCGCACTTCGAGGGCCATTTCGCCCAAGGGGCTTGGACTCCAGTAGAGCAAAAGTGGTCCATCAATACGTTGGAGTTGATAGCGGTTATTCTGGCTTGAGAGCTTTTCGTCCTTACCTACACGGACAAGCGGTTCGGGTGTTTTCCGACAACGCGACCGCGGTGGCTTACATCAACCGTCAGGAGGGCACCAGCAGTGTGTCCCTGGAGGCGGAGGCAGATCAACTGTTGTTGTGGGCCGAAATGAATCTGGTAGCCTTGTCAGCGGCGCATGTGGCAGGAGTGGACAATGTGGAAGCCGATTTTTTGAGTCGGGTCAAAGTAGACCCGGGGGAATGGCTGCTCCATCCCGAAGTGTTCGAAATGTTAGTTCGCCGATGGGGGACTCCAGTAATGGATTTGATGGCGTCGTATGAGTCTGCAAAAAGCAGCAGATTCTTCAGCAGACGGCGCGAGAGAATGTCGGAAGGTCTCGATGCTCTAATTCAAGGATGGCCAGAAGATCAACTGCTATACGTGTTTCCTCCTTGGGCATTGATCGGTCATGTGCTTCAAAGAATAGTGGTTCACAGGGGCCTAGTAATCTTGATAGCACCAGACTGGCCACGGAGACCATGGTATGCAGATCTAGTGAGGCTGTTGATAGACCGACTGTGGCGGCTGCCGATGCGAAGAGACCTATTGTTGCAGGGGCCTCTGCGCATGCTGCAGGTAGGTCGGTTCTTGCTTACGGCTTGGCTCTTGAAAGGGCGAGTCTGAGAGCGAGAGGTTATTCCCCAGAGGTGATTGCTACTCTGCTTCAGGCTAGGAGAAGGTCCACTTCAATGGCGTATGTTCGAATCTGGCGTATTTTTGAGGCATGGTGCGAAGACCAACAACTGCGGGCTTTGCGAACATCGGTGCCTCAAATTTTGGCTTTCCTGCAGGTAGGTTTTGAGAAGGGTTTGGCTGCGGCTTCCTTAAGAGTGCAGGTGGCAGCGCTTTCCTGTTAAAGGGGAGATGCTGGGAACTCAACCAGATGTTAAGCGTTTCTTGAAGGCAGTGTCTTTGTTGAGGCTGCCCTGTAGAGCGGCAGTGCCGAAGTGGAAGCTTCAGGTGGTGTTGGGAGCGTTGGTAGGGACTCCTTTTGAGCCTTTATCTTCAGCTTTCATAAAAGATGTTACCCTTAAAGTGGCGTTTCTAGTGGCCATTTGTTGGGCTCGCAGGATCTCAGAGTTGCAGGCTTTGTCTTGTCGAGAGCCTTTTCTGTCATTTTTCGAGAAGAAGGTGGTGTTGAAGACAGTTTCTTCCTTTTTGCCTAAAGTAGTTTCACCTTTTCATGTCAATCAGGTGATTTCTTTGCCGGTATTTGAAGGAGATAGCGGCTCTGCGGCTTCCGAGAACTTACATCTCTTGGATGTTCGCCGAGCTCTTAAGAGGTATCTGCGTGTGACTGTGGATTTTCGCAAGTCAGATAGGTTGTTCGTGTTGTTTGGGGGGCCACGAAAAGGAGAGGCCGCTTCCAAAGCCTCTATTGCCAGGTGGCTCAAGGAGTCAATAGCTTTGGCATATCTGTTGAAAGGTAGGCCCGTTCCAGAAGGGCTAAAGGCTCAATTCGACTAGTGCGCAAGCGGCATCGTGGGCAGAGTGTAGTTAAGTGCCAGCAGTGGACATTTGTAAGGCAGCAACGTGGTCGTTGCTGAATTCTTTTGTTAAACATTACTGTCTGGGTGTTTTCGTGGAGAGGGACTCTCATTTCGGGACAGCGGTGCTTCAGGCTGATCTGGCAGGTCCCTCCCGTTGAAATTTTCACTGCTCTGTTACATCCCCAGATGTTTGGGACTAGACTGGAGGGACGATAAGGAAAGTGAAATTAGACTTACCTGCTAATTGTAGTTCCTTGAGGAACTCCAGTCTAGTCCCACTTCCCTACCCAGTTTTCTTTCAGAGATCTGCAGCCTGAAGCGAGGAAATAGGTCCAGACACAGGTGAGTGGCGCAGCTGCAGAGAGTGTATTTCCGAAGGGGGTAGAACTGTACTAAGATTACAACACGAGTGCAGGATTCCCTGGAGGGGGAGGGCAGACCTGGGCAAGGCCAAGGGTTTGCTGTAATTCCGGTAAAGGGGGGCAACACAGGGGGGCTTTTCCTCCTTGTTCTTTTAGTTGATAGTTATAATAGGTTTTTTCAGGTTATTTGTGGTGTTGCTACTTAATTGTTGCTCCGGTGAGTCTGCTTTGTTAATAGATTACTGGAGAAGGAAGGCGGTCCCTCAGCTATTTATACCAGCATCATCAAAAAGATGACATACTCAGTCTCCAAAGCTGCTAGAAGAGATGCAAGACCCGGATGTTTGGGACTAGACTGGAGTTCCTCAAGGAACTACAATAGCAGGTAAGTCTAATTTCACCTTATGTTGTCTTTTTATGGAATCTGCTTAGAATTTTTAGAAATCAGCAGAACATAAATGTTTTAAACTAAATAAATAGCATTGACCACAATGGATTTTTGACTCCAGAGGTGTAACTTGAACAGCTAAAGCCATTCGACTAATGTGAACCAGATATGCCATTCTCAGTACTGGTTCATTTCATGCTGAAGCCTGAAATGATCTCAGGAGTCTCTCACATGAATAAACTGTAGGACGGTCTTTCTGGTACTTGGATCCAGCTGCCCTCCGATTTTAACACAAAACAAAATACCATAAAGAGTATTTGGTACTAAATATGGATCATTGCAACTTTTTGATTTCAGAGTTAATATGGCTAAATAGCTATGTCAAGTAACCAAGCAAAACGCATTTTGCATGAACTGAAGATATCTAACCTTGATTTTTTTTGTAAACCAATCTTCATGGTATTACAATGATCTAACCGTGTGATTGCACAAACATCAGTGAGTTTCAAATGCATCCTCCCTATCGAAGAATAGACGTAACTATTTCAGCAGGTGCCGATATGCAAAACTGGTTTAGCAAACATATCCAGCAGGACCCCCTAGACTATATACCTTTTACTGTGCCATAATTGCTGAATTATCTGGGAAAAGGAAAGACTTTCTCAGAGGACAAGTAGGATAACAAGTCCTCACATCTGAGTGATGCCATCGAACAGAACCCACATGGGAAAAAAGCTTCCATGACTTAGCTCACAAATCTTCAAATTGTAATCCATCAGACCAATTTTTAAATCCCATGGCAAGTTTTTTGTTTTCCTAAATTTTGACCATGGCAGTGCATACTTTCCTGATGCCTGTTCAATTTATATGCAGAACAAATCAGAGAAGCACAACTATATGAAGAAAATAGAGGTGTGAAGATTGGTGGAAGACTTAACAACCTTCATTATGCTGATGATGCCACATTACTGGCTGAAAGTGAAGACAATCTGAAACATCTACTTATTGGAATCAAGAAACAGTCTTAAAATGCACTTTAACATGAAGAAGACATCCTGACAATGGGCAAAAATGATAATTTCATCCTTGATGGAGAAGAAATAGAAATACAATATAACTTCTACCTGCTTGGAGCCACAATCAATAATGAAATGACAAGCAGTCAAATCTGACGATGCATTGCTCTTGGAAGAATAGCAATGAAGGAGCTAGACAAGATTTTCAAGTGCAGAGATGTGTCTCTGCATACAAAGATTTAACTTGTCCAAGCCATGGTATTTTTAATAATGCCATATGGATATGAAAACTGGACAGCAAAGAAGCAAGACAGGAAGAAAGTTTAGTGCTGGCAAAAAATACTGCGTAATATCACAGACTGCCCGAACAAGAAAGCCATCAGTACTGGAGGACATCAAACCTAAGCTTTTCTTAAAAGCTCCAATGAAAAGACTTTGACTTTGATACTTTGGACCCATCATGCAAAGAGACATCATGCTTGGCAGGATTGAAGGTCAACATAAAAGAAGAAAACCAGCAAATGGATGGATTGATATAACAATAGCCATAGATGCCACTCTATCAACAATTAACCACCTGGCTAAAGATTGAACAAAGTTTAGGACAGCTATACATAGGATCACTATGAGTCGACATCAGCTTGAGGGCACTTAACAATTTATTCAGTGCCGCTATCTGGATAGCAGTCAGCACTGAATATATATGTAATATGGTCAGTGCTGGAGTTATACAGGTAGTGGAGATATCCAGATAACTTAGGACAGCCTTTTTCTGTCCCACTGTTATAGATAATTATCCAGATAGCAGACTAGATATCACTGCTATCCGGTTAATTTCCAGGACTGCCTGCTCACCACCCCAGTACAATATAAATAGTGCCAGGGTAGTCAGCAGTAATTTTCAGCAGCACTATCATCTGGATAGTGATGCTGAAAATCAGATAAATCAGGCCAATGGCACTTAATCTAAACATCAGGTTCTGTTGTCTAAGTGTTTTTAAACATCAACCTGTGTGTCTTTACAGTTATGGTCAACATTATTGCCATCCATACATTTTAGGTATGTTGTATTCAATATCTTGAGAAATAATTGAAAATATTTTAGCTGTATGTCGTCATAATATTTTAATAGTATGTTCAAAGGTATACAATAAAAAAAAGTCTGTGCAACTTAGACGTAGTAATTTTTGAGAAAAAAATAAACAAAATATGACCTGGACAGGATTAATGGTACCCTTCACTAATATTTGGTTGTTCAACCCTTGGCAGTGATGACAGCCTCCAAATGTTTCTTGTAGCCATTTATAAATTTTGCACATTTGTCTGCTGGTAGCTTCTCCTACTCTTCAACTGCAATTTTTTCTAGTTTATGAATGTTTCCAGAATTCCTTTTATTAATGGCAGGTTTCAGCCCTTTCCAAGGGTTCTTGATTGGATTGAGATCAGGACTCATTACTGGCCAGTTTAAAACAGTCCATTTTTTCCTTTTTAACCATTGTTTTGTACTTTTGGATGTATGTTTTGGGTCATTGTTCATCCTCATTCATCCCCTCCATCATCAGTATCTCCGCTTCATGCTCAGCAGATGACATTATCAGTACAGGGTCCTGCCCTTCGGCCTTGCCTCCACCCCAAGGGTCTTCCCAAAATGCCTAGCGGTCATCATCGCCTTTCTCCGTATTCAGGGAATCTTTGTCTTCCCCTACCTGAACGATTGGCTGATCAGGGGCAGGACGCCGGATGAGGTACGGCAATCCGCACAACGTATGATTCAGGTGCTGGAGCAGGTGGGCTTTGTCATCAACTACCCCCAAGTCTCACCTGTAGCCATCTCAACGCCTCGAGTTCATTGGGGCTCTCCTCAGTACTACTCTATCTCAAACCTTCCTACAGGCTGACTTGCCCAATGCCTCATCACTCTCACGCAGGATGTCCAGCGTTGCCCCGTGTGACAACTCGACAAATGCTGCGCCTCCTAGGGCTCATGGCAGATACAGTCCATGTCACTCCCTTAGTGCAGTTTCAGATTTTATTTATTTATTATTTATTACAATTTCTTATATACCGCGCTATTTAGCATCAGCGCGGTTTACATCATAACTTAACGACCATAACAACAAGCTGTCAGGTTTTACATCGAACAGGAGTACAAACTTGGATAACAGGGTTAACTATATACATAAGCTATTTACACTGGAAGGATAGGTAAAAGTCAGATAATGCATGTAAGGGCCTTTCTAAATTGGGTCATTTCCTGAGAGGTATATCTAGGATCAATTGCTGTCTGGTAAGTGTTGGAGGAACAGGTGAGTTTTGAGAGCCTTCCTGAACTGATATAGGTTGGCTATGGTGATGCGTCAAGCACAGTGGATGCTCTGTACATAGTGGTGACAGGTGACCAACTGTCTCGCCAACAAGGTCACGATCACTCCTGGTGGCAGCAGCTCGCCATCCTCCTTCCAAGCCCCGCTGCACCAGCGAGTACTGATGACAGATGCCTCAAAGCTGGGCTAGGGGGCTCATCTGGATGACCTTCGCATGCAGAGCCTTTGGACCACCCGAGAGAGCCTCCATGAGATCAACTTCCTGGAACTCCGGGCCATAGCAAGTGCCCTTTGGGTATTTCAGCAACAACTCTCCAACTAGGTCTTCCTCATGCAGATGGACAACCAGATGGCCATGTTCTATATCAACAAGCAGAGCAGTACGGGCTCGTACCTCCTCTTTTAGGAGGCATTTTGGCTCTGGAAGTTTGCCTGCATGCACAGCATGCTCCTGAGGATAGTTCATTTGCTAGGGGAGCTCAGTGTTTTGGCAGATCAGCTCAGCAGAGTTCTCCAATTGCAGGAGTGGACCCTCAAAAGGCCGGTGGCCCGCCGCATCTTCCAGATGTAGGGCACACTGTCCTTGGATCTCTTCACCATTCCTCACAACAACCAGCTGTCCCAGTTTTGCTCCAGGTTCCCATGTGACAATTGCATAGCCTCTGATGCTTTTCTCATGAGTTGGGGCGAGGGCCTCCTCTATGCATATCCACCGACTCTTCTGATGGCCAAGACACTTTTCAAGCTTCAGGCGGATGGCGCCACTATGATCCTCATAGCGCCACACTGGCCCAGGCAACCCTGGTTTCCCCTACTACTTCAGCTGTCCTGGAGGCAGCCTCTACATCTCAGCTGTGCCCCAGACCTTCTCGCTTAGGATGAGGGAGCTCTTCTCCACCCAATATCAAGTCACTCGCACTCACAGCATGGATGCTGAGTGCGTATCGCTTACTCTTTTCCGGCTCCCAGCAGAGATAGAATGTGTCCTTTCATCTCGCAGGGACTCTACTAGATGTGCCTATGTGTTCAAGTGGCGCAGATTCTCTATCTGGGGTGCGGACAAAGCTATGACCCGTTCTCCTGCCCAATTGACGTGGTGCTCACTTACCTGTTCCACCTCGCCAACTCTGGTGTTAAGTCCAACTCTGTGAAGTGCACCTGAGCGCTCTGGCCGCTTACCATCACGTTGTGACTGATACGCCCTTTCTCCCCACCCACGTATACAGCTCTTTACAAGAGAAATCTTGTTGTCCCATCCCCCGCTCCGCTCACAGCCAGTAGAAACATAGAAATATGATGACAGACAAAGACCACATGGCTTATCTAGTCTGTCCTTCCATATCAACAACTACAGCAGTCCCCTTTTTACCTTTAGAGATCCTATAGAAACATAGAAATATGATGACAGAAAAAGACCACATGGCCTATCTAGTCTGTCCTTCCATAAAACAAGACAGGGCATGTTTGCCTTCCCACACCAAGACCAGTTCTTGGAGTCAGCCAGTACCATAAAGCAAAGAGCTTAGCCTTGTCAGGAGTGGGATTTGAACCCACGCCTCCCAGGGAGACTGCGGCCTAAACGCAGCACCTTAGACCGCTCGGCCATCCTGACAACTAGCATTGGACCTTAACGTGATGTTGGGGCAGCTGCACGCTCCCCCATTCAAATCGCTTGTCTCCTGTCCTCGCAGAGTCAGTGAGCTGCAAGCACTAGTGGCACACCCATCATACACCAGGTTCTATAAGAATAGGGTCCTCCACACTCAACCTAAGTTCGTACCTCCATCTCAACCAGTCAGAAATACTTCCCACCTTTTTCCCCAAGCCTCACGCCAACAGGCCTCTTCCACACTTTGGATTGTAAAAAAAGTATTGACTTTCTACCTAGAATGCAAAAAACCCACCGCCGTTTTTCCCAGCTCTGTCTCATTTGACCCCAATAGACTGGTCATGACGGTCTCCAAATGCACCCTTTCCATTTGGGTGGCGGACTACATCTCCTTCGCCTATGCCCAAGTTGGGCTCAATTTGGAACACCATGTCATGGCAAATAACGTCCAAGCTGTGACGTCTGTGGCTCACCTGCCCTCGGTCTCCATGGTGGAGATCTGTTGGACTGCTATGTGGTCTTCTGTACACACCTTCACAGCCCATTACCATCTGGATGGAGATTCCTGGCGTGACAGCAACTTCGGCAAGCCGTACTTTGGCATCTTTTTAGGAACTGAAGCAACTCCTTCCTACTGGCCCTTCTGTTCATCCAGGCTACCGTAGAATCGATCTGATGCTGATGCCCTGCTGGGTGATGAGTCTCAGAACCTTTCAGCATTCCTTATGCTCTTTTTCTCAGTTCGTTTTTCTGGTTTCCCTTTTGAGCTTTTTACAGGTTTTTTCGGTAGCCTGTAGCTTGGGAGATCCCATATGTGAGGACTGACTTCCTGCTTGGGCCCGGAGAAAGCGTAGTTACTCACCTTGTAGCAGGTGTTCTCTGGGAACAGCAGGAATCAGTCCTCACTACCCTCTCTCCTCCCCATGGAGTTGTTTTATGGTTTTGGACTTAATTGAGTTATGTCGTCATACTGAAGTAAGATGGCTACTTCAGGCGGGAAGACAGGCACACATGCATGGATGACCTCTGAAAAGTTTCCTTTGGAAGCTGGAGATCGTTCCCATGTGGGCTCCGTCGGTGACGTCACCCACATGCAAGGACTGATTCCTGCCGTATCTCTTTTTTTTTTTAAATTGTAAAACCACCTTACTGGCTCGATATGGCAGTATATCAAATTTTAAATAAATGAAACCTGCTGTTCCTTCATGAACTTTGGCATTATTAGTCTTTGCAGAGGAGCTAAATAGCAAGATTACTGAGATACTCACATGATACATTGCTCAGCCTAATGCTTCAATTTCAGGAGTATTATGTGGAGGAGTAGCCTAATGGTTAGAGCACTGGCTTGGTAATCAAGAGACCAGGGTTCGATTCCCACTAGTGCTAATTGTGGCCATGGACAAGTCATTTAACCCTCCATTGCCTTGGAAGAAAGGCCTGGCAATCTACTTCCAGTCTCACTGTCAAGAAAACCCAGGAGTTGCTGGGTCGCCAGGAGTCAGCATTGACTCGAAGGCACACATTGCATTTTTAACAAAGATGAATAGAATCATGCAGCCAATTCTCAAGACCCATAGCCTAAAGGTGTTTCATTGATGCTTGGGCCTGAAAGGATGTCCTTTTCTAGTACATCAGAGTTAAAAGCACTGCCGAGACATTGGGAGCTATCTGAATATAAACACCCATGTCAAGTGTTACTTTCAGTGTGGCCTTGCCTTTAGTTAAGCACAGACTCGTACCTTCCCACTGGAGCATTTTTCTGGATGTCAATTGGAGCACTTCCAGGTGTCTGACTGCAAGCTGGCAGAATTCTATGAATGAGAAGTCTTGACTGTCTTAATCTCAGTGACCTCTTCTTTACAGATTTGTTAATGGAATGGCAGTTATCGTTTTCCTAAGTTAGAGACAGGGGAGCTTCAGCCTTGAAGGATACTCTGATGAAAATGTAAGAGACCCTTTTCTCTCCTGCATGGTGTTAACAAGATAATGGACTCCAGTTACAGACTTCAGAAAGCTTCAGGATTTGAAAAGCATCAGCTTCATCATTACTTGGTGTTGGCTGAATTCACTCTCAAGAGCCAGAATTTCCATGTCTTACTCCCCTGGGGCCCAACCATAACATCCTTATCAGGCACGTCCACATTTGTGAAATTGTGTCTACTACTACTACTGATCATTTATATAGCGCTACAGAGCATATGCAGCGCTGTATAGACACATATTGTATAAGAGGCAGTTCCTGCTCATTGAAGCTTACAATCTAGTCAGGACAAACACAACAGTTGAGGACAGAGATACACCTAGGGGAACAGTAAGGAAACATATAGAAGACTAAGCTGATTGGGACTCAAAAGCAGCCTCAAAGAGGTGAGTTTTCAGCCTGGATTTGAAGAGGGCCAGAGGTAAAACCTACCAACAGACTCAGGTAGTTTGTTCCAGGCATAAGGAGCAGCAAGGTGAAAGGATCGAAGTCTGGAGTTGGCAGTAGAAGAGAAGGACACTGATAGAAGTGATTTACCAGAAGAGCGGAGATCCCAAGGAAGGGTGTAGGGAGAGATAAGAGAGGAAAGATAGTGAGGAGCACCAGAGTGATTGCACTTATAGGTCAGTAGTAGAAGTTTGATCTGGATAGGGAGCCAGTGAAGTGACTTGAGAAGAGGGGTTATATGAGCATATCGAGGCTGGCCGAAGATTAGCCGTGCAGCTGAGTTTTGAACAGATTGAAGGGGAGCAAGATGATTCAGAGGGAGACCAGCAAGCAGGTTGCAGTAGTCTAGACCAGGGGTCTCCAAACCAGTCCTGGAGGGCAGCAATCCTGCCAGGTTTTTGGGATATATTTGCATGCACTGCCCCCATTGTATTTGAAGTTTTCTTATGAATATTCAGTAGGGATAACCTGAAAACTTGACTGGTTTGCAGCCCTCCGAGACTGGATTTGGAGACCCCTGGTCTAGACAGGAGGTGATTAAAGAGTGGATAAGTGTCTTAGTAATGTGTACAGAAAGGAAGGGGCAAATTTTGCTGATGTTATAGAGAAACGAACGATGGGTTTTAGCTATCAGTCAGATGTGTGTGGAGAAGGAGAAGGGAGGAGTCAAAGATAACACTAAGGTTGCAAGCCGAGGAAACAGGTAGTGGTATTTTATTTATTTATGGGGTTTATTTCACTTCGTTTTTTACTTCTAATTCAGCTTCTTGCAGGGGAATCTTTAATGGTGGGGGGGGGGGGGGATTTTGGAGTACATGTAGTAGAGCGGTTATCCACAGAGATTGAGAAAGGAGAAAGGGGGAGATGGGTTTAGGGGGAAAAATAAGCTCAATTTTAGCCATGTTTAATTTTAAACGGCGGTGAGACATCCAGGCAGCAGTGTCAAATAAGCAGGCAGAGATCCAAGCCTGGATTGCCGAAGAGGTTTCAGGTGTAGAAAAGTAGATCTGAGAGTCATCAGCGTAAAGATGGTACTGAAAACCATGGGAGGAGATGAATGCACCAACAGACTGGGTATAGCGGGAAAAGGCGAGGGCCCAAGACAGACCCTTGGGGTACACCAACTGAGAGCGGGATAGCAGTGGAGAAGGATCCACCAGCACAAACACTGAAAGTGTGATGGGAGAGATAAAAAGAAAACCAGGATAGCACAGAACCCTTGAAACCAAGCCAAGGACAAGGTATTGAGGAGAAGACGGTGATCAACAGCATCAAAAGTAGCAGAGAGGTCAAGAAGGATGAATATCAAGTATAGGCCCCTGGATTTTGCCAGTCACTGGAGACTTTGGCAAGACCCGTTTCAGTAGAATGTAAAGGACGAAAGTCAGATTTCATTAGCTTAGAAACGAAGGGGAGAAGGGAGATGGGTCAATAATTAGAAGTACAGGTAGGGTCAAATGAGGGTTTCTTGAGGAGACGTGTGACCACAGAATGCTTGAAGGCTGCAGGAACAGTTGCAGTGGAGAGCAAGAGGTTGAGAATATGAGAGATGGAAAGGATGACAGTGGAGGAGAAGGAGCTTAGGAGACGGGTGGGAATGGGAGCAGAGGAGCAGGTAGTGAGTTTGGAGGAGGAAAGAAGATGTGTGATTTCTTCTTCAGAGAGAAAAGAAAGAAAGGTTGGCAGAGGTTGAGGGGAGTGAAGAGGGGATGGAGTTGATCTTGTGTGGAATTGGAGTGGATGTGCTTGCTTTTTCTTTCAGACGTTCTGACTTAGACATCCTAAATTGCACTTGGACATCCTTTCTAAAATGCCCCTCCACCAGGGCCGGATTTACCTATACGCCATGTACGTCATGGCGTAGGGCCCACTGCTGGCAAGGGCCCACACACCGCAGGTGCTGGTCGGGGGGGGGCCAAGGACTGCATGGGCTGTGATTGGGGGGGGGACCTGGACCGGAAAAGGGCTAGGGGGGGTGGACTTGGACTGGAAAGAAATGGGCTGTGATATGGGGGGGGGGAACCTGAACTGTAAAAGGGCTATGGGGGGGGGGCTTGGACTGGAAATGGGTTGTGATGGGGGGGGGGACATCAGGACCGGAAAAGGGCTATGGGGGGGTGGGACTTGCACGCGAAAGAAATGGGCTGTGATGGGGGGGGACCTGAACTGTAAAAGGGCTATGGGGGGGGGGACATGGACTGGAAATGGGTTGTGATGGGGAGGGGGACCTGGACCTGAAAAGGGCTATGGGGGGGGGGACTTGGACTGGAAATGGGTTGTGATGGGGGGGGGGACCTGGACCGGAAAAGGGCTATGGGGGGGGGGTAACTTGGACTGCAAATGGGCTATGATGGTGGGGGGGGGGAACTAGGACTGCAAATGGGTTGTGATGGTGCAGGGGGACTCGGACTGCAAATGGGATGTGATGGTGGGGGCTAGGACTGGAAATAGGCTGTGATGGGGGGGGGGGGCTAGGACTGGAAATGGCCTGTGATGTGAAGGCTAGCACTGGAAATGGGCTGATGAAGAGCTAGAATAGGACTGGAAATGGGCTGATGTGGGGCATGGGAGAATGGGACTAGAAGGGAGTGGATGCTGGGTGGGTCTAGAACTATACATTGTATACATTGTAGTATGCTTGTTTGATGTACACCGCGCTGATTTTAATAGCGCGGTATAGAAGCAAATGTTAAATAAATAAATAAATAAAATAAATAAGGGAACTGATTTGGGGGGAGGACTAGAATGGATGGGGAATGAGAATGGAGAGGGGAAAATATTTTGTGTGGAATAAAAGTCTATGATGGGCTGGGTATTGGGAGAGTAAGAGGGGCTTGAAAATGGAAGGGTGAAATTTAAATGGATGATAAAGGAATAAGGAAAGAATTGGGGGAAAGAGCAAAAGGGAAACAATCAGTATGTTAAAGCAGAAATAGAAAGAGAATGGAAAACATCTAAAAGAGAAGAAAGGACAAATGGATAGCTAGCAGAAGACACGAAGAAACCAGAAGAAAGTGACTGGAGCAATTGCAACTGAAAAAAATGCCCAAACAGAAGGTAGAAAAATACTTTTTATTTTGAATTTATTAACTGGAATATGTCTTTTTAATGTATTTCTTGAATTCCGATGCTGATTTTGTCCCTATTGCCTCTTTATGTCAGGCAATTCTATACATCTATTGCCATTTCTGTTTTGGTAAGTTGATCTCGTTTTTATTTTTTCTGGGGGCCCACAATTTTTGTTGGCGTAGGGCCTCACTCAAGGTAAATCCAGCCCTGCCCTCCACATATGCCTTGGAACACGTGTCAGTACTGATGGGGAAATATTTTGAAGCATGCTTATATTTCTGTTCCAAAATAGAAAATAAGGTCTGCCCAGACTATGCCCAGAACACGTCACCTTCAAATCAGTGCATGCCACATGCATACACATAAGTAGTGCCTCTCCTAAAATCACTATGTATACTTTTATGATGATTTACAGCAATGTTTTTCAAACCTTTTTATCCTGTATGACTCCATTTTAACAACTGAAAATTCATGTGATCCCAGATGATGATGAAATCAAAATAGCAGGTCTCCAGCCTCTTTCCCCTCACTCCACTCATCTAAACCAGAAAGGCAACAGCAGCAGCAGCAATCAGCAAAGAATCTCTTATGTCAGTGTATAATGTGTGCTTTCAGACTCCAGTACTCAGCAGGGGTTTCCATCCTAATAGGAAGGGGCAGGGACCTATGAATGTTCACAGGTCACATGCTGACTGATGACTTGGCATAGGTAACAGTGAAAGTCCAGAGATGGGGAAGTGGCCATGTTTCTGTGACCCTATCCATTGATGATGTGACCTCATTTGGGGTTTCGACCCCAAGTTTTGGAACTCTGATTTACAGATTTCAGTGGCATTGTAAACATGCAAAATTGCTGCCTAAATGCCCTTGTAGTGGAGCTGTTATGGTAGAACTGATAGAACACAAGCCAGGAAAATCATACTTGATTAATTCACATGATTTATTAAAGTTCATTTTTCTCATTTACCACAATTTATATATAGCACATTTCTTATTTGCCTATTCGTGAAATCAAATGTTTAAACTACTGACTTTTACGCTCAAAAACAAAATGCAACTGAGCTATACAAGGAAATTCTTTGTTGGCAAGCAGGATGAAATCATCCATACTTAATGTGGGTGATGTCATCCAATAACACAGACATGAACCAGATATCGGGAAAAACTGAGGTTTCAGGAAGCATGCACGTGAGGTCCTGTGCAGCTCCCACTTTGCTGGTCCTCTCTGTCCATGCTACCACACAGATGGTGTGTTTCTGTTCTCACAGTGGGTTTCTGACTTTTTTGGCACAGTCCTTCTTCCAAATAATCATCCTAAGTTTGAAAACCCTGCTGGTTTCCTCCCCTCTTATCACTCAAAAATAAGTTTGGATCCCATTACACCACAACTATCAAAAGAACCCCCAGAATGGCAATACATTCTGCATCAAAGACTGCACTGATGCCAGCCTTGATTCTATCACACCAGGACATGCATTTGGCATTGCCACCATTGATGCAATCAACTACCATGGCCCATTCAGCTCCATCACCACCAAGGATCTCCGCACAAGGTTTACCACTAGTTGTTCCAAAGGTTGACAACTTATCACCTTGTCCCTCTTTAGCAGAGCAGAGTAAAGCAGGATCCAAGCTGGACATGACAGGCTTTATAGATGGTCAAGAGGGTGTTCTGTGATAAACTCCTATTAGTACTAGCACTAGAGGTACTTCAGGGTCAACTGCTAGCTATATCCTTCTAGGACCCGGGTAAGTATGATGGAAGGGTCCAGCCAGACCTTGTCAGACCTAAGGGAACTGGAAATGACAGCCTTCCAGCATCCTGTGCTCCCAGAAGTCAGTGGTTTAGTTCAGGAGGGTCCAAACCCAGTATGTCTTTTCACAATGAAGGTTAAAACTCATCTTTGGCCTCAGGCTTTCTATATTCTGACCTGTTTTGCGGTGATTTGCCTGAGTGATGAAACAAGAAGTCATTGATTGTCAGATTACCAAGAAAGTACCTTTCTTCCTGAGGATTTTATGGCCAGTGAGGTTCCCGTCCTCTTCCAGTGTGCAATTCAGCCCAAGTTTTAATGTTGCACATCTTCCACATTAATCCCTTTTGGTGGAATTGATACTAAAAAGGGCAAGGTATTAGAACATTTGAGCAGCTTGTCTAGCAAGGATCCCCAGACCCTGGATTTTCAGGCACCATACTGATCTCCACAATAGTAGGACATCACCTCTACCTAGTACAGTATATGCACCAGGGTCTCCAAAGGAGAAATACTGAAAAACTAGATGCACAAAGAAGAAAATTCCTTCATGTCCACAAGACTATATTTGAAGAGCAGGAGGCGGAATGGACCTTATAGAATTTTTTTTTTTAATACAGAACAGCTGTAATATTTCTCCAGGCATATTTAACACCATATAAAGATCAAAGTACATAAAAAATGTTGCAACATGAAGGAAAATGTCCATAATCAGTCTCATTCCTTAAACCAGAGCAAGCATTCCAATGAACAGAAGAAATGAGTGAAAATCTACCAGTACAGACAAGGAAGGTAGCAACAGAATTTGCAAAGCAAGAGATAAAGAAAAAGAATTTGACCAGCAAGCAAGGAAAAACAATTGGCAAATACACAGATACAATGGGAAATACAATGTGATGTTTCAAGTACCATATATTGATCAAAACCAGATACAGGAATGGTTAAGGAGAGGTGAACTCAAAACTAAGGATGAAAGATTCATTGTTGCAGTATGGGATTGTTCACAACAGGCATAGAAAAAATGGTAAAATAGACATGTTTTTTGTAAACCTCTTTGGATGACTTTGAGCCAGATAGGTGGTATAGAAAGAAATATATCAGTAAATAAATGTAGATTCTGTAAGGAAGAACTGGAATGGTTGCTCATCTGATTTCTGCTGAAAGAAAATCTGTATGCAGAAAGGCACAATAAGTTAGCACGTTACAAGTACTGGAAACTGTGTAAGCATTAAAACATTGCTATACCAGAAAAGCATTGGTATAATAACCCTAAGAGAATTGTGGAGAATGAAAAGATTATGATCGCCTGAGACATCCCTATTCCAACTGATAAGAAATTTGATGCAAGAAAACCAGATACAGGGTAATGAAGAAAAACAGAGAAATAGTATTAAAAATAGAAGTGTCTGTTCAAGTTATTATTCTGTGCATCATATGTGATCATGTATATGCTTGGTTAGTGCCTGGAACCTCACCAATTATCCTTACATCAGTAGTGGTTCTCAACCTGTAGTCTGCGGCTCTCTATTACAAGGGTCCGCAAATCATAGAAAAAAGAAAAACGGAGAGAGGCCGGTGGGGATTGGCTGTAGAAAAGACAGTTTGTTAGAGGCTGGAGGGAACTGGCTGTGGGGAGGAAGAAAGAGACTGAGATTGGTAAGTATTGGTTGGGTAAGAGAGAGAGAAACAGTTGGAAACAGGAAGCGAAGGGTGGTAAGATGACCAGTAGGGACAGGCTTGATGCTGAGTGAAGAAGGTCCAAGAAGAGTAGGGGGGATGAATTGGGGGGTCCCTGAACGTTTTGGAGGTTAATAAAGGGGTTCACATAACCAAAAAGGTAGGGAATATCTGTTCTAGAGCATCCTTTTCAAAAAAGAGGAACCCTCTCAATCAGTAGATCTATTCACATTGTAGTAAAAAAAAAAAAACAAGAGGTCACGTGATGCGGAGCTAAGGGTGAGACGTGCGGTGGAGGCTCTCCCCAGTCCCGGAGCTCATAGTGCTTATAAAATTGCAGTACTTGCCACGGATAAAGTGATCGGAGGTAGTGTGCAGGATGGCGGTGAAAGCGGAGGGGGAAAAGCCCGGCAAGAGTCAAATGAGTGCCCCAGAGCGGCGAGAGTGTCCCGGCAGCCTACGATGACTGAATGCCTGATGGGACAAGATGGCGACGACATGAGGTTGGCGGTAGGCCCAAGCACGCTGGGGAGAACGGAGATGAGCGAGACAGATTTGAGGGGGCCAGAGGCGGTGGTCCCTGAGACAGCTATAGTGCTGGCAGCAATCAAAGAAAGTAGCACAGACCTGGCTGGTAGATTGTCCACCATTCAGGGAGAACTGCAGGCGGTGCACGCAGAGCTGCAGGCAACAGTGAGTAGAATTGAGCAAGCGGAGCAGCGGATCTCAGATGTGGAGGATGAAGGTGCAGATGCTCAAAAGGGACGATGCTAATCATGTGGAGCAGCTTGAGAGATTATGGGCCAAGGTGGATGACCTGGAAAATCGTTCGCGAAGGTTGAATCTGAGGATTCCGGGCCTCCCCGAGGGCGAGGAGGAGTCAGCCACGCCGGAGGACATGGAGCACTTGCTGCAGAGCTGGCTTCAGGACCCTCCCCTCCCCTCCCCTCGGGCCTGGTGGTAGAGCGGGCGCATAGAGTCCCAGGGGGCCGGTGCTGGTGAAGATTTTTAACTTTAGACATCGGGATTGGATCTTGCGACAGGTGCGGAAATTGGGAGCGGTTCCCTACTGGAATGCTAAGGTGTGGATTTTCCCGGACTATAGTGCTGAGCTGGATAAAAAAAGGCAATCCTTTAGAGAGGTGAAGAAGCACCTGGCCAGTCACAACATTCCTCAAGCCTTGCTGTACCCGGCACGGTTACAGGTGGACTGGAAGGGGGAGCGGATCTTTTTTGACAAAGCTGAGCAAGGCAAAATAATTCTTACAGCTGCACTTTCCGGATGATCCCCCGTTGGGGGGAGAGAGGCAGCATTCGGCAGGAGGGAGGCTTTGGAGCTTTAACTCTAAAGGCCTCATGAAAAGTTACGAGAGGAATCATCGGAGAGTGGTGGAGGCTTTTGCACAGAGTGATGAAGAGGATACAGGGGCCGCAGTGTCTGTGCAGGACTGAGAGTGATATTTGTAATATGTATTGTGCTGGGTAGTGTTGCAACGTGGTTACCATAGTTGTCAGAGGGAGATGGGGAAGGGGTTGTGGGGGTGGATGGGACTGGGGGGGGAGCCTATGCCGAGGCTATGTGACCTTTGCGGCGGACCCCTGGACCGGGAGAGGGTGGCGGGGGTCATGTTAGGGCTCCCTGGTCACCAGCGGGGGAATAGGTCAGCATTATCGCGGGGGGATGCCAGGTGCGGTGGGTTGTGCTGCAGGAGACCCCCCCCCCTTTGGTGGGGCAGGCTCGCTGGCACTCCCTGGAGGATACCCCTGAATATGGGTCCAGGGTTTTGTTGTATGGTTCTGTTTGGGTTGGGATGTTTTTATGGGGGGGCGGATCATCCTGGGTGCTTACACCAGACCGGGAGGGGGGGAAGTGGTGAGAGAAGGAACATATGACACAGGGAAATGAGTGTTAAGATCACTTCTTTAAATGTCCGGGGGATGCAAACACCCCGGAGGAGGAGATTGGTGATGCAGGAGATTCCGAGCTACTCCGCGGACATTTATTTGCTGCAGGAGACCCATTTGACTAGAGGGGATATAGGAAGATTGTATGTCAGGTGGGCGGCAGCGCTACTTCACTCCCCTGGGAAGTCTAACAGGGCGGGAGTGGCGGTGGTAATAAGGCGGGGCCTTCAGTTCCAAGTACAACGTCAGTGGAGAGATACGCAGGATAGGGGGGTTGCGGTGGAGCTGCAATTGCCAGGCTTGCAGATATGCTTGGTAAGCGTATATGCCCCCAATACAGGGCAGAAGCGATTTCTGGCACAGTTATTTAAAAAGCTTAGTAGCTGGACCACCTACCCAATCATTTACGGAGGAGATTTCAATGCGGTGGTAGACCGGAATGAGGATCGCCTATTACAGAGTGGTCGAGGGAGGGGGGGGATAGCCCTGAGAGCACTTTTGGGAAAGACCAAATTGGTGGATGTCTGGAGATGGAGGAACCCCGGAGCGAAAGGCTATACGTGCTATTCCGCAACGCATAGTTCTTATTCGCGTATTGATCATTTTCTAGGGGAGAGGGCGGCTTGCCCTCGGGTGAACCGCTGTGAAATTGGTAGTATCACGTGGTCGGACCATGCGCCGATACACTTATGGTTGAGGGTAGCGGATGGAGTGAGGCCTTCAGGCGCGAGTTGGAGGTTAAATCTGTCGCTAGTGGTGAAAGGGGGAGGGGACAAGGAGGTGTTGAGGACGATAGAGGAGTACGTGCTTCATAATGACACTGAAGAAATGTCACCTCTGATTCTATGGGATGCTCTAAAGGCAGTATTGCAGGGTTTCTTTATTGAGCAGGGGGGCGCAGCAGAAAAAAGAAAGGGGCAAGCACAAGCAGGTGTTAGAGGCGGAAATTAAGTGTTTGTAGGGGGAGTTGGTGCGGACTTACTCTGGGGAGACTGCCAGTCTGCTGGTGGTGAAAAGAGGGGAACTGCAGAGTTTTCTGAGAGAGGAGATTGAGGTGCTGGCCCAGCGGACCAATTGCACGTTCTATGCCAGGGGAGGGAAGATTGACAGGCTATTGGCGTATCAGCTGAAACAGAAGAGAGAACAGAATGTCATTTTGCAGATTAGGGATGATCAGGGCCAGATGAGGCAGGACCAAAGAGACATTGAAGAAGTGTTTGTGAAGTTTTATACGGACTTGTACAAGTCGGAGTTTGGGGAGGTAGGTGAGACGGTGGTGGATTACCTCGTCACCGCCCCTCTCATCCCTGGTACCACCATGGCTTACGGCTACTCCGGACGCACCTCCGGAGGGCCGAACGCCTATGGCGCAGGGACCCTTCTCCTATTCATCTATCCATCTTTAAGTCTCATCACTCATATTACCGTTCCCAGCTTCATTCTGCAAAACGTGATTACTTTTCCACTGCTATATCTCGTGCTCCTAACCAAACCCGTCATTTATATTCTACCTATCAGTCTCTCCTCTCATTACGCACCCCGTCCTCAGTCCCCGCAGTCCAACCCCATCCCTCCCCCTCCCGTCTGGCTTCTTTCTTTATCTCTAAAGTCGATTCCCTGCGTGATTCCCTTCCTTCTTGCCCTGCCCCTATTACTTCTCCTCCCCTCCTCCCCTCTCCCCCACCAGTTTCTCAACTTTCTCACTTCTGGGCTACCTTCTCCCCCATTACAGCGCCTGAACTCCATCATCTCATTTCCTCCTCCAAGAAGACTTTCTGCTCGCTTGATCCTATCCCCTCATCTTGGCTTCTCACTCCTTCTCTTGGCTGTTTTTCATATATTCTCACTATGCTCAACTCTAGTCTCTCTACAGGTATTTTCCCTAAACCCTGGAAGCACGCTTTGGTTCGCCCCATCCTAAAGAATCCCTCTTCTGATCCCTCACTTCCTTCTAATTATCGGCCGGTGTCTAACCTTCCTTTTCTGTCCAAACTTTTGGAAAAATTTGTTTTCGCTCAGCTTTCTCACCACCTTGACTCCACTAACTATCTTCACCCTCGTCAGTCTGGTTTTCGCCCCGGGCACAGCGTCGACACTGTCCTCTTAGCTTTCTCTAATGCACTACATGTAGCACATGATCGTGGTGAGGTTTCGGTGGCGGTTGCTCTGGATCTTTCGGCTGCGTTCGATCTTGTCGACCACTCCCTTCTTCTTCACCGTCTTCGGGAAGCTGGTCTCTGTGGCACTGTTCATCACTGGTTTCATTCCTTCCTTTACTCCCGCTCCTGTGCAGTTCTTTCTTCTTCATCTGCAATTCCCCCTTCCGACTCACAGTGTCTTTCTTGTGTGGTCCCTCAGGGTTCTGTTCTTGCTCCCCTCCTTTTCAACCTTTTTCTGGCTCCTCTTGCTCTCTTAATCCAGCAGTCCGGTATATCAGCTTTCTTCTATGCCGATGATATTCTTTTGCTTCACCATACCTCCTCCTCCTGTCCTGATCTGTCCCCCTTGAACTCCTGTCTTTCTTCTGTTGCTCACTGGCTTACTCTTAACTGTCTACATCTGAATTTGACTAAGACTCTTGCTATCTGGTTTTCTGGTGGGGGTCCCTCCCCTTCACTAGCTCCCTCCTTCTCTGGCACTCCGGTTCCCCTAGTCTCCACGTTTCGTTACCTTGGTGTTCATTTTGACTCTGACTTATCTTTCCGCACTCATATCTCTCATATCGCCAAAACTTCCTTTTTCTTTCTTCGCCAGATCTGGTCTGTGCGCCCCTTTCTTTCTTCTTCTGCCCTAACTACACTGGTTCTATCTTTAGTAATGTCTTGGGTTGATTTCTCTAACTCTTTATTTCTCGGTCTCCCAAAAAATCAGATAACCAGACTCCAAAGGATACAAAACACTGCTGCCCGCCTTATCACCTCTTCTACCATTCGCGATCATGTCACTCCCCTCCTTTTTCATCTTCACTGGTTGCCTGTTTCTTTCCGTCCTCAATATAAAATGCTGCTTCTGCTACACAAGGTTTTTTATACTGGCGTTCCCTCATATCTAGCTGACCTACTTTCTTTTCACACTCCCAGGCACACCCCACGCTCCTTTCATCTTAATCGTCTCTCTCTTCCCCCTCCCTCCCGTGCTCACTTACAGTTCACCCGCCTCTCTGCCTTCTATTTTGCTGGCCCTGCTCTCTGGAATTCCCTCCCTTCCTCCCTCCGTCTTGAACCTCTTCATACTACCTTCAAGCACAACCTGAAAACTCACTTGTTCTCCCTAGCGTTTGATGTTCCATCTCCTTTTGTATGATGTCCTCCTCTGTATGTGCTTTAATCCCCCCTCTTCTGTTTTGTCTAATCTTAGTTGTCTTCTCTTTCTCTTTCTCTGTCCTTTATAATTTTTATAGCCTATACTTGATGTTTTAATTTAATTTTTTTTTGTTTGTAAATTTTTATATTTATTATTATTGTATACTTCCTTTTTACCCTCCAGCTCCGGCTGGATTTTATGTGATTTATTTTTACTTTTATTGTACACCGCCTTGATTACACTTGAAAGGCGGTTTTATCAAGCTTAATAAACAAACATAAACATAAACATTACTTGCGGGGGAAAGTTGGCCTGGTGCTGACAGAGGAGCAGAGGCGGGTGATGGACGACCCAGTTTCGGTAGAGGAGGTGGGACAGGCCATGGGTTCCCACCTGAGTTTTACAAGGCTTACTGTGAGAGTTTAGGGCCGCTTTTGAGCAGGGTCTTCAATGTGGCTCGAGAGACTGGTAAGGTACCAGAGTCCTTCTTGGAAGCGCATGTAACGATGCTACACAAGAAAGGGAAGGACCCCAGTCATCCAGGGTCATATAGGCCGATCTCACTGCTCAATACCGACGCAAAGTTGCTTGCTAAAGTGTATGCACTCTGGTTGAACCGCGATAGTCCCGGAGCTCATTCATATAGACCAGACCGGCTTCATAGCGGGGAGAAACGGGGCGGACAATGTGCGCAGGGAGCTGGGCCTAGTGCACTTTTGTGAGCAAACGGAATGCCAACCAACTGCGTTCCTAGCGTTGGATGCCGAAAAGGCCTTTGATCGGGTCGAGTGGCCCTTCCTGTTGCAGGTTCTGGGGGCCCTGAATTTCGGCGGGGGCTTCCTCCGGGTGATTCAAGCACTGTACAGTCAGCCATCGGCGAGGCTGTGGATTAATGGGCAACTGACGTCGCAGTTTGCGTTGGGCAGGGGTACACGACAGGGCTGCCCTTTATCCCCTTTATTGTTCACGCTCTCGCTAGAGCCATTCGTGCAGGCGATCCGGTTGAACCCAGAGATTCACGGTGTAAGGATGGGTGGGGTGGAACACAAAGTGGCACTATATGCGGACGTTACGCTGTTATTCTTATCCAATTTGGAGGGCTCACTAGCAACTTTTCAAGGGGAATATCAGAAGTTTGCCAGGGTCTCGGGTTATAAGTTGAATTTTTCTAAGTCAGTCCTTCTCCCATTTCATGTGCCAGAGGGCATGCGGAGGGGCCTGGAGATGGAATACCCCTATAAGTGGGAGAAGGACTCTCTGGGTTTTTTAGGGGTGAGAATCCCAGTGCAGCTGGCACAATTGTATCAGCTACATTTCCCACCGCTGTTGAGGAGGCTTCGGGAGGAGATACATGCGTGGGCACCGTTGACACCTTCCCTGTTGGTAAGGATCAACGTGGTAAAGATGAGTGTGCTACTGAGACTTATGTATTTGTTTCTTCTGCTGCAGTGTCGTATCCCGGATGTGTTTTTTAGGGATTTGAACAGAATGATAGCAGAGTTTATTTGGTGTGGGAAGCGAGGGCGGATCGCCCTAAAAACATTGATGGCCCCAAGAGCGGCAGGGGGCTTGTCACTACCTAATTGTAAGTTATACTACTGGGCAGCGCAGGTGCGGATGGTGTATTATTGGTGGAAAGAGTTCCCACATCAACATTGGAATCGGCTGGAAGCGGCTCAGGTATCAGTGGAGCATGTTGGGGCTGTAGCCTTCTCAAGAGGAATGGGTAGACTGGAGGAGGTGAGGATGCACCCTGTGGTAGGCCCGACAGTGGAGATCTGGCAGAAGGTTTGCAAGCGGGTGGCCTTCGAGGGGGCGGGGTCGCGACTGGCATTTTTGACGCAGGGGGAGTTGTTCTCGCCTTATGTAATGGATCCAAGTAGGTTTCGCAGGCTTAAGGAGAATGGTATGGAAAAGGTACTGGATTTCATTGTGGAGAATAGGTTTCTGACGCGGCAAGAAGTTCTGGACAGATGTCATCGCTGGCCTCCGAGGGTGTTCTGCTTGCTTCAGATAGAACATTTTCTGGCGACTCATAGGGCTCGATTCCTGGGACCACCGCATTGGCTCGAGTCTTTTTTTATACGACCCCACAGGGGGCAGGGGTTGGTGGCACAGCTATATAGGTTGCTGCAAGGGGAGGCACGGGGTTGCTATCAGTATCAGAGGGAGTAGGCTAGGGATCTATCGAGGGAGTGAACTGAGGAGCATTGGGAAACAATTTGGAACAATACTCCTAAGATATCGATATGCCTTGCGCATATGAACACTCAGTATAAATGGCTATTTCGAATGTACCTCACCCCCAGTAGGCTTTATGCCATGCACCTTAAAGATACAGCTGAGTGCTGGCGGGGTTGCCCTGTGACGGGGACTCTGCTGCATGTGGTATGGGAGTGTGATAAAGTCCAGTCCTTTTGGGGGGGGGGGTTACAGGGGGTGTGACGGGGGGTGTGACGGGGGAGGCCTTGGGGGAGGATCCTGCACTTATGTTATTGGAATACACGGAGGGCCCCCCTGAGGTGTGTTTGAATAAGCAGTCGCTGACCAGTTTCCTGTATCTGGTGGCTCGGCTCGCCATTGCAGCAAAATGGAAGAGCGCAGAGGCTCCCAGTATGCTGGAGTGGTACAAGAAGGTGGCATGTATTATGGAACTGGAGAGAGGAGTAGCGCTCAGTAAGGGTAGATTGGAGGAGTACCAACGGATATGGTCCCCCCTTGCAAGTCTATGTCACACGGTGGGAACGGGAGGGGTGGGTTAGGTTAATGTTATTGCTCCTGGAGTGACATGGAGGGGAGTCGGGAGAGAGTGAGGGGAGGGTGGGAGGTAGGTAGAGGAGTGCGCTAGGTCGCCAGAAGCCGAGGGGTCCTTCCCCTTCCTCCCCCCCCCCCCCACAAGGTTGGGTGGGTGGAAGAGGCCTTAGGATGATCCGGGTGGGGAGGAGGGGTTGGTTTGGTTTGGGTGTTGTTGGGTTCAGGGGTAGGATGGGAGGGGATGGTTGAATGGGCAGATAAAGGTAGTCATTGGGGTGGAGAGAGTGGTTAGGGCAGAGGGTAATAGCGGAAGGGTAAGGGGGTTGCATCCAGAGGAGTGAGAAGGGGGGATGCTTAAGCTTGAATGTAGGATTTGTTGGGTGTAGGAAAAGGTGGTGTAATTTGTACTGCTGGAATATGTGAACTGTAATTCAACCAATAATGCAAAAATAAAGTTGGAAAAAAAATAAACCAAAAAACCTTCCACTATTCTGCTCCAAAAGATCAAGCTAAACATAAGACAATGTCAGATATCTTTTATATGCATTGGGGAACAGGACGTCCATAAGCTTATTCTTCTTTTCCACTCATATTCAAGACACTTCAAAAGATAATACAGGATGTAATCTCTATGACTCTAATATCCCTATCTTGGCCTTGTTAGGTATGGCTTCCTTTCTAATTCAACTTTCTATCAAAACTCCATTCCTGCTCAGTCTCCTGCATTGTCTGTGCCATTATGGGGGTAATTTTGTAAAATTATATTGGGGCCAAGAAAACCCAGGAGCTTCTGGGTCGCCAGGAGTCAGGACTGACTCGAAGACACACATTGCATTTTTGTGACTATATACGCCCGTAAAATGCTCTTATAAAATTGCACCAGGTTCAAAAGTACACATGTATACTTTTACTGTATGCATTGTCAGAATCAAGAGTATAGGCAGAGCACAGGTATACATGTAGATTATAAAATACTTCAATTTATGTGTGTGTTTCAATAATCTAGATGTGAACATTTACATCTGCTCTCAAGCAGTCGTAATGTCTACACCTACAATATGGGTGCAATCCCTACAGGGTTTACACTAGTACCTTATAGAGACAAATAAGTGCTTTCCAGGCCACTTAATCTAGGCACCTTGTTATAAAATTACCCTTTTTATGACATCACCCACATGTGACTAACTTAGCTACTATCATGGAGAACAGTAGTTACAGGTAAACAACTCTGCTTTCTTGTCAGATAATATCAGAAGACATCAGTGAACTACAGAAGAACCAAGCTACAACTATGGCAAAAATAGCCCAGTACAAGAGGAAGCTGATGGATCTTTCTCACAGAGCCTTACAGGTAAATACATTAGAACAGTGGTTCCCAACCTATGGTCCATGAGACCATTATAGGGGGTCCGCAGGACAAATAAAAATGAGAGATTGCCTGATGGGAAGAGAGAGATCCTGGATCGAACTGACTGGGAGGATGGAGGAGAGAAAGACATTGAGTCTGGTGTGCACTGGCTGGAGATAGAGAGAAAGGCTAGTGGAGACAGGAGAGGAATGGGAGATTAAAAAAAAAGATGGGCTAGTGGAGAGAGGCTCGTGCTAAGGGGCAGGGGTCCTGGAAAACTGCTAGGAATAAACTGGGGATTCCTGAAGTTTTTGGAGGTTAATAAGGGGATCTGCACAGCCTAAAATATTTGGGAACCTCTGCAGTAGAGCAGTAGACCACTATATATAGCTTGTGTGTATGATATAGTCATGTTTTAGTATGGGGATATTTTTTTACACGTATGTTAACACTCCTATGTTCTGTTCCACAGACAGGGCTCTCTGCTACTTATAGAAACAGAACATGGCTCCAAATTCTGCCATCCCTCTCCCTGAGATCCTCTGTGCTTATTTCATGCTTTCTTGAATTCTGATACTGTCTTGTCTCCATGCCCACCCGGAAGGCTGTTCCATGCATCTACCATACTTTTCTGCAAAAAAATATTTCCTTACGTTACACCTGGGTCCTACCCCCTTTCACTCTGATTCCATGACTCCTCATTCTAGAGCCTCTTCTCCACTGAAAGAGGCTTCCTGTGCATTTATACCATAGAGGGGTTTAAATGTCTCCATCGTATCTCTCATTTCCTATATGAGACAAGGATAATCTAAGGGGGAGGGAAGGGATTGTAGAGCTTAGCATTTGATGTGGATAACCAGATTGGACAGGCCGTATGGTCTTTATTTTCCATCATTTTTCTGTTTCTTCCAGATCCTTATCTGTCCCAATATGCTTCATGATGAAGACCACTGACGTTATATTAACCCTCCTCTGTACTGTTCACAGCTTGTTTATATCTCCCTAAAGGTGTGGTCTCTAGAATAATATACAGTACACCAAATGAGGTCTCACTAGAGACTTATGAAAAGGTAATATCACCTCCTTTCTCCATGGTCAGGTAGGAATGAAGTCCTCACATGGATGATGTCACCGACAGAGCCCCGTGCGGGAATGTTCCCCAGTTTCTACTGGAAGCTTTTGGGAGGCTCCACTGCACCTGCCTTCCCTCCTGTCATGGTACCATCTTCTCCAGTCTTCATTTTCCGCAGAGCCCTTCAGACGTGTCTCCGTATCCGGCAGCAAACGTGTCGTTTTTTTCCCCTCTGTGAGGTAGTTCTTTTCTTTTCATCACCCAACTGTTATTGGCAGTGTCTGCTCGCAGCCCGACCCTCATCATTGGTGAACTTTTCTTTTTCTCTCTTATTTTCCTCTCATGGCTGGCACCATCGAGCCGTTCGATCTTACCATGGCCATGTTTCCAGACATGTTCCAAAAGCCAGCCAGCAGTTTTAAGAAGTGCAACAAATGTGCCAGCACCATCTCAGTCACCAATTGCCACAATTAGTGCCTTCAGTGCTTGGATACCGACTGCGAGCCCTCTTCTTCTAATCTATGTCTGCAGTTGACAAGGAGGGGGCCTGAAGGGTTGGGAAAAACAGAGGGAGTCTCTCTTCAGGCTTTCTGATTCAGCCTCTTCTGCAGCGGTGGTCCCAGTGACCCTGTGAGGTCCTGTGGAGTCATCTGCATCATTTGCTCAAGTGCACTCTGAACCAAGGGGTTGCAGTGGCCCGGAGCAATGGTCCTTGATAAACTTTCACCCAGAATCAAGGAAGGACTCCACATTGACACACGTGATACTAAAGGGGGGCATCCGAGCACCGGGATAAAACCATGCATCAGCATCAAAGCCCTTACTGATGCGATGCAGAGAGCATGGCCAGGAATAGCCTTCCAAAGTACGCTGGTGGGAGGACTTGTCCCCTAGAGTGCAGGAGGGACGCCATTCATTCCTTGATATCCCTACCATCGGCAATTCCCCAATGAGCGTGCCGGAATCGGTGGCCAAAGTGGAGATTCTGGCCCCACAGCCTTCGGAAACGGCAGTCTGGAAGGAGTACCTCCGGGTCCTTGAGACCCAAATGGCGGCAGTGCTGGCCGAGCAACAGGCTGGCTGCTTTGTGGCAGGGGCATTGTCATCGCAGATTATACAGCCGATTATAGAGACCCTTGCGCTGCCAGTTGATGCAGCCACATCAGGGCATCGATCAGAATCGACGCTGGTCCCCATGGGAGCCATTTCCCTCTTGAGCGTATCGGGGTCTGATATCCCAGCGAGACCGCAGAAACACTCAATGCGCCATCAGTCCCATCGATGCTCTGCCTCTCTGCACAGTCGGAGGGAGCGCCAGCAGGAGACACAGACTTTGATGGCTGGAAAACCAAGGTGGACTTAGAGGTGTCTGACGACAGGTCTCTTGAGCTCCCATCGGACCCCTCTCCTCCACATGAAAGTCAGAAGTCGCCTCCAGAAGACTTGTCCTTCCAGGCCATTCCATATTCCTTGGAGGCGGAGGACAAGCCCAGGGCAGAAGAACTAGAGTTCTTCCAGTACCCTTCAGCCCCCAAGGAGGCTGTGACTATGCCGGTGCACTGGATCTTTCAGAGGCTGCTAATGAGAATGTGGGAGAACCCTCTCACGGTACTCTCGGTACCCCAGGGTTCGAGAAGCCTCAGCTCCCATGCCACTCCTTGATGGTGGAGTCTTCAATGAAACCTAATCAAGAGCAATAAGATTCACTCCTCGATGCCCTTGGGCAGGGAGGCAAGGACTTTGGACTCATTTGGCAAGCGGTGTTTCCAAAGCTCCATGCTGGTGGCCAGGGTCTTTTCATACCAACTAATATTAAGAACATTATTAAGAATACCGTTTACAAAATAAAAATTTCTCCAGGACCAAGCAGGAAGTCAGTCCTCACATATGGGTGACGTCGGCGCCGACAGAGCCCCCGTGCGTAGCATTTCCCCAGCTTTAAAAGAAAGCCTTTGGGAATACAGCGCGCCTGCGCGGTCCCCTTCCCGCCGAAGGGTGCCATCTTGCTCAGTCTTTCTTTTTCCGCAGATCCCGATGGACGTGAGTTCGTGTCACCTGGAAAAAGTTGATTTTTTTTCTGCGATTTTCACGTCTTATCCGGTTCGACGCCGGTTCCCCTTCCCACCTGGGCTTGGTACACCGGTATCGAGTCCGGACTTGTGTGTTTTGGTTTTTTGTACTTCGTGACTAGCGTTCGCGCTCTTTTTGTGTTTTCACTGGCAGCCCGGTCTTTTGACCTTGCAGGGGCCCTTTTTCCCCCGATGGCTGCTAGCAGGTTCAAAAAGTGTGGTTGGTGCAAGAAACTTATGTCTCTCACCAACGCACATGACTGCTGCCTCTGATGCCTCGGGCCTGACCATGACCCGCTGGCCTGTGGCCCGTGCGGCAAAATGTCGTCGAAGGCGCTTCGGAGCCGTCAGCATCAACGTGAGAGAATTTTCTCTGACTCCGCGTCCGGCCAGGCCCGGACTTCGTCAGAGTCCTCGACATCTCGGGAGTCCGACCCCGAGCGCCGTCAGGGTTCCTCTGAAAGGGAGTCTCCCTCCCGGGAGCACCGAAGGAAGAAGAAGCTCGCGAGGATGGCATCGGTGGAGGCTCCTGGTTCCTCGAGGATCAGATCGCGTAGCCCTGACCGCCGCCCCGGGCTCTCAGAGTCTGAGAGGCCTTCCAAGCTACCTTGTGTGGGGCTGGAGTCCCCGAATCACATAAGTGCAGTTGTTCTCGTAGACTCTCCTCCGGGGGAGCCGACATCGGGCCCGACGGAGTCGGGGGCTGCTGAGTCTCCTGAGCTTGGACGCAGGTTGACGGCCTTGGAGAGCAGCTTGGCTGCCTTCATGGAACAGCAGCGGGTGCTGATCACCAGTCTGACCGGTGCATCTGTCCTGACCACCGGAGACCGAGCCGATCCTCGAGTCCATGAAGTCTCGAGTCGATCCTCGGTCAAGGTCACCCTCGACCTCCCGTGCGGGGCCGAGGTCGTCGACACCAATACCATCGGCATCGGGGCGGGTATCTCCGAGGCCCACACGGCCGGAGCCGCTCGATTTCTCCTTTGAGGAGTCCCCGGACACCTTCCAGACCTGGTGCGTCCCTTCGGACTCACCGGAGTCCAGGCCTCGGAGACGGTCCCCCCGGGAGGATACCAGGTTCTCGGACTTAGTGAGGGACATGGCCAAGGCCTTCCCTGCGGACGCCGATCAGGAGCCTCGAGCCAAGGAGCTCGATGCCCTCCAGTATGATTTTCCTCCGAAGGAAGCCTTTACTGTACCGGTTCCTCCGATGCTGGAATGGCTGCTGTTCCGTATGTGGGAGGCACCGGCCTCGACGCCGGTTCTTAGCAAACGGGTCGATTCCATTTATCGAGTCCGTAAGAGCCCTGGGTTCCAAAAGGCGCAGCTACCGCACCACTCCATGGTTGTGGAATCGGCCATGCATGGTCTGAAGAGTCAGAAGATGCACTCCTCGGTGCCCCCCAGCCGGGAGGCCCGGAACCTGGACGCCCTCGGTAGAAAGTGCTTCCAGGGCTCTATGCTGTCTTGCCATGTCCAGACCTACCAGCTGTACATGGGCATGTACCTACGAGACCTGGCAAAGGAGATTGCCGGGTTCTTAGCTGGCCTCTCCGAGGAACCTTTGCAGAGGTTCAAAGCTTTGTCAACAGGGATTCGAGAGTGCTCAAAGTTTATCTCTCGAGCAGCCTATGATGGCTTCGAGGCTTCAGCCCAGGTAGCCGCGGCCGGCATCGGTGCGTGCCGTCAGGCCTGGCTACAGTCATCAGACCTGGAGCCATCGGTGCAGGACAATGTCCCTTGCCGAAGTGAAAACCTCTTTGGTAAGCCCATAACTGAAAAGGCTGTGGAAATCGAGACTAAGACTCTCTTCAGGACAAGGCTGTCCAGGACGACTTCTGCCCCTTCTCAGAAAAAGAAGGTCTCGGGGAAGAAGCCCTTTTTCCCGAGGAAGGGTGCTGCCTACAAATCCTACCCTCAATATCAGGCCTCTCCAGCACTGTTCCCTCTAAGCTGTGCACGTGTGCGCGCGCACACACCTCGCCGAGCGAGCGCACATACTTTACAACAGAGCGCACAAAAATTACGGCTCTGATTCTGATAGAAAACAACACAGACGTCTTAAAATTTTTAAGTTATGATTGTAATTACTAGAAATTTCCTGCTTCATTTAGTAATCGTCTATTTTCATTTAATTTGATTAAAATCAATGTGGTGTACATACTGTATTCTGACGTGTAGTCAAATTTTAAAGTATATAACTCCGAGTGTCGTTATGTGGCGCACAAAAATTTAACCTTCCTTCAAAAGCTGCACACAGCTGATATTTTATGCGCACACAGCCTACAGAAAATTAGAGGGAACATTGCTCTCCAGCTCCCTAGCAGGCCAAGGGGCAGGGGCTTGGGCCCCGTAGGCAGAAGACCCCCAAGCCGCCAGCTCCGGCACAGCAGGGAGCAGGGTTTTGACTCCCACAGCATAGCCTCATCTCCAGGAACAAGCAGGAAAATTCACATATGGGGTATCATCGGTACCGGCGGAGCCTGCGCGGGAATGCTTTTGGGAGTATCCCTCAGCGTATGTGCGCTGCCTTCCCACCTTCCCAACTGTCCCTCTTCAGTTCTTCGTTTTCCGCGGAGCCGACAGGATCCATACCCTGTCACCGCAGAAAACAGAAAATTCTGTCTTTAAAATTGTTTTCTTCTGGTCGCGTTTGCCTGCCGCACGACGCTTACCGGTACCGCCGGTTCTTTTCTTTTCTAAAAAAAAAAAAAAAAAACCTTATACTTTGAGCTGTTTCTCTTCAGAAACTTTTCTTTTTTGGTGCTAGGCTCCATTTTGGGCATTAGGCCCCATATTCCTAAAACATGGAAAAACCAACTAGTGGTTTTTGTCACTGACACCCATAATTGGTGTCCTAAATGTTTAGAGCCTGAACATTCTCCATCTGAATGTCTCTCCTGTATGGGGATGACTAAAAGAGGAAGACAGAACCGGGCTGCAAAGGTCAGTACCGTATTTTCTTCGGATGCCAGATCCATTGCATCGACATCTTCAAGGGCCTCCTCTTCCTCCTATGGATCTCAGAAGGGTAGCTCTCCTGCTAAACATCGAGAGGCCATTGGCATTGCCCTTGAGGGAACCACACCGGCAAAACAGCCCCGGCAGGAGGCTTCGGCTTCCAAAGCATCAATGCGGCTCCAGGATGTTCTCGAGGCCCCGACCTCGCAAGAACTACCTGTGCCATGCTCAGGGTTTCCGGCCGTCTTCTCCGGTACCGATACCCAGGCATCGGCAGCGTCGATATACCAGAGGTTCCTTACTATCGAACGCAGCATCGCAGTTCTTCTCTCAGCTGCGGTACCGTTGGTCCAACGGGCACCGGTACCGACATCGACACCAATGCCAGTACCTACACCGGTACCAGCCCCGGTGGGAATTCTTCCCAAGCCATCTTTGGCTGGAATCGACAGATCGGTACCGGATCAACTCGGTACCGACTTTGATCGATACCGGGACCGTGCTTTGCATGAGCATCGTGGTCAGGAATACTTTGAATCCTCCGATTCCGAAGACTCTGACAATTCTGCTGGTACTAGAGGGTTTCTCCCAGAGGATCCCTCTTCTCCCCAACGCAGAATGTCACCTCCAGAGGACATGTCTTTTCAGGATTTTATTTGTGATATGGCCAAGGGCCTTTCAGTCACGGTAGCTCCTGAAGAGGAACCCAGAGTAAAGGAATTGGAAATTCTCCAATATCCTAAAGCTCCAAATAAGGCAGCCACTCTGCCCATCCATGAAATTCTGTATAACTTGATGCTCAGAATGTAGTAGACACCTCTGACTACATCTCCTCACTCTAGGAGACTTGATACTATGTATTGAGTTCCCCCATGTCCTGGATTTCAGAAGACTCAGTTGCCACACCATTCAATGGTGGTAGAGTCAGCCATGCGTAGGATGAAAAGTGCAAAGAGGCATGCATCCAATCCTCCAGGTCGTGAATGCAGGACTCTGGACGCTTTTGGGCACCGAACTTTTCAGGCTTCCATGCTTTCAGCTAGGATCAGTTTATATATACTGTATATGAGAATGTTCCTCAAGGAAGTTACAGGAGATTTGGAGCGTATGAGCCCATTTCTCCCAGATGACAAGAGACAAGACTTTCTTGCTCTAGTTAAGCATGCTCAAGATGTCTCCAAGTTTGTAAATCGTGCAGCCTTTGATTGCTTTGAATGCATCAGCAGAACCTCTGCTATTGCCATTGGCACACGACGGATTGCCTGGCTTCAGGCATCAGACTTGGAGACTTGGGTACAGGACAAGTTAGGCAACATTCCTTGCACGGGAGAGAATCTCTTCGGCAAGAACTGGCAGGAAAAGGCTAACGAGTTGGATGCTGACAGTACTACTCTAGATAGATTGTCGAACTCTACAGCCACTCCAGCCAAAAAGAAGTCTTATAAAAAACCCTCTTTCAGCAAAAAGAGGACATTTTATCCTTCCTATACCCAGCAGAGTCAATCTCAGGGTCAGGTTGCCCAAAAGCAACAGCAAAAGAAGCCAAAAGGCCCCAGAGCCCAACCAGCTCTGCAGGTTCAGCCCCTTCAAGGGCTTTGACTCCTTTCTAGAGAGCTTAGCCTTCCTGCCTCTGAGGGGCCCCCAACCCCCCAATATCCCAGTCAGGTTATGCCACTTTGCCAACAGATGGCATCATATAACAGCAGAAGATTGGACTTTGTCCATTGTAGGAGAAGGGTACAAGCTTCATTTTCACAGCATGCCCCCTCCTACAGTTCTAAAGCAATTCAATTCTCAAACCTCCGCAAACAATCTGCTAGATCACGAGGTCTCATCACTTCTTGCCCAAGGGGCAGTACAGGAGGTACCCATTCTTCAATGGGATGCAGGGTTCTACTCCCCCTATTTTCTTATTCCAAAGAAAACAGGAGGACACAGACGCATTTTAGACCTCAGAGAATTGAACAAATACCTGTTTCAAGAGAAGTTCAAAATGATTTCTCTAGGAACTCTTCTGCCATACCTTCAAAGCCAGGATTGGCTTTACTCTGTAGACTTAAAGGATGCATACACTCACATTCTGATCCATCCAGATCACAGGAAATTCTTACGATTCCTTTTCAGGGGAAAACATTTCCAGTACAGGGTTCTTCCCTTTGGTCTAGCTTCAGCACCAAGGGTATTCACGAAATGCATGGCAGTAGTAGCTGTATTTCTATGAACCCTGGGGATATTCGTCTTCCCTTACTTAGACGACTGGCTCATTCGAGCCCCTACACTTGCAGGTGCCAGCACTGCACTGTCTCGCACAATGCGAATCCTCCAATACTTGGGGTTGGTAATAAACGTCCCAAAATCCCAACTTGTTCCTTCCCAATGCCTGGAATTCATAGCGGCCTGTCTAGATACCAGACAGGCAAAGGCTTTCCTTCCACAGGCCCACATAATGCAACTAGCTTCTCAAGCAGCAGGGAAATCCTCCCTAACTGCTAGAGAGCTACTACAGTTGCTGGGACATATGGCATCCACAGTTCATGTAGTCCCATATACTCGCCTCCACATGCGAGCAGCTCAGTGGACCCTATCCACACAGTGGACACAGGCCACAGGTCATTTATCGGACAAAATAATAAACTCTCAACGACTAATTTTGTCCCTCCAATGGTGGCAATCCCTAGAAAATCTGACACTGGAGTCTCCTTTTCATCAACCCCTTTTTCAGGCCACCCTAACAACAGATGCATCGCAGGTGGGTTGGGGAGCACTCCTGAATCATCTCTCTACCCAGGGAACCTGGACTCCACAGGAGGCTGGTCTACACGTAAACCTCCTGGAATTAAGAGCAATCTATTTAGCTCTTCGAGTATTCCACGCCCAGCTCAGCTACAAGACTGTCCTAGTCCAGATGGACAATCAAGTAGCAATGTTCTATGTGAACAAGCAGGGCGGGACAGGGTCTCTGTCATTATGCAACGAAGCTTTACGACTGTGGGCCCTTGCCAGAGAGTATCAAATTCACCTGCTAGTGGTATATCTTCCAGGCATTCAAAACCTTTGGGCAGACAAACTCAGTCGAGTACTGCTGCCTCACGAGTGGTCCCTCCACCTGGACCAGGTGGCAAAGATATTTAATCTCTGGGGCACTCCAGACATAGACCTCTTCGCAAGTCCACTGAATGCCAAACTTCCCCAGTTATGTTCCAGGATTCTGGCTCACAATTGTCAGACAAGGGATGCCTTCCTCCTTCACTGGGGTCAGGGCTTCCTTTATACCTTCCCACCCATTCCCCTCATCCCCAAAACACTCTTCAAGCTTCAGAGAGACAGGGGTCACATGATTCTCATAGCGCCACGATGGCCACGCCAACCGTGGTATCCCCTGCTTCTGTATCTCTCTCAAGCTGCACCTCTGGAGTTAGGGCATGCTCCAGATCTCCTTTCCCAAGAGAACGGGACGCTATGGCACCCGTCCCCAGTCCCTGCATCTCATGGCCTGGTTGCTGAAGGCTTAGACCTCCAGGATTTCAACCTGTCCCAACAGGTAAAGGATATCCTTCAGCCTTCTAGGAAACTTTCCACAAGAAGATCTTATGCCTTCAAGTGGAAACGTTTTACGATATGGTGCTCCAAGAAGGGATTAAACCCCCTTGGCACACCCTTAGAATCGATACTAGAGTATCTCCTTCACTTGGCGAATTCTGGTCTAAAGACCAATTCGGTAAGAGTCCATCTTAGTGCAATTGCAACTTCTTATAAGCCTCTGAATGGACAACCAATTTCCTCTCATCCATTCATATCCAGATTTATGAGAGGTCTTCTATTAACCAAACCTCCCATTAATCCACCACCGGTGGCATGGGATCTAAATCTAGTTCTCGGGCAGCTCATGAAGCCGCCTTTTGAGCCTTTAGCCACTACAACCCTTAGGTTTTTGACCTGGAAGGTCATCTTCCTAATTGCAATCACCTCTGCATGTCGCATTCGTGAACTGCAATTTTTAGTGGCTAATCCTCCTTATACTAGGTTTCACCATGATAAGATTGTTCTTAGAACTCATCCACACTTTATGCCAAAGGTGGTTTCGTCTTTTCATTTAAATCAATCAATTTATCTTCCTGTATTTTTTCCGAGGCCTCACGCCTCTAATGCAGAAAGAAACCTTCTTACTTTGGATTGTAAAAGGGCCTTAGCCTTTTACCTACAGAAAACACAGCAACATAGAAAGTCCTCGCAACTTTTTATAGCTTTTGACCCTAGTCAAAACACTACCCGGCACCTCCTACCAACTCCCCCAAACGATCGGGGTGGAGCGGAGGCCACGAGACGTCTGCAGCCGGCACATTTAAGAGGAGCGCCATCCGGCGCGGGGAAACACCACCCGGCACCTCCTAGCAACGCCCCCAAACAATCAGGGTGGAGCGGAGGCCATGAGACGCCTGCAGCCAGCACATTTAAAAGAGGAGCGCCATCCGGCGCGCCTGCACCTGACAGGCCCGCACCTGAGGGCCTCGCCAGAAGGCCCTTTGGCGTGGCCCACTGTTCCCTCTAAGCTGTGCGCGCGCACACACCTCGCCGAGCGAGCGCACACACTTTACAACAGAGCGCACAAAAATTACGGTTCTGATTCTGATAGAAAACAACACAGACGTCTTAAAATTGAAAAGCTGTGATTGTAATTACTAGAAATTTTCCGCTTCATTTAGTAATCATCTATTTTCATTTAATTTGATTAAAATCAATGTGGTGTACATACTGTATTCTCACGTGTAGTCAAATTTTAAAGTATATAACTCCGAGTGTCATTATGTGGCACACAAAAATTTAACCTTCCTTCAAAAGCTGCACAGCTGATATTTTATGCGCACACAGCCTACAGAAAATTAGAGGGAACATTGGCGTGGCCCTTAGGCGCGGCCCCGGGCGCGAGCTCCAGTTCCCCGTAGCTGCTGAAGTCGAGCGGGCTTGATTGCTCAACTACTTATCCCCTCCAGACTGGACCAGCTCACGAGCTCTGCCCTGGCGCCCTCAGGTGACTCTCCTTTGTCTTCCTTCCCACTGCTGGCGTTGCTCTTCCTCCCACTACCCGCCTAAAACTTGCTACCCACTGCCTGCGCTCTAGTGCTACCCATTATTGGCATTGAACTACTACCCACTGCCTGCATAGCACCTCTACCCTCTGCTTGCCTAGCATTGCACCTAGCTTGCCTAGCATTGCGCCCACTTCCTATATTGTTCTGCTACCCACTGCTGGGCACTGAACTGCATACCCATCGCTGCATAGAACCATTATTCATTGCTTGCATACTGCTGCCACCCATTGTTTTGCATACTGCTGCCACCCATTGTTTTGCATATTGCTGCCACCCATTGTCTTGCATATTGCTGCAACTCATTGTTTTGTTTTGCATATTATCACCCACACTGTTGCCTCCCATTGTTCGCCACCCTTTGTTTTGTTTTGCATACTGTTGCCACCCATTGTTTGTATAGTATTGCCTACCCACTGTTGCACTGAACTGTCATCCATTGCTTATCCACGGTTGCATATTACTGCTACCCATTAATTGCACAAGTGCTATCCGTTGTTTGCCTAGAACTTGCTACCCACTGCTTGCTCAGACCTTGCTACCAACCACCATGGCCCCACATCTCATTGTCCTCCTCTTCATTTTCCTCCCTAACTGCCTCCCCTCCTACCAACACCCTCCCTCCTCGTTCCCCTACCTTCCCCACTTCCCCCTCCACTCTGCCCCCTAGCCTAGCACCTGCCCTTGAGCTTCCTCACACCATCTCCCGCATTCAACCAGCCCACCTCTCTACCTTCCTCACTTCTCCCTCCATCCTGCCCCCTAGCCTTGCACCCGCTCTTGAGCTTCTTCACACCATCCCCCGCATTCAACCAGCTCCCCTCTCTTTAAGGCAACCCCACCCTCGCTTCCGCTGGACCTTCTCCACTATACCTCGCTCTCTAATACTCCTTCTCCTTCTCTCATCTGGTAACATCAATCCCAACCCTGCCCACCCCCCCCCCCCGACTTCGTTCTCACACTAGAAAAAGTTCTTCACGTACCCCATCTAATCTCATCCACATCCCACTCCTCCCTCCTTCTTCCCTCCCCCACTCATCCCACACTCAGTTATCCATAGATATCAACTCCAACCCTACCCCCAAAAATAATCCCTCACATAACCCACCCAATACCATCAATTTACCCATCATTTCCCCTCCCTCATGTCCTTCTTGGAGAGCGCACTCACCTAGACACACCCACCCACACCCTGCTCCCTCTAAATCTCGGCGCTACCCTAGAAATAGACCCCCAGGCTTCTCTGACAAGAAATCCACACGTAACTTATACAACTTTAGCCATATCCCTCTCCTCCCCCCCCTCTGCCCTCCTGTTTTCATGTGCCCTATGGAACGCATGCTCAGTCATCAAAAAAACCGCTTTTATTCTTGACCTTTTCATCTCCAATGCCCTACACCTTCTTGTCTTGACTGAGACCTGGCTCCCCCCTGACGACACCTCATCCATTGCCTCTCTCTGCTATGGAAGCTACCAGTTCTCCCATACACCCCAACTTACTGGTCGCGGTGGTGGTGTCGGCCTCCTACTCTCTCCCTCCTGCCCATTCCAACCTCTTCTGCCACCCCATGGAGACTCCTTCGAAGTCCACTCCATTCGCCTCCTCTCACCAATTCCCCTCCGAATAGCTGTTATTTATCGCCCACCAGACAAATCCAAATCAGCCTTCCTCACCGACTTCGACTCCTGGCTTTCTGCCTTCATGGATCCCTCCTCCCCCACTCTTATTCTTGGCGATTTCAACATTCACATCGACAACCCCTCCGACCCCCATGCCTCAAAGTTCCTCGCTCTTACCTCCTCTTTTGACCTCCAGCCCTGCTCCACTGCCCCCACACATCTACAAGGTCACTGCCTTGACCTAATACTATTCTCCAACTCCTCTCCTTCAAGATTCCGCAAATCAATCCTTCCCTCATCAGACCATCACCTCTTAATATTTACTCTTCAACTACCACCGTCCCAACCTTGTCCTATCTCCTCCGTCCTATTTAGAAACCTTCATACTATTGATCCCCTGACTCTCTCCTCCACCATCTCTCCATCTCTTTCTGCCATTTTATCCTCCAAGTCCGTCGACGAGGCATTATCTTCATACAATGCTACATTATTCTCAGACCTTGACACCCTTGCCCCTCCCACCCCACGTCCTGTCAAGCGATCTACTCCCCAACCCTGGCTTTCACAAACTACCAGTTACCTACGCATCTGCGCCCGTTCTGCCGAACGAGCTTGGTCCAAATCCCGCTCCCTGGAAGACCTTCTACACTTCAAATTCATGCTTGGCTCCTTCCAGTCTGCCTTAGCACTTGCCAAACAAGATTACTACATCCATATGACCAACTCCCTTGCCTCCGATCCTCGCCATCTCTTTAATACCCTCAACTCTCTCCTCAAGGTCCCCCTGCCCCCGATCCCGCCCTCCCTTTCTGCCCAAACCCTAGCCGACTACTTCCACGACAAAATTCACAAGATTACCCTCAAATTCCCTTCCCCCATCTACCTCCCTTCCTCCCCAATTCTCCTCTCCCACCCATACTCATTCTGTCACCCTCTCCTCCTTCCTTCCGATCTCTGAGGAAGAAACTGCACTCCTTCTGTCCTCCTCCAAACCCACCACCTGCTCATCAGACCCCATCCCCACCCATCTCCTGCGTTCCATCCCCCTCACCATTTCCCCCTCCATCACTCATATCCTCAACCTCTCATTCTCCACTGCAACTGTCCCCGCTGACTTCAAACATGCTGTGGTCACACCCCTCCTCAAGAAACCCTCACTTGATCCCACTTGCCCCTCTCTTTCGACCCATCTCCCTCCTTCCCTTCATATCCAAACTATTAGAACAAGCAGTCCACCGTCGCTTCCTCGACTTCCTCACCTCCCAGGCCCTCCTCGACCCACTTCAATACGGCTTCCGTCCCCTACACTCCACTGAAATGACACTCACAAAAGTCACAAACGACCTTTTCCTGGCTAAATCCAAGGGCCTCTATTCTATCCTCATCGTTCTTGACCTCTCTGCTGCCTTTGACACCGTTGACCATGACCACCTCCTCATCACCCTCTCCTCGCTTGGCTTCAAGGACTCCATACTATCCTGGTTCTCCTCCTACCTCTCCCATCGCTCATTTAGCATATGCTCTGGTGGCTCCTCCTCCTCCCCTACCCCGCTCCATGTAGGTGTACCCCAGGGATCTGTCTTAGGCCCCCTCCTCTTCTCTCTCTATACCCAAAGCCTTGGTGCGCTTATCTCCTCCCATGGCTTTCAGTACCATCTCTATGCCGATGACTCACAAATCTATCTCTCTACACCTAATATTTCTCTAGCAACCCAGTCCAAGATCTCTGCCTGTCTTTCGGACATCACTGCCTGGATGTCTCATCGACGACTGAAACTGAACATGGCCAAGGCTGAACTCCTTGTCTTTCCACCTAACTCCTCCACTTCCCCCTCTCTCAATCCATGTGGATGGATCTACCATCCTTCCTGTTCCCTTGGCCCGCAACCTAGGGGTTATCTTCAACACCTCTCTTTCCTTCTCCACGCATATCCAGCTTGTAGCTAAGACCTGCCACATCTTTCTCTACAACATCGGCAAAATCCGCCCCTTCCTCTCTGAACACACCACCAAAACGCTTATCCACTCCTTAATCTCCTCCCGCCTCGATTACTACAACCTACTCCTTGCTGGTCTTCCCGTGAGCCACCTCCTTCCCCTTCAATCTATACAAAATCACGCTGCTCGACTAATCTTCTGCCAGCCTTGCCATGCCCATATTACTCCTCTTTTCAAATCACTCCACTGGCTCCCTGTCCGGCTCCGCATCCAGTTCAAGCTTCTCCTGCTGACCTATAAGTGCATTCACTCTGTGGCTCCTCAATACCTCTCATCTCTTATCTCTCCCTACGTCCCCTCTCGAAATTTGCGTTCCGCTAACAAATTACTTCTATCAATGCCTTTCACACGCACCGCGAACTCCCGACTGCGTTCCTTTCACCTTGCTGCACCTCAAGCCTGGAACAGCCTACCTGCATCTGTGCGCCAGGCACCCTTCCTGGTCCTCTTCAAGTCCAAGCTGAAGACCCACCTCTTCACCATTGCACTCAGATCCTGACTCTTTCCTCCTCTCACCCCAACCTCCGACCAACTACAGACCAAACTGTACCTCACCGTATCTTGCGCAGAACCGATTAATGCTTGCGTAGAACCGATTGATGCTCTCCACTGTTTTAACTAATGTACTATTCTAACTAGATTGTAAGCTCCGATGAGCATGACTCTGATGGGCAGGGACTCTCATGTATGCTGACTACCTCTTGTAGGTTAACTGTACAGCGCTGCATGTGTGGCGCTCTAGAAGTGCTAAATAGTAGTAGTAGTAGTAGTAGTCATTTGGGACAACCAGTCTCCAAAAGAAATTTATCTAAATGGATTGCCCAATGCATATCTTTTGCTTATGAGAGTAAGGGTCTTCCTCTTCAGGACCATGTCACAGCTCATAACGTGAGAGCCATGGCAACTTCCATGGCTAATCTCCAGTCTGTGTCTATCAATGACATTTGTCGAGCAGCCACCTGGGCTTCGGTACACACCTTCACAGCCCACTGCTGCCTGGATAAAGCCTCTCATCGGGATGCCTTCTTTGGCCAAACTGTTCATCAAAATCTCTTTCAGACCTAATTCAACTCCTACCCACCAACCCTGGTGGAATGCCAGAGATCCATGGGAGGAGGGATTCCCACCTTCCAGGGTGGCACCTTCCTGGGGCTATCTCCTTGGCATCTTCAGCTAGGGAGTCCCCATATGTGAAGACTGCATTCCTGCTTGTTCCTGGAGATAGCATAGTTACTCACCTGTAACAGGTGATCTCCGGGAACAGCAGGAATTTAGTCTTCACAACCCACCCACCTCCCCTAGGAGTTGTCTCTCTATCTCTTTGTCTCTTTCCTCTCTCCCTCTATCCTTTTCATTCAGCTACAAACTTAACTGAAGAGGGACAGTTGGAAAGGCAGGAAGACAGCGCGCATGTGCTGAGGGATGCTTCCAAAAGCGTTCTTATTGGACGCTGGGGAGCATTCCCGCGCAGGCTCCGTCGGTACCGACGATACCCCATATGTGAAGACTAAATTCCTGCTGTTCCCAGAGATCACCTGTTACAGGTGAGTAACTACGCTTTCTCCACAGCTGGCTCCACTCAGCACAGGAGGTCGACTGACCCTGTATGCCTACAGGTGGCCAGCCATCACAGGGGATACCTAGGTCCTCAGCATAGTCCAAAAGGGCTGCCTGCTCCACTTCGACCAGATACCCACCTCCTACATTCCAAGGGAGCCTCCAAGACTCCCTCTGCACAGAAACCTTCTCCTTCAGGAGTTGGCAAGTCTTCTAAAGGAACAGGCGGTGGAACCGGTGCCTCACCACCTGGAAGGGCAAGGCTTCTACTTCAGGTACTTTTTGGTACCAAAAACGACAGGAGGCTTCCGGCCTATCCTAGACTTGCGAAACCTAAACAAGTTTCTGGAGAGGGAAAAGTTCAAGATGCTTACCCTTGGGATACTGCTGCCCTACCTCCAGCAGGGAGATTGGCTATGCTCCTTAGACCTAAAGGATGCTTATACTCACATTCTCATCCATCCAGACCACAGACAATATCTCAGATTTGTGGTGGGAGGAAACCATTTCCAGTACAAAGTACTTCCCTTTGGCCTAATTTCCGCCCCCAGGGTTTTCACCAAATGCCTGGCGGTGGTGGTGGCCTATCTCAGAAATCAGGGAATTTTTGTCTTCCCATACCTGGACGACTGGCTCATCAGAGGTCAGTCTCTCCAGGAGGCCAGACAAGCCACTCTTCGCACTGTCTCTCTTCTTCAGCATCTGGGCTTTGTCATAAACTACTCAAAGTCCACTTTGCTCCCCACACAGAACCTAGAGTTTATAGGGGCAAGATTAGACACCCTGCAGGCAAGAGCTTACTTGCCTGAGGACAGGGCCCACAGGCTGATGGACTTGGCCAACCAGTTCCAAAGCAATTCTCAGGTCTCCGCCAGACACTTCCTGTGGCTCCTGGGCCACATGGCATCCACGGTACATGTTACCCTGAATGCCCGTCTGCACATGCGGGCGGCTCAATGGGCATAAGCCACAGGCAACCTCCGAGACAGAGTAAAGGTGTCCAAACCACTCTTGAACTGCTTGCAGTGGTGGCTACATCTCCAAAACCGGGGTACCCTTTCAGGCCCCAGCACACACCAGGGTGCTGACGACCGATGCTTCCTTAAAGGGCTGGGGTGAGCATTGCCAGGGCACGTGCACTCAAGGCCCCTGGTCTCCTCGGGAGGCCACACAGCAGATCAGTCTTTTGGAGCTGCGAGCAATCCGCTTTGTCTCTACAGACTTTTTCTCATGCCCTCTCTCACCAATCTCTCTTAGTTCAGACAGACAATCAGGTAGCAATGTTCTATGTGAACAAGCAAGGGGACACTGGGTCCAGACTCCTATGTCAGGAGGCGCAGGCCCTTTGCTCCTTTGCAGTCAAACAAGGCATGTTTCTCAAAGCAGTTTATCTACCTGGTCATGAGAACTTCTTGACAGACAAACATAAGCAGGATTCTCCAGCCTCACGAATGGCAGTTAAATCCACTGGTGGTTCAGAAGATCTTTCTACGATGGGGACTTTCATCCATCAATCTCTTTGCAAGTCCACTGAACCTTCAGCTGCCGAAGCTTTGCTCCAGACAGCCGCATCCCCTGAGAATGTCAGCAGATGCGTTTCTGATCTCTTGGTCTACGGACGTCCTGTATGCGTTTCCTCCCACGCCCCTGGTGGCCCGAACTCTGTTCAAGATTCTACGGGACAAGGCCTCGGTGATTCTGGTAACCCCCAGATGGCCGAGGCAACCGTGGTTTCCATTTCTTCTGTAGTTGGCAGTGGAAACTCCATTCCCTCTGGGGTTGCAACCCGATCTCCTGTCTCAGGATCAGGGCTCCCTTCTGCACCCCAATCTCAGATCCCTCAATCTGATGGCCTGGCTGCTGAAAGGATAGTGCTAGCTCCCTTGCTTCTACCTAGGGAAGTTGAGGAGGTGGTCTTGGCCCCGAGGAGGCAATCCACCAGAAAGTCCTATGCACTCAAGTGGCGCAGGTTCTCAGTGTGGTGTGCTCAGCACAATGAAGATCCTTTCTCCTGCCTGGTGCCAGTAGTGCTACAATACCTACTTCACCTGTCAGACCTAGGCCTTAAGTCCTACTCTGTTCAGGTCCACCTCAGTGCTCTTTCAGCACACCACTCACTGGTGGAGGGACAGTCGCTGTCGGTTCACCCCTTGGTGTCCCGCTTCCTCAGAGGCCTGCTTTTGCTCAAGCCTCCGATTCGTCCACCTGCCACTGAATGGGACTTGAACGTGGTCTTGCAACAACATACTCGCCCACCGTTTGAGCCGATAGCTACTTGCTATTTACACTTCCTTTCTTGGAAGGCGCTCTTCCTGGTAGCTCTTACCTCGGCCAGATGTGTGAGTGAACTAGAAGCTCTGGTTTCTGATACACCGTACACACCGTTCTATAGGAACAGGGTGGTCCTTCGGACTCATCCGAAGTTCCTTCCAAAAGTGGTGGTCTCTTTCCACCTCATCCAGGAGGTGGTTCTTCCGACATTTTTTCCCAGCCCGCATACCAGCCAGGCTGAGACAGTCTTGCATACTCTGGACTGTAAGAGGGCGTTGTCCTTTTACATTGAACGTACGTGGGAGCATCAAAGGGCGACTCACCTCTTCGTCTCCTTTGACCCTAATAAATTGGGGGTTACCTGTCTCCAAGCGTACATTGTCCACTTGGGTAGCAGATTGTATCGCCTGGGCGTACAAGGCAGCCAATCTCCCCTTGCAGGGTCGAGTCACGGCCCACCGTGTCAAGGCAAAAGCCGCGTCAGTAGCTCATCTCCGCTCTGTTCCGTTGGCAGACATCTGCCGGGCCACTACTTGGTCTTCAAGCCAGACTTTTGCAGCCCACTACTGCCTCGAGAGAGAGTCCCGAAGGGATAGTGCTTTCGGACAGGCGGTACTCTGTAATCTCTTTGAGGTTTAGGCAGCTCCTGCTCTTCGGCCCTTGTGTTGGGCTACTGTACGGGGGTGTTCTCAGAGGATATTCTTAGCACAGATGCTGAGGCTCTTGAGAGGGAGCCATTTTTTCAGCTTAGGGATCCCGGTAGCCTAGAGCTGGGGAGTCCCATATTTGAGGACTGACTTCCTGCTTGGTCCTGGAGAAAGTAGTTACTCACCTGTAACAGGTGTTATCCAGGAGCAGCAGGAATCAGTCCTCACGACCCTCCCTCCTCCCCTGGAGTTGCAGTCATATCCTTTATTTTGATTTTTGCTGTCTTTTAGCTATGTCATCAGACTGAGCAAGATGGCACCCTTGGGTGGGAAGGGGACCGCGCAGGCGCGCTGCATTCCCAAAGGCTTTCTTTGGAAGCTGGGGAAATGCTCCGCACGGGGGCTCTGTCGGCTCCGACGTCACCCATATGTGAGGACTGATTCCTGCTGCTCCTGGAGAACACCTGTTACAGGTGAGTAACTACTCTAACTCAACCTCTCAAGCCCCTTATACATCAACATGAATTATGCACTGTGATTCAAGCAATCATTTTCCCTCTTCAAGATTTCTGTAACATCTTCCAAGGCCTGCCCAAAAGCATCATTTCATCCTCTTCAAATGGTCCTTAATATGGCAGCACACACTATATATAATGTATAATTTAGTGATCATATAACACCTTTACTAAAATAGCTTCATTGGCTCCCAGTGATTGAGTATATAAAATTTAGAGCAATTCTTACTACGTTCAAGATAATGAACAATTTGTCATTCACCTACCTTCCCTCTGTACTTCAAGAGGCCAAAGACATTAGGTCAAGGAGAACAGAATCTCTAAACACATTATCCCTGCCAGTACTTTTTGCTAAATCTCGCTCAACTACTTCTAGAAGAGCTATCTCTCTATATTCACCAAGTATTTGGAACTCAGTTCCACCAAATGTACAAATCATCAAGGACTTGCTTTCATTTTGTAAGGCCTTAAAACTCATTTATTTGCATACTATATTGAAGATTAATTGTATACAGAATATACTCTAATTTCTTGTAATTATTCTTTATGCTTATACTAACATTATTCCTATGTCACCCTAGATCTATTATTTTTGTACAAATGTTTGCAATTTAGTTACATGGTTACATTATTTTATGTTTTGTTTTGTTTGATGTACACCGCTTTGACCAAGGGATAAAACGGTATAGAAGATCTGTTAAATAAATAAAAACATGAGCATGTTCTTGAAAGATATAATGCTAAATCTTGCCGAGTTCACGCCATGGAACGATACAGAGGCATTATAATATCCTTTGTTTTATTTTCCATTACTTTCTTTATGATACCTAGCATTCTATTTGCTCTCTTGGCTGCCGCTGCACACTGGGCGGAGGGATTTAACATGTTCTCCACGATGACATCTGAATCTTTTTTTGGGTGGTGGTTCCCAATGTGGAACCTTGCATCGTGTAATCATAGTTTTCCGGGAACAAGCAGGAAGTCAGTCCTCACATATGGGTGACGTTGGCACCGACGGAGCCCTCATGCGGAGCAAATCCCCAGCTTTCAGAGAAAGCCTTTGGAAGTTGCATCATGCATGTGCCGTTCCCCTTCCTGCCCAAGGGTGCCATCTTTCTCAGTCTCCTTTTTTCCGCGAAGCCCTACGGACGTTGTCCCAGTGTCCCCGTAAAAAAAGTTAAGAATTCTTTCTTTCTTTTACCGGTCGACACCGGTTTCTCTTCCCGCCTTCAACTTGGTACACCGGTATCGAGACCAGCTATTCGGTTTTTGTCCTTCGTGACTGGCGTTCGCACCCTTTTTCTTTTTCACTGACAGCCTGGGTCTTCGACCTCACAGGTGCCCTTTTTCCTCGGATGGCTGCCAGCGGGTTTAAAAAATGGAATCGGTGTGTAAAACCTATGTCCCTCACCGATACACATGACTGGTGGCTCTAGTGCCTCGGGCCCGACCATGACCCGCCGGTCTGTGGTCCATGTAGGAAGATGTCCTCTAAGGCCCTGAAGAGTGCCAGCAGCAGCATGATAGGATTTTTCCTGAGTCAGTGCCTTCACGAGCCTGGACCTTGTCTGAGGCCTCTACGTCTCGGGGGGAGCATTCCGAGCCCGAGCGTCGTTGAGGTTCCTCGGAGAGGGGTTCTTCCTCAAGGGAACACAGGAGGAAGAAGTCCTTGAAGGCGGCGGCATTGAATGGCTCCGAGTGACCCGGCCCCTCCCGGGGCCTGTCGCGGAGCCCCGAGCACCGGCCAGGATTTTCGAAGAACGGAGCACCCGGCAAAGGTTCCTTGTTGGGAGACGGATCAGCCAAGGCAGGTAACAACTGTCCTTATCGAGGACTTCCCTTCGGGGAAACCAGCGTCTGCCCCGACTGCATCGGGACCCGACCCGGTGGCTGCGGAGCCTTCCAAACTCTAGTCCAGAAAGATGGCCTTGGAGCACAGTTTTACTGCCTTCATAGAGCAGTAGCGGGCACTGATTACCAGTCTGTCCGGTTCTTCCACCCCGACCACTGGGCCATTGATGTTGAAGTCGACCCCAGAGGCTGAGCCAATCCTTGAGACCTTTCGGCCTTGAGTCAATCCTCGGCCTCCCATTCGGGACCGAGGTCGTCACCGCCGAGCCTCCTGGCGTCAGGGCAGTCGGTGCCAGAGCCCTCGATGCCGGAGCCCATCGATTCCTCCTCGGAGGCATCAGGATGGGAAACGGAGAAAGAGGAGTCCTTGGACACCTGTCGGCACAGGGACGTTTCATCTGATTCCCTAGTGTCCGAACCTCGGAGTAAGTCTTCTCTGGAGGACACGAGGTTCTTGGACTTCATGAGGGATATGTCCAAGGCTTTGGCATTCCCCTCCGCAGTCCGAGGAGGATCTTCGAGCCGACAAGCTTGACATCCTGCAGTATGAGGCCCCCCCTCGGGAGGCCCTTACTGTACCCATGCCTTCAATCCTAGAATGACAGATGCTCCGCGTGTGGGAGAACCGGCATCATCGCCGGTTATCACCAAACGGCTCGACTCGATGTATCAAGTCCGCCAGAGCCCTAGGTTTCAAAAGTCGCAGCTGCCACACTCCATGGTTGTGGAATTGGCCATGCGCAGGCTGAAGAGCCAGAGGACGCATTCCTTGGTGCCTCCTGGCCGGGAGGCCCGCAACTTTGATGCCCTCAGCAGAAAATGCTTCCAGGGTTCAATGCTGATTTGCCGAATCCAGGCCTACCAGCTGTACATGGGCATGTACCTGAGGGACCTGCAAAGGAACTCGCTGGGTTCTCAGCTGGTCTCTCCGAGGGGCCTTTGTAGCACTTCTGGAGCCTATCCATCGCCATTCGTGAGTGCTCAAAGTTTATGTCTCGAGCGGCCTATGACGGGTTCGAGTCGGCGGCCCGGGTAGCCATGGCAGGCATCGGTGCATGCCACCAGGCATGGCTACAGTCATCGGACTTCGAGCAATGGGTTCAGGATAAGTTGGTCAATGTCCTATGCCAAGTGGAGAATCTCTATGGCAAACCCATGACTGACAAGGCTGCAGAACTGGAGACTGAGTACATGACGAGGACACGGCTCTCCAAGAAGACCTCTGCCCCTTCTAAGAAGAAGGGCTCGGGTAAGAAGCCCTTTTACCCGAGGAAGTGTGCTGCTTACCGAAGCTACCCCCCTTTTCAGGCCTCCCTGGCACCCCAACAGGGGCAGCAGGCCAAGGGACAGAGGCATGGCCCGTGTAAGCAGAAAGCCCCCAAACCCCAGGCTCCGGCCCAGCCTGGCAGTGGCGTTTGACTCTCACAGCATGGCCCCTCTTCCCACAGGAGACAGGCAGTGCACAGGAGGCATGCTTGCCCTGTATGCCATTACCACCGATGCCTGGATCTTGCAGATAGTCCAAGAGGGCTACCTCCTTCACCTAGTCTAGGTGCCTCCTCCTTACTTCCCGGGAGAGCCCCTCTGGTTTCCCCTTCACTGGGACCTTCTTCTGAAGGAGTTGGCAGGTCTTCTCGAGGATCAGGCGGTAGGACCAGTGCCCCACCATCTGCAGGGCAAGGGCTTCTACTCCAGGTACTTTCTGTTACCAAATAGAACAGGAGGCCTCAGACCCATCCTCGACCTGCGCAACCTAAACAAGTTCCTGGTGAGGGAGAAATTCAAGATGCTCTCCCTTGAAATATTGCTGCTTTACCTCCGCCAGGGAGATTGGCTATGCTCCTTAGACCTAAAATATGCGTACACACATATCCTAATACACCCAGACCACAGGCAGAATCTATGCTTTTTGGTGGGGGGCAATCACTACCAGTACAGGGTACTCCCCTTTGGCTTGGCCTCAGCCCCCAGGGTGTTCACAAAGTGCCTAGCGGTGGTTGCCACCTTCCTCAAGCTCCAAGGGGTCTTTGTCTTCCCCTACCTAGACGACTGGCTCATCAGAGGCACTTCAGCCAGCGAGGTCCACCAGGCCACATCCCGCACCATTCAGGTGCTCCAGCATCTGGGGTTTGTAATCAACTACCCCAAGTCCAGCCTTGCTCCAACTCAGCAGGTAGAGTTCATTGGGGCCAGACTCGACACCTTTCAGGCAAGTACCTGTCTGCCTGCAGACAGGGCAAGCAGGCTTCTGGCTCTGGCACATCAGGTCAGTCGCAGAGCAGTAGTGTCAGCAAGACAATTTCTGCGCCTCCTCAGGCACATAGCTTCCACGGTCCATGTCACCCCAGACACCCGCCTCCACATGCGGACTGCTCAGTGGTGCCTCAGAGACCAGTGGTCACAGGCCACAGGTTGCCTCAGGGACAAGATCACAGTGTCCAGGTGGCTAGTACGGTCCCTGAACTGGTGGCTTCAGCCACTCCACTTGGAGGTGGGTATGCCTTTCCAGACTCTCCTACACAGGAGAATCCTGACCACGGATGCGTGTCTGCTGGGCTGGGGGCCCATTGCCAGTGGTTCCGTACTCAGGGAGTGTGGTCCCCGAACGAGAGAGCACAGCAGATCAATTTCTTGGAACTCTGTGCCATCCACCTGGCTCTGGGAGTTTTACGGCAGATCCTGGTCCACGATCCTGGCCTGGTACAGACAGACAACCAGGTGGCCATGTTCTCCGTGAACAAGCAGGGTGGCACGGGGTCCCGTTGCATATGTCAGGAAACTCTGGATCTGTGCTCGTTTGCAGTCCAGCATGGCATTCATCTGTGGACTGTCTACCTGCCGGGCCAAGACAACTGTTTAGCCGACAGGCTAAGCAGAATTCTCCAGCCTCACAAGTGGCAGCTGGACCGTGGGGTAGCCCAATGGCTTTTCCTTATCGTTCCTCCAGCTTAGTCCTCGACGTATGGGTAGTGCACCTCCTCCTGCAACATGAAGACTGGACCAATCAGATTTCAGCTCCACTGGAACCAGCATACCCTGCAACTCAGGAACTCCAGTGTGTCCAGTCTTCATGCAGCAGGAGGACGTTAGTGAGCCTAGCTGGGCTCACTAGTTGATCAGATAGTTGAATTTGTCTTTAGCTAACCTTTTGAAATTTATTTGGGTCCTATTAGGGCTTATTTTCATTTGTTTCACGTTAGTATGCTGTCCCTTTAAATTTGCCTTTTGTTATCCCGGCACTCAGTGGGGGGGGGGAGGGGGGAAGCCTGAGGAAGGTCCCTCTCCTGCTCAGCCTTTGCCGCGTCTGTATTTTCACTTTTCTTCTTTGGGGGAAGTGGATCTCTGGCCCAGGAATCTTCGGGGCAGAGCTCCAGCGGCGGCTGTACTGCAGCTCCTCTCCGGAGGTTTGAGGGGACTGCTGCATTAGTGCCGGTGAGTGCTGACAGCTGTGGGGAATCGGGACGGCTGCTGAGCCGAGTTCGGTAATTTCCCCAGCTGTTCGGGGGGCTCTCAACGCGGTTCCTGTTGGTACGGGGGGGTCCCCAGTGTATCCGGTTTCACGGGGGCGCGATCTCGGCCGCAACGGTGTTTTCCTCGGGCTCTTCTCCTCGACGAGAAGGAATACAAAAGCGCGCCAAAATTGCCTGTCTGCCGCGGCCATCTTTTCCCGACTCGCGGTTTTCTCTTTGGGGTGTCCCGCGGTAGATTTATTGTTGTTTCTTTGATTTGGTGGTTTTGCTCTGTTGGAAAGCCTCCGGTGCCCTTGGGTGAGTTAAAAAAAAAAAAAAAAGAGGGGGAAGCAGGCATAAGCTGATTCTCACCAAGCGAAGGGGAAACTTTTCCACCTTGCCTGCACAGGCTTTCCGTTGTTCGCTGCTGACCAGTTCCCGCATGGTTCTTCTGGGTCAGTGAGCTGCCTTTTTCCCTGCCATTTTGCCCGCTGCCGGCTAGCTTCTTGAAGCGCTAGGGTCCCCATGTCAACAGGATCTCTTTGTCTCATTTGTGGATCTCGGCGGGGCGCCGACGCAGAGACCGGAGTGTGTCCACGCTGTGCCTCGCTGTCTTGCAGCATGGAACAGCGCCTGGAAAGTTCTTTGCCTGCAACGACGCAGTCTGGTGCCACATCAGGGGATTTAGAATCGCCGCTAGAGGGACCCTCGGGGCTTTCTTCTAACAGTGGTTCGGCGCCTGTGGCGCAGTTAGGTCTCGGGGAGTCATTGCCCTTGGAGGATTTTTCTCCCGATTTTGTTTTGCTCCTGCACCAGGCGTTCTGCCGATTGCGCCAGGTTATGGGAGCGGCGCCACTCCCACCGCAGGGGGTGTCGGCCCAGTCCTCTCCGGGAGAGCCTCCGTTGTCCGAGAGCAGAGCTCCTAAGCGTCCGCGGTTGCACGACCCTTGTTCTGCGGAGACGGACTGGCCTGAAGGGGATGATCCCGAGTTCGACCCGGAGGTGGATGCAGACGGCTTGGAGGAAGGTGAGCTTCCGGAGCCGGAGGATCAATCAAAGATTATTCGGGTGTTCAGACGTGAAGAGCTTCCAGCTCTTGTTTCGGAGGCACTTCAGACGCTAGGACTGGCCCCTACTGCTAAGGCGGAGGAGGCGGACGGAGCAGATCCCATTATTCAGGCGGTAAGACAAACTAATGTGGTTTTTCCCATTCACAAGGTTATTGACCAGATGATTCAGGCTGAGTGGGACACTCCTGAGTCTGGTCTCAAGGGAGTTAAGATCATGCGTCGTCTTTATCCTTTGTCGGAAACGGATCTGGAGCGTTTTCGGTCTCCCAAGGTCGACGCGGCCGTGTCCGTGGTGACTAAGAAGACCACCATTCCGGTGGAAGGGAGTGCGGCTTTGCGGGAGCCGCAGGACTGGAAAATGGACGGGCTGTTGAAGCAAGCCTTTGAGTCGGACGCGATTGCTTTACAGGCTTCAGTTTGTGGAGCTTGGGTTGCCCGTGCCTGTTTACGCTGGGTTCAGCGGTTTCAGCACGCTTCTTCCTTGGATACCGACATGCTGACGGAGATTCACCGCTTGGAATCCGGAACGGCGTATTTGGCGGATGTCCAGTATGATCTCATCAGAGCTCTCTCCAATAGCATGGCATCCGTAGTGGCGTCACGTAGAGCCCTTTGGTTAAAACATTGGGCGGCCGATGGATCTTCCAAGTCGCGGTTGGGCAAATTGCCTTTTCAGGGTAAACTGCTCTTTGGTGAGGATTTGGATAAGTTGGTCAAAGATCTGGGAGACTCCAAAGGCGGTCGCTTACCGGAAGATAGACCCAAGCGGGGTAGGTCGCTTCCGGTCGCTAGGGGGCAGTTTCGGGACTTTCGTAGGTTCCGGTCGCCCCGTTATGGGAGCTTCCAGCGGGGTAGATATAGTTCCCGGGCGTCGAGTTTTCGCGGCTTTCGAGGAGCCAGTCGAGGGTTCTCGGCGGTTGGTTCCCCGGCCCCTCGCAAGCCCCAATGAAGGGCAGCGGGTCCAGGTGGAGATGCCGGTGATCGGAGGGCGTCTTCGACGTTTCCTCTCCACTTGGACCCAAATTACTTCCGATCAGTGGGTTCTCGACATTATACGGGACGGGTATGTTCTCGATTTGGCCCATCCCGTGCTCGATTCCTTTGTAGCGTCCCCCTGTCGGGGGGTTCGAAAGACCCTTCAGGTCCGCCAAACGCTCGATCGTCTTCTTCAGCTGGGGGCGGTCATTCCCGTACCGCAAGCGGAATATGGTCTGGGAAGGTATTCCATTTATTTCGTGGTGCCAAAGAAGGGTGGCGATCTTCGTCCCATTTTGGATCTCAAAGGAGTGAATCGTTGTCTGAGGGTTCCCCACTTTCGGATGGAAACTCTACGATCTGTCATAGTTGCCGTTCGCCGAGGCGAATTTCTCACGTCTCTCGACCTCACGGAGGCTTATCTCCATATCCCTATTCGGGAAGACCAGCAGAGGTATCTGCGCTTCGCGCTGCCGTGGGGTCATTTCCAGTTTCAGGCGTTGCCTTTCGGTCTGGCGACCGCACCTCGCGTATTCACCAAAATCATGGTGGTGGTTGCTGCGGCCCTCCGCAAAGACGGGGTGCTGGTTCATCCCTATCTGGACGACTGGTTGATTCGCGGGAAATCTCGCGCAGAAAGCTTGGCAGCGACGGAGAAAGTCGTCACGCTCTTGCAGTCTCTCGGATGGGTGGTCAACCCACTCAAGAGCCATGTGGTCCCGACGCAGCTTCTCGAATATTTGGGGGTGCAATTCGAGACGTGCCGGGGGTTGGTTTCTCTGCCCGAACGCAGGGTTTTGACTCTTCAGTCTCTGGTGCGGAGGTTCCGCAGATCTCCAGCCCCGTCGGCCTGGCTCTACCTGCAGTTGCTGAGGACGATGGCGTCCTCCCTGGAGGTGGTGCCTTGGGCGCGCTTTCACATGCGTTCCCTCCAGCGGGCCTTGCTCCGTCGCTGGTCCAACCAGTCCGATCCTCTGAGCAAACGTCTACCTTGCCCGATGGCGGTTCAGAGGGATCTAAGTTGGTGGTTGAGTCCACTCACTCTGCGAGTGGGGATGCCATTGGAGCAGCCGGACTGGGTTCCACTCTTAACGGATGCCTGCCTGACGGGCTGGGGCGCTCACTGCGAGGGCCAGTTCGTTCAGGGGCTATGGTCTCCGGAGGAGAGTGCCTGGTCGATCAACCGATTGGAACTTCGAGCCGTTCGATTGGCATTGCAACACTTCGAGACCCGGATATCGTCTCGAGCGGTTCGGGTTCTCTCCGACAATGCAGCGGCCGTGGCCTACATCAACCGGCAAGGAGGAACCGGAAGCGTCGGTCTGGAGGCGGAGACTTGGACGCTGTTCGAGTGGGTAGAGCCCCGGCTGCCAGCCATCTCCGCGGCACATATCGCCGGAAAAGACAATGTGACGGCGGACTTCCTCAGCAGAGTTCAGGTGGATCCCGGCGAATGGGAACTCCATCCCAGGGTATTCGCACAGCTGGTTCAGCGTTGGGGCGAACCGGTCATGGACCTAATGGCCACGTTCCGCTCAGCAAAGGCAGCTCGGTTCTACAGTCGGCGGCGAGAGCCGATGTCCGAAGGTCTGGATGCTCTGTTGCAGATTTGGCCCTCCACGGGCCTTCTCTACGTGTTTCCCCCGTGGCCCCTGCTGGGGCGCGTTATTCAGCGTATCGAAGCTCACCGGGGTCAGGTGCTATTGATAGCGCCGGATTGGCCTCGTCGTCCTTGGTATGCCGATCTGATGCGGTTGGTAGACGGTCCTCCCTGGAAACTTCCCTTGTTTCCGGACCTGTTGTGTCAGGGTCCCCTCCGCATGCCGCAAGTGGAGAGATTCTCTCTTACGGCCTGGCTATTGAAAGGGCTAGGCTAAGAAAACGCGGTTACTCCCGGTCGGTTGTGGCGACCCTGTTACAAGCACGCAAACGATCCACTTCGCTGGCCTATGTTCGGGTTTGGCGTATCTTTGAGGACTGGTGTTCTAGGAATCAGATCCGAGCGGCTACGGCCTCTCTTCCGGTGATACTGGATTTTTTACAAGACGGTTTTACTAAAGGTCTGGCCGCCAGTTCTTTGCGGATCCAATTGGCGGCACTGTCATGTTATCGCGGTAAAGTTCAGGGCGTGGCTTTAGGTGCTCATCCTGATGATGTTCGTTTTTTGCGAGCTGTTTCTAGGTTACGGCCAGCCCGTAGAGTATCGGTACCCTCATGGGATCTTAATTTGGTGCTGCGTGCTCTCAGTGCAGCTCCTTTTGAGCCGCTTTCTAGTAGTTCGGTAAAGGATTTGACTCTTAAGACGGTGTTTCTGGTGGCGATTTGTTCGGCACGCCGTATTTCCGAGCTTCAGGCTCTTTCTTGCAGGGAGCCTTTTCTGTCTTTCTCGGCTCACAAAGTGGTTCTGCGGCCTGTTCCTTCCTTCTTACCGAAGGTGACTTCTCCCTTTCACTTGAACCAGGTTGTTTCCCTTCCGGTTTTTTCGGAGTCCGAAGGGCATGCTTCTGATCGCGGACTGAGTCGGTTGGACCTCAAGAGGGTTTTGCGACGCTATTTAAGAGTTACCAATGATTTTCGTAAATCAGACCACTTGTTTGTGCTGTTTGGCGGTCCTCGCAAAGGGGAAGCGGCAGCGAAGTCTTCTATTGCTAGGTGGATTAAAGAGGCGATTGGTTCGGCTTATCTTTTACACGGTCGGGCTCCGCCGGCTGGGTTGCGTGCTCATTCTACGAGAGCACAAGCGGCGTCCTGGGCGGAATTCAGTTTGGTTTCGCCGGTAGATATCTGTAAAGCGGCCACGTGGTCGTCGTTGCACACTTTCAGTAAACATTATCGCCTTGATGTCTTGGCGGCGAGCGATGCCGGTTTTGGTTGGTTCTGCGTGCCGGCTGGCAAAATCCCACCCGTTAGGCTGCTTTGATACATTCCATACGTCGAGGACTAAGCTGGAGGAACGATAAGGAAATAGTAATTACACTTACCTGGTAATTGTAGTTCCTTGAGAGATGACAGCTTAGTCCTCCTGCCTCTCCCTGTTTTCTTTCTTTTAGCACGGCACGCCTTGGGTTAAGAAGTCCGTATTCCCAGGTGAGTGCGTTTCCTTTTGCTTTCTTTCCTTTCGATCCAATGTTTTTTTTTCCTTCTTTTTTTGCCTATACGTTTCTGCTGTGGCAGGGGCGGTACTTTCCGTTCCTGTTTGTCATGGTTTTTGGCTACAAAAAAAAAAAAAAAGAGATTGTTAATATTAAGGAATATATTTCCTGTGAGAGGGATCTTATTAAAGGTTAGCTACGTGTTTGAGTTTGCTTTGTCAGTAGTTCACTGGAGTTCCTGAGTTGCAGGGTATGCTGGTTCCAGTGGAGCTGAAATCTGATTGGTCCAGTCTTCATGCTGCAGGAGGAGGTGCACTACCCATACGTCGAGGACTAAGCTGTCGTCTCTCAAGGAACTACAATTACCAGGTAAGTGTAATTACTATTTCCAGACCTGGGGACGGCCAGTGATGGATTTGTTTGCGAGTCCGGTCAATCACCAGTTGCCCTGGTTCTGCTCCAGGCAGCCGCACCCATACAGGGTGGCCGCCGATGCCTTTCTGATATCATGGTCTGTGGGCCTCTTGTATGCGTTTCCTCTGACACCTTTGGTGGCCAAGACATTATTCAAGATCCTCCAGGACAAGGCCTCGGTCATCCTGGTAGCCCCGAGGTGGCCGAGGCAACCCTGGTTTCCACTTCTACTTCAGCTAACGGTAGAGGGCCCCATTCCCCTTGGGTCCTCTCCAAGCCTCCTGTCCCAGGAGGGGGGCACTCTCCTGTACCCCAACCTCAGCTCCCTCAACCTGATGGCATGGCTGCCAAAAGGGTGACCAGACCCGACACAGGCCGTGTTTCGAAAAACTCTTCTTCAGGGGTGGGCTCACCTTATGCTTAGGAGCTGGATAAGAAAAACGCCAATAAAAATTAATTGTCTCACTAAAAGTGAAGCAAACTTTCAAAAATGCACATCACCCGACATTGCTTCCAAAATCAGGAGGGCAATCAATCATTGATGGATTGCCCATGGAGCTGTTTCCAAGCATCGGCTCGGCGGGTGAGTGAGCTTCAGGCCCTTGTGTCAGACAGGCATTACACCAGGTTCTATAGGAACTGGGTGGTGCTTCGCACACTCCCCAAGTTCCTTCCGAAAGTGGTCTCCTCACTCCACCTCAACCAGGAGGTGCCTACCTTTTTTCCCAGGTCGCATGCCAGTCGGGCAGAGACAATACTGCATACCCTGGACTGTAAGAGGGCATTGGCCTTCTATATTCAGCGTACGCAAGCCCATAGAAGAGCTGCTCAGCTCTTCGTATCCTATGACCCCAGTAAACTGGGGATGGCTGTTTCCAAGCATATGCTGTCACCTGGGCAGCAGACTGTATTGCTTGGGCATACAGGGCAGCTGAGCTTCTGTTGGAGGGTCGTGTTACGGCCCATCGGGTCAGGACCATGGCGGCATCAGTAGCTCATTTCCGCTCTGTTCCACTGGCAGACATCTGCCGGGCCACCACCTGGTCTTCGGGCCAGACTTTCGCAACCCATTACTGCCTGGATAGGGAGTCCCGACGGGGCAGTGCTTTCGGCCAGGCTGTACTCCGTAACCTTTTTGAGGTCTAGGCCTGCCCTTCGACCCTTCTGTGTCAGGCTACCAGAGTGCTCTTCTCTTAGTTAAATTCCTATTGTGGCTGCTTGCAACTCTCGTAATTTTTCAGCTGTGGGTTCTTGGTAGCCTATAGCTGGGGAGTCCGATATGTGAGGATTGACTTCCTACTTGTTCCCGGAGAAAGCGTAATTACTCACCTGTAACAGGTGTTCTCCGGGGACAGCAGGAATCAGTCTTCATGACCCTCCCTCTTCCCCTTGGAGTTGCAGTCCTATTATTATTATTTTTGTTCTTGTTTGCCGACTTTTAGCTATGTCATTTGACTGAGCAAGATGGCATCCTTGGGTGGTAAGGGGACCGCGCATGCGTAATGCAACTCTCAAAGGCTTTCTCTGAAAGCTGGAATTTGCTCCACACGAGGGCTCCATCGGTGCCAATGTCACCCATATGTGAGGACTGATTCCTGTTGTCCCCGGAGAACACCTGTTACAGGTGAGTAACTACGCTTTTGGGTTGTTATTTCCTAGGTGCATAACTTACTTGTCCACATTAAATTTCATCTGCCATTTGGATGCCCAGTCTTCTAATTTATCAAGATCCTCTTGCAACTTTCCACAATCCTCTTGGGTTTTAACTACTTTAAATAGTTTTGTGTCATTTAAAAAGGAGATAGAGCAGCTTTTAAACTAGATAATAGGAGAAAGCCGACAGTCGCCCAAGAGTGCATGGTTCAGAACGATGTATCCTTGAAGGATACTACCAAAAAAATGAAGTTGAGGCACATCAGCAGAGAGGTTCCAATAAAGACAAAAGTAGCCCAAATGCCTTTGAGTACAGAACAGTCAGAGCTTAAAGATTCCAAATTACCCCTGCCTACCGATAACCAGATTAATATGAATCAAATACAGTCTCTAAAATGCTTGTATGCAAATACTAGAAGTCTAAAAAATAAGATGGGAGAGTTAGAATATATAGCACTAAATGAGAAGTTAGATATGATCGGTATCTCAGAGACATGGTGGAAGGAGGTCAACCAGTGGGACACTGTGATATATGGGTACAAACTATATCGTAATTATAGAGCTGATCAAATTGGTGAGGGGTTGCGCTCTATTAGGGAGGGAATTGAGTCACAAAGAATTAAAGTTTTGTAGGAAACAAAATTTGCTGTAGAATCTCTATGCATTGAAATTCCATGTAAAAAGTGGAAGGCGATGGCAGTGGGGTTGAACTATCGACCGCCTGGAGAGAATGAACAAATGGATGATGAAATGCTCAAAGAAATCAGGGAAGCTAACAAAATAATAATGGGTGATTCTCCAGGACAAAGCAGGAAGTCAGTCTTCACATATGGGTGACGTCGGCGCCGACGGAGCCCTCGTGCGGAGCATTTCCCCAGCTTTCAAAGAAAGCCTTTGGGAATTGCAGCGTGCATGCGCGGTCCTCTTCCCGCCCAAGGGTGCCATCTTGCTCAGTCTTCTTTTTTCCGCGGAGCCCGACGGACGTAGTTCGTTTTTCCCCGAGGAAAAAGTTGATTTCCCTAATTTTTCCCGCCTTGGCCCAATACACCGGTATCAAGTCCACTCTCTTTTTCGGTTTTTGTCCTTTGTGACTAGCGTTCGGGCCATTTTTCTTTTTTCACTGGCAGCCCGGTCTTTTGACCTCGCAGGGGCCCTTTTTCCCCCGATGGCTACCAGCGGGTTTAAGAAATGTGATCGGTGTAAGAAACTTATGTCTCTTACCGACACAAATGACTGCTGCCTCGGACCCGATCATGACCCGATGATCTGTGGTCCGTGTGGCAAAATGTCCTCGAAGGCGTTGAGGAGTCGGCAGCACCAGAAGGATAGGATCTTCTCTGACTCCGCGTCCGGACGGGCCTGGACCTCGTCAGAGGCCTCGACGACTCCGGCCCCGAGCAGCGTCGGGGTTCCTCTGAGCGGGGGGTCTCCTTCGCGGGAACATCGCAGGAAGAAGAAACCCGCGAGGGCGGCGTCGGTGGATGCTCCTGGTTCCTCTAGGGCTAGGTCGCAGAGCGCCGATGGCCGTCTCGGGTCTTCGGAGTCGGAGAGGCCTGCTAAGCATCCTCGTATCGAGATGGAGTCTCCTGGACACGTGAATGCTGTAGTCCTCGTGCATTTTCCTCCAGGGGAGCCGACGTCGGGCCCGACGCCGTCGGGGTCCGAGTCGGGGGCTGCTGGGTCTCCTGAGCTCAGACTCAGGTTGATGGCCTTGGAGAGCAGCCTCGCTGCCTTCATGGAACAGCAGCGGGCATTGATCGCTGGTCTCACCGGTGCATCTGCCCCGACCACCGGGACCTCGACGTCCAAGTCGACCCCGGAGGCCGAGCCGATCCTCGAGTCCATGCGGGCTCGAGTCGATCCTCGGCCACGGTCTCTCTCGGCCTCCCATTCGGGACCGAGGTCGTCGACACCGGTACCCTTGGCGTCGGGGCGGATGGCATCGGTGCCTGCCTGACCGGAGCCGCTCGATTCCTCCTCTGAGGAGTCAGGCTGGGAGATGGAGGACGAAGAGTCACCTGACACTCATCGGACTCGGTGTGGCCCATCGGACTCGCCGGAGTCCGAACCTCGGAGACGATCCCCATCGGAGGATACCCGGTTCTCTGACTTCGTGCGGGATATGGCCAAGGCCTTGGCCTTCCCCGCAGATCCCGAGGAGGAGCCTCGAGCCAAGGAGCTCGAGGCCCTCCAGTATGACTCTCCCCCGAAGGAGGCCTTTACTGTTCCGGTTCCTCCGATGCTGGAGCGGCTGCTCTTCCGCATGTGGGAGACCCCGGTCTCGACGCCGGTGTTAAGCAAGCGGGTCGATTCCATCTATCGAGTCCGCAAGAGCCCCGGGTTCGAAAAGGCACAATTACCGCACCACTCCATGGTTGTGGAATCGGCCATGCATCGACTGAAAAGTCAGAAGATGCACTCCTCTGTGCCTTCCGGCCGGGAGGCCCGGAACGTGGATGCCCTTGGTAAGAAGTGCTTCCAGGGCTCTATGTTTGCTTGCCGTGTCCAGACTTACCAGCTCTACATGGGCATGTATCTCCGAGACCTGGCAAAGGAGATTGCCGGGTTCTCTGCTGGTCTCTCCGAGGAACCTTTGCAGCGGTTCCAAGTCTTGTCCACTGGTATTCGAGAGTGCTCGAAGTTTATCTCTCAAGCAGCCTACGATGGCTTCGAGGCTTCGGCCCGAGTAGCCGGGGCCGGCATCGTGCCCGCTGACAGGCTTGGCTACAGTCATCCGACCTCGAGCCATGGGTGCAGGACAAGTTGGTCGATGTCCCCTTCTGAGGTGAAAACCTCTTTGGCAAGCCCATGGCTGAAAAGGCTGCAGAACTCGAGACCGAGACTCTGACCAGGACTAGACTAGACTGTCCAGAAAAACCTCTGCCCCTTCTCAGAAGAAGAAGGGCTCGGGAAAAAAGACCTTTTACCCGAGGAAGTCCTCTGCCTATAAACCATACCCTCATTATCAGGCCTCTGCAGCTCCCCAACAGGGTCAGCAGGCCAAGGGGCAGGGTCATGGGCCCCATAGGCAGAAGGCCCCCAAGCCACCAACACCGGCCCCTGCTCAGCAGGGTGGGGGTTTTTGACTCAGCAAGCATAGCCTCTTCTCCTCAGCTGGCTCACATCAGCACAGGAGGCCGGCTGGCCCACTTTGCCCACAGGTGGTCAGCCATCACATCAGATACCTGGGTGCTCCATATAGTCCAAAAGGGCTATCTTCTCCATTTTCACCAGGTACCTCCCTCCTCTTTTCCAGGGGAGCCTCCAAGACTCCCTCTGCACAGGGACCTACTCCTTCAGGAGTTAGCAAGTCTGCTACAGGACCAGGCTGTGGAACCGGTGCCTCACCACCTGAGAGGTCACGGCTTTTATTCCAGGTACTTCCTGGTACCAAAAAGAACAGGAGGCCTCCGAACCATCCTAGACTTGCGCAACCTCAACAAGTTCCTGGAGAGGGAAAAGTTTAAGATGCTTACCCTTGGAATCCTGCTGCCCTACCTCCAGCAGGGAGATTGGCTATGCTCCTTAGATCTAAAGGATGCTTATACTCACATCCTTATTCATCCAGACCACAGACAATATCTCAGATTTGTTGGGGGGGGAAACCACTACCAGTACAGAGTACTTCCCTTTGGCCTATCCTCCGCTCCCAGGGTGTTCACCAAGTGCCTGGCGGTGGTGGCGGCCTACCTAAGGCTTCAAGGTCTTTTTGTGTTTCCATACCTGGACGACTGGCTCATAAGGGGCCAGTCTTCCCAGGAGGCCTGTCAAGCCACCCTTCGCACTGTGACTCTGCTTCAGCACTTGGGGTTTGTCATAAACTTCGCAAAGTCCACTTTGCTCCTGTCCCAGAACTTGGAATTCATAGGAGCAAGGCTAGACACTCTTCAGGCGAGGGCTTTCCTGCCAGTGGACAGGGCCCTCCAGTTGATGGATGTAGCCAGGCAGTTTCACAGCAATTCCCTGGTCTCCGCCAGGCAATTCCTGAGACTTCTCGGCCATATGGCTTCCACGGTTCATGTAACCCCCAATGCCCGCCTGCACATGCGGCCTGCTCAGTGGAGCCTTCGAACTCAGTGGCATCAGGCCACAGGGAGCCTTGCAGACTCGGTGAGAATATCCACCCTGCTCGTCTCCTCTCTACAGTGGTGGCTTCATCTTCCGAATCTGGTACTCGGAGTGGATTTTCAATCCCCTCCGCATTCTCAAGTGCTGACGACGGATGCTTCTCTTCTAAGTTGGGGAGCACATTGCCAAGGGGCATGTACTCAGGGTCTCTGGACCCCTTGGGAGGCTGCTCAGCAGATAAACTTCCTGGAGCTACGGGCAATACGCCTAGCTCTGAGAGCCTTCTCCCACCTCACATCTCACCAGTCTGTACTGGTCCAGACAGACAATCAAGTTGCCATGTTCTACGTGAACAAGCAAGGAGGCACAGGCTCCTTCCTTCTCTGTCAGGAGGCACAACGGCTGTGCTCTTGGGCCATCAATCACGGAATCCTCCTCAAGGCTGTCTACCTCCCAGGTCAAGAAAATTACCTGGCGGACAGACTGAGCAGGATCCTGCAACCACACGAATGGAGATTGAATCCATTGGTGGTTCAGCAGATCTTTCTCAGGTGGGGCCTCCCCACCATGGATCTCTTTGCCAGCCCTCTGAACCGGCAACTCCCGAGATTCTGTTCCAGACAACCGCATCCTCTCAGAGTAGCAGCGGATGCCTTTCTGATTCCGTGGTCCCAAGGCCTACTATATGCGTTTCCTCCCACGCCACTAGTGTCTCGAACACTGTTCAAGATCCTCAAGGACAGAGCCTCAATGATTCTGATAGCCCCCAGGTGGCCGAGGCAGCCGTGGTTCCCACTCCTGTTGCAACTAGCCGTGGACACTCCCCTGCCTCTGGGAATTCAACACGATCTCCTGTCTCAGGACCAGGGGTCTCTCTTGCACCCCAACCTCCATTCCCTTCATCTGATGGCCTGGCTGCTGAAAGGGTAGTCCTGGCTCCCCTACTACTGCCTAAAGAGGTGGAGGACGTAGTCTTAGCCTCTAGAAGGCAATCCACCCCGAAATCCTACGCTCTTAAGTGGCATAGATTCTCCACATGGTGTGCTCAACACAGCGAGAATCCATTCTCGTGCTTGGTAGCGGTAGTATTGCAATATTTGCTTCACCTCTCCAATCTAGCCCTTAAGTCCAATTTTGTCAGAGTTCACCTCGGTGCTCTCTCAGCGCACCAATCGCCAGTCGACGGGCGGCCTTTTTCCAACCACCCTTTAGTGGCTCGTTTCCTCAGAGGCCTCCTACTGCTTAAGCCTCCTTTGCGTCCACCAGCCCCTGAGTGGGATCTGAATGTGGTCTTACAGCGGCTTACTTGTCCGCCTTTTGAACCTATGGCTACCTGCTCTCTCCGTTTTCTCTCCTGGAAAACCTTGTTTTTGGTAGCTCTTACCTCTGCTAGGCGAGTGAGTGAACTGCAGGCACTAGTGTCTGATCCCCCTTACACTAGGTTCTACAGGAATAGGGTAGTCTTACGGACTCACTCTAAGTTTCTTCCTAAGGTTGTCTCCCCTTTTCACCTCAATCAGGAGGTGGTTCTTCCAACCTTCTTTCCCAGGCCGCATGCCAACCGGGCTGAGATGGTCCTGCATACCCTGGACTGTAGGAGGGCGTTGTCCTTCTACCTTGACCGTACACGGGAGCATCGGAGGGCTGTTCAGCTCTTTGTTTCTTTTGACCCCAATAAGTTGGGGCTACCTGTCTCCAAGCGTACTTTGTCCATATGGGTCGCTGACTGTATCACCTGGGCTTATGGGGCAGCCGGCCTCTCGTTGGAGGGTCGAGTCACGGCTCATCGTGTCAGGGCAAAGGCTGCGTCAGTGGCTCATCTCCGCTCTGTTCCATTGGCAGACATCTGCTGGGCCGCTACTTGGTCTTCAAGCCAGACTTTTGCGGCCCATTACTGCCTTGAGAGGGAGTCCCGCAGGGACAGTGCTTTCGGACAGGCAGTACTCCATAATCTCTTTGGGGTTTAGGCAACTCTTACCCTCCGGCCCTGGTGTTGGGCTACTGGTCGGGGGCGTTCTCAGAGAAGATTCCTTCCTTACATACTGACGAGCTAGAGGGAGCTCATTTTTTCCGCTTGAGGTCTCCGGTAGCCTTAAGCTGGGGAGTCCCATATGTGAGGACTGACTTCCTGCTTGGTCCTGGAGAAAGAGTAGTTACTCACCTGTAACAGGTGTTCTCCAGGAGCAGCAGGAATCAGTCCTCACAACCCTCCCTCCTCCCCTTGGAGTTGCAGTCATATGATTTATTTTTGCTATTTTGCTGTCTTTTAGCTATGTCATCAGACTGAGCAAGATGGCACCCTTGGGCTGGAAGAGGACCGCGCATGCGCGCTGCAGTTCCCAAAGGCTTTCTTTGAAAGCTGGGGAAATGCTCCGCACGAGGGCTCTGTCGGCACCGACGTCACCCATATGTGAGGACTGATTCCTGCTGCTCCTGGAGAACACCTGTTAAAAGTGAGTAACTACTCTTTTCAATTACCCGGGTATTGACTGGGTCAGTGTCACGGTAGGACATGCTAGGGAGATAAAGTTTCTAGATGAAATAAATGACTGCTGCTTAGAGCAGCTGGTTCATGAACCGTCCAGAGGGGAAGCAATTTTAGACTTAGTCCTTAGTGGAACACGAGATCTGGTGCAAGAGATAAGGGTGTTGGGGCCACTTGGCAATAGTGATCATAACATGATCGCATTTGATTTAATTAATGGAGGAGGGATGGTAAGGAAATCCACAGTACAACCTTTTAACTTTTAAAATGGAGACTATGATAAAATGAGGAAAATAGTTAAGAAAAAACTAAAAGGAGCAGTTGCAAAGGTTAAAGACTTACATCAAGCTTGGGGTGGGGGGGGGGGGTGTTTAAAAATACTCTCTTGGAAGCCCAGACCAGCTGTATTCCACGCTTTAAAAAAGTGGAAGGAAGTCCAAAAAAACTGCCAGCATGTTTTAAAGGTGAGGTCAGAGAGGCTGTTGTTGCAAAAAAAAAAAAAGCATCTTTCAGGAAATGGAAAAAAGAGCCAAATGAAGAAAATGGGAAACAGCACAAGCACTGGCAAGTTAAATGCAAGGCATTGATAAGGTAGGCAAAGAGAGATTTGAGAAGAAACTTGCTGAGGAAGCAAAAACGTGTAATAAAGACGTTTTCAAGTACATTCGTAGCAAAAAAACCCGTGAGAGAGTCAGTTGGACCATTAGATGATAGAGGGGTAAAAGGGGCAGTAAGAGGGAACAAGGCTATAGGAAAAAGACTGAATGAATTCTTTGCTTCTGTCTTTACTGAGGAAGATGTAGGGATGTAACCCATGACTGAAGTGGTATTTAAAGGTGATACTGCGGAAGAATTGAAAGAAATATCAATACACTGGGAAGATGTATTACAACTGTTTGATAAACTAAAGAGTAGCAAATCACCTGGACCGTATGGAATACATCCAAGGGTGTTGAAAGAACTGAAATATGAGATTGCAGACCTGCTATTAGTAATCTGTGAACTATCATTAAAATCATCTGTAATACCTGAAGATTGGAGAATCGCCAATGTAACGTCAGTTTTTAAAAAGCATTCCAGGGTTGATCCGGGAAACTACAGACCGGTGAGCCTGACATCAATACCGTGAAAAATGGTAGAAGCCATCATAAAGAACAAAATTACAGAACATGTAGATAGTCATGGCTTTATGGGAGACAGCGAACATGGCTTTGACAAGGAAGATCTTGTCTTACCAATCTGTTATGTTTTTTTGAAGGTGTAAATAAACAGGTAGACAAAGGTGAGTTGGTTGATATAGTGTATCTAGACTTTCAGAAAGCCTTTGACAAGGTCCCTCATCAGAGACTTTTGGCAAAACAAAAAAGTCATGGGATATGAGGCAGTGTACTATTATGGATCAGGAACTTGTAAAAAGATAGAAAAAAGATGGTAGGGCTAAATGGCCAATTTCCCCATTGGAAAAAGGTGAATAGTGGAGTACCCCAGGGATCTGTGCTGGGTCCGCTGCTTTTTGACATATTCATAAATGACCTGGAAAAGGGAATAACAAGTGTGGTTCACAAATTTGCAGATGATTATAGAAAATTGCAAATTTGCAAAATTGGAAGACTGGGCATCCAAATGGCAGATGAAATTTAATGTGGACAAGTGCAAAGTTATGCAACTACGAAAGAAAAACCCAAACTATGGTTACGCAATACAAGGTTCCACATTAGGAACCACCACCCAGGAAAAAGATTTAGGCATCATCATGGATAACATATTAAAACCCTCTGCGCAGTGTGCAGCAGCAGCCAAGAGAGCAAATAGAATAGGAAAGGAATGGAGAATTAAACAAAGGATATTATAATGCCTCTGTATCGTTCCATGGTGCAACCACACCTTGAATATTGTGTGCAATTCTGGTCGCCATATCTTAAAAAGGATATAGTGTTATTAGAAAAGGTACAGAGAAGAGCCACCAAAATGGTAAAGGGGATGGAAGGATACCCCTATGTAGAGAGGCTAAAAAGGTTAGGGCTCTTCAACCTTGAAGAGAGACTGCTGAGGGGAGATATGATAGAGGTCTGTAAATTAATGAATGGAGTGAAACAGGTAAACGTAGATCAATTGTTTATGCCATCAAAATATAGAAAGATTAGGGGGCATGCAATGAAGCTAAAGGGCAACCTATTTAAGACTAATCAGAGAAAATATTTTTTCACTGAACGTATAATCAAACTCTGGAATTTGCTACCGGTGGATATAGTAAAAGCTGTTAGTGTAGCCGGGTTTAAAAAAGGTTTGAACAAGTTCCTGGAGGAAAGGTCCATAAACCATTATTAACATGGACACAGAATATCCACTGCTTGCCCCAGTACAAGCATTTTGGAACCTGTATCTTTTGGGGAAACTGCTAGGTACTTGTGACCTAGATTGGCCACTGTTGGAAACAGGATACTGTGCTTGATGGACCTTCGTCTTACCCAGTATGGCATATCTTATGTTCTTATAATCTAAGTGAGTGCTTAGCCGGGTCAGCTGACAGAAGGGAGGGGAAGAGGGAGCAAGCACAGTACAGATATCTGGGCTAGCAGTATCGGCAGCAGGACTCCAGAGTAGCACCTTCCCTAGGCAGCACGGCTCGTGGAAGGACCCGGAGATTGTGCCAAATAAAAACACAGCCATTGCCAAAAGGCAGCCCTCCTAGTCGCAGCTACAGCGACAAAAAAGCTTTTTTGGCTGACGGTAGGAAGATGGTGGCCATATCAGCTATTGTCGAGCCACCAGCCAGCCGCATGGCAGTGACATCACTGGGGGCAATGTGTTGACATTAGTACATGATTGATCCTCAGGCCAATCAATGCTGGGGTGAAGCCAGCAATCCAAACTGCCCAGTCTTATTATGAAAGTGCTTCAGGACAGCAGCAGTGTTTGGGTAAAGCTGACATGGGAGGAGGCATTGCAGTGTACTTAACTACCACTGCCAGAAGAGGCAAGAAGTAAGAGAACAGCGGTTTAAGACAGGGAAGCAATTATGACTCCACAGAAAGCAGAAGCCAAAGACAACAGCAGTATGAGCAAGGAGCAGAATACAAACAAGAAGAGGAGTGAGGAGAAAGCGACACAGACTAATGACACAGTATAAGCAGCAAAGAAGCAGTTCAAATCATACATCATGGAGAAGATGTCTACGAGCCATTTACAGATCACAAAGGAGCAGCATTACAGCACAAAACAAAGTTACAGCAGCAGAAAGAAGAACAGCATGACAGGGAAGGAGAACAGAAAACAGCGGGATTGCAAGGGCAGAAGAATCAGAGGCCCGGCAGAATCCCAAATATCGTGGGGTAAACATAGAAACATGATGACAGAAAAAGACCACATGTCCTATCTAGTCGGTCCTTCCATATCAACAACTACAACAGTCCACTTTTTACCTTTAGAGATCCTCTATGTTGGTCCCATGCTTTTTTGAATTCAGTTACTGTCCTCATCTCTACCACCTCCACTGGGAGACTATTCCATGGATCCACTACTCTTTCCGTAAAGAAATATTTCCGCATATCACTCCTGAATCTATCTCCCTTCACCCTCATCCCATGTCCCCTCGTAGCAGAACTTGCTTTCAATTGAAAGAGGCTCTCTCCCTGAACATTTATGCCATGGAAGTATTTAAACATCTCAATCATATCACCTCTATCCCGCCTTTCCTCTAAGGTGTACATATTAAGATCCTTAAGTCTGTCCTCATATGCTTTATAATGAAGCCCACTAATCATTTTAGTAGCCACCCTCTGCACCGACTCCATCCTGTTCACATCCTTTTGAAGGTGCGGTCTCCAGAATTGCACACTATACTCCAAATGAGGTCGCACCAAAGACTTATACAGAGGCATTATCACCTCCTTTTTTCTGCTAGCCATTCCTCTCCGTATGCACCCAAGCATCCTTCTAGCTTTTGCCGTCGCCTTTTCTACCTGTTTAGCTACTTTAAGATCATCAGACACAACCACGCCTAGGTCCCGCTCTTCTTTATTTATTTATTTATTTAACACTCATTTTTATACCGCATCTTCCAGAGATCAGTTGCGGTGTACAAATAACAACAATTAACAAATCGAAGTTTGTTTTACATAGAACATCTTAAATATACATAGAACGTCTTAAAGTATCATAAATTAAACAAACTTAAATCTAGGAAAATTAAACAGTGATTTTAAACTGGAACTGTGTTACAACAATTAACTAACAGAATGTGGTGTCTACGTACATAATATAGTACATAACAGATACAACTATATACATGAGGGAGGTATTAAGGCATAAGAGATTGGATACTTTAGTGGACAAAAGTACTTCACCTCCTTTACTGTATTGTTCCCTTGGATTGCTGCAGCCCAAATGCATGACCTTACATTTTTTAACATTAAATCCCAGCTGCCAAATTCTAGACCATTCTTCAAGCTTAGCTAGATCCCTCCTCATGTTATCTACACCTTCCTGGGTGTCTACTCTATTGCAGATTTTGGTATCATCCGCAAAGAGGCAAACCTTACCCGACAGCCCTTCCGCTATATCACTAACAAAGATGTTAAAAAGAATCGGACCAAGGACAGATCCCTGGGCACACCACTGGTAACATCCTTCTACTCAGAGTGAGCTCCATTTACTTGTACTCTTTGTTGCCTCCCACCCAACCAATTTCTAACCCAAGCAGTAACTTTAGGGTCCATCCCTAGGGTGCTCAGTTTGTTTATAAGTCGCCTGTGAGGAACAGTGTCAAAGGCTTTACTGAAATCTAAATTCACCACATCTAGAGCTTTCCCTCGGTCCAACTCCCTGGTCACCCAGTCAAAGAAATCAGTCAGATTTGTCTGACAAGACCTGCCTCTGGTGAATCCATGCTGCCTCGGATCCTGTAATCCACTGGACTCCAGAAACCTCACTATTTTCTCTTTCAGCAGCGTTTCCAATAATTTACTCACCACCGAAGTTAAACTAACTGGCCTGTAGTTTTCAACCACATCCTTACTTCCGCTTTTGTGTAAAGGCACCACATGAGCCTCTCTCCAGTCCTTTGGCACCACTCCCGACTCCAACGAGGCATTGAAAAGGTCAGTCAGTGGAGTTGCTAGAACATCTACAAGTTCCCTCAGTATTCTAGGGTGTATCCCATCCGGTCCCATCGCTTTGTCTACTTTAAGTTGAGCTAGTTTCTCACGAACACAGTCTTCTGAAAATTGCTCAAGATGTCCCTCGCTTCTGTTCCTATTTGTGGGTGTTTTCTGAGGTCCTGCTCCTGGTTCTTCATCTGTGAACACAGAACAAAAATATTTGTTAAGCAATTCTGCTTTATCCTTATCAGCTTCTACATAATCCCCCCCTGCACCCTTGAGTCTGACAGTACCACTTTTGCCCTTCCTCTTCTCACTAATATATCTGAAAAATGTCTTATCCCCCCATTTTATTGCATTGGATATTTCCTCCTCCTTTTGAATCTTTGCCTTCTTGACTACTTTGCTAGCTTCTCTAAGTTTTTCCAAATACAGATGCCTGTCTTCCTCTCTCTGTGATCTCTTGTATTTCATGAAGGCCTCCCTCTTTTTCTTCACTTTTTCAGCTACTTCCTTCGAAAACCGTAGCGGTCTCCTTTTCCTTTTGCCTTTATTTACCATTTTAACAAAAAGGTTGGTTGCCCTTAAAATACCCCCTTTCAGTTTTGCCCACTGTTTTTCTACATCCCCCAGCTGTTCCCATCCCACTAACGACTCCCTGAGGTATTGGCCCATCTTCGCAAAGTTAGTCTTCCTAAAGTCTAAGATCCTCACCTTGGAATGGATTCTAACAGCCCTAGTCCTAATACTGAACCACACCATCTGGTGATCACTGGATGCAAAATGATCTCCCACTGCAACATCAGAAACACTTTCACCATTGGTAAGCACCAAGTCCAGTATGGCCCCTTCACGTGTGGGGTCTGTTACCAATTGCCTGAATAGTTCTCCCTGTAGAGAATCCAGGATCTCCTTACTTCTAGATGATACTGCAGCAGGAATGTGCCAATCAACATCTGGCATATTGAAATCTCCTATCAGTAGCACTTCCCCTTTCCTAGCAATGCTGCGTATGTCTTCAATTAACTCTCTGTCCACCTCTTCCTCTTGTGAGGGAGATCTGTATATCACACCAATGTAAATAGATTTCTCTTTCCATCTTTCTAGTTTAACCCACAGTGCCTCCTCTCTCCCTTTTAAGCTCTGTAATTCCAAAGCTTTAATATTAGTTTTTACATATAGTGCCACTCCTCCTCCCCTTCTTCCTACCCTGTCCTTTCTGAAGAAAGTATAGCCAGGTATAGTTACATCCCAGTCATGGTTTTCTGTGAACTATGTTTCTGTAACTGCCACTAAATCCAAGTCAGCCACTCCCACCAAAGCTTCAACATCAGGGATCTTATTTCCCATGCTACGGGCATTTATACACACTGCTTTCCATATGTTACCCCTGTTGCCCATTTCCATAAAGGTATTTAATGTATCACCTACCTGGGGGCTTTCTTCACCTATCCCCAACGAATCTAGTTTAAAGCCCTCTTCAGTAGATTAGCCAGTCTACTACCATTTGAGCAGTTTGGGGAGCAGTGGAGCACCTGGTGAAGAGCATGTGAACAGGGAGGATAACAAAGCCAGCATCAGAGAGGTGATCAACAGGGTATGAGCAGTGCCGGCAGTTCACGGAGTGGAATGCTTCCACTGGCTCATTTCTGACCTCAGGAAGCAACCAACAACAAACAGTGTAGTGCCCATGAGAGATAACTTTGCTAGGAAGGGACTAGTGTGGCAAAAAAGACAGAGGAGGTCGTGGGTACAATGAGGGGCGAGTAAAGTGGGACTGTTTCTGGGAAGAATAAGGTGAAGGAAACCGAGGTCGAGAATGAAAAGACATACAGTAGAATGGGAAGATTTATTGTGTTGGCGGCAAGGTAGGCAAAAGGTAATATACAATGACACAGTAGTGAGCCAAGTGCGGGGTGACTAAAAGTGGGAAAAGCAGAGTAATGAAACTGTACTGTACAGATGTTGGAAAAAATAATAAATATGCTAGAAAATAAAATAAAAAAACTCGACTGGAGTCAAACAGTTGCAATGGGAGCAAAAAGCCCAGTGGAGGGAAAAAAAATCCCCAAAGCTAACACGGGAAGCACAGTGAACTCCAAGCCAGCAGAATATATCTACACCATAAACTCCATCGACAGTCATGTGGCACTAAGTGTAAAAGAAAATTTTTTAAAAAATGAGTAAATAGATACATTTTCTTTGTTGCAGAAGCAGTGTGAGGTTAATTGCAACGGTACTAGCTGTTATAAAAATTGCAAGAAAATTAGCAGAAGAAGCGAGAGCATCCCTAGAACAATAGTGAACTGGAGTGCAGCCTTTCGTATATTGTCCAGTATACTGGGTGACAAGAACCCAGAGAGATGCAGGGATCTCTTTAAATATCAAGACACAATATGCGAGACATACAAGATGTAAAAGGGTAACACCTGGCTCAAATACGATGAACAATTCCGCAGGAACATGGCCGAAAACAAGAACTTGAACTGGAACAAGAAGGGCATATTACTTTAGACCAGGTTAATGACACAAAGGCACAACAAAATGGTCACGATGATCTGGCAAGGGGCACATACTGCGTAATTTAGTCCAGGACAGCCACCTGGGGGAGGGTCTTCCTTTTCAAAAAACTACAAGTGAAGTCCGGCAGAAGGGCAGGGGTTTGAAATTGGGCTGGCGACAATCAGAAAAGAGACATATAAATTATTCAACAACAGGTTCTGTAGATTCCAAAATTGCAGGTAGGAATACGCATGCAGCATTTATAGCGAGGGATACCCACAAACCAGATACCCCCAAAAGGGATAATGACTACAAGACAGAGCCTAAAAGAGAAGGGATTTATGGGAACACCATAGCACATACTCCAATCAACGTCATAGCTTTACAAGAATTTAGTGTATAATGCACAAAACAGAAAATGGTTGTTAGGGAATCCTGAAACCTTTTACAAATGCCTCTATCCAGGACCCTTCTGGACCTAGAACATCCAAGAACCTAAAATCGGCAAAGGAAAAGCCAGAGGAGGTTGCTAGAAAAATAAAGACGTCAGCTTGGGCAGGGTAGTAGGGTCCATTCAAAAGTAGACCCATGCATGTCTTGATAGTGTCATCTCTGAGTTTGGTCCCAAAGAAGACTTCTTCGCAATTTATTACATCCAGCAGAGGAATTATAAATTATTTTTTTGAACCAAGAGCGCTACTCAGTGAATGCATATCTGTGGAAAAGACAGTCAACATTGTGAGAGCACATGCGCAGGGGGCATGGTTTTCTAAATCCGATATCGAAGCCAAATTCAGACTGCTGGCGGTGCACCGGGATAGTTTTCACTTGCTGGGTTTTCACTTTAGGGACGCTTACTCAGATATAGTGCCTAGGAAAGAGAGGAATGCACTGGGACCAAAACATGCCTACAGTAAGAACTTGGGTTAGGAATACAGCGCCACCCAACTATGTCGTTATACACCTGGGTGGCAACTTCCTGGTGGATATGAAGAGCATAGACTTGATTATCGATATAAAAAAAGATTTGGCTAATCTAAAGAAAATGTGGAGGAACACTGGCATAATGTGGTCCCAGATTATTCCTCGGTTTACCTGGTGGGGAGCCAAGAACCCAGAGGGCATAGAAAAAAAAGCAGAAATTAGCTGATCATGGAGGTGAGGAATTTTGCAGAAGTCTGGGGATTCAGTTATTAGGCGTGAGGGGATAATTTTGGGAGCAGCCACACTTTATAAGGATGATGTAGTACATTTAAATGACATAGACTTGGATATATTTGATGCGAACATAAGAATAGTTGGCTTGGTTATTTGAGTGGGAGGGTCAGTGGCCAATAAGCGATACCAGTCTCCTCCCTGTCGTGAATCCTGACCAATGAATGTTCTTGATGATACACAATATTCTGAGTATGTGCCATCTAGCAAATTAATTTACTAATTTACAACGAAATTAAGGTTGTATCGATTTTATAATATGATGGATTTGATATTATTGTTGGCACAAGATGGTTTACGTTAGGTTCCTTTTTATTTTGTTTTAATGATAATGAGTTCCTGTTTTTTCAAAAAATGAGTATTATAGCAATAGTATTTAGTAGTCTTGAAAGGTTTTTTAAGATATGTTTTTTTAAACCTCAATTTTGTTTAATAATCAGTTAGACTTTGTTATAATTGAAGCTCCTCCTTTGCCTGGCCTACGTTGCATTCATTTTCCAGTATAGGGTCCTTTAGGATGTCCTTATATTTTATATTTTTTATTAAAAACATTTTTATTAAATTTTATCCTTTCATGGAAATTTCTATGCTGGCGTTGACACAAATATAGTTGTGATATAAGCTTTTTATATATATATTTTATCTTTTAGGTTATTAACATTGACACAGGTACACTAAAAAAATTTTTTTTTAAACTGCCTCTAATGTTTCGATTGATTTTTACGTTTTTTGGTGCGCTGAATCCAAATCTGGTAACCAATTTGCTCCATCACGTACAGATTTTTTGCTACATTGGGTTAGCAGTTTGAGGTGAACGTTTCAGATTGAGTGCGATCGAGATAAAAGTTTCTTGGATGAATTCTTTATACTAATTGTTTAGTAGTTATTCAAATAAGAATAAAGAAAATTGTAACAAGGCAGCACATAAGAATAGAGTAATGTCAACAAAACACACTGTGATGGTAGCAAAATTGTCTGCACTTAAAACAGCCACATACATGTGCACAAACATTGAGCATATAAGAGCGAGGTTAGACACAAAGCAAAGCAAAGAAATGTGCAAAAAATGTTGTACAGGTATGTATGTAAGAATAGAAAACGCAAACCGCACCATTGCAATACATGAAGACAAACACCCGATGGTGTGAAAATAAAATTCTAATAAATGAGATCCGACACTGTGGTAATAACTAGCAAATCTTTATTTCAAAGTTTAGTAAAAACACGATATTTGTCAACACAGTTTAGATTTTAAAGTCATTCTTGGGTCAATCAATCTCCTGGTGGGCCCGTTTCTTCTTCCCCCAAATGCTTCTCTTGGTGCGCTGCTTAGCGTATTTTTCATCTGGGGTTTCCCGCAGCAGCAACCAGCAGAAATCAGCCATCATAGTGGTGTTCCATCTTCCTTGGTACCTTCTCTCTGCGTCCTTGATGTCCTGGTGAAACCTTTCACCTTGTTCTTCACTGTACGCCCCCAGGTTTTCGGGAAAGTAGTTCACATGGGAGTGCAAGAAATGGACTTTCAGGCTCATGTTACAGCCTTGTTCTTTGAAGGCATTGAGCATCCTGGCAACAATATCCTTATAGTTCTCATCCCGCCTGTTCCCCAAGAATTTAAGAACAACATCCTTGAAGGAATCCCAGGCTTCTTTTTCCTTCTCAAACATCGTTTCAGCGAATGCTCCATCTGAAATGAGTTTCCTTATATCAGGGCCAACAAACACTCCTTCCTTTAGCTTTGCTTCAGAAAGTCGGGGGAACTTTGAGCAAAGGTACCGAAAGCACTCACCATCTTTTGGAAGGGACTTGATGAATTGCTTAATGAGACCCAACTTAATGTGGAGAGATGGTAATAGAATTTTATCACGAGGTACCAAGCTCTCATGAAGAACATTTTTCTCACCGGGTCTCAAATACTCCCGAATTGGCCAGTCTTTTTTCCCCCAGTGTAGGTCGCGGGCCCGGCTATCCCACAAGCAAAGGAAGCAGGAATATTTGGTGAAACCGGATTGCTGCCCTAATAGCATGGATAGAATTTTAAAGTCTCCACAAATCATCCACTTATGCTCATCATAACGAATCTTCTGAAGAATCAGGGCCAAATTCTCGTATTTTTCTTGGAGAATAACAGAGTGAGCAATAGGAACTGAAGCGAATGTGTTGCCATTATGAAGAAGAACACCTTTTATGCTGTCTTTTGACGAATCAATGAACAGCCGCCATTCAGCAGGATCATATTTGAGTTTAAACTTTTCCATCACTCCGTATATATCGTTGCAAAATACCAAATCTTCCTCTTTGCTGAAATACTTCAAAAATTGTGTCTCGCGGTTGCGGTACCAATAAAAAGTTGTTCCTGGTGACAATAGATTTTTCTGTTTAAGCCGAGAACCTAGCAGTTGGGCAGCATCTTTTGAGAGTCCTAAATCCCGGACTAAATCATTCAATTCAGCTTGAGAGAAAAGTTCAGGTTTCGGATCTGGTTCAGTTTCAAACTCGGAAGTACTGGACTCATCGGGAAAAGCCATCTGATGAGTCTCATCATGATCAGAACCGTCCACACAAATATGATCCAAAGATTTTGGTGGTTCAGGCACAGGTACTTCGTTGCTATGAGGCATAGGCCTAATTGCTGAGGGAAGGTTGGGGTAACTTATTACGTTCTTATTTTTTAAGTTGTATCCCTTCACAATGCAAGAGCAAAAATAGCAGTCACTGCTGTGGTCTCTTTGTTCACGCCACATCATAGGTATTCCGAAACGAAATGCTTGTTTTTTACCTTTCATCCATAAGCGTAGATCTTCCTCACATGTCTTGCACACTTTGTGAGGAGCCCACGGTTTGTCTTGATCGCCTAACTTTAAACCGAAATAGGCGAAATATACTTTTTTAACAAATGCAGAAATGTTCCTCTGCCGCTTTTTCACGGTATATTCCCCACAAATAAAACAAAAACTGTCCGGAGAGTTGACGCAACCTCTGGCTCTGTGAGCCATCACAAATACACAGCACTGCAAACTACAACTGTAGTGAACCACTTCGGAATAAAACTGGATTACGACTGAGCAAACAAAAGGTAATAATGAACTTGCAAGAAACTGAAATTTGACAGGAACGTTCATGTCGCAACCACCATGTTTGAGCGAGCGAACGAGGCGAGGCGAACAGGAAAGAACATGCGCCAGCGCGAGTACTGGATTTAGCTCCCCGCCTCCCAATTGTCCTGTTAATGTATAAAATGAATACAAAACACTCTAAAATATCATGAGGGAGTTTTTCTAGTTAGTTAACCATTACAACCTCTATTTTGGGCCAAGAAAATAAACTGCAGTCGGCTAAAAAGAAATTATGTGAACATTCCTTATATGGGTAAGAAATCTAATTTTGCAAGAAAACGTGACGTGATGGAACATTTTGGCTATTTTTCCTGGATTCAGCACCCCAAAATCTATAGGAATCAGTTGCAAAACTGGAGGCAGTTTTTTGGTAGTGTACCTATGTAATTGGTTTTTTAATTTTTAGTTAATTATTTATTTCAGTGGTCAATGTCTTTTATTTGCAAGGAAGTTTTTACTAAAAGGTATTGGTGTTTTATATGATTATATCATTATATTTTAATGTTTTTATGTTTACTATTTATTATCATTTGGGTTTACCTCTCATTGTATTCTCATCTCTCTCTCACACACAGTAGGTTTGGTAGACGATGTTTTAATGCACATATATAAATGTTTTATTGCACATGTCTTTATACAATTATATTTTTATTTCGCTGGTGGTTTTAATTCACTTTTGGATTTGTTGCTATATTTTTGTTAATGTATAACAACTTGTATGTCCATATTGGGTTTTATTTATTTATCTATTTATTTAATTATCCAAAAATTTGTCTTTTGATTGGTGTTTTTATATTTTCGGCAATTGTTTTAATCTTGTATTTGTTTCTTTGAGGTTGCTTCCTCATTTGATATCCCCCTGAAAAAGGCCTACGGCCGAAACGTGTAGGGGTTAATAAAAGGAGTTTTGTCAAACTTGAATATCTGCCATTCTTGGTATCTGTTCCCTTGTTCCAATGAATGAGGGTTTACAGTTAGGTAATTTGGGGGCCCAGATGTAATGTTGGGGCACCTGGGTCCAGTGTGAGAAGGCTTGGGAGTCAGTTTAAGGGGTCATGAGCCCAAACACAGTCCAGGTGCTAAATTGGGACACCTGGGTCCAGGATTGGGAAATGGTGTTTGTGTTGAACTAAACATATCGAGCTGCATGGAGCGACAGCCAGCTTGTGGGAACATGGTGGCATGGAGCAGATGCCAACTCTTTGAAGGCCTGCTGATTATGGAGCAGGTCCGGGTAAGGGTTGGTGGTGATAAGAGCCAAGCATGAGTTGATTTAAGGGTAACTTTCATAGTGTAAGGATAAATTGTTCAAGGTAGTGATAATGACTATTTGTTGATTGTTAATGGGTGAAGGGATATGTTGACAAAACATTCAATGTGATTGTATATAACAGTTCTCCAGGACCAAGCAGGAAGTCAGTCCTCACATATGGTTGACGTCGGCGCCGACGGAGCCCTCGCGGAGCAATTTTCCCCAGCTTTCAAAGAAAGCCTTTGGGAATTGCAGCGCGCATCGCGGTCGCCTTCCCGCCCAAGGGTGCCATCTTAGCCAGTCTTCTTTTTTCCGCGGAGCCCTACAGACGTACCCGTCGTGTCCCCGCGAAAAAGTTGATTTTACTCATAATTTTTCTCTTTTTTCCTTCGGTTCGACGCCGGTCTTTTTCCCGCCCGGACTCGCGACGCCGGTCACGAGTCCTCTTCTTCTTTTTCGGTTTTTCTGACTTAGTCGGTTTCGTTTTTGGTTTTTCCCTGGCAGCCCGGTCCTTTGACCTCGCAGGGGCCCTTTTTCCCCCCGATGGCTGCCAGTGGTTTCAAGCGGTGTGGTCAGTGTGACCGAAATATGTCACTAACTGACACACACGACAATTGCCTCCGCTGCCTGGGCCCGGATCATGAAGAAATGATCTGTGGGCCTGCGGCAAAATGTCCTCCAAAGCGTTGAGAAGTCGGCGGCATCAGCGGGATAGGATCTTCGCTGACCCCAGCCGGACCCGGACCTCGTCGGAGGCCTCCGCGTCCAGAGGTTCCAGCTCGGACCGTCGCCGGAGTTCCTCCGACAGGGGTTCTCCCTCCGGGGACCATCGACGGAAGGTGAAACCCGCGAGGGCGGCGTCGGTGGACCCTCCTGGCTCCGCGAGGGCCAGGTCGCATAGCCCCGATAGCCGTCCCGGGTCCTTGGAGAAGGAGCACCTCTCGAAGCGACCTCGCCTGGAGTCGGAGCTGCCTGCTCGGGTAAGTCCTGTGGTCCTCCTGGACTCGCCTCCGAGACCGCCGACGTCGGGCCCGACGCCGTCGGGGCCCGAGTCGGGGGCTGCTGGGTCACCTGAGCTCGGACTCAGGTTGACGGCCTTGGAGAGCAGACTGTCTGCCTTCATGGACCAGCAGCGGGCACTGCTCGCTGGCGCCGCTGCCCCAACCGCCGGGACGTCGACGTCTAAGTCGACCCCGGAGACCGAGCCGATCCTCGAGTCCATGCGAACTCGAGTCGATCCTCGGTCGAGGTCACCCTCGGCCTCCCGTTCGGGACCGAGGTCGCCGACGCCGACTCCCTCGGCGTCGGGGCGGCAGGCGCCGCGCCCTGCCCGGGCCGACCCCACCGATTCCTCGTCGGAGTCGGTCTGGGAGTCTGAAGAGGAAGAGTCACCTGATTCTTTTCGGACTCGGTGTGTCCCCTCGGACTCACCTGAGTCCGAACCTCGGAAGCAGTCCCCCCCGGAGGATGCCCGGTTCTCGGACTTCGTCAGGGATATGGCCAAGGCTTTGGCCTTCCCTGCGGATCCCGAGGAGGAGCCTCGAGCCGAAGAGCTCGACGCCCTCCAGTATGACTCTCCCCGCCAGGGAACACTTTACTGTACCGGTTCCTCCCATGCTGGAACGACTACTCTTCCGCATGTGGGAGAGTCCGGCCTCCTCGCCGGTCCTGAGCAAGCGGGTCGATTCTATCTATCGAGTCCGCAAGAGCCCTGGCTTCCAAAAAGCACAGCTACCACACCATTCCATGGTAGTGGAATCGGCCATGCATCGTCTTAAGAGCCAGAAGATGCACTCCTCGGTGCCTCCTGGCAGGGAGGCCCGTAACCTGGATGGCCTTGGTAAGAAGTGTTTCCAGGGCTCTATGCTTGCGTGTCGTGTCCAGACCTACCAGCTATACATGGGCATGTATCTCCGGGACCTGGCTAAAGAGCTAGCCGGATTCTCTGCTGGTTTGTCCGAGGAACCCTTGCGGAGGTTCCTGGCCTTGTCCTCTGGCATTCGGGAATGCTCAAAATTCATATCCCGAGCAGCCTATGATGGCTTTGAAGCATCGGCTCGAGTGGCCGCAGCCGGCATCGGTGCCCGCCGACAGGCTTGGCTTCAGTCGTCTGACCTTGAGCCCTGGGTGCAGGACAAGTTGGTCGATGTCCCCTGCCGAGGCGAAAACCTCTTTGGCAAGCCCATGGCTGAAAAGGCTGCACAAATCGAGACGGAGACTCTCACCAGGACTAGGCTTTCTAGGAAGACCTCCGCCCCTTCCCAGAAAAAGAAGGGCTCGGGAAAGAAGTCCTTTTACCCGAGAAAGGCGGCTGCCTACAAACAATACCCCCAATATCAGGCCCCTGCAGCTCCCCAACAGGGCCAGCAGGCCAAGGGACGGGGTAACGGGTCCCGTAGGCAGCAAGCCCCCAAGCCTGCACCACCAGCCCCTGCTCAGCAGGGTGGGGGCTTTTGACTCCTTAAGCATAGCCTCTCCCCCTCCGCTGGCTCCTCCCAGCACCGGAGGCCGGCTGGTTCACTTCGCCCACAGGTGGTCCAGCATCACTTCAGATGCCTGGGTGCTTCAAGTCGTAAGAGAAGGCTATCTTCTCCACTTCCACCAAGTCCCTCCCTCCTATTTTCCGGGAGAACCTCCACGACTCCCTCTGCACAGGGAATTACTCCTTCAGGAGTTAGCAGGTCTTCTACAGGAACAGGCGGTGGAACCGGTGCCCCACCACCTGAGAGGTCAAGGCTTTTATTCCAGGTATTTTCTAGTACCAAAAAGGACGGGAGGCCTCCGACCCATCCTGGACTTGCGCAACCTCAACAGGTTCCTCGTGCGGGAAAAGTTCAAAATGCTTACCCTTGGAATCCTTCTGCCCTACCTCCAGCAGGGAGATTGGCTATGCTCCTTGGATCTAAAGGATGCCTACACGCACATCCTCATCCACCCAAGCCACCGCCAATACCTAAGGTTTGTGGTGGCAGGAAATCATTACCAGTACAGAGTACTGCCCTTTGGCCTGTCCTCCGCACCGCGAGTCTTCAGAAAATGTCTCGCGGTGGTGGCGGCCCATCTCCGGCTTCACGGCCTCTATGTCTTTCCGTACCTCGACGACTGGCTCATCAGAGCAGCGTCCGCTCCGGAGGTCACCAACGCCACACGCCGCACGGTGACTCTTCTGCAGTACTTGGGCTTTGTTATAAACTTCGCAAAGTCCACTTTGCTCCCCTCACAGGATCTCGAGTTCATCGGCGCAAGGCTGCACACTCCTCAGGCACGAGCGTTCCTACCGCTCGACAGGGCTCAACGGCTCATAGACCTAGCCGACCGTTTTCGCAGCCAGCCCCTGGTCTCCGCCAGGCGCTTCCTGAGACTACTCGGCCATATGGCTTCCACCGTCCATGTGACCCCCAATGCCCGCCTGAATATGCGGCCTGCTCAATGGTGTCTTCGCAAGCAGTGGCAACAAGCCACAGGCGGCCTAGCAGACCTAGTGCGCGTCTCCGAGCCGCTGGCCTCGTCTCTCCAGTGGTGGCTTCATCGGCCGAACCTGGTACTCGGCATGCCTTTTCAGTCACCTCAGCCGGCCCAGGTGCTGACAACAGATGCATCCCTCCTGGGCTGGGGAGCACATTGCCAAGGGGCACGTACTCAGGGCCTCTGGACCACGTGGGAGTCTGCTCAGCAGATCAACTTCCTGGAGCTCAGAGCGATCCGCCTGGCTCTCAAGGCCTTCTCCCACCTGACCTCTCACCAGTCCGTCCTTGTCCAGACGGACAATCAAGTTGCCATGTTCTACGTGAACAAGCAGGGGGGCACGGGCTCCTTCCTTCTCTGTCGGGAAGCACAGAAGCTCTGCTCTTGGGCCGTCAGTCACGGCGTTCTTCTCAAGGCAGTTTATCTCCCAGGCCAAGAAAATTGCCTGGCGGACAAACTCAGCAGGATCCTCCAGCCGCACGAGTGGCGCCTGGATCCCTTGGTAGTTCAGAAGCTCTTTCTAAAGTGGGGCCTCCCCACGATGGATCTCTTTGCCAGCCCTCTCAACCGGCAACTTCCTCGCTTCTGCTCTCGTCAGCCACATCCCCTTCGAGTTGCGGCAGACGCTTTTCTACTCTCATGGTCGGAGAGCCTTCTGTACGCTTTTCCTCCCATCCCGCTAGTCTCTCGGACTCTTTTCAAGGTTCTCCGAGACAAAGCCTTCATGATCCTGGTGGCCCCTCGCTGGCCCAGACAGCCGTGGTTTCCACTCCTGCTGCAATTAGCGGTAGAGGATCCATTCCCTCTGGGGTTACAACCGGATCTCCTCACTCAGGATCAGGGGTCTCTGCTACACCCCAACCTCAGATCTCTCAATCTAATGGCCTGGCTGCTGAGAGGGTAGTCCTTGCTCCCCTTCTCCTGCCGGCAGAGGTGGAAGAGGTCGTCCTAGCTTCTCGGCGACCTTCTACCCGCAAATGCTACGCCCTTAAATGGCGTCGCTTTTCCGTTTGGTGTACCCAACAGTCTCAGGATCCCTTCTCCTGCCCGGTGTCGGTGATCCTGCAGTACTTGCTATACCTCTCTAATCTGGGACTTAAGTCCAACTCCGTCAAAGTTCACCTCAGTGCTCTTTCAGCACATCATGTGCCGGTGGACGGCAGACCTCTTTCCAGCGACCCTCTTGTAGCGAGGTTTCTCCGAGGTCTCCTTCTGCTTAAACCACCTCTGCGCCCGCCAGCGCCTGACTGGGATCTGAATGTGGTTTTACAGCGGATCACCTGTCCGCCTTTTGAACCTATGGCTACCTGTTCTCTCCGTTTTCTTTCTTGGAAAACATTGTTCTTGATAGCCCTCACTTCCGCTAGACGCGTAAGTGAATTGCAGGCCCTCGTGTCTGATCCCCCTTACACTCGGTTCTACAAAAATAGGGTAGTCCTACGGACTCACCCAAAATTTCTTCCAAATGTGGTCTCCCCTTTTCACATCAATCAGGAGGTGGTACTTCCGACCTTCTTTCCCAGACCACACTCCAGCCGAGCTGAAACGGTCCTCCATACCCTGGACTGTAGAAGGGCGTTGAACTTCTACCTTGACCGTACGCGGGAGCACCGTAAAGCTGCTCAGCTTTTTGTGTCTTTTGACCCCAATAAATTGGGGCTCCCGGTCTCCAAGCGTACTCTGTCCATCTGGGTTGCGGACTGTATCACTTGGGCTTATGGGGCAGCCGGACTCTCCTTGGAAGGTCGAGTCACGGCTCATTGCGTTCGGGCAAAGGCTACGTCAGTGGCTTACCTCCGCTCTGTTCCGCTGGCAGACATCTGTCCGGGCAGCTACTTGGTCTTCGAGCCAGACTTTTGCGGTCCATTACTGTCTCGAGAGGGAGTCCCGCAGGGACAGTGCTTTCGGACAGGCAGTCCTCCGTAATCTCTTTGAGGTTTGAGCAACTCCTACCCTCCATCCCGGATGTGGGCTACCGGTGGGTAATGATTCAGCGAAGATTCCTTCCTTCTGTGCTGCTGAGCTAGAGGGAGCTCATTTTTCTGCTTAGGGTCTCCGGTAGCCTTAAGCTTGGGAGTCCCATATGTGAGGACTGACTTCCTGCTTGGTTCTGGAGAAAGCGTAGTTACTCACCTGTAACAGGTGTTCTCCAGGAGCAGCAGGAATCAGTCCTCACAACCCTCCCTCCTCCCCTTGGAGTTGCAATCATCTGCTTTAGTTTTTTTGCAAATTTTTATGCTGTCTTTTTTAGCTATGTCATCTGACTGGCTAAGATGGCACCCTTGGGCGGGAAGGCGACCGTGCATGCGCGCTGCAATTCCCAAAGGCTTTCTTTGAAAGCTGGGGAAAATTGCTCCGCGAGGGCTCCGTCGGCGCCGACGTCACCCATATGTGAGGACTGATTCCTGCTGCTCCTGGAGAACATCTGTTACAGGTGAGTAACTACGCTCTGTGGCAGATTCCTTCAGCAAGCACAAGTCCAGTCTAATTAATGAAGAACAGTGAAACAGTGATAGTCATAGCAATGCGGGGGGGAGGGGAAGAGGAAGGGTAGTTGATGGATAGGCCACAGAGGCGTAGTGTGGCATGCCTCCTGTTAAGGACCTATACTTAGGACGCACAGTTTGTTTATAAATTGCCTATGTGCTAAAGGCTTTGACGAAATTTATGTACACTACATTGAGTGCTCTCCTGTTATCAAACTATTTGGTCATCCAGTCAGATAAGTTGATTACACTATGCTGCCTCAGAATCTGCAATCCATCAGACTCCTGAGTCTTTGCTATCCTTTGTTTTAGCAGTGGTTTCATTAATTTACTCTCCTACAAGATCAGACTAACCAGTCTGTAATTCACTTGTGAAAAGGAACCACTTTTGTCTGTCTTCAATCCTTTGGAACCACTCCAGACTCTAAATTATTGAAATGGTCAGACAGTGGAGCAGTCAGAACATCCCTTAAATACCCATAAATTTGTTCAGTCTGGCCCCATTACTTTATCAGCTTTTAGTTTAGCTGGCTCCTCATGAACACAGTCTTCTCAGAACAGTTCAAGGTCTACCTCACTTCCATTCCTATTTGTGATAATTGTCTGTGGTCTTGTGTGCCAAATCTTTCTCATTGAACACTGAACAGAAATATTTGTTAAGCAATTCCATTTTTTCCTTGCCAGCCTATGCATATTCCAAGCCTTGTCCTCATGTATTTGTTATTTTTCCCCTCAGTAAACACAAAATAAAGCTATTTGTCCTTGCCGAATCTAAAATTATCATACCATAATGTATCCAAGGAAAGTTACTGAATATATTGGAATCTTATATTAAAGCAGTTTAGAAAAGCCCAGCTGTAGATAATCTCTCGCGATAATGAAATCTTCAGCTATTCATTAAGAATGAACAGTGGGGCTCAAACTATTATCAGTAATGCACAGAATTTCTCAACATTCCTATCTTCATCATTTCTATCTTCATCAGCCCATAAGATCACACTCCAATTCCACTCCCAGCTTTTCCCCTCAACCTCTTCTATCCTTTCTTACTTTTCTTTGATCTCTGATGAGGAAACCACACACCTTCTTTCCTCCTCCAAACTTACCACCTGCTCTTCTGATCCTATTCCCACCAGTCTCCTGAGCTCCATCTCCTCTAATGTAATCCCTTCCATCTCTCATATTCTCAACCTTTATCGCTCTCCACTGCAACTGTTCCTGCAGTCTTTAAGCATGCTGTCGTCACACCTCTCCTTAAGAAACCCTCACTTGATCCTTCTTGTCCTTTTAACTATCGACCCATCTCTCTCCTCCCCTTCATCTCTAAACTACTTGAAGTGCAGTTCACCGCCCCTGCCTTGACTTTCTCTCCTCTCAATCCCTTCTGGATCCCTTGCAGTCTGACTTTCATACCTTCCATTCTACTAAAACAGCTCTTGCCAAAATCTACAGCGACCTGTTCCTTGCAAAATCCAAGGGCCTCTACTCGATCCTCATCCTACTTGACCTTTCTGCTGCTTTTGAAACTGTTGACCACCACCTTCTCCTCGATATCTTGTCCTTGCCTGGTTTTAAGAGCTCTGTGCAATCTTGGTTCTCTTCTTATCGCCCCAATCGTAATTTCAGTGTCTGTTCTGGTGGATCCTCCTCTACGGCTATCCCGCTCTCAGTTGGTGTACCCCAAGAGTCTGTCATGAGCCCACTCCTTTTCTCTCTCTATACCCAGTCCCTTAGTTTGCTTATTCTTCCCATGGCTTTCAGTACCATCTTTACACTGATGACTTTCAGATCTCTCTCTCTACACCTGAAATCTCTCCGGCCATCCAGGCCTGGATCTCTACCTGCCTGACATTGCTACTTGGATGTATCACCACTGTTTGAAATTGAAAATGGCCAAAAGCAAACTTCTTATTTTTCCCCCTAAACCGGGCTCCCCTTCTTCCTTTCTCGTTCTCTGTGGATAATACCTTATTCCTCCCTATTTCCTCGGCTTGCAACCTTGGGGTCGTCTTTGACTCTTCCCTCTCCTCCTTCACACACATCCAACTGATAGCTAATACCTGTCATTTCTTTCTATATAACATCAGCAAAATTTGCCCTTCCTTTCTGAACACACTACTAAGACACTCATCCAGTGACCTCCCGCTTATACTATTGTAACGTCCTCCTTGCTGGTCTCCCTCTGAATCATCTCTCTCCCCTTCAGTCTGTTCAAAATTCAGCTGCGCGGCTAATCTTACGCCAGCCTCGATATGCTCATATAACCCCTCTTCTCAAGTCGCTTCACAGGCTCCCCTATCCATTTCCGTATCCAGTTCAAACTACTTCTGCTGACCCTATAAGTGCACTCATTCTGCTGCTCCTCACTACATTTCTTCTCTTATCTCTCCCTACACACCTTCCTCTCTTATCTCTCCCTACATCCTTCCTTGTGAACTCCGCTCCTCTGGCAGAGCACTTCTATCTGTGCCCTTCTCTTCTACTGCTAACTCCAGATTTTGATCCTTTTACCTTGCTGATTCTTATGCCTGAAATAAACTACCTGAGTCTGTCCATCAGGCTTCATCTCTGGCCCTTTTCAAATCCAGGCTGAAAACTCACCTCTTTGAGGCCGCTTTTGGATCCTGATCCGCTTAGTCTCCAATGTGTTTCCTTACCATTCCCCTAGATGTACCCTTGTCCCTCAGCTGTTGTGCTGTCTTGATTAGATTGTAAGCTCTGATGAGCAGGGACCGTCTCTCTTACATGTGTCTGTACAGCGCTGCGTATGCCTTGTAGTGCTAAACAAATGATCAGTAGTAGTAGTAGTCCTCCAATTTATGTTCCCAAAAGTTACTTTTTGAAATTTTCTCTGCATTTAAAATTATTCAGTGCCCATATGCTGACAAACACGAAAAACACCTACAGTATCTGAAGACTACTGTCCATGCGATATTGTCCATTGATTCAGCTTCTTAAAAAATCTCCATATGTAAAACATCTTCACTCGCCTATCTTGGTTCCCTAGTCTGGCCGGTGGTCTCACCTCTCATGGAGATTTCTTCAGGAAGCATACTTTATCAGTCGCATACTATAGCTATCAAACAGGTCTAGCTCACTTCTTTGCAAATCAAGACACCAGTACATGCGTATCATTTTATATATGGCCAGAATGTTTGAAAACATTTACATATGGAGATGGACAGCAGTGTCCCTATTCGCAGAGTGAACTAGCTCAGACTCATAGATTACTAAATAGGGCAGGTAATAAACTCCTCAGTACTGAGAATAAAACAGAGCTTAAGTACTATATATACACTCAAATAACTTTTTTTACATGGATATCTGTTGGAGACAGGAGGTGGAGTTATGGAATATTTACTGTGCACAAAGGCAAATGATTGACTTTTAACTAAAAGGTGTATTTGTGATTTACTATGTATCTGCTTTTGCTGATTTGCAGATTTTAATTAAGCAAGAGATTCAGAGAAAAAGTGGCTATGCCATCCAGGCTGATGAAGAGCAGCTACGAGTGCAGTTAGACACCATTCAGTGTGAACTCAATGCACCCACTCAGTTCAAGGTAGGCGTGACTTGTCTATAGGATTACTGTCCACATGATACATTTAATAAAAATAGGTACACACAAATAAATGAAAAAGTATGACAGCTAGTATGGAAGAAGAAATGGTGTTGCATTTATAATTAAGAAGAAACTTGCAAGAGCTATAGTGAAATACATTGCAATTAAGTGAATTTCTATTCATCTATGAGGAATGCCCATCAACTCCAGTATTGTTCAGGTATATGCAGCAACAACAGCGTGAGAAGAGGAGGAAGTGGATCAGTTTTATGAACAAGTACAAGCTGAAATTGACAGAAAATGCAAACAGGATATTCTGATAGTCATAGGTGACTGGAACATAAAAGTTGGTAACAAAGAAGGCAGCAAAGTGGCTGGTAAATATGGGCTTAGCAACAAACAAAACTGGAGAAACATAGAATTCTGCACGATTAACAATCTATCTCAAACATCTTCTTCCAGCAACACAAATAGCAACTGTACACGTGGATGTCACCTAATGGATTATGCAAAAATCAAATTGACTACATCAGTGGAATTCAATGATGGAAAAGCTCAATAGCATCAACAAAGACAAGACCAGGAGCTGACTGTGGTACAGATCACCAGCTACTAGTATACAAACTCAAGCTAAAGTTGAAAAAGAGCATGCCACTCGTGAATATAGCACAATAAAATTTTGAAAATATGCCACCAGAATTTAAAGATTGCCTGTAAAATCAATTTACCACTTTAGTTACAAATGTCGGAGCACCAGGAGAGTTATGGGTTGACATCAAGAAAGTTGTGCTCTAAGAAAGTGAGAAGTCTCTGCAAAAGGTGAAAAATCAAAAACAACCAAAATGAATGACCAAGGAAACTCTGAAAATTGCCCAGAAAGGCAGAGGAGAAAGAGAGGTAATCACAGAACTTAACAGAAATTTCCAGTGTTGAAGCAAGACAAAACAAGGAGCAGTACTAGAAGGAAGCATGCAAGAAAATAGAATCAGAAACTTTTAGAGGACGAACAAGATCGGTTTTCCTAAAGCTATGAGAATTAAAGAGAGAATTTCAGCCTCTAATTGGAATGTTAAAAGATATTCAAGATTACATTTTGGATGATGCTGAGAAGATAATGAAAAGATAGAATGAATATACAGTCATTATACCATAAAGACCTAGTGAACCAAAAGTAATTTCAACTTCTACCTTATGATCAGGAACCATTAGTAATGAAAGAAGAAGTCGAAGCAGCATTGAAAGCATTATTGAAGAACAAAGCAACAGACATTGATGGCATGTCCATTAAGTATTACAGCAATCAGATGCAGCCTTTACAATACTTACAAGGCTCTGCCAGGAAATTTGGAAGACAACATCATGGCCAACTGACTGAAAAATATCTGTGTTCATACCGATACTGAAGAAAGGTGATCCAACTGATTGGAAGTTATCACACCATCACTCTAATCCCACATGCCATCAAGATTCTACTCAAGATCATTCAGTGCGACTACAGCCATACCTGGAACGAAAACTGTCTGAAGTGCAAGCAGGGTTCAGGAAAGGGTGACGAACGAGAGACATCATCACGGATATGAGATGGGTCTTTGAAAAGACAAAAGAATACCAAACGGATATCTATATGTGTTTTGATGACTTCAGCAAGGCCTTTGTGTAAATCATGAGAAACTCTGGGCCACATTAAGAAGCATGGGTATATAAAAACACCTACTAGTTCTCTTGTATAGCCTTTACTGACTGGAAGTGAAGACGATGTAAAATATTTGCTTATCAAGATCAAGGAACATAGTCTTAAAATGAGCCTGCATCTTAACAAGAAGAAGACAAAGATCCTGACAACTGGCAAAATCAATAATTTCATCCTTGATGGAGAAGAAATAGAAATAGTAGACAACTTGAACCTGCTTGGATCAATAATAATTAATAATGAAACAACAAGCAGTCAAGAAATCCAACAATGCATTGGCAGAACAGCTATGAAGGACCTAAACAAGATTCTCAAGTGCAGAGATGTATGTCTGCGTACAAAGATTCGACTTGTCCAAGCCATGATGTTTTCAGTAACGTCGTATAGATGTGAAAGTTGTTCAGTGAAGAAGAAAGTCAATGCCTTCGAAATATGGTGATAGCGAAGAATACTGTGTATATCAAGGACTCCGCGAAGAACAAATCAGTCGATACTAGAGGAAATCAAACTTAAGCTTTCTTTAGAAGCTCAGATGACAGGACTTAAACTTTCCTACTTTAGACACATCATACAAAGAGAGAGATCATTTGAGAGAGACGACATATTTGGCAAGGTTGAAGGTCAGTGCAAAAGAGGAAGGCCAGCATGCAATGGATGCCACTCTATCAATTAGTCATCTGACTGAAGACTGAACACAGTTTAGGACAACCTTCAACCTTCCAAAGGGTCGCCATGAGTTGGCACCAACTTGACAGCACTTAACAACAACAACAACATGGAAGCTTGAAGGCTGAGTGAACAAAGAATTATTCACCTTTTTTCTTTGGGAATAAAGGAAACCTTGTCAGATGCAAGTCTGGTGCTGGCACAGAACTTCTTATATTCAGTGTACAGTACAACAGTGTAACATTTTGGCACCTTTTTATTTTCCTAGGGTCGATTAAATGAGCTGATGTCACAGATTCGGATGCAGAATCACTTTGGAACTGTAAGGTCTGAGGAGAGGTATTATGTAGATGCTGATCTTCTGCGGGAAATCAAGCAGGTTAGTAACGGTTTTGGTGATTGCAGAGATTATTATTTGGTTGAAGGCAATAATGCAGAGCTCAGGTTTAGCTTAAAAAATAATTAGTCCAAATGTAACTGGCTGATATGCTGAAGTTGCCAATTAATGCTAACTCCCATTTTGATAGGTTCCATAATACAATAACTGTTCATTATTAAAATTAGTGTCCTAAGCTGACCTTTAATAGATCTAACAAAAAGGCAAGAAACAGAATGTGACAGTTGAGAAGGACTATAATATCTTTATCTTTATTTAATGTCTTGTGTGTCCAGTATCATTCCTGGTGTATTGCCATAGACTTATCTCTGACTTTCTCGATTGACAAAAAAGATAAATCATACACATAAATGGGTGACATCATCCAGTGGCACCAAGATGAAGTCCAAAAAACACCTGAAGTGCATGAGTTTCTGCTCAGCTGGCTCAACAAACATCAGTTTCTTTATGTCTGCTTTGCTGAGCAAATATGATGGTAGCTTTCCCTTGACCCCACTGTTTTCTTGTGAGCCTACTTAATTTTTTTTTCATTTTATTCTCCTTTCCACCTCTGTGGATATTTAAAAAAAATAAAGCAGTCCAATCTTTCTAAAATTAAATTGACAGCTTCTTAACTTTTCACTATGTCTTTGGAAAAAATGAGATCTTGGAAACACCCTTGTGGATGAAAAATAGCCCTTACTGGTGATTATGAGGTATGCGTTATTTGCCTCTGGCTGACTCACAATATACCTAAGCAGCTTACAGTAAAAATAAAATTAAAATAATTACAATATAATGATAATAATACGTGAAACAGAAGAGTACAGAACAGGATCATACACCTCATAAAACAGTCAATGAGTGGGGAAAAAGCTTAATAGGCAGAGCTGAGAAAACAACACACTGACAAAATGCCTGCATTAAGATGAGACAGAGACAGTGGCCATTACTATTTTTTGTTATGTGCCCCATATTCTTTGAATATTGACTATGTTTTTGTGCATGAAGTGCCTTCCTGTGTAAAAACCCTGTGAGTGATTGTTATCTCCCGCTTTGCTTTTCATTGTTGTTTGGACTTGTACATCACTTTGTTGTTCAGATGAAAGGCAGTTAATCAAAGCAATAAACATTAAATTGTTTCCTAGATCAAGAAAGTATGAGATGAGCAGATTAGAGGATTTCCTATCATCTCCACACCCAACTTGAAAGAATTCTAAATATACATCATCTGCCTCCCTTTCCACAGGAAAACAGCACTAAGAGACAAAGTTGCACTCCTTTGCATTGCATAAGAAGAAATGCAGGTGTCCCAGGGTGAGGTTGTCATGCAGTGGCAATCAGGACCCAATTGTGTTTTTAATGAAAAAACATTCCACACAGGAGTAATGTGGAAAGGTTATTCTCCAGGAACAAGCAGGAAGTCAGTCCTCACTTATGGGTGACGTCAGCACCAACTGAGCCCACGCGGAGCAATTCCCCAGCTTTCAAGGAAAGCCTTTGGGATTGCTGCCACTCATGCGTGGTCCTCTTCCCGCCCAAGGATGCCATCTTGCTCAGTCTCCCTTTTTCCGCGGAGCCCTTCAGATGCACATCCTCGTCCCTCGGAAAATGTATTTTGTTTTCGACCTCAGGCCAACTTCTTTTCCAGTTGCACCGGTCCTTTACCCGTTCTTCCCCTGTTCTATCTTTTTAGAGCCATTAGGAGACGTTTTTCTTCACCTTTTCTGCCTAACAGGCTTCGCGCCCCTTTTTCCTCCAACGGCTGGCCACGTGGGTCTCTTACGGATACCCATGACTGTTGTCTGCGGTGTCTCAGGGCTGACCATGATCCAGAGCTCTGTTCGCTTTGTAAGTAAATGTCCTCCAAAGCCCTGCTCAGTCGTAAGCAGAAGTCCAAAGACATTTTCAGAAAGGCCACCTCGGAATCCCCGGTGACGCCCTCGGTCATCTCTCCTCCAGTAGGATACCCCACTTCGGCCCTGCGCTCTTGGCGGCACTCCGACCAGGGGTCCCCTGAAGTGGAGCGGCACAAGAAGAAGAAGGCCTCGAAGTCGCTGTTGAGCGCTCCCGCGCTGGGTCGCTTAGCCCCCTTCAGCGTTCCCAAGAGTCGGACAAGGAGCGCCCCCACAAGGTACTCGGTACAGATACAGAAGCCTCTGGCAATGGCACCCAGTCTCCTGAGAGCTGTCCCGGCAAGGACCTCCTCGATGCCCGACCCAGTGACCCCGGGGTCGGCATCCCAGGGCCCCTGGAGTCAGCGTTCCAAGGCCCCCCGCCTGCGTGAGAGCCCCGCATGCTGGCGCTAGAACGCAGTGTTTCTGCGTTCATCGCTTTCCAGCAGGCGCTCACAGCCAGCTTTGCTGACTCGCGCCCAGAGACCACGGCTCCTTCGCGTGAGATGCCGAAATCCGTCCAGGAAACACCCAAGAGCCACGGGCCTTGTGAGGGTCCTCAACGTCGATCTTGCTCGCCTTCCCGTTTCTCGGAGGCGAGATCCTCCAGGGTCTCTGGCTCCAAGCGGGCCTCGGCCGCCGGTGGGGGCAACCAGGCCATTTCGGATTCCTCTTCCGACCTCTCGGACTGGGAGTCCGATGGGGATACCTCCCCAGAAACCCGTGCCCATCGGGACCTTCCGTCAGACCCCTCCCCACCCGCATCCCAGTGGCGTCCGCCACCCGAGGACACCTCTTTCCTGGTGTTTGTTCGGGATATGGCACGGGCTCTCAATCTGGCCACCCAGGCTGAGGAGGACCCTCGAGGTGAAGAACTCGACATCCTTCAGTACAAGTCCCCACCTCGGGAGTGTCTTACTGTCTCGGTTCCTGCCATCCTTTCCAGCCAGGCTACTCCGCATGTGGGAGGTGTCCGCCTCGGCCCCCTCGTCAGTAAGTGCCTCGACACCATGTACAGAGTCCAGCGCGGCCCTGAGTTCAGGAAAACCCAACTCCCCCACACTTCCATGGTGGTGGAGTCGGCCATGAGAAAGCAAAAGAGCCCAAAGTCTCACTCTTCGGTTCTCCCGGGCAGGGAGTCGAGAGCCCTCGACACCCTGGACCACAAGACCTACCACGGTTTCATGCTCTCCTGCCATATTCAGGCATACCAATTATACATGGGCATGTTCTTGCACGACTTGGCCAAGGAGCACGGAGGTTTCTCCGTGGGACTCGAGGGCGAACCCCTCAATAGGTCAGCACCCTGCTAAAGTCTGTCACGGACTGCTCAAAGTACCTCTCCCCTGCCGCCTACGATGATTTTGAGTCCTCTGCTCGAGTGGCAGCTGCCGGCATCGGGGCCCATCGCCAGGCGTGGCTCCAATCCTCAGATTTGGAGCAGTGGGTACAGGAGAAGCTTCTGGATGTACCCTGCCTCAGTGAGCAGCTCTTTGGCAAGCTGTTGGAGGACAAGGCCGTGGAGATAGAGACAGAGTTCATCTCCCGAACCCGTCTGTCACACATGACCTCCACCCTCCCTCGAAAGAAACAACAAACCAAAAAGTCTCTCTTTCTGAGGAAGGGCCTGCCCTACCGTGGCTACCCACCCGCTCCCACGCCGCCACTCTGGCACAAGGGAAGTCTGCCCAAGGTCACCGCAAGCCGAAAGGGCCCAAGGCCCAAACCCAGACACCGCCTCAACCCTCGCAGGGGTTTTAATGCCGGCTGCATAGCCTCTCACCACCCGGCGACTCAGAAGCCGGTGGGGGGACGCCTGTCCTCTTTCGCCCCTCAATGGGCTTTCATCACCTCGGACACCTGGGTCCTTTGGGTTATCCGGGATGGCTATCGCCTCCGCCTCGACAGGCCTCCCCTTTCCTTCTCCCTGGTGGAGCCCCCTCGACTCCCCGTGCATCAGGTTTTCCTGAAGCGGGAATTGGTCAACCTCCTCACCCAGCAGGCAGTCGAGAGGGTGCCATCACACCTCTGAGGTTGGGCTTCTATTCCCGGTACTTTCTCGTCCCGAAGAAGACGGGAGATCTGTGGCCCATCCTCAATCTCTGAAAGCTAAACAAGTTCTTATTGTGGGATGTTAACCCTTGGCGTTCTGCTGCCCTTCCTCCGGCAGGGCGACTGGCTATGCTCCTTGGATCTAAAAGACGCTTACGCCCACATTTTGATCCACCTCCAGCACAGACTGTGCCTGCGCTTCAGGGTGCGGGGAGAGCACTTCCAATACAGGGTTCTCCCCTTCGGCCTCGCATCGGTCCCGTGGGTCTTCACGAAATGCCTCTCCATGGTCGCCGCCTCCCTCAGGCGTCAGGGCGTACCGGTCTTCCCCTACCTCACGACTGGCTCATCACGGGATCCTCGGTCAAGGAAACCCGCCTGGCGACTTCGTTCAGATCCTTCTGCTTGAGTGCCTGGGATTCCTGGTCATCTATCCCAAGTCCCACTTCGAACCGGTGCAGGCCTTAGAATTCATCGGCGCACACCTCGATACTCAGCGGACTACAGCTTTCCTGCCAGTGGATCGTGCCAACTGCCTTCGAGCCCTGGCAGCTCGGGTCCAAAGCACTCCTCGGGTCACGGCCCGAACTATGCTGCGCCTCCTGGGCCACATGGCCTTGACTATCCATGTGGTTCCCCACGCCCGCCTGCACATGCGGACAGCTCAGTGGTGCCTCAGAGCCCAGTGGAGCTCATCCGTCGACCACCTCAGGGACCCCGTAAGGGTTTCCCACTGCCTACGCCTGTCCCTGGGCTGGTGGCAAAACCTCCACAACCTCCTCCGAGGTTTGCCTTTCCAGGCTCCGCAGCACAAGATAGTTCTGACAATGGATGCCTCCTTGCTGAGGTGGGGAGCCCACTGCAGTGTGTTGTGCACGCAGGGGCAATGGTTGCCTGAGGAGTCTCAGCAGCAAATAAACTTGCTCGAGCTCCAGGTGGTTTGGTGGGCCAAGAGGGCCTTCGAGGATCAGCCCAGCAGGAGGTCATTTCCCGTCCAAACCAACAACCGTGTGGCAATGTTCTACATCAACAAGGAGGGGGTACTGGATTGTGCTCCGCCGGGAAGCAGTGCTCCTCTGCTCCTTCGCCTTCCATCTGGGGATGACCCTCAGGGTGGTCTATCTCCCGGGCCAGGAGAACGTCTTGGCGGACAAACTCAGCAGAATCCTCCACCCTTATGAATGGCGGCTGGATTCGGGGACGGCTGACTGGCGGTTTCATCGGTGGGGCACTCCAGCCATGGACTTATTTGCCAGCCCGTTGAACGCACAGCTCCCTCGCTTCTGCGGCCCAATGCTGCACCGTTTCCCCCCACTCCTCTCATGCCAGGACTCTCCACAAAGTTCAGCGGGACCGGGCATCGATGATACTCATAGCTCCCTCGTGGCATCGACAGCCATGGTTCCCGCTTCTGTTCCAGCTATCGATGGAGCCTCCGGTCTCGCTGGGCTGTTCCCTGGGCCTTCTAATGCAGGAGGAGGGATGGGTACTTCACCCGAACCTGGCCTCGTTATCCCTCACAGCCTGGCAGCTGAACGGGTCTCCCTAGCCCCCTGGATCTCCTGGAGGAGGTTGAGGAAGTCCTCCTCGCGTCGAGGAAGACCTCGACTAGGCGAGCTTATACCTTCAAGTGGTGGCACTTCTCGGTCTGGTGCTCCAGATCGATCTTTTTTTTTGCCCTACTCGTTGGGTCCTTCAGTACCTCCTCCATCTCTTGAAGGAAGGCCTGAAGTCGAACTCCGTCAGGGTGCATTTGAGCGCCATCTCGGCGAATCACCTTCCCGTCGAGGGAAAAGCCCTCTCGGGGCAGTCCTTGGTGTCCCGCTTTATTTGGGGTCTCTTGCTGTCCAAGCTGCCTATCCAGCCTCCCCCGGCGGAATGGGACCTAAACGTAGTACTCGTGCAGCTTACACATTCACCCTTTGAGCCGATGGCAACGTGCTCACTTCGGCACCTATCCTGGAAGTTGGTCTTCCTGGTAACTCTGACCTCGGCCTGCCGAGTCTGTGAGCTCCAGGTTCTCATGACTGATGCCCCTTACACTAGATTCTATAGGAATAGGGTGGTCCTCCATACCCACCCCAAGTTCCTGCCGAAGATTGTTTCGGGCTTCCATCTCAACCAGGAGATAGTCTTGCCGACTTTCTTTCTGAGACCCCATGCCGACTAGGCGTCGGCGACTCTCCATACCCTGGACTGCAAAAGGGCTCTGGCCTTCTATCTGCAACGCACCCAGGCTCATCACAAGTCTAGCCGACTTTTGTGACCTTCGATCCCAATCGAATGGGGCAGGCAGTCACTAAATGCACTCTCTCCATCTGGGTGGCGGACTGCATTGCCTTTGCCCACATGAAGGCAGGTGCCCCGCTATATCATCGAGTCACCACACACAGGGTGCGGGCCAAAGTAGCTTCGGTGGCCTCGTTGCACTCCGTACCCCTAATGGACATCTATGTAATACAAGAGGCCAAGACATCTGATTTCTTCCAGTTATAAAACAAATGGGATGTCATTTGCCATCTTCTGAATAAGTTATGTTTTCATATGGAGAAATATTTCTAGTCAGTTGAGGAAAGGGATCTAACAGAAGGCTGGTTAACTCTTCCTGGTGGGCGGTGACCTGGTCTTCAGCACACACCTTCGCTGCACACTACTGCCTGGAGATGGAGTCCCACTGGGACAGCGCCTTCGGCCAGGCTGTACTCCATAACCTTTTCGGGATATAAGCAACTCTTGCCCTCCGACCCTTCTTCACGGCTACCGAGGGCTTCGACCCGAGGATTCAGGCTCCTTCGGGCATTGGCTTCTGCTCACGACCTCGCTGAGGCGTTTTTGGTTTCAGGTTCAGTAGCCTGTAGCTGGGGAGTCCCATAAGTGAGGACTGACTTCCTGCTTGTTCCTGGAGAAAGCGTAGTTACTCACCTGTAACAGGTGTTCTCCAGGGACAGCAGAAATCAGTTCTCACTACCCTCACGCCTCCCCTTATGAGGTGCTGGATTTTTGTCCTTCCCTTGCCATCTGCTTGGTAGGGCTCGAGCTAAGGGACCTAACTGAGCAAGATGGCACCCTTGGGTGGGAAGAGGACCATGCATGCGTGGCAGCAATCCCAAAGGCTTTCTTTGAAAGCTGAGGAATTGCTCCGCGCAGGCTCCGTCAGTGCCGACATCACCCATAAGTGAGGACTGATTCCTGCTGTCCCTGGAGAACACCTGTTACAGGTGAGTAGCTATGCTCTTTGGCTTCTAGCATATCAAAAGGTAGATCTTCCTTTTCAGCTGTTGAAAGAAAACCATCAGAAGAATTTATTGGCGCAGATCAGCCATACAGGAGTAGAGAAGAGGCAGCATCATCTCAGCACAGAAAAGGAGCATTGCAGTCTCACCACAGACACACAACACCATGATACTATCTATAGCTATCTTGACACGGAAGTCTGGCATTCTGCTGCTAACGCATGACACTAATAGCACCATTTTCATTGTGTTTCATATGAGCATAACTACAAAATTATTAAGATGCTACAATCTGAGCAAACTCCCTCTAAGAGAAATAAAATAAAAGTGCCCAGAAGAAGCTCCCTCTCCACATCTAAAAAGCCCTGTGCCTGTAATTCTAGTCCCTGTTGCAAATGACTCTTACCATCAAAAACTGGCATACCTTTACCTAAAGTCCAAGGTGTACATACTTTCCTCAAAAAGCAATTGTAACTTGATAAAGACTTGTTTTAAGAATATGCCTGCTACAGAACAATCTCAGCAATCAGAACAATTCTCAAATGTTTTCAGTATAGTTCACATCAAATCACACTTATCGAGAAGGCAAAGGAACCATCTTTGTCATCAAGTCAGCCTAAGCTTGATGGACAGAAGTCTCCAGAATCTAGGGGAAAGTTGACCATTGCTAGCTTCATTCCGAGGGAGATCCTTTAGAAGATATTAATCATGCCCAGTTTTCTAACGCCAAATAGGAAGAGTTAACCAGCCTTCTGTTAGATCCCTTTCCTCAATTGACTAGAAATATTTCTCCATATGAAAACATAACTTATTCAGAAGATGGCAAATGACATCCCATTTGTTTTACAACTGGAAGAAATCAGATGTCTTTGGCCTCTTGCAGTGACACTGCCAAGAAAACCCAGGAGCTTCTGGGTCGCCAGGAGTCAAGACTGACTTGAAGGCACACATTGCATTGCATTACATAGAGGTACTAAGAAAGTGTATCAGTCCCTGTTCATCGCCTTTTCCTGAAGCAACATACCAGAATATAGCAGTCTCTAGTCTCCGTTCAGGCATTAGCTAAAAACTAGATCTGAAGTTTAAGATCAGTAGGCTCCAGGCTTTAATAAAGTTCAACTTTCTCACCAATTGGTGATTGTAGAGTCAGCAATGAAGAAGGCAAAGACAAAGGAATAGTCTAGCACTCCACCCGGAAAGAGTTCCAAAACCCTGAAGATAAGTGTTTTAGAAATGTTTTTCACTTCATTTTCATTTATTTTATTATTTAACCTGTCCTCAGAATAAGTTACATAAAAACATTTATAAACTGCATAAGATAGCATCACAAATAATAAAAATCAGTCATAGATCTACAATATCAAAATCAGTGGAAACCATAAGAAATATTGTGTCCAAAAAAATCCCCCCCCCCCCATAAAAGCACCTAATTTTATATTAAGGTCCATATGACATAATTTAATAATTAGAGAACCGATGTATTCATTTTTCCTACATTTGCCAAGGTCAGCCAAAACTCACTGCATTCGCGATTAGTTTATTCCATCATTTGAAATAAAAGAAAACAGTCACTCAGGCTTTTACTAATCTCAGCTCTTTTTGTAATAATACCATAAAGTTCCCATCGCTCTAAGAATGAGTTGGATAACATTCCAAACCACTCAGAAATATAACTAGGCACTGAACACCTCCACAGTTTAAAAGCTAAAATTAAGGCTTTAATGAATCTGCTGAGTGATCAGCAGCCAGTGAAGTAACCACAAAATGGGAGAAACATGATCTCTGTTTTGCTAACTTTTATCAATCTAGCCATTGCATTTTGGACTCATTGCAAATGACCTCATTCTTTGCTTGCAATCTGAAGTATATGAACTTCTGAGACCTCTTAAAGGACTTCTATAGCTGAAAGAGCTTGCAGACCACCTTGACTCAGAGCTTCTTAGAGAAGATATCCACCGAAAGCAGATGCTACATGCATGGGAAACAGCATTTTTGGGGAATGTGTTAAAGAAGCAATGAAAGTTATTAGAGACTACTGTGCCATACTGCAGGCACCAACAACAGTGATGGTAGGGCAGCCATCTTCATAATAGTGTTTTCACACTTCTATATACAGTTCTATTGTCAGAAAAAACAGCATCAATAATATCCATGCCTAAGGCAGCAGCACTAGCTATCTCAAGTTCAAAGGCTTAGGAGGAGAATTAGAAGGCAAGCCAAGCCTCCGTTACTATCCAACCCAGAATCTTGTTGTAGCCAGTTTGTAAACATAAACCCTTCCTGCCCACTCTTTAGGGTGGACATTTGTTATTCCTTAGCAAAACCTGGTCCCACATAACTTTCGAAAAACACAAAAGTGGTGGCTCTACAATCCAACAAATGGACTAAACAATTAATTTATTATACCCGGTTGTGTACAGTCACAAAAGATAAGACATACATGTTTAAATTAAAAATTTGTTAAAAAGCATAAACAGATATACCATAAAAATTATTATAAAAGACACAATATGTTTCGGCATCAGCCTGCTTCAGGGGTCTAGTTTCAATGTTTGAAAACATAGAAACATAGAATTATAGTGGGTGTCATTAAATGAGATCAATACAGCTTGTCGAAGCGCATATGAAGGAATACCTGTGGGGCTGTAGACAAACATAAAAATGTAGAAATATATTAAACAAAACCTATAAATAAAACTGTATAATAACTTTAAAATAAAGTATAAAAATGAAGGAGAATACAGAATAAGAACTAATAAAGCACAAAGTTACAACTTGAAAACACTCCTACCATACTTGGTGGAGAAAAGATGTTCATGCTCCAAACCTTAGCTTTGAGAGGCAGAATCTGTATAACAAAAGTCCATCATTAAGAACCAAATTAAAATGAATATAAACCTCATATCTTTACTACATCAGGTATGTCCCTCCCAAATGATCAGAGTAAAACACCCTTGCAAGCATAACAAGCTGCCAGAGTCACCAAAAATTCTAAATAGACAGTGGCAAAATGGCAGGAAAACCTTAAAGCAAACCATAATATTTGTCGACCTTACTCAAAAAAAACAGCCTACTGCATTATAACCAGAACAGCCATAGAGTAAAGGAGTTGTCAACAAAAACTACATAGGAAAACTTATGCTGCAGGCATACTGAAAGGCTCACCGTGCATTAATATAAACGCTTCACTCCACAAAACAAAAAAGCGTGTGGTTGTTAGGGTACTGACTGCCATTGTCTGTTAATTAAAATCTGTTGTTAAGTGCCATTGATTTGATGTCGACTCATGGCGACCTTCTGGATAGTTATCCTAAACTGTGTTTGCTCGTCAGTCAGGTGTCTAATTGTTGATAGCATAGCTTCTCCAGGACCAAGCAGGAAGTCAGTCCTCACATATAGGTGATGTCGGCGCCAACGGAGCGCTTGTGCGGAGCATTTCCCCAGCTTTCAAAGAAAGCCCCTGGGAATGCAGCGCGCATGCGCGATCCCCTTCCTGCCCAAGGGTGCCATCTTGCTCAGTCTTCTTTTTTCCACGGAGCCCGACGGACGTGTGTCATCGTCACCCGGTAAAAAGTTGATTTTTCTGCGTGGATTCATGGTTTTGCCTGGTTCGACGCCAGTTCCCCTTCCCGCCTGGGCCCGTGCACCGGTATCGAGCCCGGAGCTAAGTTTTTCGGTTTTTGTCCTTCGTGACTAGCATTCACGCTTTTTTTTTTCTCTTTTTCACTGGCAGTCCGGTCTTTTGACCTTGCAGGGGCCCTTTTTCCCCCGATGGTTGCCAGCGGGTTCAAGAAGTGTGATCGGTGTAAGAAGCTGATGTCTCTCACCGACACACATGACTGCTGCGTCCGGTGCCTCGGGCCCGACCATGACCCGGTGGTCTGTGTCCCGTGTGGCAAAATGTCCTCTAAGGCGCTGAGGAGCTGTCAACATCAGCATGAAAGACACTTTTCTCACACCGCATCCGGCCGGGCCCGGACTTCGTCAGAGGCCTCGCATCTCAGGAGTCCGACCCCGAGCACTGTTGAGGCTCCTCTGAAAGGGGGTCTCCTTCGAGGGAACACAGAAGGAAGAAGAAACCCGCGAGGGCGTCGTTGGTGGACGCTCTTGGCTCCTCGAAGGCCAGGTCGCATAACCCCAACCGCCGTCCCGGGTCCTCGGAGTCGGAGAGGCCTGCCAAGTTGTCTCGAGTGGAGCCGGAGTCCCCGACTCACGTGAGTGCTGTTGTCCTCGTAGACTCCCCTCCGGGGGAGCCGACATCGGGCCCGATGCTGTCGGGGCCCGAGTCGGGGGCTGCTGAGTCTCCTGAGTCTCAGGTTGACGGCCTTGGAGAGCAGCTTGGCAGCAGTGGGTACTGATCGCTGGTTTGACCGGTGCATCTGCCCCGACCACCGGGACCTCGACGTCCAAGTCGACCCCAGAGGCCGAGCCGATCCTCGAGTCGATACGGTCTTGAGTCGATCCTCGGCCAAGGTCCCCCTCGGCCTCCCGCTCAGTGCCCTCGGCGTCGGGGCGGATGACATCAGTGCCTGCCCGGCCGGAGCCGCTCGATTCTTCCTCGGAGGGGTCAGAGGGGGAGACGGAGGACGAGGAGTCCCCAGATACTTTCCAGACCCCGTGCGTCCCATCGGACTCACTGGAGTCCAAGCCTCGGAGACGGTCCCCACCGGAGGATACCCAGTTCTCAGACTTCGTGCAGGACATGGCCAAAGCCTTGCCCTTCCCCGCAGATCCCGAGGAGGAGTCGAAGAGCTCGAGGCACTCCAGTATGACTCTCCGCCTAAGGATGCCTTTACTGTACCGGTTCCTCCGATGCTGGAACGGCTGCTCTTCCGCATGTGGGAGGCACTGGCCTCGGCGCCAGTTCTCAGCAAATGGGTCGATTCCATTTATCGAGTCCAGAAGAGCCCTGGGTTCCAGAAGGCACAGCTACTGCACCACTCCATGGTTGTAGAATCTGCCATGCATCGTCTGAAGAGTCAGAAGATGCACTCCTTGGTGCCCCCCGGCCGGGAGGCCCAGAACCTGATAGAAAGTGCTTCCAAGGCTCTATGCTGGCGTGCCGTGTCCAGACTTACCAGCTGTACATGGGCATGTACCTTCGGGACCTGGCAAAGGAGATTGCCGGGTTCTCAGCTGGCCTCTCCGAGGAACCTTTGCAGAGGTTTAAGTCTTTGTCATCTGGGATTCGAGAGTGCTCAAAGTTTATCTCTCGAGCAGCCTATGATGGCTTTGATGCTTCGGCCCGAGTAGCCGCGGCCGGCATCGGTGCACACCGTCAGGCCTGGCTACAGTCATTGGACCTCGAGCCATGGGTACAGGACAAGTTGGTCGATGTCCCCTGTCGAGGTGAGAACCTTTTTGGCAAACCCATGGCTGAAAAGGCTGCAGAACTCGAGTCTGAGACCCTCACCAGGACAAGGCTGTCCAGGAAAACCTCTGCCCCTTCTCAGAAGAAGAAGGGCTCGGGGAAAAAGCCCTTGTACCCGAGGAAGGCTACTGCCTACAAATCCTACCCTCATTTTCAGGCCTCTGCAGCTCCCCATCAGGGTCAGCAGGCCAAGGGGCAGGGACATGAGCCCCGTAGGCAGAAAACCCCCAAGCCATCAGCTCCGGCTCCTGCACAGCAGGGAGTGGGGTTTTGACTCCCATTGCATAGCCTCTCCTCCTCAGCTGGCTCCTCTCAGCACAGGAGGCCGGCTGACACTGTATGCCCACAGGTGGTCAGCCATAACAGGGGATATCTGGGTGCTGAGCATGGTCCAAAATGGCTATTTGCTCCATTTCAACCAGTTACCCCCCCCCTCCTATTTTCCAGGGGAGCCTCCAAGACTCCCTCTTCACAGGAACCTCCTCCTTCCGGAGTTGGCAAGTCTTCTAAAGGAGCAGGCGGTGGAACCGGTGCCTCACCACCTGAGAGGCCAAGGCTTCTATTCAAGGTACTTTCTGGTACCAAAAAGGACAGGAGGCCTCAGGCCCATCCTAGACTTGTGAAATCTCAACAAGTTCCTGGAGAGGGAAAAGTTCAAGATGCTTACCCTTGGGATACTGCTGCCCTACCTCCAGCAGGGAGATTGGCTATGCTCCTTAGACCTAAAGGATGCTTATGCTCACATCCTCATTCATCCAGACCACAGACAATATCTCATATTTGTAGTGGGAGGAAATCATTTTCAATACAGAGTACTTCCATTTGTCCTCACCTCCGCCCCCAGGGTTTTCACCAAGTTCCTGGTGGCGGTGGCGGCATATCTCAGAAACCAGGGCATCTTTGTCTTTCCATACCTGGACGACTGGCTCATCAGGGGTCAGTCTCCACAGGAGGCCAGCCAAGCCACCTTTCGCACTGTTTCTCTTCTTCAGCATCTAGGCTTTGTGGTAAACTTCGCAAAGTCCACTTTGCTCCCCTCACAGAACATGGAGTTCATAGGGGCAAGATTGGATACCCTCCAGGCGAAGGCTTATTTGCCCGAGGACAGGGCCCAAAGACTGATAGCATTGGCCAGTCCGTTCCAGAGCGGTTCTCTGGTCTCCGCCAGAAACTTCCTAAGGCTCTTGGGCCACATGGCATCCACAGTCCATGTAACTCCGAATGCCCGCCTGCACATGCGACCTGCTCAGTGGTGCCTCAGAGCTCAGTGGGTGCAAGCCACAGGCGACTTGAAAGACAAGATAAGGGTGTCCAAACTGCTGACAGCCTCCCTACGGTGGTGGCTGCATCTCCCAAACCTGGTCCAGGGGGTGCCTTTTCAGGCGCCTCCCCACACACAGGTGCTGACAACCGATGCTTCCCTTCAGGGCTGGGGTGCACATTGCCAAGGGGCTTGCACTCAGGGCCTCTGGTCTCCTGGGGAGTCCACACAGCAGATCAATCTATTGGAGTTGCAAGCTATCCGTTTAGCTCTACAGACTTTCTCTCATGTCCTCTCTCACCAGTCTGTCTTAGTTCAGACAGACAATCAAGTGTCAATGTTCTACGTGAACAAGCAAGGGGGCACAGGCTCCAAACTTCTGTGTCGGGAGGCACAGGCCCTGTGCTCCTTGGCAATCAGACACAACATGTTTCTCAAGGCAGTTTACCTGCCTGGCCAGGAAAATTGCCTGGCAGACAGATTGAGCAGGATTCTACAGCCTCACGAATGGCAGTTCAATCCTCTGGTGGTCCAAGAGATCTTTCTAAGATGGGGTCTTTCAACCTTCGATCTCTATGCGAGTCCACTGAACCGTCAGCTACCCAGGTTCTGTTCCAGACAACCGCATCCTCTGCGAATAGCAGCAGATGCGTTTCTAATCTCTTGGTCTACGGGCCTACTGTATGCGTTTCCTCCCACGCCTCTAGTGGCCCGAACCTTGTTCAAGGTTCTTCAGGACAAAGCCTCGGTGATTCTGGTAGCCCCCAGATGGCCGAGGCAGCCGTGGTTTCCACTACTGCAGTTGGCGGTGGACACTCCACTCCCTCTGGGGTGCATCACGACTTCCTGTCTCAGGACCAGGGATCTCTCCTGCACCCCAACCTCACATCCCTCAATCTGATGGCCTGAAAGGGTAGTTCTAGCCCCCTTACTTCTTCCTAAGGAGGTGGAAGAGGTGGTTTTGGCCTCTAGGAGGCAATCCACCCAGAAATCTTATGCCCTCAAGTGGTGTAGGTTCTCCACCTGGTGTGCTCAACGCCAGGAGGATCCTTTTTCATGCCTGGTTCCAGTGGTGCTGCAGTACCTGCTCCACCTCTCGGACCTAGGCCTTAAATCCAACTCTGTTCGGGTCCACCTCAGTGCTCTATCGGCACACCACTCACAGGTAGAGCGCCAATCTCTGTCGGGCCACCCCTTGGTGTCCCGTTTCCTCAGAGGCCTGCTTCTGCTCAAGCCTCCGATCCGTCAACCAGCCCCTGAGTGGGATTTAAATGTGGTCTTGCAACAAGTTACTTGCCCATCGTTTGAGCCGATGGCTACCTGTCCTTTACACTTCCTTTCCTGGAAGGCCTTGTTCTTGATGGCTCTTACCTCGGCCAGGTATGTGAGTGAACTACAAGCTCTGGTTTCTGATAGACCGTACACATGGTTCTATAAGAACAGGGTGGTCTTGCAGACTCACCCTAAGTTCCTTCCAAAGGTTGTCTCCTCCTTCCACCTCAGTTAGGAGGTGGTTCTTCCAACATTCTTCCACAGGCCGCATGCCAGCCGGGCTGAAACAGTCCTGCATACCCTGGGCTGTAGAAGGGCGTTGTCCTTTTACATAGACCGTACGCAGGGGCATCGAAGGGCTGCTCAGTTCTTCGTATCTTTTGACCCTAATAAAGTGGGGTTGCCTGTCTCCAAGCGTACGTTGTCCCTTTGGGTAGCGGATTGTATCCCCTGGGCATACAGGACAGCCAGCCTCTCCTTGCAGGGTCGAGTCACGGCCCACCGTGTCAGGGCGGAAGGCCGCGTCAGTAGCCCACCTCCGTTCTGTTCCGTTGGCAGACATCTGCCGGGCCGCTACCTGGTCTTCAAGCCAGACTTCTGCGGCTCACTACTGCCTCGAGAGGGAGTCCCATAGGGACAGTGCTTTCGGACAGGCGGTACTCCGTAATCTCTTTGAGGTTTAGGAAACTCCTACCCTCCAGCCCTTGTGTTGGGCTATCGTACGGGGGCGTTCTCAGAAAGGATTCTTTCACGGATGCTGACGCTCTAGAGGGAGCTTATTTTTCAGCTTGGGTTCCCGGTAGCCTGAAGCTAGGGAGTCCCATATGTGAGGACTGACTTCCTGCTTGGTCTTGGAGAAAGAGTAGTTACTCACCTGTAACAGGTGTTCTCCAGGAGCAGCAGGAATCAGTCCTGACGACCCTCCCTCCTCCCCTTGGAGTTGCAGTCATATGATTCTTTTTGTTGTTTTGCTGTCTTTTAGCTATGTCATCAGACTGAGCAAGATGGCACCCTTGGGCGGGAAGGGGACCGCGCATGCGCGCTGCATTCCCGGGGGCTTTCTTTGAAAGCTGGGGAAATGCTCCGCACGAGGGCTCCGTCGGCGCCGACATCACCCATATGTGAAGACTGATTCCTGCTACTCCTGGAGAACACCTGTTACAGGTGAGTAACTACTCTATCCATAGCTGCTCTTATTGTAGCAATCAGTCACATTGCTGGCCTTCCTCTTTTGCTCTTATCATCTCTAATGATCTGTCTCTTTACATGATGTGTCCAAAGTATGAAAATCAAAGTCTTGTCATTTGATCTTCTAAAGAAAGCTTAGGTTTGATCTCTAGAAGCGACTGACTTGTTCTTTGGGCAGTCCATGGTATATACAGTATTCTTCGCCAGCACCATAATTCAAAGGCATCAATTTTCTTCCTGTCTGGGTTCTTCACTGTCCAACTTTCACATACATATGACGTTACTGAAAATACCATGGTCTCGACAAGTCAAATCTTTGTATGCAGAGATACATCTCTGAACTTGAGAATCTTGTCTGGGTCCTTCATGGCCATTCTGCTAAGAGCAATGTATTGTCTGATTTCTTGAATGCTTGCTGTTTCTTTATTGATCCAAGCAGGTTAAAGTTGTCTACTATTTCTACCTGATGATTTGTTCTGCATGTAAATTAAACAGGTATGGGGAAAACATGCAGCTTTGTCAAACATCTTTGCCTATTTTAAACCATTGTGTTTCTCCTTGTTCTGTTCAAATTGTTGCCTCTTGATCATGGTAATGGCTGTGCATGAGAAGTATCAGGTGTTCTGGATTACCTATGCTTAATGTAGCTCAGAATTCTTCTTGATTTACACAAAGACTTTGTGGTAGTCAGTATAACACATATAGATATTCTTTTTATATTCTTTTGTATTTTCAAATTTCTTCAATATTGGTATGAACAGATCTTTTTCACCTTTCTTGCTTCTTGTTTATGGAAGAAAGAAAAGTGGATGAGAAATCCGTTATTACAATAGGAGAGATAGTCACATGGCTGTTGATCCACATAATTGTTATGCTATAATGACTCTATATATTCTTTCTGCCTTTTCTTGATCTTCTCAGCATAATGCAACATGAATCCTTGAGCATCTTTTAGAATTCCAATGAGAGGTTAAAGTTTCTCTAACTTTTGTAACTTTAGGAAAGCCGATCTTGTTCTATTTCCTTGTATGCGTCATTGTAGTACTACTTTGTCTCACATTGTTGCACATTGGGAATCTCTGTTAAGTTCTGTGATTACCTCTCTTTCTCCTCTGGCTTTAGTTTCTCTGCATTTCTGAGCCGTTTCAGAATTGCTTTGGTCATCCAGTTTAGCCGTTTTTGCTTTTTCACCTTTTGCAGAGACTTTTCGCTTCCTTCAAGCACACCTTTGTTGATGTCATCCCATTGCTCTTCTGATGCTCTGTAATTTGTATCTGAAGCAGCGAATCGATTTTGCAGGCAATCTTTAAATTCCAGTGGTATATTTTCAAGATCATATTTTGCTACATTCATGAGTGGCTTGTTCTTTTTCATCTTTGGCTTGAGTTTGCACACTAGTAGTTGGTTCTCCATGGACAAGCAGGAAGGAAGTCCTCACATATGGGTGACTTCTCCAATGGAGCCCCCTGCGGGAACAGTCCTCTGCTTCTTTTGGAAACTTTTGGGAGGCTCCACCACATCTGCGTGCTTGCCTTCCCGCCTGCTGCCACAGCACCATCTTCTCCAGTTTTTGTTTTCCTGCAGAACCCCACAGATGTTGTTTCGGTTATCTGCCAAGTAAACGTTGTTGTTCCCTTTCGGGGGCCTTCCTGACAAGTATTGTTCTTAGTACTGTCACAGCCCCTCCTAGTGGCAGTGTGCCAAATGGTCAGGGTGGACATTTTAATTTTGTTGAAGAAAGAAAAACTTTAAGACCAAGTGCATTCTGGTCCTTGTAGTCCCTCTTCACAAAGAAAATAGATGTGTGAGCCTTGAGCAGGGTGAAACAAAAAGGTTTTTATTCCCTTGTTACGCAAAAGGTTCTTCAGGAAACAAAGTAGAATTACCTTACTTCAGGTTTAGTGCCAAGAATATTTACAAAAGGTCAGCAACTGTTACAAATGTTTCACAGTTCTCTGTATCCAAGCAAGTTTCTCAAACAGCAAGAAAAACAAGACAAAACTTCTTCCTTCAGTTTTAACAGAAGCAAAAGGTACTTTAAAACATGTGCTGCTGTTATATCTCGGTAAGAGAGTCCAGGCTCTCGGTAATACACAGAGAACAGTCCATTGGTTCAAGCATCAACGGTTCTGGTTCTGCAAACTCAATTTGCATGGGTTCTAGCTCACTCGTGGTGTCTTCTAATCCTGAGCTTTCCCTGGTTAACACAGGTTGCAGTTCAGTATTTCTTGCCCCCACTTTCCAGCCTTGCTGGCCTGGGCTTAGCAAATAACTATTAGTGCTTTTCCCTATACCTCTCTGTACAGGGTTACAAAACTTCCTCCAGCTTTGCTTCTTCTCAGAATGACTTTTTAGGTTATCAGCCTTCCTAGGACCTGGCATCCATTTAATAATTGAAGTAGCACTGTACCTTGGATCTCTGTAGCATTTGCTGCTGGTGTTCTCTCCACCAGAGACTCTCCCTTTGTCACCGTCTTCCTTGAAGACTGGCTTCTGGAGCTTTCTAAGCTGGGCTTGTTCTCCCTGGAACTTAGCTCTGCTTTTCCATGTATCCAAGCTTCTCTGCCTTGCAGTGTATGAGGTTCCTTCCTCAGGTCCTTCCTTCAAAGATCCTTTATCTCTCTCTCTCTCTCTCTCTCTCCCAAAGGTCCTCCCTCGAGTTCCTTCTCAGATCCTCTCTCGAGTTCCTTCTCAGATCCTCTCTCGAGTTCCTTCTCAGATCCTCTCTCGAGTTCCTTCTCAGATCCTCTCTCGAGTTCCTTCTCAGATCCTCTCTCGAGTTCCTTCTCAGATCCTCTCTCGAGTTCCTTCTCAGATCCTCTCTCTCTGCTTCCTTGTGAGCACTGCTTAAAAAGGCGTTCTCCAACTGAGTTTCCTGGCTTTCTGCCCAGGTGCCTTTGATTAGGTACTGCATTGCTACAACCTGGGTGTGTCAACTTAACTTCTACAGCCTCGTGCCTGCTCCCTCTAGCTGCACTTCTAGGTAATTGCACCCTCTGTAACTCAGTTGCTTCATAAGAAAGAGAGTTTTTTTCTACATCCATCGCTTCAATGGCTTCAGCTCCATCACCTGCCTTTGGTCATGGCTCTTTCATCAGTTCCAGTGCTTTTTGATAAATTTTTATTTTCTCAGTTGCTTTCCCTGTGGCCCATCCAAAACCCATGGTCACCATCGAGCCATTTGATTTAGCTACAGCCTTCTTCGCAGACATATCTCAGAAAACAGCCAGCAGGTTTAAGACGTGTACCAAGTGTGCCAGGACCATCTCTGTCACAGACTGGCACAATTGGTTCCTACAGTGCCTAGTTCCCGATCTCCAGTCCTCTTCTTGCAATTTGTGTTTGCAGATAAGGAGAGGCCTGAGGGGTCGGGAGAAACAGAGAATCCCTCTTTGGCCAGAGGTCTGATTTAACGTCTTCAGCACCGGCATTGGTCTCAATGCCTTCCCAGGAATCCACTGATGGTGCATTGACATAGAGAAGTTCTCGGGCCCAATCGGAACCAAGCACCCGCAATGCAGTGGAGCATCGGTTATCGGTCGGTCTCCGCCTGGAGTCTAGGAAGAATTCGGTCTTGTCTCCATCAACATCGAAGGGGGATCCATCCAAGTGCCAGGTGAAGGCCCAGGTGCATAGGCATTTGGCCTTTCCAAGTGAGACGTCAAGAGTGATGGGCATGAGCAGCCCATCATGGTGCCCCATTGATGGTGAAGGGATGTTAACTGTTGGAGCCAAAAATTAGTTTCTTCATTCGGGCCAGGCCTTTTCCAGTTTGGGGCTCTTTTTAATCTCCTTTCTAGTTCTTATGTTATCTCTGGCCAGTCTATAGCATTGATATTCAACTTTTCCAAATCCTCTCTTATGATGGTAGCCATTCTGCTCTTTGGTTGTGTTCTACAGGGTTTTTGCATAAATTTTTTCAGAATTTTTCTCAGTCTTGGTGATATTTTTACCTCACTGTTGCTCTTTCCCAGTTCCCTATAAAACTGCCTCTCTAAATAGTTTGTTTTAATTTCTTTCTTTCCTGTTTTCTTCCTATCTCTACAATTTTTGGGATTCTGCTGTTACTTTTATTTTTGAAGCATATGAATTTAAGATTGTCTTCTGTTAATGCAGCATGTTTCATTTTGATGTTTTGGATCTTTTGCATTATTTTTGATGATTGTGATCACGATCGTGATCACCTCAGCACGCAGTAATTTTATTTTTTCTTCAATATATTTTTTCCAAGGAGGAGGAGTTATCTATCTTCTTTTCTTCTTCTTTTTTTAATTCAAACCCTATGTTGTTTTTGTTAGAATTGTCTTGGTAACAAGTTTGCTACACAGTGCTGAATCAGATTTTTCTCTGTTATAACCGTTAATGGTTTCTTAATGTACAATTATAGCCTTATTAATTTTAGTTATGCTTTTTGCCTTAGATGTAAGATGTAATTTTGACAGTCAATCTTTCTCTTGAACCCCAGCATACCTATCAACCTCCATGCAGGCTAGGAGGTCCACGGCCAACTCTTCAATCTCTTGATCTCTCTATCTCTCCTCTTCTTTCTGCCTCCTGGGCTCTTCCACATTATTTGAGTTCATTCCAATTCCTCCTCCTCTCACTGGGCCATCCTGCATTTCCTCCTCATACTACCTCATGCCATTCTATTCCACCAGGTCAATGTTCTCATCTTCCTCAGGTATGTCCTTTGTTGCCTCATCTAAGTGTGAGGTTGCTGTGGCATCTCCTTTTTTGTACTCCTTCCTGAACTCCTTATCTCTTTCTCTATTTCTTTCTGCAGCACTGTTCAGGTGTTTTAACACATCCTGACTTAGATAGTTTTCTTTAATTTGTCGAATTAGAGATCTTGTATTTGTATCAGTAACCTTTTCCAGTTTTGGGGAAGGAGATGGATTTTATTTCTTTCTTCCATTTTTTTGGCGAGCTCTCTATGGCATGAAAGTAGCCACACATAATTTCTTTTTTTTTTTATCTTCAGGAGTCCATGGAACAGTTTTCAGTCCTCTTAGTTTTTTCATTCGTTTCTGTGGTTTAACTCCTGCGGCAGTGGGTCCATGAACAAGTTCACCATGTCCTATGGCTGCATCAGGGAGTTACCTTCTCCTGAAAATTTTGCACCATCGCTACCATCATTGTTAGCCCTAGTGCATAGGCTGCAGGTGGACACTTTTTTTATCTTAGGCGACATGTGGCTAGTATGTGTCTTCCTCTTTTCTTAACATACATTTATCATAGTGTCACCTTGTTGAGATTTGGTATAGAATTTAAACAACAGGGTCACCGCTTGAAGGTACTCAGCAAGACTTGAGGAGAAAAATATTCTATCCCTCTTTTTGACCCCCCCCCCTTTCTTCTATGAAGAGCCTAACATACCTAATTTGCATGGGTTCTTCAGCTGGGAACTGGTCCTTTCAGCCTTTCACTCACAATGTCTGTGGTCTGCCTGGATAGGGAGTTGAATCAGACCTTTTAATGTAGCAGGAGATGTAACTACTGGGGATAGCTCCTCTCTAATAGCTTCCATCAATCCCACTTTATATTGCCTCATCAAAGCCTAAGAATTCCACTTCGTGTGGAGACTCCATCCCCTAAACTCTGCTATGAACTCTTCCACCATACATCTCCCCTGATGGATGGTGCATAGTATGAATTCAGCAGAGGCTCTTGTATCATGGTCATCATATACAATAGCTATTGCCCAAAAAAATGATTCTAACATATCAACTTTTGGGCCCCTCTGTTCATGTAAAAGAAGACAATCTCTCCTTTGCCCGGGATCTGGAATCGAGTTCTGACACCTCTGGCAAAAATGCCAGTTTTGAGAGTGAAATACCACCATCTTCAGAGGATTCACCCATTCATGAAGGAAGAACTGGTGGCGTTGATTGCTCAAGTGTCTTCCGCTCTGCGGTTGGCTGACCTTCCGGCAGCAGAATAGATGCCGCATGTACAGCCCCATCCTGCAGGGGGTTCAGAAACCTACTAGGACTTTTCCTTTCTGAAGGTTTTCAAGAGCATGGCCCACTCAGTATGGGACCTACCCAACTTCCTATTGACTGGGTCAGGAAGAATCTCTACGCCTTGCCATAAAAGGACTGCCTGGCATTGGTTGAACATGCTTCTGGTGGATGCGCATATTACTGCAGTCACGAAGTTGACCATCAGCCCCAGCGCAGGGTGGTGCGGTTTTCAAAGACCTCTTGGATTGTAAGAAGCGCTTTTTAAAAGTCAGTTTTAAACGTCCTCTGTTATTCTCCAGTTAGTGGTTTGTATGGGTCTAACCACTCAAGCTCTCCTCTAGTGGATTCAGCCACCCTCCTGGAATCGACAGCAGTCTTTGTTGGATGCTATGTATGACCTAGTCCGCTTGGCGGCTAAAGATATTTCCTTATTGATGGTGGCATGATACTGGCTTTGGTCAGTGGACTCTGACTCCAAATCCCCACTATCCCGGCTTGCCTTTGAAGGGAAGTTGCTGTTTGTGGAAGACTTGGAGAAGTTGGTTAAGAATTGGGGTGAGTCATAACCTCATCACATCCCAGAGGATAGGCCTAAGGGTCCAGGAAGCAAGCAGGCCTGTCTTTCTTCTCCTCTTTATTCACCCATTTATCTTTGTTCATGATACCAGGAGTCCAGTTATGACTGCTATGTTTCTCTGCGGTTGGCCTTGCAAACCCATATCCTCTTTAACAGGCCTTCTGTCTGAAGGTTATCCTGTGCATAGTTATGGTTCCTTGCTCTGTTGAACCTTGTTATCCTCACTGAGGTTGTATGCAGTCAGGGATTCTTGTCTATGTTCTTAAGTATGTATACTGAGGTGTGCCCCTAGCTGCAATGGCTATTACAGCAGTATGAGGTCATATGACACCTCTGGAATTTTTTTCTCTCTCTACCTCTGCTGGTAGGGGGAACACAGCTCACTTGTTTAGACTAGTCTAGCTCGACTCAAGGAAAGGATATTTTCTGGTAAATAAAACATCATCTTATTACCATCATGTAAAACAGGTCTGTCCAACAGGTAGATCACGATCTAATTGTAGATCGCGGAGGGGTCAGAGGTAGATCGCCAGCCCCACTTGGCTCCATCTTTCCAGCAGCTCGGCCCATCGCTAGGAGAGAGCTCTTGCCAGCAGGTCGTCTGCCAAGGGCTTGCCGCCGCTGCTGATCCTTTGCCTGTCTTTTTTCCCTGCCTGCAGGAATCTTGCCTGCGGGTGTATTGGGGGCGCTTGTTTTCATGCCAATAGTTTGTAGGTACCCCAGGAGGCTGCCACCTGCGCCCCACAACGAGACGCCACAGGCCCGGCGTCATACCTGGTCTGCCTCTCAGAATCACCCATTCCTGCCCCCGCCTCAACACCCCTTAGAAGTGTGTTATATATCGAGCAATATCCATTACCTGAATACACTTACCATATTAGTTGTGTCGTGTGCTGGTCGTTGGTCGCTTTATAGTTCGCTTTCATTAAACGTTTTCGGGCAGACACAACAAAGTGTCAAGATTTTGGTGATTTTGGCGGGCTTTTCCAATTTTGTTCTAACTTGCCTATGCCTTGCCTTCAAATTGGTTCAAACCACTGTGACATTTGCTTGCCCCTGCAGTTTTATTTCGCCTAGCCTTTGCGTTGATTCTACACTGCAATTTTATTTCGCCTTGCCTTTGCATTGATTCTACACTGTGTGCAGAATTTATTAAATCGCGTGTGGTGGTATTTGAACTTGTTTGACGATATTTAATTTTATATGGTTTGCTGGACAGGTGTTTGAGTTTTTTTGATGATTGTTTGGTGGTATTTGATTATTGGTGCCTGTATGATGAATTCTTATTTTTACTTTTAGAACTGCATGTGTGGTTTTGGCATCTCCAGTCCTTGTATTGCATATCATCCAGAGGTCTTCAATTCCTGTTGATCTTAAATACTTTGGGACAGTGACAGTTTTGGACCAGATTCAGCCAGTGTTTATACTAACTTAGGAGATTTGGCCTTCTTACATCCAGCCACCACAGTATAATGAAGATGAGTGTTCCAAAGAAGAGCAAAACCTACCATTTTCATGATAAATGGGAAATGGACTACTTCTTCATCATGGTGAAAGACAAGTGGTGTTGTCTAATTTGTAACGCCCCAGTATCCTTGCCCAAAAAGGGTATTCTGGAACGTCATTATAAGGCTCTACGTAGCAATAAGTTTGATGCTGATTTTCCACCCAAAAGTGAAATTTGTAAACTGAAGCTCAAAGAACTTAAATTGAAATTGGCTTCTCAGCAACAGTTGATGGCGAAGCCAAGGTCACATTGGGTCAATGCAACCATAGCATCCTTCAAGATCAGCAACCTGATCGCAAAGAAATGAAAAACCTTTCACTGAAGGGGAATTTGTAAAAGATTGTTTTCTTGAAGCAGCTGACAATCTTTTGGAAGGATTTAAAAATAAGAAAGAGATCATAGCTGCTATTCAAGATGTACAATTGTCAAGAAACACCGTCGTGTGGCGAATAGAAAAGATGTGTGGAGACACAACTGAACAATTGTTGGAGGATGTTTCAAATGTTGTCGCTTTCTCACTCCAACTGGATGAATCTACAGACATAAGAGACATAGCCCAGTTACTAGTCTTTATCTGGATGGTTTTTGAAGACTTCAGTGTTAAAGAAGAATTACTTGTAATGATTTCTTTGAAAGGGAGAACTACCGATCAGGAAGTATTCAGTTTTTTCCATTCTTTTGTGACAAAGTGTAATCTTCCATTGCATAGACTTGGTTCCATCACTACTGATGGAGCAAGAGCAGTGACAAGTGAGGTTAACGGTTTCATAGCCCTCTGTAGACAGCATGACGACTTCCCAGATTTCCTTTCTTACCACTGCATTATTCACCAGCAAGTTTTGGCAAGCAAGAGATTCAAAAGAACGACTGTCATGGACATCACTTTCAAAATTGTAAATTCAGTTTGTGGAAGATCACTTCAAAGACGGCTTTTCAATCTTACTCTTGATGAAGGGGCAGCAGAAATCATTCTGCACACAGATGTAAGGTGGCGAAGTAGGCACAAATTTCTGCAAAGATTTTGTGATTTGCTGAATGAAATAAGAATTTTTTTGAAGGAGAGGGGAGATGCCCAAGCAGAGCTGGAAGATGAGGAGTGGTTATGTGATCTGGCATTTCTCGCTGACTTTACAGGCGAACAAAGTGATATGAACCTTGAACTACAAGGTAAAAACAAATGCATTGGTGAGATGGTGAGTACAGTTTCATCCTACAAGAGCAAATTTGAGCTAATGATGACTGACCTTGCAAACAACACTTTCGATGATTTTCCTAATACGCAGGACCATCTGGGACAATATCCAAATTTTGTTTTTCATAAAGAGAAGTATGTGACAGAAATTTGTTCTGTTATCCAGGAATTCGAAAATAGATTCTGTGACTTCCAAAAAATTGGAACAGTGGTGGAGTACTTGTCATACCCATTCAAAGTAGATGTGGACATTAAAGAAATTGCAGCTGCTATCAGTAAAAATTACTCATTGAACAAGCCATCTCTTGAAAACAAAATATTAACCCTTAAAAATGCCATTTTTCTCAAGACCCATGCTGAGCAAGAATCGTTTTGGAAGCTAATGCCTAGAGACAAATTTCCCAACTTGAGAAGATGCAGTGAAGCTGTACACTCCTGTTTTGGTTCAACTTATTTATGTGAATCTGCGTTTTCCCATCTGAAAATGACAGAGAACACAACGTTCCAACATGACATAGAAACATGATGACAGAAAAAGACCACATGGCCTATCTAGTCTGTCCTTCCATAACAACAACTACAACAGTCCACTTTTTACCTTTAGAGATCCTCTGTGTTGGTTTGAATTCAGTTACTGTCCTCATCTCTACCACCTCCACTGGGAGACTATTCCATGGATCCACTACTCTTTCTGTAAAGAAATATTTCCGCATATCACTCCTGAATCTATCTCCCTTCACCCTCATCCCATGTCCCCTCGTAGCAGAACTTGCTTTCAATTGAAAGAGGCTCTCTCCCTGAATATTTATGCCACGGAGGTATTTAAACATCTCAATCATATCACCTCTATCCCGCCTTTCCTCTAAGGTGTACATATTAAGATCCTTAAGTCTGTCCTCATATGCTTTATAATGAAGCCCATTAATCATTTTAGTAGCAACCCTCAGCACCGACTCCATCCTTTTCACATCCTTTTGAAGGTGCGGTCTCCAGAATTGCACACCATACTCCAAATGAGGTCGCACCAAAGACTTATACAGAGGCATTATTACCTCCTTTTTTCTGCTAGCCATTCCTCTCCGTATGCACCCAAGCATCCTTCTAGCTTTTGCCGTCGCCTTTTCTACCTGTTTAGCTACTTTAAGATCATCAGACACAACCACGCCTAGGTCCCGCTCTTCTTTAGAGGACAAAAGTACTTTACCTCCTATACTGTATTGCTCCCTTGGATTGCTGCAGCCCAAATGCATGACCTTACATTTTTTAACATTAAATCCCAGCTGCCAAATTCTAGATCATTCTTCAAGCTTAGCTAGATCCCTCCTCATGTTATCTACACCTTCCTGGGTGTCTACTCTATTGCAGATTTTGGTATCATCTGCAAAGAGGCAAACCTTATCCGACAGCCCTTCCGCTATATCACTAACAAAGATGTTAAAAAGAATCGGACCAAGGACAGATCCTTGGAGCACACCACTGGTAACATCCTTCTCCTCAGAGTGAGCTCCATTTACTTGTACTCTTTGTCGCCTCCCACCCAACCAATTTCTAACCCAAGCAGTAACTTTAGGGTCCATCCCTAGGGTGCTCAGTTTGTTTATAAGTCGCCTATGAGGAACAGTGTCAAAGGCTTTACTGAAATCTAAATACGCCACATCTAGAGCTCTCCCTCGGTCCAACTCCCTGGTCACCCAGTCAAAGAAATCAATCAGATTTGTCTGACAAGACCTGCCTCTGGTGAATCCATGCTGCCTCGGATCCTGTAATCCGCTGGACTCCAGAAACTTCACTATTTTCTCTTTCAGCAGCGTTTCCAATAATTTACTCACCACCGAAGTTAAACTAACCGGCCTGTAGTTTTCAACCACATCCTTACTTCCGCTTTTGTGTAAAGGCACCACATGAGCCTCTCTCCAGTCCTTTGGCACCACTCCCGACTCCAACGAGGCATTGAAAAGGTCAGTCAGTGGAGCTGCTAGAACGTCCTCAAGTTCCCTCAGTATTCTCAGGTATATCCCATCCAGTCCCATCGCTTTGTCTACTTTAAGTTGAGCTAGTTTCTCACGAACACAGTCTTCTGAAAATTGTTCAAGATGTCCCTCGCTTCTGTTCTTATTTGTGGGTGTTTTCTGAGGTCCTGCTCCTGGTTCTTCATCTGTGAACACAGAACAAAAATATTTGTTAAGCAATTCCGCTTTATCCTTATCAGCTTCTACATATTCCCCCCCTGCACCCTTGAGTCTGACAATACCACTTTTGCCCTTCCTCTTCTCACTAATATATCTGAAAAATGTCTTATCCCCCCATTTTATTGCATTGGCTATTTCCTCCTCCTTTTGAATCTTTGCCTTCTTGACTACTTTGCTAGCTTCTCTAGGTTTTTCCAAATACAGATGCCTGTCTTCCTCTCTCTGTGATCTCTTGTATTTCATAAAGGCCTCCCTCTTTTTCTTCACTTTTTCAGCTACTTCCTTCGAAAACCATAGCGGTCTCCTGTTCCTTTTGCCTTTATTTACCATTTTAACAAAAAGGTTGGTTGCCCTTAAAATACCCCCTTTCAGTTTTGCCCACTGTTTTTCTATATCCCCCAGCTGTTCCCATCCCACTAACGACTCCCTGAGGTATTGGCCCATCTTCGCAAAGTTAGTCTTCCTAAAGTCTAAGATCCTCACCTTGGAATGGATTCTAACAGCCCTAGTCCTAATACTGAACCACACCATCTGGTGATCACTGGATGCAAAATGATCTCCCACTACGACATCAGAAACACTTTCACCATTGGTAAGCACCAAGTCCAGTATGGCCATGACAGATGAACATCTCCAGGATTCCCTGAGACTGGCGCTCACGCAATATTCACCCAACTTCAAAAAGCTGGTGGATGAAATGCAGGCTCAGACGTCTCACTAATGAGCTAGAGCGAAATATTAAAGATTGTGCAGGATCAGCCTGGATCATTATTCAACCTAAATTTAACACAAATTACTCAATAAAAGTTAAAGAAAGTTATTAAGACAGTTAAAGTTTTTACTCAATAAAACTTTAAGAAAAAATGTACTTTCCATTTCCCCTCGCAGTTCTTACTGGATCTTCGTCTCTCTGTTTTGTTTTTGCTTAATTTGCTTAACAGCTGATCACATCCAAGTAAATGACAGAAGGTTCATTAAAAATGGAGGTGGGGGGAATCCTCCAACTTTATTCTGTTAAAATTTAATTTGAAACTTAATTTTCATGGTGGTAGATCACTGGCACTTTTGGCCGGAAAAAGTAGCTCACGACCTATTCGAAGTTGGACATGCCTGATGTAAAAGATACACATCTCTCTACAGCCTTGTTCACTTCATGCAGGGCTTGCTAATTACAAAGCCTCCTCACAAGCTTCCTGCAGTTTTTGGGATCTCAGTGTGCTCTTTACTCAGCTGATAAAAGCTCCTTTTGAGCCACTAGATACCTGTGGACTGAATTTTCTGACCTGGAAAGTCTCTTATTTTTGATGGCAGTCACCTCAGCATGCCGTTAGTGTGCTCCAGGCTCTAGTAACTGGATAGACTCTATGCCAGGTTTTGCAACAGTAGGGTGGTTTTGTGTAACAATTACTGAAGTCCTTCCTAAAGTTGTATCAGCCTTCCACCTTAATCAGTCAGTAGTCCTTACAATTTTTTTCCCCAAGACCCATGCTCACAAAGAGGAAAGCACAGTACACACATTGGACTGCAAGAGAACCTTGGTCTTCTGTTTGAAGTAGGCTAAAGCCCATAGAAAGTCCAACTTTTTTGTTTCTTTTGACCCCCAACAGGTCGAGGGCTTCCATCAACAAACGTTGCCTTGCAGATTGCACCTCTTTCACTTATGCCCATGCTGCCTTGATTTTAGAGGGTCATGTCATAGCTCATAATGTTCCAGCCATGGCTGCATTAATGACTCACTTGAGATCAGTGTCCATGGAAGAGATCTGCAGGGCCGCATTGTGCATATCTGTCCACACGTCACATCTCATTACTGTTTGGAAAGGGGCTCCCGACATGACAGCAGGTTCATTCAATTCGTTCTCCAGAATTCAACCCTGTGTCCCCTTAGGCCTAGTTATTTTCTGTTCAGACTGTATCTCCAGGAACAAGCAGGAATGTAGTCTTCCCATATGGGTAACATCCACACAGACAGAGCCCGTGCAGGAATGCTCCCCAGCATCCAATAGGAAAGCCTTTGAGAGCATCCCACTGCGCCTGCGTCACTGCCTTCCTGCCCTTGGAACTGTCCCTCTTCAATTCTTCGTTTTCCGTGGAGCCAGCAGGAAGCAAATTCTGTCACTGCAGAAAATTCCTTCATTCTTCTTCTTTGTTACTTTTTGTGTTTGTCTGCCTTCCCGTCAACGCCAAAACCGATATCTTTGATTCTGTTTCTTTCTGTAAAGAAAAAAAAAAAGAACTTTAATTTCTTCAGGCATATCAATGCCATTTTAGGCCTTAGGCCTTCCATCCAGTCGACCAACACGATGGAAAAAATAGTCCGTGGTTTTAAAAAATGTTCTAAGTGTAGTAGCACAATCTCGGCTACTGATACCCGTGACTGGCGTCTTAAATGCCTCACCCCAGATCACCAGCCATCAGAATGTCCCCTATGCAGAAAGATGACAAAGAGAGGCCTACAGAATCGGGCCGCAAAACTCGGCTGCCTCTTTGCCTCAGATGTGGTTTCACTCACTTCGACTTTGTCGAGGGCATCGTCTTCCTCTCATGGATTTCAGGTATCGAAACATAAGGCTTTCTCGAAGACAGGCCATCCTCCCAAGGGTAGATCTCTGTCTGAACATAGAGATGCCTCAAGCATTGCCCTGGAGCTGGATCGACCGGCCAAACAGCCCTGGCAGGAGGATCTCCCCTCCAAAGCTACCAAAGGGGTCCAGTATGCTCCCGAGGCCTCCACCTCATGAGAGCTCCTGGTGCCATGCTCTAGGATGGTAGTCCATGCTTCTGGCACTGATATCCAGGCATCGGCAAGCTCTATGGATCAGCATATCCTGGCCATTGAGTGGAGTCTAGCGGCTCTGTTGGCAGCATTGGTACCGGTTAGGACATTACCGGCAGTACCGCCAGCACCAGTACCATTGACAGTGCTGATGTAGTCAGCATCGGATTTCATGCCGCTTGACACACTCCCACCCATTCCGGCCTTCGAATCTGTTCCTGGTTCCAAGGTACCGGTACGGCAAGTCTCTCGGGACTATACCGATCTTAATCGGTACCAGAGCTTACAAGAGCAGGAGCATTGCTCCCGCCGATACTTTGACTCTACTGATTCCGATTCTTTGGATGATGAATCACTCGGTACCCGAGAAATGCAAAGTCTTCCAGAGGAACCCTCACCGTCGCCGCAATAACGCATGTCCCCTCCCAAAGATATGTCTTTTCAAGAATTTATCAAGGATATTTCGAGGGACCTTTCCATTACGCCTGCATCCGAGAAAGAGCAGAAGAATTGGAGATCCTCCAATACCCTACAAGCTCCTAATGAGGCAACTACTCTGTCTATTCACCGTATACTCCAGGACCTTATGCTCCGGATGTGGGAAACACTCCTCACCATTTCTCCCCATACATGGCGACTTAATATCATGTATCGAGTACTGGAATGTCCCGGTTTCCAGAAAACACAGCTTCCACACCACTCAGTGGTACTGGAATCGGCTATGCTTCGAATTAAGAGTTCTAAAACGCACTCCTCCAAACCCCCAGGTAGGGAATCAAGATCTCTCGATGCCTTTCGGTGGCGGTGCTTTCAGGCCTCCATGCTTTCAACCCACATTAGTTCATATATACTCTACATGGTTATGTTCCTTAAGGAGGTAACTAGGGATCTGGAATCAATGGCTCCTCTTCTCCTGGGTGATAAGAGAGCAGACTATTTTACATTAGTCAAACATGCCCAGAATGTTTCGAAGTTAGTCAATTGGGCAACCTTTGACTGTTTGGAGTGCACTAGCAGAGCAACATCCATCTGCATTAGTGCACATAGAATTGCATGGCTTCAAGCTTCAGACTTTGAACAATGGGTTCAAGACAAGATGGGTAATATTCCCTGTACAGTTGAGAACCTGTTTGGGAAGGATTGGCAAGATAAGGCTTCTCAGTTAGAATCTAAGAATACCACCCTCAATTGGCTTTCCAAAACTACTGCCAACCCTGCCAAGAAGAAAGCAACTGCAAAGAAAGCTTTCTATGGTAAGAAGAAGAAATTTTACCCTTCTTACCCCCCAGCTTCTCAGTACCAACCTCAGGGTACCCAGAAGAGGCAGCAGCCTCCTAAGCAACAGAAGAAGCCACAGACTCCTAAATTTCAACTAGTTGCGCAGACCCAATCTGCACCTGGTCTTTGATTTCTTCTTAACCCTTTCCAGGCCAAGCCCAAAACTCTCGGGATCCAAAATTCTGACTAAATATTCCTATCAAATGATATATAATACATGACCATAGCAGAAGGAAAATCACTATTAGAACATATTGAATAAGATGGGTACAATTTTCCTGAAATATGCAAAAATTAACCCGGCTGCAGAATGTGGATTAAAAATTTAAAGTAGGCCTTCAAAGGGCTAGAGAGCATAGCCACCCTTCCCCTGGCGAACCCCCACCCCCTCCACATAGCAGGCAGACTTTGCCATTATGCCCACAGGTGGCATCTTATCACCTCAGAGCAGTGGACACTAACCATACTGTGAGAAGGGTACAGGCTTCATTTACAAAGCATACCCCCTTCCACCATAGTGGGGGAATATCATTCTCAACCCCCACTCACTGCACTTCTGCAGCAAGAGGTCACCTCTCTCCTGTCACAGCGTGCCATAGAAGAGGTTCCAACATCCCAACAAGGGATGATGATCTATTCTCCCTACTTTCTCATACCATAGAAAAATAGAGCGTACAGACCCATCTTCGACCTCAGAAACCTAAATAAGTTTTTTGTCCAGGTGAAATTCAAGATGGTCTCACTAGGAACCCTTCTGCCTTATCTCTAGAGTCAGGACTAGCTCTGTTCTCCAGGACCAAGCAGGAAGTCAGTCCTCACTTATGGGTGACATCGGTGCCGACGGAGCCCTCGCGTAGCAATTTTCCCCAGCTTTCGCAGAAAGCCTTTGGGAATTGCAGCGCGCATGCGCGGTCCCCTTCCCGCCCAAGGGTGCCATCTTGCTCAGTCTTCTTTTTTCCGCGGAGCCCTACAGACGTAGTTTGTGATCGCCGCTGAAAAAGTTGATTTCTTTCGTTTGTTTTTCTCGGTTCGACGCCGTGTCTCTTTCCTGCCCGGCCTCGATACTCCAATATCGAGTCCGTTCACATTTTTTCAGTTTTTGTCCTTTGTAACGGGCGTTCCCGCCACTTTTTTTTTTTTTCTTTTTCCCTGGCAGCAAGGTCTTTCGACATCGCAGGGGCCCTTTTTCCCCCGATGGCTGCCAGCGGTTTTAAAAAGTGTGATCGCTGTACCAGACTTATGTCTCTTACCGACACACATGACTGCTGCCTCCGTTGCCTCGGACCCAATCATGACTCGGTGGGTTGTGGTCCGTGCAACAAAATGTCCTCGAAGGCATTGAGGAGTCGGCAGTCACAAAAGGAACGAATCTTCTCTGACTCCGCGTCCGGTTGGGCCCGGACCTCGTCAGAGGCTTCGACGTCTCGTGACTCCGGCCCCGAGCATCGTCGGAGTTCCTCTGAGCGGGGTTCTCCCGGCCGGGAACATCGTCTGAAGAGGAAACCCGCGAGGGTGGCGTCGGAGGACGCTCCTGGTCCCTCGAGGGCCAGGTCGCATAGCCCCGCCAGCCGCCCCGGGTCCTCAGAGGCGGAGAGGTCGTCGAAGCATCCTCGTCTCGAAGTGGAGTCTCCTGGACACGTGAGTACTGTAGTCCTCGTGGACTCACCTCCCAGGGAACCGACGTCGGGCCCGACGCCGTCGGGGCCCGAGTCGGGGGCTGCTGGGTCTTCTGAGTTTGGTGGCCTTGGAGTGCCTTGGAGCCTGGAGTGCCTTGGAGTTTGGACGGCCTTGGAGTGCAGTATCGCTGCCTTCATGGACCAGCAGCGGGCATTGATGGCCGGCATCGCCAGTGCATCTGCCCCGACCACCGGGACGTCGACGTCCAAGTCGACCCCGGAGGCCGAGTCGATCCTCGAGTCCATACGAGCTTGAGTCGATCCTCGGCCAAGGTCTCCCTCGGCCTCCCGTTCGGGACCGAGGTCGTCGACGCTGGCCTCGGCCCTCGCCCGCACGGAGCCACTCGATTCCTCCACGGAGGAGTCAGGCTGGGACACGGAGGAGGACGAGTCACCCGGTTCTTTTCAGACTCGGTGCGTCCCCTCCGACTCGCCCGAGTCGGAGCCTTGGAGACGGTCCCCCCCGGAGGATACCCGGTTCTCCGATTTCGTGAGGGACATGGCCAAGGCTTTGGCCTTCCCCGCGGATCCGGAGGAGGAGCCTCGAGCCGAAGAGCTCGAGGCCCTCCAGTATGACTCTCCCCCGAAGGAGGCCTTTACTGTGCCGGTTCCTCCGATGCTGGAGCGGCTGCTCTTACGCATGTGGGAGAGCCCGGCCTCGACGCCGGTGTTAAGCAAGCGGGTCGATTCCATGTATCGAGTCCGCAAGAGCCCCGGGTTCCAGAAGGCACAACTACCGCACCATTCCATGGTGGTGGAATCGGCCATGCATCGACTTAAGAGTCAGAAGATGCACTCCTCGGTGCCTCCGGGTAAGGAGGCCTGGAACCTGGATGCCCTCGGTAGGAAGTGCTTCCAGGGCTCTATGCTTGCTTGCCGAGTCCAGACATACCAGCTATATATGGGCATGTATCTTCGAGACCTGGCAAAGGAAATTGCCGGGATCTCTGCTGGTCTCTCCGAGGAACCTTTGCAGAGATTCCAGGCCTTGGCCACTGGTATTCGAGAGTGCTCGAAGTTTATTTCTCGAGCAGCCTACGATGGCTTCGAAGCATCGGCTCGAGTAGCCGGAGCCGGCATCGGTGCTTGCCATCAGGCTTGGCTTCAGTCATCCGACCTCGAGCCATGGGTGCAGGACAAGTTGGTCGATGTCCCCTGCAGAGGTGAAAACCTCTTTGGCAAACCCATGGCTGATAAGGCGGCAGAACTCGAGTCTGAGACTCTCACCAGAACTCGCCTATCCAGAAAGACCTCTGCCCCTTCACAGAAGAGGAAGGGCTTGGGGAAAAAGCCCTTTTACCCGAGGAAGGTGTCTGCCTATAAACAGCACCACCCACAATATCAAGCCTCAGCAGCTCCCCATCAGGGCCAGCAGGCTAAGGGACAGGGCAATGGGTCCCGTAGGCAGAAGGCCCCCAAGCCCACTACACAGGCCCCTGCTCAGCAGGGTGGGGGGTTTTGACTATGCCGGCATAGCCTCTCCCCCTCCGCGACTTTCGCTCAGCACGGGGGGCCGGCTGACCCACTTTGCCCACAGATGGTCAACCATAACATCCGATTCCTGGGTGCTGCAGGTGGTTCAAAAGGGCTACCTCTTACTTTTTCACCAGGTACCTCCTCCCTACTTTCCAGGGGAGCCTCCAAGACCCCCTCTGCACAGGGACTTACTCCTTCAGGAGCTGCAAAGTCTGCTCCAGGAACAGGCTGTGGAGCCAGTGCCCCAGCACTTGTGGGGTCACGGGTTTTCTTCGAGGTACTTCCTGGTTCCGAAAAGAACAGGAGGCCTCAGACCCATCCTGGACTTGCGCAACCTCAACAAGTTCCTGCAGCGGGAAAAGTTCAAGATGCTTACCCTTGGAATCCTACTGCCCTACCTCCGGCAGGGAGATTGGCTATGCTCCTTGGATCTAAAAGATGATTATACTCACATCCTTATTCATCCGGACCACCGGCAATATCTGAGATTTGTGGTGGCAGGGAATCATTACCAGTACCGCGTACTGCCCTTTGGCCTCTCCTCCGCTCCCAGGGTGTTCACGAAATGCCTGGCAGTGGTGGCAGCCTTCCTGAGGCTTCAAGGCCTCTTCGTCTTCCCCTACCTGGACGACTGGCTCATCCGGGCACAGTCTTCCCTAGAGGTCACTCAGGCCACTCAAAGCACAGTGGCTCTGCTTCAGCACTTGGGCTTTGTCATAAACTTCGAAAAGTCCACTTTGCTCCCCTCTCAGGATCTCGAATTCATAGGAGTACGGCTGGACACTCTGCAGGCTCGGGCCTTCTTACCTCTGGAATGGGCCAACAGGCTCATAGCTCTGGCCGGCAGGTTCCACAGCGCGTCACCGGCCTCTGCCAGACAATTCCTTCAACTGCTCGGTCACATGGCCTCCACGGTCCATGTCATTCCGAATGCCCGTCTGCATATGCGACCTGCTCAGTGGAGCCTTCGCACTCAATGGCATCAGGCCACAGGGAGACTGACGGACTTAATACAGATCTCCGACCGCCTGGTCTCCTCTCTGCAGTGGTGGCTTCACCTGCCCAATCTGGTACTTGGCATGACTTTTCAGTCTCCTCCACCTTCTCAAGTGCTCACGACAGATGCCTCTCTCCTGGGATGGGGAGCGCATTGCCAAGGAACATACACTCAAGGCCTTTGGACACCTTGGGAGGCTGTTCAGCAGATAAACTTCCTGGAGCTGCGGGCGATCCGCCTCGCTCTGCGGACCTTCTCTCACCTCACTTCTCGTCGGTCTGTACTGGTGCAGACGGACAATCAGGTCGCCATGTTCTACGTGAACAAACAGGGGGGCACGGGCTCCCTCCTTCTATGTCAGGAGGCTCGGAGACTGTGCTCTTGGTCAGTCGACCACGACATCCTCCTCAAGGCTGTTTACCTGCCCGGGCAGGAAAATTGCCGAGCCGACAAACTGAGCCGGATTCTGCAGCCGCACGAATGGAGGTTGAACCCCGTAGTGGTCCAACGGATCTTCCGCCGGTGGGGCCTCCCCACCGTGGATCTCTTTGCCAGTCCCCTAAACCGGCAACTTCCCAGGTTCTGCTCCCGGCACCCGCATCCTCTCAGCGTAGCGCCGGATGCTTTCCTCATCTCGTGGTCCACGGGCCTACTGTATGCCTTTCCTCCCACGCCACTTGTGTCCCGGACGCTGTTCAAAATTGTCCAGGACAGGGCTCCGTGATCCTGGTAGCGCCCAGGTGGCCGAGACAACCCTGGTTCCCTCTACTCCTACAACTAGCGGTGGACACCCCTCTTCCTCTGGGGTTTCAGCCCGATCTCCTGACCCAGGATCAGGGTACTCTCCTCCACCCCAACCTCTGGGCCCTTCATCTGATGGCCTGGCTGCTGAAAGGGTAGTCCTAGCTCCGCTCTTACTTCCTCCGGAGGTGGAGGCTGTGGTCCTGGCGTCTCGGCGACCTTCCACCCGGAAATCTTACGCCCTTAAATGGCGTCGCTTCTCGGTCTGGTGTTCTCAGCGCTCTGAGGACCCCTTCGCCTGCTTAGTATCGGTGGTACTGCAATATTTGCTTCACCTCTCCGATCTAGGCCTCAAATCCAACTCTGTCAGGGTCCACCTCAGTGCTCTCTCTGCACATCATTCGCCGGTGGAGGGCCAGCCTCTTTCCGCGCACCCCCTGGTGGCGTGTTTTCTCAAGGGCCTTCTTCTGCTTAAGCCCCCGTTGCGCCCTCCAGCTCCTGACTGGGATCTCAATGTGGTCTTGCAAAGGCTTACCTGTCCGCCTTTTGAACCCATGGCTACCTGTCCTCTTTGTTTCCTCTCCTGGAAAACTCTCTTCTTGGTAGCCCTTACCTCCGCTAGGTGCGTTAGTGAACTACAGGCCCTAGTGTTGGAGCCCTCTTACACTAGGTTCCACAAGAATAGGGTGGTCTTACGGACTCACCCTAAGTTTCTTCCAAAGGTGGTCTCCTCTTTTCACATCAATCAAGAGGTGGTTCTTCCGACCTTCTTTCCCAGACCTCATAGCAGCCGAGTTGAAACTGTTCTGCATACCCTGGACTGTAGAAGAGCCTTATCCTTCTACCTTGACCGTACGCGAGAGCATCGAAAGGCTGTCCAGCTTTTCATCTCTTTTGACCCCAATCGGTTGGGGGTACCCGTCTCTAAGCGTACTTTGTCCATTTGGGTAGCTGACTGTATCGCCTGGGCTTATGGAGCAGCCGGCCTCTCCTTAGAGAGTCGAGTCATGGCTCACCGTGTCAGGGCGAAGGCTGCGTCAGTGGCTCACCTCCACTCTGTTCCGTTGGCGGACATCTGCCGGGCCGCTACTTGGTCTTCAAGCCAGACGTTTGCGGCTCATTACTGCCTGGAGAGGGAGTCCCGCAGGGACAGTGCTTTCGGACAGGCAGTCCTCCACAATCTCTTTGAGGTCTAAGCAACTCCTACCCTCCGGCCCTGGTGTTGGGCTACCGGCCGGATTTGTATTCAGAGAAGATTCCTTCCTTCTGTACTGTTGAGCTTGAGGGAGCTCATTTTTCGGTTGAGGTCTCCGGTAGCCTTGAGCTCGGGAGTCCCATAAGTGAGGACTGACTTCCTGCTTGGTCCTGGAGAAAGAGTGGTTACTCACCTGTAACAGGTGTTCTCCAGGAGCAGCAGGAATCAGTCCTCACTACCCTCCCTCCTCCCCTTGGAGTTGCAGTCATTCTTTTTGCTAACTTTTTTTGCTGTCTCTTCGCTATGTCATCAGACTGAGGAAGATGGCACCCTTGGGCGGGAAGGGGACCGCGCATGCGCACTGCAATTCCCAAAGGCTTTCTGCGAAAGCTGGGGAAAATTGCTCCGCGAGGGCTCCGTCGGCGCCGACGTCACCCATAAGTGAGGACTGATTCCTGCTGCTCCTGGAGAACACCTGTTACAGGTGAGTAACCACTCTTTCTCTAGATCTAAAAGAAGCGTATACTCATATCCTCATTCATCCAGAACATAGGGAGTATCTACGCTTCATCTTCCATAGAAATCACTTTCAATACAGAGACCTTCCCTTCGGACTCGCCTTTGCCCCAAGAGTCTTCACAAAGTGCATGGCGGTTATAGCCTCATATCTAAGGACTCTCGGGATATTCGTCTCCCCTTACTTAGATGACTGGCTAATAAGGGCAGCCACCTCATAGGAGGTTTATCTATCCCTCTTTTGTACAATACAGTTACTGCAAGGCTAGGATTTGTGATAAATCTTCCAAAATTCCATCTAGTTCCCACTCAAACACTAGAATTCATAGGAGCTCTTCTAGACACTTGACGGTCAAGGTCATTTTTACCCGAGGACCGTTGTACTCGACTAGTATAGCTCGCATTTCAAGTACGGCTCAGGGACCATCTCTCGGCCAGAGAGATGTTACAACTTCTAGGCCAAATGGCCCCTACAGTACATGTGGTCCCATATGCCCACTTGTACATGAGAACAGTTCAGTGGACCCTGGCATTAGAGTGGAATCAGGTTTCCGGGGTCCTCAAGGACCAGATCCAAGTCACAGACCTGCTCACCAAGTCCCTTTTATGGTGGTGTATCCCCCCAACAATTCTTCTCGCAGGGTCACTTTTTCAGATGCCTCCACATCAATGCATCCTGACAATGGATGCCTCCAAACTGGGTTGGGGAGCCCGCTTAGGACCTCCCTCCATCCAGGGCCTCTGGATGGAGCCAGAGTCGCAGCTCCAGATAAATCTCCTGGAGCTTCGTGCTATCTTCAATGCCCTCAGTGCCACACAGTTCTCATCCAGACGGACAATCAGTTAGCCATGTTCTATATGAACAAACAGGGAGGAACGGGCTCTTGGGCCCTCTGCAAAGAGGCTCTCCAGCTTTGGTCTTTTGCCATTGCTCATCAGATACAGCTCCAGGCGGGATATCTACCGGGACAGCAAAATGTCCTAGCAGACAGACTGAGTGAGATCCTTCTTCCACATGAATGGTCCCTCCATCCGCAGACAACCTCCTTCATCTTTCAGATCTGGGGAACTCCGGAATAGACCTTTTTGCCATTCCACAAAATGCAAAACTTTCTAGTTTTTGCACCTGAACCCCAATGTCCAGCTTACAGTAAGTGGATGCTTTCCACCTTCACTGGGGTCAGGATTTCCTGTATGCCTTTCCTCCCATACCCCTGATTCCCAAAATGCTTTTCAAGCTTCAAGCAGACAGGGGCAAAATGAATCTCCAGGAACAAGCAGGAATGAGTCTTCACATTTGGGTATAGTCGGTACCGACGGAGCCTGCGCGGGAACGCTCCCCAGCGTCCAGTAAGAAAGCTTTTGGGAGCATCCCACAGCGCCTGCACGCTGCCTTCCCGCCTTTCCTAACCGCCTCTCTCCAGTTCTTCTTTTCCGCGGAGCCAGCAGGTCGTGTTCCTGTCACCGCTGAAGAAGTTCTTTATTTTTCTTTATTTCTTTGGTTGCGCGTCTGCCTTCTTCAACGTCGGACCGGTACCGCCGGTCTTTTCTTTCTTTCTTCTTTAAAAAAAAAAAAATACCTACCGTTTTTCACACTTCTGTGCAATTTTGTATTTTGGGCCTTGGGCCTAGAACAGTGGTTCTCAACCCTGTCCTCGGGACCCCACTAGCCAGTCGGGTTTTCAGGCTATCCACAATGAATATGAATGAGATATATATGCATTAGAAATAGCCTGCCAAACTGACTGGCTTGTGGCCCTCCAATGCTGGATTTGGGGACCCCAGCCTTACACCTCTGTCATTTAAGATTGTGAGTGGGCAAGGTACAGATGTCCAAGACATCAAAAAGATTAGATGGAATATGTCACATACTTCCTCGCCTCTCACCACCACCAAAATATTGTCTATTATTTATTTATTTTATTTATTTTATTTTACAGTTTTTATATACCGCGCTCTTTGGTATCAGCGCGGTTTACAGATAACAAATTTCGCATTAGAACAGTCCTTTGCTTACATTATAACAAGGTCTTTTGCTTACATTATAACAGGGTCAGTAACTTGGAGACAACATGGTAAACTATATACAAGCTATATACAGAAAGATTTATTACCTCTGAAAATTTACAGTTAAATTGGGTCGTAACTTTGGGTGTGCAGAGCGTCTAGGTCGAGTTCTGTTATGACTATGTTGTTGGAATGTCAGAGGCTGTGTGAGTGATTTGTGAGATGGGGGGAGGAGGTGTAGGGTTAGGGCCTAAGAGATGATGACAGAATAGGTAGTGTTTGAGGGCCTTTTTAAATTGAGAGAGGTCTTTTATTGATCGGATATGAGGAGGGAGATTATTCCAGCAAGTTGGAGCGAATAAGGTGAAGGCCCTGTCTCTGGTTGTTTGATTAGACAACTTTTTGGTGGTGGTGAGAAACTAGGAGGGATGTGACACATTCTATCTACCCTTTTGATGTCGAGGACATCTGTACCTTGCCCACTCACAATCGTACTTGACAGAGGTGTACGGCAGGGGTCCCCAAATCCAGCACTGGAGGGCCACAAACCAGTCAGTTTGGCAGGCTATTTCTAATGCATATATATCTCATTCATATTCATTGTGGATAGCCTGAAAACCCGACTGGCTAGTGGGGTCCCGAGGACAGGGTTGAGAACCCCTGGCCTAGAAGATTTTTCCTCATGGAAAAGCCCGCTTCCGGGTTTAAAAAGTGCACGAAGTGCAGCGGTACTCTTTCTATCACCGACACCCATGACTGGTGTCTAAAATGTTTGGGTCCTGACCACTCCATCACTGATTGTGAGTCCTGTTCCATGATGTCTAAAAGAGGTCGACAGAATCGAGCAGCAAAGCTCAGTACCCTGTTTCCCTCTGATGCAGCTTCAGTAGCATCGACATCTTCCAGGGCTTCGTCTTCTTCCCATGGATCTCAGGTAACCAAACATAAGTCCAGCCGGTCCTCGAAGGGTATATCTCCCTCTAAGTATCGAGATGCCTCCGGGCTTGCCCTCGAGGATCCTGCACCGGCAAAATTACCCCGGCGGGAGGCTCCGGCTTCCAAAGCTTCATCTATGGGGTCACAGGTTGACATCGATGGCATGGCCTCGACCGATCACCTGTTGCCATGTTCTGGGGTACCGGTGGTCTCCACTGGTACCAACATCCAGACATTGGTTGCGTCGATGGATCAGAATATTCTGACCATGCAGCGTGCCATCACGGCATTCATACAAGCTGCGACGCCTCTGGTACTGCAACAAACTCCGTTGGCGGTACCGGCACCGATATCGGTTCCGGTGCCGGTACCGATTGCATCGGCTTCGGTGTCGACTGCAGCGGTACCCTGTCCTGTGATGCCCATCGGTACCGATCACTCCCGATGTCAATACCACTCGGTACGCATATCGGGCTCTGCAAGAGCATCCAGACAGGCAATACTTCGATTCCTCCGAGGACTCTGATGAATCAGAGGCTTCTGTCGAAGCATCGGTACTCCTTCCTCAGGAGCCCTCTTCTCCAAAAAGAAGAATGTCTCCTCCAGAAGACTTGTCTTTTCAAGACTTCATTAGGGAAGTGGCCAGGGGCCTCTCTATTTCAGTGGCCCCTGAACCAGAGCCTAGAGCCAAGAAATTAGATATTTTACAATATCCTAAGGCTCCTAAAGAGGCAGCTACTTTACCAATTCATGAGATTCTTTATGATCACATGTTGGGCATATGGGAGACACCTCTTACTACTTCTCCTCATTCTCGCAGGTTGGACACCATGTACCGTGTTCCTCCTTGTCCTGGCTTTCATAAGACTCAGCTTCCTCACCACTCTATTGTGGTGGAGTCTGCTATGAAAAAGATAAAGAGTGCAAAAAGACACTCATCTAATCCTCCAGGAAGAGAATGCAGAACCTTAGATGCTTTTGGCAGGAGAATTTTCCAGGCCAATATGCTTACTGCCAGAATCAACTCCTATAGTCTCTATATGGGGATGTTTCTAAAAGAAGTTACAGATCATCTGCTAACTTTATCTCCTTTTATCTCAGAAGATAAAAGGGAAGAGTTTCTCACCTGGCTTAAACATGCCCAGGATGTTTCCAAATTCTCCAACCGTGCAGCCTTTGACTCTTTTGAGTGTGCCAGCAGAGCCTCGGCTATTGCCATAGGTGCATGCAGACTTGCTTGATTGCAAGCTTCTGATTTGGAACCCTGGGTTCAGGATGGATTAGGGAATCTTCCTTGTACAGGTGAAAACCTTTTTGGTAAGGATTGGCAAGCAAAGGCCACTCAGATGGATGCTGAAAATTCTGCCTTAGATAGACTTTCAAAGTCTACTTCTGCTCCTGCTAGAAAAAGGTTATTCAAAAGACTTTCTTTCCCAAAAAAGGGAAATATTATCCTGGTTATGGTCTCCAGGCATCTTCTACAGGTCGTTTTGCTGCAAAGCGTCAGCAACAACCTAAACAAGCCAAGCCTAAGGCTACAAGGACTGCTACAGCCCAACAGCCACAGCCTCCTCAGGGCCTTTGACTTACAACTAGAGAACTTAGCTTTTCTGGCTCTAGAAGAACCAGAGCCTCTCACCATTCCAGGAAGGTTAGCTCTTTTTGCTCCCAGATGGGAACAAATCACAGCAGAGCAATGGACTCTCTCCATCATAAGGGAGGGGTACAAGCTTCATTTCTTAAACCTTCCTCCTCACACTATGGTGACACAGTTCAGTTCTCCAGCATCTTTCCTCGACCTTCTGGGTCAGGAGATTGCTACCCTTCTTGCCCAAAGGGCAATAGAAGAAGTACCCCTTCTTCAACAGGGTTCAGGGTTCTACTCCCCCTATTTTCTTATTCCAAAGAAAACAGGGGGCTACAGACCCATATTAGATCTCAGAGAATTGAACAAGTTTCTATGCAAGGAGAAATTCAAGATGATTTCTCTCAGTGCTCTCCTTCCATACCTTCAGAGTCAGGATTGGATTTGTTCTCTAGATCTCAAGGATGCGTACACCCATGTCCTCATCCATCCAACACACAGAAAGTTCCTTCGGTTCCTTTATCAGGGAAAGCACTACCAATACAGAGTGCTTCCTTTCGGTCTGGCCTCTGCTCCAAGAGTGTTCACAAAATGCATGGCAGTAGTAGCTGCATTTCTACGCACTCTAGGAATATTTGTATTCCCATATCTGGACGACTGGCTCATCCGAGCACCATCCCAGTCAGAGGCCCAGTCTTCCCTAGCCTGCACAAGGCGTGTTCTTCAGTATCTGGGACTTGTAATAAACATCCAAAAATCACAACTCACCCCTACTCAGTCATTGGAGTTCATAGGGGCCTTGCTAGATACCACAACTGCAAGGGCCTATCTTCCCCAGGCCCATTGCCTACGCTTGGTGCAGTTAGCCTCTCAAATTCAGTTAAAATCCCATTTAACTGCTCGAGAGATGTTACAACTGTTAGGCCACATGGCATCCACTGTGCATGTGGTTCCTTATGCTCGCCTTCACATGAGGGCAGCTCAGTGGACTCTGTTCACCCAATGGACCCAGCATCAGGTTGCCTATCAGACAAAATAGCAACCTCCAGTCGCCTCTTTTGGTCCCTCCAGTGGTGGAAGTGCACTCAAAATCTGTTGCTGGGGTCCCCCTTTCAACAGTTGCTACCCCAAGCAACCCTCACAACAGATGCCTCCCCAAAGGGTTGGGGAGCTCATCTACAAGATCTCTCCACCCAGGGCATCTGGTCTCCACAGGTGACATCTCTACATATCAACCTCTTAGAGCTCAGAGCAATTCTTCTAGCTCTCAGAGTCTTCCACACCCTGCTCAGCTACAAGACAGTCCTCATCCATACGGACAACCAAGTAGCCATGTTCTACATGAACAAGCAGGGCGGGACTGGCTCTCTTGTCGCTTTGCAACGAAGCTTTGAGATTGTGGGCCTTCGCCAGAGAGCATCAGATTCATCTCATGGCAGTGTATCTTCCAGGGGTTCAAAACTCTTGGGCAGACAGACTCAGTCGAGTTCTGCTCCCACACGAATGGTCCCTCCATGGAGACCAGATAGCCAGGATTTTTCAAATTTGGGGAACCCCAGACATAGACCTGTTTGCAAGTCCGTGGTATGCCAAACTTCCCAGGTTCTGTTCCAGGATTCCGTGTCAGGGAGTTCAGGCCAGGGATGCCTTCCTCCTCCACTGGGGGCAAGACTTCCTCTATGCCTTTCCACCCATTCCCCTAATTTCCAAGACACTGTTCAAGCTTCAGAGAGACAAGGGGTCTATGATCCTCATAGCTCCACGTTGGCCATGCCAAGTGTGGTACCCTCTACTTCTTCATCTCTCTCAAGCTCCCTCCCTGGACTTGGGATCTGCTCCAGACCTCCTGTCCCAGGAGGAGGGAACGTTATGGCACCCAAATCCCCAGTCTCTTCATCTCAGAGCCTGGTTGCTGAAGGCTTAGACCTTCAAGATTGGCATCTGTCTCAGCAAGTGAAGGATATCCTTCATGCTTCCAGAAAGCCTTCCACTAGACGTTCCTATGCTTTTAAATGGAAGAGGTTTACCATTTGGTGTGCAGAGAAGGGTCTTAACCCTCTTGCAATACCTCTGAATTCTTTACTAGAGTATTTGCTGCATTTATCCCATGCAGGCCTTAAAACGAATTCAGTAAGAGTCCATTTGAGTGCTATTGCAGCAAACCTTAAGCCTTTCAATGGACATCCTATTTCCTCTCATCCTCTTATTGCAAGATTCATGAGAGGCCTTCTTTTGACTAAACCTCTCATTAGACCACCTCCAGTGGCATTGGATTTGAATTTGGTTCTTGGCCAGCTTATGAAGCCACCCTTTGAACCCTTAGCCACTACCTCCTTGAAATTCCTTTCCTGGAAGGTTATTTTTCTCATTGCAGTCACCTCAGCTCGCCGTATCAGTGAGCTGCAAGCCTTGGTGGCTAATCCTCCTTATACAAGGTTCCATCATGACAAGGTATTTATTTATTTATTTATTTACATTCTTTTATATACCGCGCTATTCTGCATCAGTGCGGTTTACATTGAACAAACTGAAATTACATTGAACAGGGCATTATAACTTGGAGATAACTATTTTAAAGGGAACATGGGCTATGGAGGGTTAAGTGGCTTGCCCAAGACCACAAGGAGCACCTGTGGGACTAGAAACCCCAGTCCTTCCGGCCCAAGGTTGCTGTCCTCTAGTGGGATTTGAACCCCCGACCTTCCGGCCTGAAGTACCTTGCCCCAACCACTAGGCCACTCCTCCACTCCTCAGGACTAATCCACACTTTATGCCTAAAGTGGTCTCACCTTTTCATCTGAACCAGGAGGTGTATTTACCTGTCTTTTTTCCAGGACCTCATGCATCAAGTGCAGAGAAGAACCTTCATACCCTGGATTGTAAGAGAGCACTTGCTTTCTACTTACAAAGGACACAGCAACATAGAAAGTCCTCTCAACTCTTTGTTGCTTTTGATCCCTCTCATTTAGGACTTCCAGTCTCTAAGAGAACTCTGTCCAATTGGATTGCTCAGTGTATTTCCTTTGCCTACCAGAGTAAGAACCTTTCTCTGGAGGGCCATGTCACAGCTCACAATGTGAGGGCCATGGCAGCCTCTATGGCTCATCTAAACTCTGTGTCCATCGACCAGATCTGTCGAGCGGCCACCTGGGCCTCGGTTCATACCTTTACAGCCCATTACTGCTTGGACAAGGACTCCTGCCGGGATGCCTTGTTTGGTCAGGCTGTTCTCAAACACCTGTTCCATACCTAATCAACTCCTACCCCCCATCCCTGGTTGGATGCCCAAAATCCATGGGGTGAGGTAGAGCCCTTCTCAGGGAGTCACAACTTTGGAGATCTCCCTGGCATCTCTAGCTAGGGAGTCCCCATATGTGAAGACTCATTCCTGCTTGTTCCTGGAGATAGCACAGTTACTTACCTGTAACAGGTGATCTCTGGGAACAGCAGGAATAAGTCTTCACAGCCCACCCACCTCCCCTAGGAGTTGTATCTCTCTATCTTTCCTTTCCTCTCTTTCTCTTTGTCTCAGCTATAAAACTCGAACTGGAGAGAGGTGGTTAGGAAAGGCGGGAAGGCAGCACGCAGGCGCTGTGGGATGCTCCCAAAAGCTTTCTTACTGGACGCTGGGGAGCGTTCCCGCGCAGGCTCCGTCGGTACTGACGATACCCATATGTGAAGACTTATTCCTGCTGTTCCCAGAGATCACCTGTTACAGGTAAGTAACTGTGCTTTCTCATAGCCCCACACTGGCCACATCAACCGTGGTTTCCTCTCCTGCTACGTTTGTCTCCTCTCCTGCTACGTTTGTCTCAGACTCGCCCCCTGAGTCTCAGGTCAGCTCCCGATCTCCTCTCCCAAGAGGAAGGTACATTACTTCATCCCAGTCCGCAGTCTCTCTGTCTCATGGCTTGGCCGCTGAAAGCGTAATACTGCAAAATTTTAACCTGACTCAGGAAGTAAAAGATATCCTGTTAGCCTCCAAGAAACCATCCACCAGGCATTCTTATGAGCTCAAGTGGCATAGGTTCTCCACCTTGTGTTCCCAGAAGGAGCTTAATCCCTTTTCAGCTCCCGTGGAGGCTCTGAATCCCTTTTCAGCTCCCGTGGAGGCTTTCCTTCAGTATCTCCTACATCTTTCCTCCTCTGGTCTCAAGACAAACTTGGTGAGGGTTCACCTCAGTGCAATTGCTGCTTCTCACCATCCCTTGGATGGACAGCCTATCTGCTCACAGCCACTTGTGGCGCATTTCATGAGAGGGCTCTTATTGACCAAGCCTCCCATCAGGCCACCACTGGTGGCATGGGATTTTAATGTTGTCTTAGGGCAACTCCTCAAGTCGCCTTTCAAACCTTTAGCCACAACCTCACTAAAATTTATCTTATGGAAGGTTATCTTCCTAATTGCTCTCACTTCAGCTGGACGCATTAGTAAGCTTCAGGCTTTGGTGGCAGATCCACCTTATACCCGGTTTCACACTATAGAGCTTCGGAGTTGTTCATTTCCTTTGACCCTAGTCACGTAGGTCTTCCAGTTTCTAAACGTACTCTGTCCAATTGGATAGCAGATTGCATCTCATTTGTTTATGCTAAGGCAGGACTATCCCTTGAAGGGCACGTCACTGCCCATAATGTTCATGCCATGGTTACCTCATCGGCAAACCTACAATCTGTGGCCATTGACGAAATCTGTAAAGCAGCTACCTGGTCTTCAGTGAATACCTTTGCTGCTCATTACTGTCTAGAGAAGGACTCCCGCCGGGATGCCATGTTTGGTCAGGCTGTACTCCAGCACCTCTTTCAGACTTCAGGCAACTCCTACCCTCCATCCTGGAATTTAACAATACCAGACATCCATGGAGGATCCATGACCTCTTGATGCCTACTCTGAGGCAAATCTACCGATTCTGAAGTCATTTCTCTGGGAACTAGGGAGTCCCATATGTGAAGACTACATTCCTGCTTTTTCCTGGAGATAGCGTAATTATTCACCTAAAACAGGTGATCTCTGGGAACAGCAGGAATTTAGTCTTCACAACTCACCCTCCTCCCCTAGGAGTTGTAGGGTTTCTCTCTTTCTCTTTTCTCTCCTTTTATCTCAGCTACAAACACAACTGAGGAGGGAGAGTTCCAAGGGTGGGAAAGCATCAACACAGGCGCAGTGGAATGCTCCCAAAGGCTTTCCTATTGGATGCTGGGGAACGTTCCCACATGGGCTCCATCGATGTCGACGACTAAATTCCTGCTGTTCTCGGAGATCACCTGTTATAGGTGAGTAACTACACTTTATCTTTAAAAAAAAATATATATATATATATAAATCTCCTGAATGGTCTGTTGTCACTAAAATTACGCATGTCCAGTGTCTGCTTATGGCGATACCAATTTTTCCTCTTTTGTCTTTTAAGGCAACCTGTAGCTAGGGATTTTCATATATGAGGATTTATCCTGCATTTCACGGAGAAAACAATTATTACTTACCTATAGCAGGTGTTCTCCGTAGACTGCAGGATACATGGCGGTGGCAGGTGGAAATGGGTGCGGAGGTGTGTCAGAGCCACTCCAAAAGCTTCTAGAAAAAGCTGGGAGATGCTTCATGTGGGACTCCATCAGTGACATCACCCATATGTGAAGACTTATCCTGGTGTCCACAGAGAATGCACAGTGAAGCTACAATATAGCACATTTAAGAATAATTGGAGAAAATATTTTTCACTCAATGCGTAATCAAACTCTGAATTAGTTACCAGAGGATGTAGTAAAAGCTTTTAGTGTAGCTGGGTTTGAAAGAGGTCTGGACAAGTTCCTGGAGGAAAAGTCCATAATCCATTATTAAAAGAGGACCAGGAAAGTCCACTTGCCTACCCTTGGGATAAGCAGCATGGAATCTGTGTACCTTTATGGGAACTTGATAGGTACTTGTGACCTGGATTGGCCACTGTTGGAAACAGGATACTGGGCTTGATGGACCATTGGTCTGACCCAATATGGCATATCCTATGTTCTTATAAAAACTCCTGCTATTGGTAAGTAACTCTATTTTCTCTGTAATCACCCCTGAGGGGAAGTCCTTCCATGCATCTGCCACGTTTTTTTTTTTTTAAATATTTTCTGATGGTGCTCATGAGCAACTTCTCCTTGGAACCTCATGTGGTGACTCCCTTTTCTAGAATATGCTTTCCTCTGAAACAGATTTGCTTCTTGTATATTACTTATATTACAGGGGCTCTTTTTTCCCCGATGGCTTCCAGTGGTTTCAAAAAGTGTGATCGGTGTAAGAAACTTATGTCTCTCACCGACACACACGACTGCTGCCTTCGGTGACTCGGCCCTGACCACGACCCCAAGTCGTGTGTGCCATGTGGGAAGATGTCTTCCAAGGCACTTAAAAGTCGACAGCATCAGAAGGAGAGGTTTTTCTCGGACTCTGCCTCCGGCCGGGCCCGGACCTCGTCTGAGGCCTCGACATCTCGGGATTCCGATCCCGAGCGCCGTCGAAGCTCCTCGGACAGGGGATCCCCCGACCAGGAACGTAAGAGGAAGAAACGGCTCACGAGGGCGGCGTCGGAGGAGGTCCCTGGTCCCTCGAGGGCCAGGTCTAAGACCCCCGACCGCCGTCCCGGGCCCGTGGACCAAGAGAAGCTTGCCAAAGTTCCTCGCGTGGAGCCGGAGTCTGCTGGACACGTAAGCCCCATAGTCCTCGTGGACTCTCCTCCCAGAGAGCCGACGTCGGGCCCGGCGCTGCCGGGGCCCGAGTCAGTGGCTGCAGCGTCTCCCGAGCTGAGTCTTAGGATGACAGCCTTGGAGTGCAGATTGTCTGCCTTCATGGAGCAGCAGCGGGCACTGATGGCCAGCCTGTCTGGTGCATCTGCCCCGACCACTGGGACGTCGACTTCGAAGTCAACCCCGGAGACCGAGCCGATACTCGAGACCCTCGTGGTTCGAAGTCGTCCTCGGTCGAGGTCTCCCTCGACCTCCTGTTCGGGACCAAGGGTGCCCGCGGCGTTGGGGTGGGTGCCTCGGGGCCCCGCGGGGTCGGACCCTGACTCCTCCTCGGATGAGTCCACCTGGGAGACGGAGGACGAGGAGTCTCCCGATACTTTTAAGACTCGGTGCATCCCGTCGGACTCACCGCAGTCTGAGCCCCAGAGTAGATCCCTTCCGGAGGACACTAGGTTCTCGGAGTTCGTCCGGGATATGGCCGCTGCCTTGGCTATCCCTGCCGATCCCGAGGAAGAGCCTCGAGCCGAGGAGCTCGATGCTCTACAGTACGACTCTCCTCCGAAGGAGGCCTTTACTGTCCCGGTTCCACCGATGCTGGAACGGCTCCTCTTCCGGATGTGGGAGGCACCGGCCTCGGCGCCAGTTTTGAGCAAGCGAGTCGATTCCATCTCTCAACTCCGCAAAAGCCCTGGTTTCCAGAAAGCACAGCTACCACACCATTCCATGGTTGTGGAATCGGCCATGCATCGTCTGAAGAGCCAGAAGATGCACTCCGCGGTGCCCCCCGGCAGGGAGGACCGCAACCTCGATGGTGTCGGTAGAAAGTGCGTCCAGAGGGTCTATGCTTGCTTGCCGTGTCCAGTCTTACCAGCTGTACATGGGCATGTACTTGCGAGACCTGGCCAAGGAATTGGCCGGATTCTCTGCTGGTCTCTCCAGGGAACCCTTGCAGAGATTTAAGACCTTGTCCTCGGGGATTCGGGAATGCTCAAAGTTCATTTCCCGCGCCGCCTACGATGGCTTCGAGGCTTCGGCCCGAGTTGCGGCTGCCGGCATCGTGGCTCGACGCCAGGCGTGGCTGCAGTCATCAGACCTCGAGCCATGGGTTCAGGACAAGTTGGTCGATGTCCCCTGCCGAGGTGAGAACCTTTTTGGCAAACCCGTGACCGATAAGGCCGCTCAGCTCGAGACCGAGCACCTTACCCAGACAAGGCTGTCGAGGAAGACCTCTGCCCCTTCACATAAAAAGAAGGGCTCGGGTAAAAAGTCCTTTTACCCGAGGAAGGGCACTGCCTACAAACAGTACCCTTAGTATCAGGCTGCCCAAGCTGCCCCCCAGGGTCAGCAAGCCAAGGGCCAGGGTATTGGGCCCCGTAGGCAGAGGACCCCCAAAGCCTTCTGCCCCTGCTTCCACTCAGCAGGGTGGGGGTTTTTGACTCCTTGAGCGTAGCCACTCCGTCCCTGCTTTCCCAGCCCTGCACAGGCGGTCGCCTTGTACTCTTTGCCCACCAGTGGCCTCTCATTACCACCGACAGTTGGGTGCTGGACATAGTCCAAAAGGGCTATGCCCTGCATTTTCATCAACTGCCTCCTCTTTACTTCCCAGGGGAGCCCTTGAGGCCTCCCCTGCACACAGACCTTCTCCTTCGAGAGCTCCAAGGTCTGTTGGTGGACAGGGCGGTGGAGCCTGTGCCTCCCCACTTGCAAGGTCACGGATTCTACTCCAGGTATTTCCTGGTACCCAAGAGGACCAGTGGCCTTCGACCCATTCTGGACTTCAGGAACCTCAACAAGTTCCTAGAGAAAGAAAAGTTCAAGATGCTTACTCTTGGAACACTTCTGCCCTACCTCCAGCAGGGAGATTGGCTATGCTCCTTAGATCTAAAGGATGCGTACACTCACATCCTCATTCATCCAGACCACAGAAAGTACCTCAGGTTCATTGTGGGAGGAAACCATTATCAGTACAGAGTGCTACCTTTTAGCCTGACCTCCGCTCTCAGGGTCTTTACCAAGTACCTGGCAGTGGTTGCGGCCTACCTGAGAAATCAAGGCATCTTTGTCTTTCCCTATCTGGACGACTGGCTCATCAGGGGTCAGACATCCCTGGAGGCCAGACAAGCCACCCTCAGAACCATTGCTCTGCTTCAAAACGTGGGCTTTGTCATAAACTTCGCAAAGTCCACTTTGCTCCCCTCCCAGAACTTGGAGTTCATAGAGGCAAGGTTGGATTCTCAACTGGCAAAGGCATTCTTGCCAGAAGACAGGGCTCAAAGACTGATGGACGTGGCCAAACAGTTTCTAAACAGGTCCCTGGTCTCCGCCAGACTCTGCCTCAGGCTTTTGGGCCACATGGCTTTGACAGTGCATGTGACTCCCAATGCCAGGCTCCATATGAGGCCTGCACAGTGGTGCCTTCGGACTCAGTGGTCTCAGGCCAGAGGCCACCTACGAGACAGGATAAGGGTGTCCAAACCCCTTTTGGCCTCCCTCAGCTGGTGGCTACATCCACCCAATCTGCTGAAGGGGATGCCCTTCCAAATGCCAGAATACTCGGTGGTCCTCACCACCGACGCCTCTCTGCAGGGCTGGGGTGCTCATTGTCTGGACAAGTGCACTCAAGGCCTCTGGTCTTCCTGGGAGACAGCCCAACAGATCAATCTCCTCGAACTTCGAGCTATCCGCTTAGCTCTCAAGGCTTTTTCTCCTGCCCTAGCTCACCACTCAGTCTTGATTCAAACAGACAACCAGGTAGCCATGTTTTATGTGAACAAACAGGGAGGGACTGGGTCAAAGCTCCTTTATCGGGAGACTCAAGACCTTTGTTCCTTTGCCCTAAAGCACAACATGCTTCTCAAGGCAGTGTACCTTCCAGGCCAGGAGAACTGCCTGGCTGACAGGTTGAGCAGAATTCTGCAGCCCCACGAGTGGCAGCTGCATCCGTTGGTCGTTCAGAAGATCTTCCTGAAGTGGGGTCTCCCTTGGATAGATCTCTTTGCCAGTCCGCTGAACAAGCAACTGCCCAAGTTCTGCTCCAGGCAACCGCATCCTCTGAGGATAGCACCAGATGCTTTTCTGATGTCCTGGTCTCAGGGCCTCCTGTATGCGTTTCCTCCCACACCCTTGGTTGGTGGCCCGAACTCTTTTCAAGACTCTTCAAGACAAGGCCTCGGTCCTGCTGGTAGCTCCCAGGTGGCCGAGGCAGCCTTGGTTTCCACTTCTGCTTCAACTGGCAGTGGATTCCCCACTACCTCTGGGGTTGCAGCCCGACCTTCTCTCACAGGAGCAGGGTTCACTTCTGCACCCCAATCTCAAAGCTCTCAATTTGATGGCCTGGAGGCTGCAAGGGTAGTTTTGGCTCCCTGGGGCCTGCCTCAGGAAGTTGAGGAGGTTGTCCTAGCCTCTAGGAAACAATCCACTAGGAAAACCTATGCCCTCAAATGGAAGAGGTTTTCTGTGTGCTGTCAGCTTCGTACAGAGGATCCTTTCTCCTGTACTGTGCCAGTAGTGCTTCAGTACTTACTGCACTTATCAAATCAGGGACTTAAGTCCAATTCTGTTCGGGTCCACCTCTCAGCTCTAGCAGCTCACCACTCACTGGTGGAGGGACATTCTCTGTCAGGTCACCCCTTGGTGTCCCGCTTTCTCAGGGGCTTGCTTTTGCTCAAGCCCCCCATCCGTCCTCCTGCTCCTGAGTGGGAGCTGAATGTGGTCTTGCAGCAACTGACTTGCCCACCCTTTGAGCCGATGGCTACTTGCCCTCTACGCTTCCTTTCCTGGAAGACTCTCTTCCTGATAGCCCTCACCTCGGCTAGGCGAGTGAGTGAGCTTCAGGCCCTGGTCTGTGATAGACCTTACACCAGGATTTATTGGAACAGGGTAGTTCTTAGGACTCATCCAAAGTTCCTCCCCAAAGTTGTCTCCTCTTTCCACCTCAACCAGGAGGTGCTTCTTCCAACATTCTTCCCTAGGCCTCATGCTAGCCAGGCTGAAGCAGTCCTGCATACCCTGGATTGTAGGAGGGCCTTATCCTTCTACCTTGACCGTACGCAGGGACATAGAAGGGCTACTCAGCTCTTTGTCTCATTTGACCCCAATAAGTTGGGGTTGGCTGTGTCCAAGCGTACCTTGTCCATCTGGGTGGCTGACTGTATCACCTGGGCTTACAAGGCGGCTGACCTTCCTTTGCAGGGTAGGGTCACGGCCCATCGTGTCAGGGCAATGGCTGCCTCAGTGGCTCATCTCCGTTCTGTGCCCTTGGTAGACATCTGCAGGGCTGCAACTTGGTCTTCAAGCCAGACTTTTGCGGCCCATTACTGTCTGGAGAGGGAGTCCCGTAGGGACAGTGCTTTTGGCAAAGCAGTACTCCAGAATCTCTTTGAGGTTTAGGCAACTCCTGCCCTCTGTTGGGCTACCGGTGGAGGTTGTGTCCTTGAAAAGCCTTTCTTTGATGCTGTCACTAGAGGGAGTTCTCTTGTTCAGCCTGGGTTCCTGGTAGCCCAGAGCTAGGGAGTCACCCATATGTGAGGACTGACTTCCTGCTTGGTCCTGGAGAAAGAGTAGTTACTCACCTGTAACAAGTGTTCTCCAGGAGCAGCAGGAATCAGTCCTCACAACCCTCCCTCCTCCCCTTGGAGTTGCAGTTGTACATAGTTTGTTTTACATTTTTGTGTGCTGTTCTTAGCTATGTCATTTGACTGAGGTAAGATGGCACCTTTACGCGGGAAGGGAACCGCGCATGCGTGCCAGCATTCCCAAAGGCTTTCATGGAAAGCTGGGGAAATGTTCCGCTGGGGCTTCATCGGCGCCGATGACACCCATATGTGAGGACTGATTCCTGCTGCTCTTGGAGAACACCTGTTACAGGTGAATAACTACTCTATATTTTCTCCAGGAACAAGCCGGAAGTTAGTTCTCAGATATGTGTGACATCAATGCCGACTGAGCCCGCACAGAAGCATCTCCCCGGCTTTTAAAGAAAGCCTTTGCGAGATGCCACCACACATGCGTGGTCCCCTTCCCGCCCATGGATGCCATCTTGGTCAGTTTCCCTTTTTCCGTGGAGCCCTACAGTCTGTCTTGTTCCCCCTGGAAAAAAATTGATTTCTTGTACACTGTTGTACACCTTTCCGGCTTGCGCTGGTCCTTTTCCCGCCTTCGAGGCTCGCTGCCCTGGCATCAGGTCTTGAAACGTAGTTTTATTTTTGTTAAGTTCCTCCAGCGCTTTTGTGCCGTTTTCAACCGATGGCCACGCCGAAGGGCTTCGACCTCGCAAATGTCCTTTTTGCCCCAGTGGCCGCCGGTTTTAAGAAATGTGATCGGTGCTCCAAAAACGCATCTCTCGCTGACACTCACGACTGTTGCCTCCAGTATCTGGGCGCTGACCACAACCCGGAGGAATGTCCCCTGTGCAAAAATATGTCCACCAAGGCCATCCAGAGCCGCTGGCTAAAGCAAGATAACAGCTTCCACAGGGCAGTCTCAGCCCCGGTTTCCCCGGTAGCCTCGCACTCAAAGGCCCCACAAGGATCCTCGGAGTCACGTAAGGCCCCTGCTGTTCCAGAGCAGGCTCGCAGACATTACGAGTAAGGGTCCCCAGAGTGAGAGCAAAGAAGAAAAAGACAACTTTGAGGGCCTCATCCTGGGAGGCAGACAAGCATGGGAAACCCCATTTCCAGTCCCTAAGCCCCAATGGGCCTCTGAGGAGTCGGAGCGGGAGTGGCCCTGGAAGGCACCCAGGACAGAAGTCATGGTCTCCGGCGATGGACCACGGTCTCTTGAAGGCCAATCCGTTGAGGACCCCTTCTCCTCCTCGACGCCAGACCCAGTAACCCCAGCGTCTGTGTCACTGGCAGCCACCCCCGAGTGGGAAACTTGTATGTTGGTTCTTGAATTTATGCATTCATCACGTCCCAACAGGCATTGATGCCCGGCCCCGGCAGCGCTCACGAGACAACAGGGACCTTGATGCAGAGGACTACCCGGGCCGCCAAAGTGATCCCTGAGAGCCAGACTCCTCGAGTAGATCCTCGGCGAAGGTCTTGATCTTGCTCCCACACCTTGGGGGCGAGGTCTTCGCAGGCAAGTGCCTCTGGCTCCTGCCATGCCTCGCCCTCGAAGCATCAAAGACTGGAGCCAATAATGCCCCTGGAGCCGTCCTGCTTCGAGTCTTCCTTGAACTACTTGGCTTGGGAGTCCGATGCCGAGATGTCTCCGGAGTCCCGGGCCCACCGAGACGCTTCAGATCCATCTCCGCCAGCGGCTAGGGACCTATCCCCACCCGAGGACACCTCATACCTTGAATTCATCCGGGACATGGCGCAAGCCCTCTCTCTCACTACAGAGGACACCAGTACGGAGGAGCTCGACATCCTCCAGTACAAGGCACCACCTAAAGAGACCCTGACAGTCCTCTCCATCCTTAACCGGCTCCTTCTCCGGATGTGGGAAGCCCCGGCTTTGGTGCCAGTCTTTAGCCTCCACCTGGATAACATGTACTGGGTCCAGCGCGCGCTGGGCTTCCAGAAGACCCAACTCCCCCACACCTCCATGGTGGTGGAGTCGGCCATGCGCTGACAGAAGAACCCAAAGACTCACTCACTCAGTGTCCCCGGGCAGGGAGTCCCACACCCTTGACACCCTCAGGTGTAAATGCTACCAGGGCTCAATGCTCGCATACCGCATTCAAACTTACCAACTTTACATCGGCATGTTCATCCGAGACCTGGCAAAGGAACTTGGAGGCTTTGTGGCTGGCCTCAATGGAGACCACCTCCAACCCTTCCAGAAACTAAGTTCATCAGAGAGTGCTCACAGTATCTCGAGCCACCTATGACAGCTTTGAGTCCAGTGCGAGAGAGGTAGCTGCCAGAGTTGGTGCCCAACACCAGGCTTGGCTCCAGACATCCGACCTCGAGCATTGGGTGCAGGAGAAGCTCCTTGACATCTCATGCTTCGGGGGGGGAGCAGCTCTTCGGCAAGCCCATGGAGGACAAGGCTGCAGAGATGGAGACCGAATACGTGACTCGGACTCCACTCTCGAGGAAGACTTCAACTCTCCCGAGGAAGAAGTCTCTAGGAAAGAAGTTGTCTTTCCATAGGAAGGGCCAGTCCTGTTGAGGCCATCCTCCATACCCGGCCACCCAGACTCCCCAGCAGGGTCACCAGATTAAAGGAGTGGGCCAAGGCCCATGCAAGCCCAAGGGTCCCAAGCCCCAGACCCAGCTCAGCTGGGTCGGGATTTTGAAGCCTCCAGCATAACCTCTCTTCCTCTGGAGGATCAACGGCCAACAGAGGGGGCGCCTGGTCCATTTTGCCTACAGGTGGGCTTCCATCACCACCAACTCATGGGCGCTTCAGATGGTCAGGGAGGGTTACCTCCTCCACCTGGACCAGCTGCCTCCACCCTTCTTTCCTGGGGAACCTCCCCTGCACCAGGCTCTGCTAAAGCAAGAACTTGCAGGCCTTCTCAGGGACAGGGCTGTGGAGCCCGTACCACACCAGCTGAAGTGAAGGGGGTGTTACTCCAGGTACTTTCCAGTCCCAAAAAAAAACCAGGTGGACTAAGGCCCATCCTGGACCTGAGAAGTCTGAAGAAATTCCTGGTGCAGGAGAAGTTCAAGATGCTCTCCCTTGGAATATTGCTGCCCTACCTCAGGCAGGGAGATTGACTATGCTTCTTGGATCTAAAGGATGCTTACACCCAAATCCTTATCCATCCCAGTCACAGGCAGTACCTAAGATTCATGGTCGGAGGCAGTCATTACCAGTACAGGGTACTTCCCTTCGGTCTTCCCTCCCCACCAAGGCTCTTCACCAAATGACAGGAAGTAGTGGCTGCCTATCTTCGTCTCCAATGAGCCTTCATCTTCCCTTACTTAGATGACTGGCTCGTAAAAGAGGACACAGCCTCAGAGACGCTACAGGCAGCACCATCAAGGTCCTACAACACCTGGGATTCATGATAAATCACCTCAAATCCCAACTCAGGACTTGGAATTCATAGGGGCTCACCTGGACACCCTCCAAGCCATGGCTTTCCTCCCCCTGGACAGGGCAGATTGCCTCACAGCCCTGGCGACCGAAATGCAATGCCACCGCACCATGTCGGCGCGGTCCATGCTTCGCCTCTTCAGCCACATGGCCTCCACGGTCCATGTGGTCCCCAATGCCCGCCTCCACATGCGGGTAGCTCAGTGGTGTTTGCACTCACAGTGGACTCAAGCTACAGGCAGGCTCCGGGACAGAGTCTCGGTGTTCTGTCAGCTGGCAGAGTCCCTCAGTTGGTGGAAGGATCCGCAAAACCTGCAGAAGGGTATGCCTTTCCAACTCCCGCGCCCCCAGAAGGTCCTCACGATAAATGCTTCACTGGGGTGCCCATTGCAAGGAATGGCGAACCCAGGGCGTCTGCTCCTTCAAGGAGAGCCAGCAGCAAATCAACCTGCTGGAACTCAAGGCCATCCTCCATGCGTTCAAAGCTTTCCAGCACCGCCTGCAACATCAGTCAGTGCTTGTCCAGACAGACAATCGGGTCACGATGTTCTACCTCAACAAGCAAGGTGGCACAGGTTCCTACCGCCTCTGCCAAGAGGCAGTAGCCACTCTCCTCGTACGCGACCAGACAGGGCATGCTCCTCAGAGCGGTATACCTCCCGGGCCAGGACAACATCCTGGCGGACAGGCTGAACAGGGTCCTCCAACCACATGAGTAGTGCCTGGACCCCGGTGCAGCACAGCAGCTCTTCAGGTTGTGGAGCACCCTGAACCTCGACCTCTTTGTCTGCCCAACCAATGCTCAGCTACCGCGCTTCTGCTGCCCACAGCCACACCTGGCGCGGGTAGCAGCAGATGCCTTCCTCATCTCATGGTCAGAGGGTCTGTTGTATGCCTTCCCTTCGACACCTCTGATAGCATGGACCCTCTTTAAGGTCCAGCGAGACAAGGCTTCCCTGATGCTAGTGGCCCCAAGGTGGCTCAGGCAGCTTTGGTTTCCTTTACTGCTTCGTCTCTCGATGGAGTCCCTGGTCCCTCCAGGAGCTCACCAGGACGTTTGACCCAGGAGGAGGACGCGATCCTCCACCCCAACCTGGGATCCTTGTCCCTCACAACATGGTCCTTTAGCACCTCTCAACCTCCCCAAGGAGGTGGAAGAGGACCTTCTGGCCTCTCACAAGGACTCCACAAATAGGGCCTATGCCTTCAAGTGGCGCAGGTTCTCCTTATAGTGCACGGAGCAATGGGTGAACCCGTTCTCCTGCCCAGTGCATGTGGTGCTGCAGTACTTGCTTCACCTTTCACAGTCTGGACTTAAGTCCAACTACGTCAGGGTGCACCTGAGCACACTCTCCGTGAACCACCACTCTATAGATGGCAAGCCTCTTTCCGTGCAGCCCCTCATTCATGCGATTCATGTGTTCATGTGGGGTTTACTGTTCTCGAAGCCTCCCATCCGTTTCTATCCCCCCCCCCCCCCCCGGCGGAATGGGATCTCAATGTGGTCCTGGCTCAGCTTACCAAGCTGCCCTTTGAACCCTTGGCTACTTGCCATCTGAAATACCTGTCCTGGAAGGTGGCCTTTCCGGTAGTACTCACCTCTACACTCAGAGTCAGCGAGTTCCAGGCTCTGATGACCGAGCCACCCTACACCACATTTTACAGGAACAGGGTCGTGTTTTGCACTCACCCAAAGTTTCTTCCAAAGGTGGCATCTGATTTCCACCTCATTCAGGAGGTGGTACTCTCTACCTTCTTTCTATGGCCCCACACCAACAAGGCGTCGGCCGTTCTCCATACTCTGGACTGCAAACGAGCTCTGTTCTTCTGTCTACAGCACACTCAGGGCCACTGCAAAGCCTCAGCTTTTTGTCTCATAAGACCCCAGTCATCTGAGGGAGGCTGTCTCCAGGCGGACCCTGTCCATCTAAGTGGCAGACTGCATCACCTTCACCCATAACCAGGGTGGGTTGCCATTGGAGAGCCAAGTAACAGCGCATAATGTCAGGGCTATGACAACTTCAGTTGCAAGCCTTCACTCTGTTCCCATGGCGGACATCTGCCGGGCCACCACCTGGTCTTTGGTCCACACTTTTGCAGCTCACTACTGACTGGAGAGGGAGTCCTGACGGGACAGTGCCTTGGGCAGGCCATACTCCGTAATCTGTTTGGGATTTAGGCAACTCCTGCCCTCCAATCCTTTTTGTTCAACTACCGGAGCCATGGTACTCCCTGGACACTGGAGTACTCAGTCTCTCCTCAGATTCGCTTGCGGCTGCTCACGGTTGGGCCATGTTTTTTCTACAGGTTCTCTGTAACCTGTAGCTAGGGAGTCCCATATGGGAGGACTGACTTCCTGCTTGTTCCACGAGAAAGCATAGTTACTCACCTGTAACAAGTATTTTCGAGGGACAGCAGGAATCAGTCCTCACAATCCTCCCTCCTTCCCTCTGAGTTGCTGTAATTTTGCCATCTTTTTTTGTCGGCTCTAGCTATGTCATCTGACTGACCAAGCTGGCACCCTTGGGCGTGAAGGGGACCACGCATGCGTGGTGGCATCTCCTAAAGGCTTTCTTTGAAAGCTGGAGAGATGCTCCGCGAGGGCTCCGTCGGCGTTGACGTCACCCATATGTGAGGACTGATTCCTGCTGTCCCTGGAAAACACCTGTTACAGGTGAGTAGCTATGCTTTTTTTCCACCTTGGATGTATTGCACACTCAGAATTCTCATCGATTAATCACATGGACCATACTGGTCTTTATCTGCCATCATTTACTATGTTATGTTACCAAGAGAGCTTATTTTTTGCCTGTGGAGAAATGCATAGTACAAAGGGCTCTAAAGTAATACAATGTATAGCAACTGCATTGTCAAATCTTCATACAACTTACCACACATATTTTAACAGTATGATTTTTACATTAAAAGAGGAAGTGTTTGTTGGTAACATATACTTAGATGTCCTAATCAAAGTATATTATACACAACATGATTCTTCATGCAATGCCAGGATCAAGAGTGGCAGATGCTCTATTGCAAGGGTTCCCAAACCTGTCTGCTTCCCCAGCCAGTCGGTTTTCAGGATATACACAATGACTATGCATGAGAGATATTTGCATACAATGGAGGCAGTGTATGCAGATCTCTCTCATGCATATTTATTGTGGATATCTTGAAAAACTGACTGGCTGGGAGGCAGGTTTGGGAACCCCTGCTCTACTGGAATACAAGGTGCCTCACTTTGATTTATCAGTACTAGTTCTAAAATTTCAAATTTTGGTAAAAAATAATTGGAGAAAATAACCAGCATTTTTTTTGGCCACTGTTGAGTTAATTACCTAAATCTAATCAAAATCCACTTCCTTTTATTTTGAACTTCCTGTAATGGAGTTACAATTGAAGATTCACATATTGATGTACTTTCAATCTGTCTTAAAATGAGCAAAAATCAGATAGTAATATGATAAACTGGATATTTTCAGGATGGAGTAATGGTAGAGGGTGGTTAGGGCTAAACGATGAAACTGAATGGCCTTAAGAATATGAAAAATAGTATTTGTATAGTTCAGTGGTTCTCAACTCAATGTTCAGGACACACCTAGCCAGTCAAGTTTTCAGGATAACCACAATGAATATACACAAGAGAGGTCTGCGTGCACTGCCTCCATTGTATGCAGATCTCTATCATGCATATTCATTGTGGCTATCCTGAAAACATGACTGGCTAGGTGTGTTCCAAGGACTGGGTATAGCTAGATATTTTTTATAATCAACAGAATTATGTGTGTCCTTTATTTTACAGCATTTGAAGCAACAGCAGGAAGGTCTAAGTCATTTGATTGGCATCATCAAGGATGACCTGGAAGATATAAAGCTGATAGAGCAAGGTCTGAATGAGAGCGTGCATATTAGAGGAGGGATCTTCAGTTGACAGTTACCTCCTGCGTATTGTCTACATCCAGAATATAACCACAGACCTCGCACCCACAATTTTGGACTTCCTCTTAAGTCATAAGAAAATGGTGAAAACATTCTTGTGCATTCTCTGACACATTCACTATCATTGGGAATGTTCGTTGGTTAGTTTGTGTTGGCTAATACAGCAGTCTGGGCTTCAAAAATTACAAATTAGCCATCTTTATGCTGTGAAAAGTGTACTTATGCCCATTGTTTTTAATTGTATGTTCGTGGCTGGAAAAGCCATAGTGCACTGATTAGTTGCTTTTTTGCAACTAATAAAATGTTACTAGAACACTGTTTTAAACCGTACATGTCTGGCTTGAAGAATAATCTTTTCTTTCTAACACAACCTGAAATCATAAAAAACAACTGGATGCTGTAAACTTTAACTTTTCAATTTAAACATAAACTGAGTATGTTATTCCATAGGCCTTAATTGTTCTGTTCTGATTTGAAACACCTTTCTTTGTTAGGAGTAAAAATCCCAGAGATACTGACTTTTTGTGCCTTGGGAGTTGAGCACTTTGAAAGACATTTTATATCATTTTTATCTTGGATTACACTCAAAACTCCCCTGGCCTATTCACATAATGGAGAACAAAAGTTGCACAGTTTTTGGCAAATTGTTGCATTATTTTGGCTGTTTTATCTCTGAAATAAGATGAACATATCTTGTAATAAAACATGTTTTGTAATAGTTTATATGTATTGTTTCATTCTGCTGCTGTTTTCCTGTCTATAAGAAAAGGCTACTTACATTTGATTTGAAATGGTCCAAAACACCTTTATCTAGCAACAAGATCCAGAAATCCTATCTGTATGTAATCTAGAGGTATTCCTTGGAGTGGGAATTTCTTTTCATAACTTCAAATCACAATAAGATCTTAAATATCAAGGGGGAAAATGAAAACTCCTGATATGAGCAGGAACTTTGCCATTTATCCCCAATTTTTGAGATCTTATTGCAGTAATCTAAGATCCCAATCCCACAATTCCTGTCCATCGAAAGGTCCTTGGATTACAGAAAGGGTTTAAAATGATTCTAGATCACTTTTTTCTACCCTTTCTTAACTAGCCCTGGATTTTGGTGGAAATTGTTTTCAGATTATGGCTTGTTTTGGCAAAACTAAAGAGTCATGGGATAGGAGGCAGTGTACTATTGTGGATCAGGAACTGGTTAAAAGATAGAAAGCAGAGGGTAGGGCTAAATGGCCAATTTTCCCAATGGAGAAAGATGAATAGTAGTGTACCCCAGGGATCTGTGCTGGGTCCGCTGCTTTTTGACATATTCATAAATGACCTAGAAAGTGGAATAACGAGTGAGGTTATCAAATTTGCAGATGAGACAAAACTATTTAAAGTTGTTAAAACCCAAGAGGATTGTGAAAAATTGCAAGAGGATCTTGATAAATTGGAAAACTGGGCATCAAAATGGCAGATGAAATTCAATGTGGACAAGTGCAAGGTTATGCACCTAGGGAAGAACAACCCAAACTATGGTTACACGATGCAAGGTTCCACATTAGGAACCACCACCCAGGAAAAAGATTTAGGTGTCATTGTGGATACCATGTTAAAACCCTCGGCTCAGTGTGCAGCGGCGGCCAAGAGAGCAAATAGAATGCTAGGTATGATAAGGAAAGGAATGGAAAATAAAACAAAAGATATTATAATGCCTCTATATCGTTCCATGGTGAGACCACACCTTGAATATTGTGTGCAATTCTGGTCGCCGTATCTTAAAAAGGATATAGCGATTTTAGAAAAGGTTCAGAGAAGAGCCACCAAAATGGTAAAGGGGATGGAAGGATACTCCTATGAAGAAAGGCTAAAAAGGTTAGGGCTCTTTAACCTGGAAAAGAGATGGCTGAGGGGAGATATGATAGAAGTCTATAAATTAATGAACGGAGTGGAACGGGTAAACGTAGATCGATTGTTTACGTTATCAGAATATAGAAAGACTAGGGGACATGCAATGAAGCTACAGGGTAAACTAAGACTAATAAAAGAAAATATTTTTTCACTCAACGTGTAATCAAACTCTGGAATTTGTTACCGGAGGATGTAGTAAAGGCTGTTAGTGTAGCTGGGTTTAAAAAAAGTTTGGACAAGTTCCTGGAGGAAAGGTCCATAAACCATTATTAAGAAGTGACTGAAGATATCAGTGCTTGACCCAGTACAAGCATTGTGGAACTTGTCTCTTGGGGAAACTGCTAGGTACATATGACCTAGATTGGCCACTGTTGGAAACAGAATACTGGGCTTGATGGACCTTGGTCTGACCCAATATGGCATATCTTATGTTCTTATGTTATGTTCTTATATGAAAAGATTGCCTTGTAGAGCTTCTCACTATGTAACAAGTAAGACATTGCAAGATAAAATCACTGGTTGTCATTTCCACTTCTAGTCCATGTCTAATCCACCTACCAAGTACAATATCCCCTGAAAGGATTTACATATAGGAAATATGAATCTTCCAGTTAGGTTGACTGAATAGGTATAATATGTTTGGTGATTCATTTTGGATGTGAGATGGAATAGTTTATGTATGCCCATAAGATTTCTCCATGTATGTCTAGAACAAAATTCTTTCATGAATATAGCCTTCAATTGTGAGTTCAGTAGCCGCAAAGTATGCTGATGAATGTATACATTCAGAGGGGGGAGGCCAAGGTAAAACCAAAAGTAAAAGCAGACTCAGTGGGCAACATAAGGAAAAAAGGACTGAGCTATGCAACATTATACAAATAATTGTGCTTTATTAGGGTGCTAGACCAGTCTAGACAAGTGGGTTATGTTCCCCTATCTAACAGATTGGTGGAGACAAAGAACCAATGAAAAGCCCAGGTTTCAATGACGTCACTCCCATGCCTCTATCCAGCTCAGCCACCAGAAGTCCCTTCAGTATTTCTTTGTCTCCAGCAGATGGTGGATGGATTTTCTTCTCTCTCTAGAAAATCTGAACAATTGAAAGGAAAAGATTGATTTCGCGCATGAACAACCACCTTGAAGGGTGACTCTCTCACTTGAGCATGATATGGGAGGCTCTACTAGACTGCAGTCTTTTTGGCAGCCATAAGAGGAGGAAAAATTGGTTCAGCTCCACGCCCTTATCATGATAAGGGCCTGTTGAGCAGCCACAAATTGGAAGGATCTGGAGGAGTACAGCAGCCTCACGCAACCTCTGTATCCCCTCCCTCCCCCTGCTCTCTCCCGAAGTTTGCAGAAGGCTCTCAGAGAGATCTGCCTGCCAGTTACCTTTCACACAGTGCTGCTGAAAAATAAACCCAGCCAGTGTTGCAATTTCAGGGGAGTTGAGCAGAGCCCAGCACAAATACTATCCCCGGGGCTCTCAGGAGGGTGAATACCAAGGCTTGACCTTGTCATTGTCCTTATCAGAGGCTCCCGGTTCCATCTCTGAGGGACTCAATTCAGGGTGAACGGCTAGCGACTGTTGGTGCTGTATGGGGGTTTCCCAACGTTTTCTGCATACGTTACTAACATTTTTGCCTATTGTGCACCTGGGAGTCGCGCAGACCTAACACTTTTAATGCACGTTCTGTAAAAGCTATTAACGCGGGCTTGCAGGCCGATGCAGTCTTAACATGTGCTCTGGTGATATTTACCCTAACTCTGTTTGTCTTCTTGCAGGAAACGTTGTTTGACCTGTGGCAAGCGAGGAGCCTCTTCCTTGAATTCTGGACTCTGCCTTTCCAGTATGGCAGCTTCTGAGTCACCCCTGGAGGGCATGCTTTCCCCATCTCAGCTGGGGAATACAGTTAGTCCACCCTTACTTGTTCAGGGCAGGAGTTACAGGTTGGTGCTAAGGGTAAGTATGCTCAGCTGGCCGGGGGCTCCGGTGACCATGCTGCGAGCTTCTAGTCATCCTCTAGGGGGTCTGTAGCAGCTATGCCCCCTGGTGTTGGGGAGCTTTTTTTGAAAGGAGAGCTTCTGGAGTCCGACTTGTCCTCCCTGGATTATTTTCCTTTTTGCAGTAGGCCTGGTCCTTCTGGTGTGGAACTTCAGACCCTGAAGCCGCTGGGTGCCCCTGGATGCAGTCTTGTTCCGGGCAAACTGGAAGCAGAAGCCCTGTTAGATTGCCTTTGGCTAAGCATCCCCAGTGCAGGACACTCCCTAAAGAGGAGGAACACTTGAGAGCTGCCTAAGACATTGACTGTGCCTTGGACCCAGATGAATCGGTATTGGGCTTTGATATGAAGGAGGACCTCCTATCACTTTCAGAAGACAATGAAGAGGCCGGTGTGATCTGCCTGTTCCAGAAGGAAGAACTGGCAGCGTTGATTTCCACTGTCTTATCTGCCTTGAACTTGACAGGTGCTTCTGGCACAGAGCAGGAGCCAAAAGTACACCCACTTCTTCAAGGGGTATTGAAGTCCACTACTATCTTCCCGTTCCCAGAGGTGATCAAAGATATGATCTGATCTGAGTGGGACTCACCCGACTCCCTGCCTAAAGGGTTAAGGGTCTATAAGAAGATCTACACTCTCCCAAAAGAGGAGCGCAGTGAGTGGTTTGACATTCCCAAGGTGGATAAACAGATCACAGTGGTTACCAGACGGACCACCATTCCCATGGAAGGCGGATAGGCCTTAAAGGATGTTCTGGATGCAAGGTTGATTCCTTGCTGAAGAGCCCGTTTGCCATGGTGGTGGCTGTTCTACAGCTGGGGGTATGCACCAGCTTGACTTCTCAAGCCCTGCTCCAGTAGATTCAGAATCTTCTAACTGATGATGCTACTTCTCTCTTGAGTTGGCTACAGCCTTCTTTTCTGATGCAATGTATGACCTGGTGGCCAGGGATGCTGCCCTGACTACCATGTCACGATATTGGATTTGCTCCATCACTGGGTGGTGGACACATCCTTCAAAGTCTGGTTGATTCAACTAGCCTTTAAGGGGAAGCTCCTGTTTGGAACAGATTTGAAGAAACTGGTGAAGGACCTAAATGAGACAAAACCTTACCACCTCCCGGAAGACAGGTCCAGGAGGCCCTTGAAGCGGGTGAGTGCCCCTTTCTCGTCAATCTTTGCATGACCAGCCAGGGTGCACTAGCCAGATTCCTGGGGGTCTCGGAACTATCATCATTACTGACCTGGAAAACCTCTCTTCTCTGGGAACAAGCAGGAAGTCAATCCTCACATATGGGTGATGTCGGCGCCGACAGAGCCCTCGTGCGGAGCAAATCCCCAGCTTTCAGAGAAAGCCTTTGGGAGTTGCCATCACGCATGCACGGTCCCCTTCCCACCCAAGGGTGCCATCTTGCTCAGTCTCCTTTTTTCCATGGAGCCCTTCGGGCGTAGTCCTTGTGTCCCCGTAAAAAAGTTGATTTTTTTTTTTTGTCTCTTTCTCGACCAGTCGACACTGGTACATCTTCCTGCCTTCGACTCGGTACGTCGGTATCAAGTCCGTCTCGATTTTTCGGTTTTTGTCCTTCGTGACTGGCATTCGTGCCTTTTTCTCTTTTTCACTAGCAGTCCGAGTCTTCGACCTTGCAGGGGCCCTTTTTCTCCTGATGGCTGCCAGCGGGTTTAAAAAATGCAATCGGTGTGGGAAGCTGATGTCTCTCACCGATACGCATGACTACTGTCTCCGGTGCCTCGGGCCCGACCATGACATGTCGCTCTGTGGCCCGTGCAGGAAAATCTCCTTGAAGGCCCTGAAGAGCCGCCAGCAGCAGCATGATGGGATTTTTTCCATGTCTGCTCCAAGAGCCAGGACCTCATCTGAGGTCTCCACATCTCGGGGGGAGTTCTCCGAGCCCCAGCAGCATCGAGGTTCCTCGGAAAGGGGTTCTCCCTCGAGGGAACACAAGAGGAAGAAAAAAATCCTTGAAGGCGGCGTCTCTGGATGGCTCTGAGCGAACCAGCTCCTCCTGGGGCCGTTCGCGGAGCCCCGAGCACCAGCCAGGATCTTCGGAGACGGAGCGCCCGACGAAGATGCCTCATTGAGAATTGGAGCAGCCGAGGCAAGTACCAACTGTCCTCATAGAGGACTTCCCCCCCCCCCCCCCGGGGAAACCGGCATCGGGCCTGACCGCATCGGGGCCTGAGCCGGTGGCTGCAGAGCCTTCTGGAATCGAGTCCAGAATGGCGGCCTTGGAGTGCAGTTTTACTGCCTTCATGGACAGCAGCGGGCGCTGATAGCCGGCCTGTCTGGTTCCTCCGCCCCAACCACCGGGCCCTTGATGTCTAAGTCGACCCCGGAGGCTGAGCTGATCCTTGTCGGTCCTCAGCCGAGGTCTCTCTCGGCCTCCTGTTCGGGACGGAGGTCGTTGCCGTCAAGCCTGCCGGTGTCGGGGCGGTCAACGCCGGGACCCTCGATGCCTGAGGAGGCTGCCGATTCCTCCTCGGAGGCGTCGGCGTGGGAAACAGAGGATGAGTCATCCCCGGATACCCGCCGGCACAGGGATGTACCATCTGATTCCCCGGTATCCGAGCCTTGGAGAATGTCCCCCCCCAGAGGACATGAGGTTCTTGGGCTTCGTGCGGGACATGTCCAAGGTGTTGGCATTCCCCACAGAGTCCAAGGAGGATCCTCGAGCCAACGAGCTTGAAATCCTACAGTATGAGGCCCCCCCCTTGGGAGGCCCTTACTGTAGCCGTGCCTCCGATCCTGGAGCGACTGATGCTCCGCATGTGGGAGACCACGGCATCGATGCCGGTGATCAGCAAATGGCTCGACTCGATGTATCGAGTCCGCCGGAGCCCTGGGTTTCAGAAGTCGCAGCTGCCGCACAACTCCATGGTTGTGGAATCGGCCATACGCCGGCTGAAGAGCCAGAAGACGCACTCTTCAGTGCCCCCCCCCCCCCCCAGTAGGGAGGCCCGCAACCTGGATGCCCTCGGCAGAAAATGCTTCCAGGGTTCAATGCTGACTTTTCGGATCCAGGCCTATCTGCTGAACATGGGCATGTACCTGAGGGACCTGGCGAAGGAACTCACCAGGTTCTTGGCTGGTCTCTCCAAGGAACCCTTGCAGTGCTTCAAGGGCCTGTCTAAAGCCGTCCGTGAGTGCTCAAAGTTTGTCTCATGTGGCCTATGACAGGTTCAAGTCGGCAGCCCGGATAGCCGCAGCTGGAATCAGTGCACACCGCCAGGCATGGCTGCAGTCGTCGGACCTCGAACAGTGGGTTCAGGACAAGTTGGTTGATGTCCCATGCCAGGGGGAGAATCTCTTTGGCAAACCCATGACTGTCAAGGCCGCAGAATTGGAGACCGAATACATGACGAGGACACGGTTCTCCAAGAAGACCTCTGCCCCCTCTCGCTAGAAGGGCTCGGGTAAAAAGCCCTTTTACCCGAGGAAGGGTGCTGCTTACCAAAGCTACCCCCATTTTCAGGCCTCCCCGACTCCCCAACAGGGGCAGCAAGCCAAGGGACAGGGGCATGGCCCACATAAGCAGAAAAACACCAGTCACCGGCTCCGACCCAGCCTGGCAGTGGCTTTTGACTCCTACAGCACGGCCACTCTTCCCACAGGGGAAAGGCAGATCACAGGCTTGTTCTGTATGCCCACAGGTGGACAGCCATTACCACTGATGCCTCGGCCTTGCAGGTAGTCCAAGAGGGCTGTCTTCACCTGGCCCAGGTGCCTCCTCATTATTTTCCAGGAGAGCCTCTCAGGTCTCCCCTTCACCGGGACCTTCTTCTGAAGGAGTTAGCAGGTCATCTCGAGGATCAGGCAGTAGAACCGGTGCCCCACAACTTGCAGGGAAGGGGCTTCTATCCAGGTACTTTCTGGTGCCAAAAAGGACAGGAGGCCTCAGAGCCATCCTCGACCTATGCAACCTCAACAAATTCCTGGTGAGGGAGAAGTTCAAGATGCTCTCCATTGGAATATTGCTGCCTTGCCTCCGCCAGGGAGACTGACTATGCTCCTTAGACCTGAAAGATGCATATACACAAATCCTGATACACCCGAACCACAGGCAATATCTATGCTTTGTGGTAGGGGGCAATCACTACCAGTACAGGGTACTTCCTTTCGGCCTTGCCTCGGCCCCCAGGGTGTTCACAAAGTGCCTGGCTGTGGTTGCCGCCTTTCTAAAGCTACAAGGGGGTCTTTGTATTCCCCTACCTTGACAACTGGCTCATCAGAGGTTCCAAGGCCACCGAGGCCCAGCAGGTCACAACTCTCACCATCCAGGTGCTGCAGCACCTAGGATTTATGATCAACTACCCCAGGTCCAGCCTCATAAGAACATAAGATATGCCATACTGGGTCAGACCAAGGTCCATCAAGCCCAGTATCCTGTTTCCAACAGTGGCCAATCTAGGTCATATGTACCTAGCAGTTTCCCCAAAAGACACAGGTTCCACAATGCTTGTATTGGTCAAGCATTGATATCCTGGGTCCCTTCTTGATAATGGTTTATGGACCTTTCCTCCAAAAACTTATCCAAACCTTTTTTAAACCCAGCTACATTCACAGCCTTTACTACATCCTCCGGTAACAAATTCCAGAGTTTGATGACACGTTGAGTGAAAAAATATTTTCTTTTATTAGTCTTAAATAGTTTATCCTGTAGCTTCATTGCATGTCCCCTAGTCTTTCTATATTCTGATAACGTAAACAATCGATCTATGTTTACCCGTTCCACTCCATTCATTAATTAATAGACTTCTATCATATCTCCCCTCAGCCGTCTCTTTTCCAGGTTAAAGAGCCCTAACCTTTTTAGCCTTTCTTCATAGAGGGGGTATCCTTCCATTCCCTTTACCATTTTGGTGGCTCTTCTCTGAACCTTTTCTAAAAACGCTATATCCTTTTTAAGATACAGCGACCAGAATTGCACACAATATTCAAGGTGCAGTCTCACCATGGAACCGATATAGAGGCATCATAATATCCTTTGTTTTATTTTCCATTCCTTACCTTATGATACGTAGCATTCTATTTGCTCTCTTGGCCGCGGCTGCACACTGGGCTGAGGGTTTTAACATGTTATCCACAATGACGCCTAAATCTTTTTCCTGGGTGTTGGTTCCTAATTTGTAACCTTGCATCATGTAACCATAGTTTGGGTTGTTCTTCCCTAGGTGCATAACTTTGCAGTTGTCCACATTAAATTTCATCTGCTATTTTGTTGCCCAGTCTTCCAATTTATCAAGATCTTCTTGCAATTTTCCACAATCCTCTTGTGTTTTAACAACTTTAAATAGTTTTATATCATCTGCAAATTTGATAACCTCACTCATTATTCCCTTTTCCAGGTCATTTATGAATATGTCAAAAAGCAGTGGACCCAGCACAGATCCCTGGGGTACACCACTATTTACCTTTCTCCATTGGGAAAATTGGCCATTTAGCCCTACCCTCTGCTTTCTATCTTTTAACCAGTTCCTGATCCACAATAGTACACTGCCTCCTATCCCATGACTCTCTAGTTTTGCCAAAAGTCTCTAATGAGGGACCTTGTCAAAGGCTTTCTGAAAGTCCAAATACACTATATCAACCGACTCACCTTTGTCTACCTGTTTATTCACACCTTCTAAAAAACATAACAGATTAGTAACACAAGATCTTCCTTGTCTAAAGCCATGTTGGCTGTCTCCCATTAGGCCATGACTATCTACATGTTCAGCAATTTTGTTCTTTATGATGGTTTCTACCATTTTTCCCGGTACTGACATCAGGCTCACTGGTCTGTAGTTTCCCGGATCACCCCTGGAACCCTTTTTAAAAATTGGTGTTACGTTCGCCATCTTCCAATCTTCAGGTATTACATATGATTTTAATGATAGTTCACAGATTACTAATAGCAGGTCTGCAATCTCACATTTCAGTTCTTTCAACACTCTTGGATGTATATCATCTGGCCTAGGTGATTGCTACTCCTTAGTTTATCTAATAGTTGTAATACATCTTCCTGATGTATCGATATTTCCTTCAATTCTTCCGCACCTTTAAATACCACTTCAGTCATGGGTAACATCCCTACATCTTCCTCAGTAAAGACCGAAGCAAAGAATTCATTCAGTCTCTCTGCTATCGCCTTGTCGCCTCTTAGTGCCTCTTTAACCCCTCTATCATCTAATGGACCAATTGACTCTCTCACAGGTTTTTTGCTACGAATGTACTTAAAAAAATGTTTATTACGTGTTTTTGCTTCCGCAACAAGCTTCTTCTCAAATTCTCCCTTTGCGTGCCTTATCAATGACACTTATTAAGAAAGGGCTGCTACTCAGTACCCTGTCCTGTGCTTCTGAGGTAAGCTGTGACCAACTTCCTGGGTGATTAACAGTCTTCGTTTGGATAGAAGGAGTCTTTCAAAATGGCCTTTTGACCTGCCACCTGGCGTTATCTCCTATTGAAAATGTTTCACAGATTTCTTGTCCCCTAGGTAGAAGGCCTCTGTATAAAGGTCCCTAGAAGACTTTATTTGTTGCTCAAAGAATACTGACCCAGTTTTGCCTTTTATGCTAAGTTATATTCTGATTTGATTTAAATTAAAGCTCTTTGCTGCTGCTAGGCTCTGACTTATTATGAAATTTAAACTAGAAGCTCTCTGCTGGGTTCTAAATTTAACCAGAAAGCTCTCTTCTGTATTTTAAATTTTTCTCCAAGACCAAGCAGGAAGTCAGTACTCACATATGGGTGACGTCAGCGCCGATGGAGCCCCCGTGCGGAGCATTTCCCCAGCTTTCAAGGAAAGCCTTTGGGAATGCAGCACGCATGCGCGGTCCTCTTCCCGCCCAAGGCTGCCATCTTGCTTAGTCTTTCTTTTTACGCGGAGCCCAACGGACGTGAGTTCGTGTCACCTGGGAAAAGTAGATTTTCTTCGGCTATTTTGGCTTTTTTCTGTTCCGGTTCGACACCGCTTCCCCTGCCCGCCTGGGCTCGGTACACCAGTATCAAGTCCGGAGTTTTGATTTTCGGATTTTGTCCTTCGTGACTAGCATTCGCGCTCTTTTTGTGTTTTCACTGACAGCCGGGTCTTTTGACCTTGCAGGGGCCCTTTTTCCCCCAATAGCAGCCAGTGGGTTCAAAAAGTGTGATCGATGCAAGAAACTTATGTCTCTCACTGACACACATGACTGCTGCCTCCGTTGCCTCGGGCCCGACCATGACCCGCTGGCTTGTGGCCCATGCGGTAAAATGTCGTCGAAGGCGCTTCGGAGCCGTCAGAATCAATGTGAGAGAATATTCTCTGACTCCGCATCCGACCGGGCCCGGACGTCGTCAGAGGCCTCGACATTTCGTGAGTCTGACCCCGAGCGCCGTCGGGGTTCCTCTGAGAGGGAGTCTCCCACCCAGGAGCACAGAAGGAAGAAGAAGCTTGCAAGGGCTGCGTCGGTGGAGGCTCCTGGATCCTCGAGGGCCAGGTTGCATAGCCCTGACCGCCGCCCCAGGCTCTCGGAGTCGGAGAGGCTGTCAAAGTTACTTCGTGTGGAGCCGGAGTCCCCGAGTCACGTAAGTGCAGTTGTCCTCATGGACTCTCCGGGGGAGCCAATGTCGGGGCCGACGACGTAGGGCCCAAGTCGGGGGCTGCTGAGTCTCCTGAGCTTGGACTCAGGTTGACGGCCTTGGAGAGCCGCTTGGCTGCCTTCATGGAACAGCAGCGGGTGCTGATCGCTAGTCTGACCGGTGCATCTGCCCCGACCACCGGGATCTCAACGACCGAGCCGATCCTCGAGTCAATGAAGTCTCGAGTCGATGCTCGGTCAAGGTCCCCCTCGACCTCCCGTGCGGGGCCGAGGTCGTCGACGCCAATACTCTCGGCATTGGGATGGGTGGTACCAAGGCCCACACGGCCGTAACCACTCGATTCCTCTTCGGAGGAGTCGGAGTGGGAGACGGAGGAGGAGGAGTCCCTGGACACCTTCCGGACCCAGTGCGTCCCTTCGGACTCACCGGAGTCCAAGCCTCGGAGACGGTCCCCCCCCCCCCCACCCCCGAAGGATACCCGGTTCTAGGACTTTGTGAGAGACATGACCAAAGCCTTGGCCTTCCCTGCGGATGCTGAGGAGGAGCCTCGAGCCGAAGAGCTCGATGACCTCCAGTATGACTTTCCTCCAAAGGAAGCCTTTACTGTACTGTTTCCTCCGATGCTGGAACGGCTGCTCTTCCGTATGTGGGAGGCACCGGCCTTGGCGCCGGTTCTTAGCAAACTGGTTGATTCCATTTATCGAGTCCGTAAGAGCCCTGGGTTCCAAAAGGCGCAGGTACCGCACCACTCCATGGTTGTGGAATCGACCATGCACCATCTGAAGAGTTAGAAGAAGCACTTCTCGGTGCCCCCCGGCCGGGAGGCCCAGAGGCCCGGAACCTGGATGCCCTCGGTAGAAAGTGCTTCCAGGGCTCTATGCTGTCTTGCCGTGTCCAGACCTACCAGTTGTACATGGGCATGTACCTACGAGACCTGGCAAAGGAGATTGCCGGGTTCTCAGCTGGCCTCTCCGAGGAACCTTTGCAGAGGTTCAAGGCTTTGTCAGCAGGGATTCGAGAGTGCTCAAAGTTTATCTCTCGAGCAGCCCATGATGGCTTTGAGGCTTCGGCCTGGGTAGCCGCGGCTGGCATCAGTGCACGCCGTCAGGCCGGGTTACAGGCATCAGACCTGGAGCCATGGGTGCAGGACAAGTTGGTCAAGGTCCCTTGCCGAGGTGAAAACCTCTTTGGTAAGCCCATGACTGAAAAGGCTGCGGAAATCGAGACTGAGACTCTCACCAGGACAAGGCTGTCTAGGAAGACTTCTGCCCCTTCTCAGAAGAAGAAGGGCTCGGGAAAGAAGCCCTTTTTCCCGAGGAAGGGTGCTGCCTACAAATCCTGCCCTCAATATCAGGCCTCTCCAGCTCCCCAACAGGGCCAGCAGGCCAAGGGACAGGGGCATGGGCCCCATAGGCAGAAGACCCCCAAGCTGCCAGCTCTGGCTCCTGCACAGCAGGGAGCGGGGTTTTGCCTCCCACAGCATAGGCTCTTCTCCACAGCTGTCTCCACTCAGCACAGGAGGTCGGCTGACCCTGTACATGCCTACAGGTGGCCAGCCATCCCAGGGGATACCTGGGTCCTCAGCATAGTCCAGAAGGGCTACATGCTCCACTTCCACCAGCTACCCCCTCCTACTTTCCAGGGGAGCCTCCAAGACTCCCTCTGCACAGAAACCTCCTCAGTCAGGAGTTGGCAAGTCTTCTTAAGGAACAGGCAGTGGAACCGGTGCCTCACCACCTGGAAGGGCAAGGCTTCTATTCCAGGTACTTCCTGGTACCAAAAAGAACAGGAGGCCTCCGGCTTATATTAGACTTGCGAAACCTAAACAAGTTTCTATAGAGGGAAAAATTCAAGATGCTTACCCTTGGGATACTGCTGCCCTACCTCCAGCAGGGAGACCGGCTATGCTCCTTAGACCTAAAGGATGCTTATTCTCACATCCTCATTCATCCAGACCACCGACAATATGTCAGATTTGTGGTGGGAGGAAACCATTTTCAGTACAGGGTACTTCCCTTTGGCCCAACTTCCGCCCCCAGGATTTTCACCAAATGCCTGGCGGTGGTGGCGGCCTATCTCAGAAATCAGGGAATTTTTGTCTTCCCATACCTGGACGACTGGCTCATCAGGGGCCAGTCTATCCAGGAGGCCATACATGCCATGCTTCGCATTGTCTCTCTTCTTCAGCATCTGGGATTTGTCATAAACTACGCAAAGTCCACTTTGCTCCCCTCACAGAACCTAGAGTTTATAGGGGCAAGATTAGACACCCTGCAGGCAAGAGCTTACTTGCCCGAGGACAGGGCCCACAGACTGATGGACTTGGCCAACCAGTTCCACAACAATTCTCAGGTCTCTGCCAGACACTTTCTGAGGCTCCTGGGCCTCATGGGATCCATGGTACATGTGACGCCGAATGCCCGTCTGCACATGCGGGCTGCTCAGTGGTGCCTCAGAGCTCAGTGGGCGCAGGCCACAGGCGACCTCCAAGACAGAGTAAAGGTGTCCAAACCACTTTTGGACACCCTGCAGTGGTGGCTACATCTCCCAAACCTTCTCAGGGGGGTACCTTTTCAGACCCCAGCACACACAAGGGTGCTGACGACCGATGCTTTCTTGAAGGGCTGGCGTGCACATTGCTAGGGCACGTGCATTCAAGGCCTCTGGTCTCCTCGGGAGCCTACACAGCAGATCAGTCTTCTGGAGCTGCGAGAAATCCGCTTGGCTCTACAGACTTTTTCTCATGCCCTCTCTCACCATTCTGTCTTAGAACATTGCTACCTGATTGTCTGTCTGAACTATGTGAACAAGCAAGGGAGCACAGGGTGCAGGCTCCTATGTCAGGAGGTGCAGGCCCTTTGCTCCTTTGCAGTCAAACAAGGCATGTTTCTCAAAGCAGTTTATCTACTGGGTCAGGAGAACTTCTTAGCAGACAAGCTAAGCAGGATTCTCCAGCCCCACGAATGGCAGTTGAATCCATTGGTGGTCCAGCAGATCTTTCTACGATGGGGACTTCCATCCATCGATATTTTTGCCAATCCACTGAACCGTCAGCTGCCCAGGTTTTGCTCCAGACAGCCGCATCCCCTGAGAATGGCAGCAGATGCTTTTCTGATCTCTTGGTCTACAGTCCTTCTGTATGCATTTCCTCCCACGCCCCTGGTGGCCCGAACTCTGTTCAAGATCCTCCGGGACAAAGTCTCAGTGATTCTGGTAGCCCCCAGATGGCCGAGGCAACCGTGGTTTCCACTTCTGCTACTGTTGGGGGTGGAAACTCCTTTCACTCTGGGGTTGCAACACGATCTCCTGTCTCAAGATCAGGTTTCCCTTCTGCACCCCAATCTCAGGTCCCTCAATCTGATGGCCTGGCTGCTGAAAGGATAGTGCTAGCTCCCTTGCTTCTACCTAAGGAGGTTGAAGAGGTGGTTTTGGCCTCTTGGAGGCAGTCCACCAGAAAGTCCTATGCCCTCAAGTGGCGTAGGTTCACAATATGGTGTTCTCAGCGCAATGAAGATCCTTTCTCATGTCTTTGGCCAGTAGTACTGCAGTATCTTCTTCACCTGTCAGACCTAGGCCTTAAATCTAACTCTGTTCGGGTCCACCTTAGTGCTCTATCAGCGCACCACTCACCGGTGCAGGGACATTCTCTGTCGGTTCACCCCTTGGTGTCCCGCTTCCTCAGAGGTCTGCTTCTTCTCAAGCCTCCGGTTCGTCCACCGGCGACTGAGTGGGATTTGAATGTGGTCTTGCAGCAACTTACTCACCCACCGTTTGAGCCGATGGCTACTTGCCATTTGCGCTTCCTTTCTTGGAAAGTGCGCTTCCTTTCTTGGAAAGTGCTCTTCCTGGTAGCTCTTACCTTGGCCAGGCGTGTGAGTGAACTACAAGCTCTTTCCACCTCAACCAGGAGGTGGTTCTTCCAACCTTCTTTCCCAGACCGCATACCAGCCGGGCTGAAACAGTCTTGCATACCCTGGACTGTAAGAGAGTGCTGTCTTTTTAAATAGAACGTACGCAGGGGCGTCGAAGGGCTACTCAGCTCTTCGTCTCCTTTGACCCTAATAAACTGGGGTTACCTGTCTCCAATCGCACGTTGTCCACTTGGGTAGCAGATTGTATCGCCTGGGCGTACAAGGCAGCCGACCTCCCCTTGCAGGGTCGAGTCACGGCCCACCGTGTCAGGGCAAAAGCCGCATCACTAGGTTATCTCCGCTCTGTTCCATTGGCAGACATCTGCCGGGCAGCTACTTGGTCTTCAAGCCAGACTTTGCAGCCCACTACTGCCTCAAGAGAGAGTCCCGAAGGGACAGTGCTTTCGGACAGGGAGTACTCTGTAATCTCTTTGAGGTTTGGGCAACTCCTACCCTCAGGCCCTTGTGTTGGGCTACCGTATGGAGGTGTTCTCAGAGGATATTCTTATCACGGATGCTGAGGCTCTTGAGAGGGAGCCATTTTTTCAGCTTGGGGTTCCCGGTAACCTAGAGCTGGGGAGTCCCATATGTGAGGACTGACTTCCTGCTTGGTCCTGGAGAAAGAGTAGTTACTCACCTGTAACAGGTGTTCTCCAGGAGCAGCAGGAATCAGTCCTCACAACCATCCCTCCTCCCCTGGAGTTGCAGTCATATACTTCATTTTGTTTTTTGCTGTCTTTTAGCTATGTCATCAGACTGAGAAAGATGGCACCCTTGTGCGGGAAGGGGACCGCGCATGCGCGCTGGATTCCCAAAGGCTTTCCTTGAAAGCTGGGGAAATGCTCCGCACGGTGGCTCCATCGGCGCCGATGTCACCCATATGTGAGGACTGATTCCTGGAGAACACCTGTTACAGGTGAGTAACTACACTAAATTAAAAGTACTTTACTGATACTAGGCCCTGAGTGAGTATTAAATTTAAACTACAAGCTTTCTGCTGGGTATGAAATCTATCCAGAAAGTTCTCTTCTGTGTTTTAAATTTAAAATGCTGCTACTAGGCCCTGACTGATTTAACAAATACACTGGGTTCACAGATTAATCAGCTTTAATCCAAAGAAGTCCCTTCAGAAAAATTCCCCGAAGTATATACTCACAATTGCAGATCTCTCTCCAGAAGTAGCAGTCCACTTTTCTAGCCCTTCAAGACTGAGGCTCACAGAACTCTGGTTGAACTATTTATGCCTGTGCTGCTATGGTAAGCTGTGACCAGCTTCCTGGGTGATTAACAGTCCTTGCTTGGATAGAAGGAGTCTTTCAAAATGTCCTTTTCACCTGCCACCTGGCGTTAACACCTATTGAAAAAGTTTCACAGGTCTCACACCAACTCAGCAGCTGGAGTTCATTGGAGCCAGCCTCGAGACCTATCTGCCTGCAGGCAGGGCAAGTGAATCGCAAGTCTGCAATGTCAGCAAGGCTCTTCCTGCGCCTCCTCGGGCACATGGCTTCCACAGTCCATGTGACCCCGGATGCCCACCTCCACATGCTGACCGCTCAGTGGTGCCTCAGGGACCAGTGGTCTCAGGCCTCAGGATGCCTTCAGGACAGGGTCAAAGTATCCAAACATCTGGTACAGTCCCTAGCTTGGTGACTCCAACCGCATCACTTGGGGGCGGGAATTCCTTTCCGGGTCCCTCTGCACACGAGGATCCTGACCAGAGATGCATCCCTGCTAGGCTGGGGGGCCCATTGTCAGAGTTTCCGTATGCAGGGACTCTGGTCCCCGACCGAAAATGCCCAACAAAGCGATTTCTTGGAACTCTGTGCCATCCGCCTAGCACTAGGAGTTTTCAGGCAGTTCCTGGCCCACGAATCTGTCTTGGTGCAGACAGACAACCAGGTATGTTCTATGTGAACAAACAGGGCGGCACAAGGTCTCGCCTCCTTTGTCAGGAAACCCTGGACCTATGCTCCTTTGCCGCCCGGCATGGTATTCGTCTCTGGGCAGTCTACCTGCCGGGCCAGGACAACTGGCTAACAGACAGGCTAAGCAGGATTCTCCAACCCCACGAATGGCAGCTGGACTGTGGGTTAGCCAGTTGGCTCTTCCAGACCTGGTGGTGGCCGGTGATGGACCTGTTTGCGAGTCTGGACAATCACCAGTTGCCCCTTTTCTGCTCCAGGCAACCCCACCTGCACAGGGTGGCCGCCGATGCATTTCTGATATCATGGTCCGGGGACCTTTTGTATGCGTTTCCCCTGACACCTCTGGTGGCCAAGACACTGTTCAAAGTTCTCCAGGACAGGGCCTCGGTCATCCTTATTGCCCCTCGGTGGCCCAGGCAACCCTGGTTCCCGCTTCTTCTGCAGCTAGCAGTGGAGGCTCCAGTCCCCTTGGGGTCCTCACCAAATCTCCTGTCTCAGGAGGGGGGCTCTCTTCTGCACCCCAATCTCAGCTAACTCAGTTTAATGGCGTGGCTGCTGAAAGGGTAATTCTTACTCCGCTCCTCCTTCCAAAGAATATTGAGGAGGTCTTACTGGCCTCGCGGAGGCCGTCGACCAGACGAGCATACGCCTTGAAGTGGTGTAGGTTTGCGGTATGGTGCAAGGAGCGGAAGGAAGGTCCTTTCTCTTGCCCGGTAGGGGTGGTTCTGCAATACCTTCTCCACCTCTCCAATTTGGGCTTCAAGTCCAACTCTGTCAGGGTGCACCTCAGTACCCTTGCGGCGCATCACTTTTCAGTGGATGAGAAGCCTCTCTCCACCCACCCTTCGGTTCCTGAGCGGCTTACTTCTCTTGAAACCCCCGTTCCGCCCCCCCCCCCCCCCCCAGCGACCGAGTGGGATCTCAATATGGTGTTAGGGCAGCTTACTAGGCCGCCCTTTGAGCCAATGGCTACCTGCCATTTACGCTATCTTGGAAGGTAGTTTTCCTAGTGGCACTCACATCCGCCCGGCGGGTGAGTGAGCTCCAGGCCCTAGTGTCGGAAAGACCCTATACCAGGTTCTATAGGAACCGGGTGGTGCTTCACACGCACCCCAAGTTCCTTCCGAAAGTGGTCTCCTCATTCCACCTCAACCAGGAGGTGGTTCTGCCGGTCTTTTTTCCCAGGCCACATGCCAGTCGGGCAGTCGGTTCTGCATACCCTGGACTGTAAGAGGGCGTTGACCTGCTATATCCAGTGTACGCAGCTGCATCGGAAGGCTTCTCAGCTTTTTTTTTCTTATAACCCCAGTAAGTTGGGGGGGGGCGGTATCTAAGCATACGCTGTCCACCTGGGTGGCGTTGCCTGGGCATACAGGGCAGCCGAGCTTCCTATGGTGGGTCGTGTAACGGCCCTTAGGGTCAGGGCCATGGCGGCATCAGTGGCTCATTTGCGCTCTGTTCCTTTGGCGGACATCTGCCGGTCTGCCACCTGGTCTTCGAGTCAGACTTTCACAACCCATACTGCCTGGACAGGGAGTCCCGGTGGGACAGTGCCTTTGGCCAGGCTGTACTCCGTAACCTTTTCGAGTTCTAGGCAACTTCTGCCCTCCGACCCTTCTGTGTTCAGGCTACCGGAGTGCTTTCCCTTAGTTTACATTGCTATTGCGGCTGCTTGCGGCTCTCATAGAGGGAGCCTTTTATTAGTTATGGGTTATCGGTAGCCTATAGCTGGGGAGTCCCATATGTGAGGACTGACTTCCTGCTTGTTCCCAGAGAAAGCGTAGTTACTCACCTGTAGCAGGTGTTCTCCGGGGACAGCAGGAATCAGTCCTCATGACCCTCCCTCCTCCCCTTGGAGTTGCAGTCCTATTATTATTATATTTTGTTCTTTTGCCATCTTTTTAGCTATGTCATTTGACTGAGCAAGATGGAACCCTTGGGCGGGAAGAGAACCGCGCATGCATGATGGCAACTCCCAAAGGCTTTCTCTGAAAGCTGGGGATTTGCTCCGCACAAGGGCTCCGTCGACACCAACGTCACCCATATGTGAGGATTGATTCCTGCTGTCCTTGGAGAACAGCTGTTACAGGTGAGTAACTATGCTTTCCTGTCTGCGTTAGGGTCTTGGACTTGTCTTTTGACCTCCTTTGACGAGCGGGAAAAGGACAGATATTCCATCTATTTTGTGGTGCCAAAGGAGAACGGTTCCTTCCAGCCTATCTTGGACCTCAAAGGGGTCAACGACACTTGCACGTCCTGCACTTTCGGATGGAAACCTTGCACTCCGTGATTCAAGCAGTGCGCCGAGGAGAATCTTGGCTTCGCTGGGTCTGGCCAAGGTGTATTTTTATATCCCAATCCGGGTGGATTAAGAGAAGTATCTGCGTTTTTCCATGCTTGGCTCTCATTATCAGTTCGCCGCCCTTCCTTTTGGGCTCTCCACCGCCCCAAGGATGTTCTCCAAGGTCATGATGGTGGTGGCGGCTGCGGCACAAAAGGATCTATGTCAGTCCCTGTTTGGATGATGGACTCATCCAGGCCCTGTTCCCTGTCAGAAGCATCTCGGGTGGTGTCCTTTTTGGAAAACCTTCGCTGGGTGATCAATCGGAAAAAGAGCTAGCTTTTTCCTTCCAATTCCTTGGAGTTTCTGGACGCACGTTTTAACACTCGAGTGAGTAAAGGAGAAGGTCAAAAGACTGTTGAATTGCCTGGTGATATTCTCTGCGTAGCAGGCCCCCAGAATCTAGGATTATTTTCAGCTCCTTGGATTGACGGCAACGACCATAGAGATGGTCCCCTGGGCGTGTGCCCACATGCGGCCGCTCCAGTGGTCCTTGTTGACTCAGTGGTCTCCTAGTTCTAGGAGTTTGAGTGCTGGCTCCCGCTCCTGTTGATGGTGAAGTCCAGCCTGCAGTGGTGGCGGCAGCCCTGTTATCTGAGGAAAGGCATTCCACTGGATGATTTCTCCTGGATCCTGCTGACGACGGATGCCAGTCTCTCTGGCTGGGGAGCTCATTGCCAAGACCATATGGCCCAGGGCCTTTGGAACTGCAGGGAAGTGGTGTGGTCCATCAACTGCCTTGAGGTGAGGGCCATCAGGTTGGCACTTATGCATTTCCGGCCTCTGGTCTTGGGCCGGGCAGTTAGTGTTTCAGTCAATGCCATGGTGGTGGCTTATGTCAATTGGCAGGGCAGCACAAGAAGCGCCGGAATGGCCCTGGAGATGGGTCTCCTGTTTGTCTGGCAGTAAAGAACTTCCTAGCCTTGTCAGCTCAGAACATTGCCGGAGTGGACAGTATAGAAGCAGACTTCCTCAGCCGGCAGCCTCTGAATCCCAGAGAGTGGGAGTTGAGTCAAGAAGATTGATTCTGTGCTGCTGGGGTTGCCCTGAAATGGATCTGATGGCGACATGCTCCATTGCCATAGTGGGCCGCTTCTTCAGTTGCCGCACAGAGATAGGGTGCGAGGGCATTGATGCCCTTACCCAGCCTTGGCCCAGTCAATGCCTGCTATATGTGTTTCCTCCGTGGCCACTGGTGGGGCGTATGATTCGGCGTATAGAGCACCACCCAGGCAGAATTACTCTGGTGGCACCGAATAGACTGCGGAGAGTGTGGTTTGGAGACCCGATGAGGCTCCTTCAAGCCATTTCCTTTTCAGCTGCCTCTGTCTCACAGGCTATTGCGGCATGGACCGATCGTCCTGGAGGACCGGCTCCCTTCTCACAGCATGGCTTTTGAAAGGAGACTGCTATTGCATAAGGGCTACTTTCCATCAGTAATATCTTTACTATTCTTGGTGCCTGGAGAGATCTACCAAGCTAGCATACGTGTGGATATGGTGCCTCTTCAATCACTGGTGTGGCACTTGGCTCCTGAGGTGGCCAAGGTGTCCTTCCCTATTGACCTTTCTGCAGCTTGACCTAGACAAGGGCCTCTCACTTAGCTCCCTGAAGGTTCAGGTGGCAGCTGTGGTGTGTTTCTGTTGTCCAGTGGGGGAGGGTAAGTCCTTGGCCTTGCACTCAGATATCTCCCATTTTCTCCAAGAGGTTAGACGTCTGCATCTCCCTCTCCTTTAGTCTGTAATCCCTTTCTGGGTTCTGTCTCTAGTGCTCAAGGCCCTGATGACGTTTGCTTTTGAGCCATTGATGCACGCTACCTTGAAGGATTTGACGCTCAAGAGACTCTTCTTGGTTGTGATTTGTTCCACAAAATCGATCTCTGAGCAGCAGGCTCTGTCTTGCCGAGATCCTTATCTCTCCATTTCAACTGAGGCCACTTCCATTTGGCCTGTATCTTCCTTCTTGCCTAAAGTGCTGTCTCCCTTTCACATGAACCAGGTGATTTGCCTGCCCTCCTTCTCTAAGGAGCAGTGCCGAGAAAGGATAAGGATCTTCGTCTCATGGATGTCCGGAGATTACTTCTCTGGTACTTGGAGGTTATGACTTCCTTCTGTAAGTCAGACCATCTTTTGGTGCTGTTTGCTGGCTCATGCAAGGGTGAAGCGGCAGCAAAATCAACCTTGAGGCGCTGGATTAAGGAGGCTATTGCCTCGGTGTAACTGTTATAGAACCGGCTGGTTCTAGAGGGTTTGCGCACCCATTCTACCTGAGCACAAGTGTCCTCATGGGCAGAGCGGAGCACAGTGACCCCTGAAGACATTTGTCAGGCAGCAACATGGACATCTCCACTTTTGTCAAGCATTACCACTTGGATGTCCGTGCATGGGCAGACACAGCCTTCGGCTCGAGGGTTTTGTGAGCTGCTGTGTTTTTTTCCCCACCCAGTGATGTAGTTTTGGGACATCCCACTTGTCTGGACTGGTGTAGCAGGACAATCTGAAAGATGACATTTTACTTACCAGATAATGTCTTTTCCTTGAATCCTGCTAGACCAGTCCAGGGCCTGCTCCTGAAACTGTATTGCTGTTTTTTTTTCTGCTGCAGTACCTTTGGGTCTGCCATGATTGTATACTTGGCTCTGCAGGCTCATCTTCTACTGACAGCCTTCTATTTCTTCTTTCCTCTACATAGTTTGTTACTGTTGATTACTCAATGTTGCCCACATTTGAGGTTGTGTGAGGCTTGCGCTGTATCTCTCATATGCTTTGGAATGAATACTGAAGGGACTTCTGGTGGCTGAGCCGGATAGTGGCATGTCATTAAAACCTGGGCTTTTCATTGGTTCTTTGTCTCCGCCAATCTGCTGGTAGTGGAACACAACCCACTTGTTTGGACTGGTCTAGCAGTACTCAAGGAAAGGACATTATCTGGTTAAATAAAATGTCACCTTGTCAGCTAAGCCAGGCATTTATCACATCCAAAGCAACATGCCTGAAAATTAGAATGAATTGAGGAGATAGATATAATCATGACCATAGACAAAAATGTTAATAAGAGATAAATATATAAGGCAGCCACCAGACAGAAAACACAACTTTAGGAAGAACCAACAGAATCCTACTTTCTATGCTGCAGGTAGCCATGAGTGCTGGTAGCTAACTTCTTGAAGGGATAGTTACTGTTTACAGTATATTCTTTAGGGGTAATTTCTCCAGGTGGGTTAGTTTTGTGCATACAGTGACAATTCTAAACCTCACTTCTAAGCCTGGGTATGTGGTGTATGATCTCAGTCTCTCAAATTTACTGCTAATGCTTGGTGTAGTACTTGCATCGTGCCAGAGAGAGCCTCCTTTTGGAGTTTGTAAGATGAAACATGTATGGGTAATTTATCAAGGTGTGCTTGGAAATTCTTGTTAAGCAAGCCTGTGGCACTCAACACAATGGGAAATAACTCTTTCTACCACATTTTCTTGGTCTCTAACTTCATTTCTTGGTACTTGAAGATCTTCTCCCTCTCAACGCGATTCACAGAATAGTCGTTTGCGACTGACACCCCTATAATCAGTGCTGTTCTGGTGGTGTTCTCCTTTACCACTATGTCCAGCTTCCTTCCATACAGCTTTTTATCGGTTTGAATGGGAATATCCCAGGTGATCATAATCCTTTCATTCTCTGTAATTTTCTTAGGGTCATGCTCCCAGTGCTTTTCACCCTATAAAAAGGTTGAACTCAAAGGAGAGCAAAACTCAAATAAACTTCTCTGTTTCTTTTAGTTTTGTTGGACTGTCTGCCAGGAGAGGGCAAACCACTCTCGCAAAATCAACTTTTCTTTTTTATTTAAACTTAAACCGGCAAAACCATAAAGTGCAAACTTTAAAATTTTAAATATCTTCAAAGAAACCTCAGCACTTTGCTTTTTTGGCCACTGGAAAGGTGAGCAGTGAAACTTCCTGCCACCGAGACAACACTGCATTTCAAACCCACTATAGATGTCAAAAGAGCTCACAGAACATCCCAGCAAAAGATTAAAACAGTCCATGTGTTACACACTCTGTCGCTCTTGATTTATACCACAGTTGGCATCTGACGTCAACATCAGCTGAAAACAATATGTTTTGCCTAATGACGGCACCAGAATGAATATGTGGACGCTGAGCAAATCAATCAAATCAAGCTCAAGGTTAAGACCAGCTGGTGTCACAGTCCGTATTCTATGAATCCAGCATTGTTCAAGCAACTGTAGGTGGACCTCCCGATTGCCCCTTCGAGGATCTGGGGGAACATGATCTCTATGACCTACCATCTAAAGTCGTGAAAAAACATGGCATTGCTGGAGACAATAGGGCACAATAGTAGCAGAGATGGAACAAGTAGTAATCTTTGAGGAATGCTCACTCCATTGAATTTTGATTGGACTGATGGTCTGGCCAGTGTGTTTCAGTTCACAAGGGCACACCAGCATGTATACAACAAAATCTGATAAAACGTGTTGGCTGCCAACAAGAAAAATATTGCTTTTGGTGCTTTGATCAATCCATTGGGGGCCAGCAATCATAAGTTCACAAAACTTGCAATTCATACAAGGAAAATGTCCGGGGTCAAGATAGAAAGTAGGAGCATTCATTCCTTCTAGTCATCGGAACTCTTGTCCAAGTTTGATGATGGAGACAGATTCTGGACATTTACTTTCAAAAATAGGCACTTTTTGCATATTTGGATCCGATGATGTTGTTAGGTAGGCCCAGAGGCCTATGATAGTAGCTGTGGTTGGGTAATCAATCTCTGAGGCCTAGCCCACCTTCATCTCTAGGGATGTACGGTTTCGGCATACACTGATTCTTGTAAATTACTCATGGGCATGGGGAGAGTTCTCTTGTTCACACATCCAGTTTTTCAATCTACAGTTCCAAAGCTGTATGAAAGTTCCAGCTGATTGATGGCTTGTATCTTATTCCGTGATATTAAAGCACTTTTCAATAACAATTTTAATCACCTCTAGTATTCTTTACTGATCTTTTCTTTCAGTAATTTCTGCTTGAACATTGTTCCTTCCTCTACTTGGAGATATTTATGTACACCTTCCTGTTTAAGTTCCTTGATGTTACAGCCCCCAGCCAGGGAGATGTTTTCTGTTTTTCTCAAGTTTTCTTTAAAATAAGTTGCCTTAACACATTTATTGAGGCCAAAACTCATCCTGATGTCATTAGAAAAGTTTTTGCTACACGGAGCTGCTTTGCTAATTGTTGGTCATTGGAACTGCAGAGCTTCAGGTTGTCTACAAATAGTAAATGGGATGTTACCTCTGGGTTGTTACCTGCTTTAGGATTCAGGCTAGATCTATATCCCAAAGAGTTGATGAGAGTACTCATTGGATTAAGCACCATACAAAGCAGAAGTGGCAACAGGAATCTCCCTGAAATATTCCGTGCTAGATCTTGATTTTAGGAATGATGTACTGACCATCTTACCAAACCAGGATTTATTTTATACTTTTCAAGGCAATTTATTATCCAAGACTGTGGGACACTGTCTAAAGCTTTCTTATAATCAATCCGTGCTATGCTGAAATTTCTTCTTTTCTTAGCGCTGGCCATGAGGGCCTTATTCAGCATTAACTAATCTTTGGTTCCATATGCTATCCTCTTATTACACATTTGCTCTAATGCCATGATGTTATTGGACTCAGTATGATCATATATTCTGTCTGCATCTATTGCAGTGAACAAGTTATTGTAATTTTTGGGAATGTTACTTGGGTCCTTCTTTGGAAGGAGAAACGTTCTTCCTGTTATAAGCCCTTGTGGTGTTTAATCCGGCTGCTTGGTCAATTGGTTTTTGCAATTTGCCACATCTTGGTTGGGTGGTGTTAACTGAGCCTAAAATTGGTCACTCCATCTGGTCCAGAGCTCCTCTACTTTGGGGCTTGTTTTAACCTGCTTTCCAGCTCTTTTTTTTTTTATTACTGCAGGCCATTCCATAGGTTTGATGTTTGCTTTTTCTAAATGTTCCTGTATGCAGGGTAACCATTCTGCTTCTTGATTGTACTCTATGGGGTCCTCATAGTTTTCTCCAGAAGGTTTCTGTTAAAGTTTTGGTTAGTGATGTTTTTACCATATTAACACTCTTTCACAAATCCTTGCAGAATTGTTTTGGGTTCTCTCTAAATAGTTTATTTCGATATCTTTCTTTTCTGTTTTCTTCCTACCTTCGCAGTTTTTGCGCTTCTGCTGCTACGTTCAATTTATTGTTGGAACATATAAATTTAAGGTATTTTTCTCTTAATGCAGCATGTTTCAGCTTGATGTCTTGGATCTTCCTCAATGTCTTTGATGATCTTAATCCTTTTAGATACCCATCCGTCAGGAGTACCTCCACATGCAATGATTTTATTTTTCCTTCGATGCGCTTTTGCAAAGGAGGAACTGTTCTCTTTTTCTTCTGGCCATGAATTTTAGTTGACAGTATTCTTTCAGTAATGATTTTAGCTGCACAATGTTGTATTCTGTTTATTTTGATGTTGTCAATAAGTGGTCTCTTTATGCAGGATATAGCCTTGTTCATCTTATTTATCATACTTTTAACCTTAGATGTTAAATTTAACTTGGAAAATCTTTCCTTTGCCTGGAATGCAGCATATTCATCTTTTTCCACGTAGACTAGGAATTCAATCTTGAATTCCTCCACCTCTGGGTCTTTCTCTTCCCTTTATTCTCCCTCTTTAGACAGTGTTTTTCATCGTCATTACCTCCGCCAGGTGTATATCTGAATTTCAGAATTGCCAGGTATATATCTGAATTTTCCGTGACCCCTACCTCACATTTTTACCTGAAAAGGGTCACACTGCAGACCATGCAGTGCTTTTTGCCAAAGGTCCTCATCCTTCCAAGTGCATCGGGTCCTCTCCTTACTGGCCTTTGCCCATGAACAGTGTATGGGTGCAGACAAGGGCCTCTGATGTGTGGATGTCAGGCGCGCCCTGCTGCGCTATCTGGAGCTGACAAACCCCTTCTCCAGGACCAAGCAGGAAGTCAGTCCTCACATATGGGTGACATCGACATCGATGGAGCCCTTGCGGAGCATTTCCCCAGCTTTCCATGAAAGCCTTTGGGAATGCAGGCACGCATGCGCGGTTCCCTTCCCGCCTAGAGGTGCCATCTTGCCTCAGTCTCTCTTTTTCCATGAAGCACACCGGACGTGTGTCCTAGTCATCCCGGAAAATAGTCTGATTTTTGGCGATCCTTCGCTATTTTTTCTTCTCCGGTTCGATGCCGGTTCCCCTCCCGCCGGGTTTGGTACACAGGTATCGAGCCCGATCTTCTTTTTTCAGTTTTTGCCCTTCGTGGCTGGCGTTCGCACCCTTTTTTTCTTTTTCCCTGGAAAGCCGGTCCTTTGACCTCGCGGGGACTCTCTTTCCCCCCGATGGCTTCCAGTGGCTTTAAAAAGTGTGATCGGTGCAAGAAGCTGATGTCTCTCACCGACACACACGACTGCTGCCTTTGGTGCCTCGGTCCTGATCACGACCCTAAGACGTGTGGACCATGTGGGAAAATGTCTTCCAAGGCACTGCGAAGTTGTCAGCACCAAAAGGAAAGGCTTTTTTCTGACTCGGCCTCCGGCTGGGCCCGGACCTCGTCTGAGGCCTCAACATCTTGGGAATCGGATCCCGAGCACCGTCATGGCTCCTCGGACAGGGGGTCCCCCGACCGGGAACGCAAGAGGAAGAAGAGGCTCGCGAGGGCGTCGTCGGAAGAGGTCCCTGGCTCCTCGAGGGCTAGGTCTCAGACCCGCGACCGTTGCCCCGGGCCCATGGAACAGGAGAAGCCTTCCAAAGTTCCTCGAGTGGAGCCGGAGTCTGCTGGACATGTAAGTCCTGTAGTCCTCGTGGACTCTCCTCCCAGAGAGCCGACGTCGGGCCCGGCGCCGCCGGGGCCCGGGTCGGGGGCTGCTGAGTCTCCTGAACTGAGTCTCAGGATGACAGCCTTGGAGAGCAGACTGTCTGCCTTCATGGAACAGCAGTGGGCACTGATGGCAAGCCTGTCTGGCGCATCTGCCCCGACCACCGGGACATCGACATCGAAGTTGATCCCGGAGACCGAGCCAATACTCGAGACCATGAAGGCTCGAGGTCGACCTCGGTTGCAGTCTCCCTCGACCTCCCGTTCGGGACCGAGGGTGTCGCCGCCGGTGCCTTCGGCGTCGGGGCGGGTGCTCACAGGCCCCGCGAAGTCAGACCCCGATTCCTCATCGGACGAGTCCGCCTGGGAGATGGAGGACGAGGAGTCCCCCGACACCTTCAGGACTCTGTGCGTCCCATCGGACTCACCGCAGTCTGAATCCCGGAGTAGATCCCCTCCGGAGGATACCCGGTTCTCCAGGACCAAGCAGGAAGTCAGTCCTCACATATGGGTGACGTCGGCGCCGACGGAGCCCTCGCGGAGCAATTTCCCCAGCTTTCAAAGAAAGCCTTTGGGAATTGCAGCGCGCATGCGCGGTCCCCTTCCTGCCCAAGGGTGCCATCTTGCTCAGTCTTCTTTTTTCCGCGGAGCCCTACAGACGCTGTTTGTGATCGCCGCAGAAAAAGTTGATTTTTATTATTTTTTCTTCTCTCGATTTGACGCCGGATCCTTTTCCCGCCTGGACTCGATAGACCGGTATCGAGTCCTTTCGTGATTTTTTCGGTTTTTGTCCTTCGTGACTGGCGTTCGTACCATTTTTTCCTTTTCCTGGCAGCCCTGTCTTTTGACCTCGCAGGGGCCCTTTTTCCCCCGATAGCTGCCAGTGTGTTCGGTGTCAGAAACTTATGTCTCTTACCGACACACACGACTGCTGCCTCCGCTGCCTTGGACGCGATCACGACCCGATGATCTGTGGTCCATGTAGCAAGATGTCCTCTAAAGCGTTGAGAAGTCGGCAGCAGCAAAGGGAAGAAATCTTCTCTGACTCTGCGTCCGGCCGGGCCCGGACCTCGTCAGAGGCTTCGACGTCCCGGGACTCCGGTCCTGAGCATCGTCGGAGTTCCTCTGAGCGGGGGTCTCCTGCCCAGGAGCATCATCGGAAGAAGAAACCCGCGAGGGCGTCATCGGTGGACGCTCCTGGTTCCTCGAGGGCCAGGTCGCATAGCCCCGATAGCCGTCCTGGGTCCTCGGAGTCGGAGAGGCCTTCAAAACATCCTCGTCTCGAGTTGGAGTCTCCTGGACACGTGAGTACTGTAGTCCTCGTGGACTCACCTCCGAAGGAGCCGACGTCGGGCCCGACACCGTCGAGGCCCGAGTCGGGGGCTGCTGGGTCTCTTGAGCTCGGACTCAGGTTGACGGCCTTGGAGAGCAGTTTGGCTGCCTTCATGGACCAACAGCGGGCATTGATCGCTGGCCTCGCCGGTGCTTCTGCCCCGACCGCCGGGATGTCGACGTCCAAGTCGACCCCGGAGACCGAGCCGATCCTCGAGTCCATGCGGGCTCGAGTCGATCCTCGGTCGCGGTCTCCCTCGGCCTCCCGTTCGGGACCGAGGTCGTCGGGGCGGACAGCAACGATGCCCGCCCGACCGGAGCCGCTCGATTCCTCCTCCGAGGAATCGGCCGGGGAGACTGAGGACGAAGAGTCCCCTGGTACTTTTCGGACTCGGTGTGTCCCATCGGACTTGCCCGAGTCCGAACCTCGGAGACGATCCCCCCCGGAGGACACCCGGTTCTCGGACTTCGTGCGGGATATGGCCAAAGCCTTGGCATTCCCCGCAGATCCCGAGGAGGAGCCTCGAGCCGAAGAGCTCGATGCCCTCCAGTATGACTCTCCCCCGAAGGAGGCCTTTACTGTACCGGTTCCTCCGATGCTGGAGCGACTTCTCTTCCGCATTTGGGAGAGCCCGGCGTCGGCGCCGGTGTTAAGCAAGCGGGTCGATTCCATTTATCGAGTCCGCAAGAGCCCCGGGTTCCAAAAGGCACAACTACCGCACCATTCCATGGTGGTGGAATCGGCCATGCATCGACTCAAGAGTCAGAAGATGCACTCCTTGGTGCCTCCCGGCCGGGAGGCCCGGAACCTGGATGCCCTCGGTAGGAAGTGCTTCCAGGGCTCTATGCTTGCTTGTCGAGTCCAGACTTACCAGCTCTATATGGGCATGTATCTCCGAGACCTGGCAAAAGAAATTGCCGGGTTCTCTGCTGGTCTCTCCGAGGAACCTTTGCAGAGGTTCCAGGCCCTATCCACAGGTATTCGTGAGTGCTCGAAATTTATCTCTCGAGCAGTCTACGATGGCTTCGAAGCATCGTCTCGGGTAGGCGGAGCCGGCATCGGTGCCCGCCGACAGGCTTGGCTTCAGTCATCCGACCTCGAGCCATGGGTACAGGACAAGTTGGTCGATGTCCCCTGCAAAGGTGAAAACCTCTTTGGCAAGCCCATGGCTGAAAAGGCTGCAGAACCCGAGACCGAGACTCTGACCAGGACTAGGCTGTCCAGGAAAACCTCTGCCCCTTCTCATAAAAAGAAGGGCTCGGGGAAAAATCCCTTTTACCCGAGGAAGGCAGCTGCCTATAAACACTACCCTCAGTATCAGACCCCAGTAGCTCCCCCACAGGCTCAGCAGGCCAAGGGACGGGGTAATGGGTCCCGTAGGCAGCAAGCCCCCAAGCCCACAACACCGGCCCCTGCTCAGCAGGGTAGGGGCTTTTGACTCCATCAGCATAGCCTCTTCCCCTCCACTGGTTTCTCTCAGCACAGGAGGCCGGCTGTTCCACTTTGCCCAAAGATGGTCAGCAATCACTTCAGATACCTGGGTGCTTCATATAGTTCAAAAAGGCTATCTTGTTCACTTTCACCAGGTACCTCCCTCCTACTTTCCAGGGGAGCCTCCCAGACTCCCTCTGCACAGGGACTTGCTCCTTCAGGAGTTAGCAGGTCTTCTTCAGGATCAGGCTGTGGAACCGGTGCCCCACCACCTGAGAGGTCAAGGCTTTTATTCCAGGTATTTCCTGATACCAAAACGAACAGGAGGCCTCAGACCCATCCTGGACTTGCGAAACCTCAACAAGTTCCTGACAAGGGAAAAGTTCAAGATGCTCACCTTTGGAATCCTGCTGCCCTACCTCCAGCAGGGAAACTGGCTATGCTCCTTAGATCTAAAGGATGCCTATATTCACATCCTTATTCATCCAGACCACAGACAATATCTCTGGTTTGTTGTGGGAGGAAATCATTACCAGTACAGAGTCCTGCCCTTTGGCCTATCCTCCGCCCCCAGGGTGTTCACCAAATGCCTAGCAGTGGTGGCGGCCTATCTAAGGCTTCAAGGCCTCTTTGTATTTCCATACCTTGACGACTGGCTCATAAGGGGCCAGTCTTCCCAGGAGGCCACTCAAGCCACTCTTCACACTGTATCTCTGCTCCAGGACTTGGGATTTGTCATAAATTTCGCAAAGTCCGCTTTGCTCCCCTCTCAGGATCTCAAATTCATCGGCGCAAGGTTGAACACACTTCAGGCAAAGGCCTTCCTGCCTCTGGACAGGGCACAGAGGCTCATGAATCTAGCCAGCCACTTTCGCAGCAATTCCCTGGTCTCTGCCAGGCAATTTCTGCGACTGCTCGGCCATATGGCTTCCACTGTCCATGTAACCCCCAATGCCCGCCTGAACATGCGTCCTGCTCAATGGTGCCTTCGCACTCAATGGCATCAAGCCATGGGGAACCTGGCGGACTCAGTACAGGTCTCCGACCTGCTAGTCTCTTCTCTTCAGTGGTGGATTCATCTGCCAAACCTGGTGCTTGGAGTGGATTTTCAATCTCCTCCGCCTTCTCAGGTGCTAACGACCGATGCTTCTCTCCTGGGTTGGGGAGCACATTGCCAGGGGACATGTACTCAAGGCCTCTGGACTCCTTGGGAGTCTGCTCAGCAGATAAACTTCCTGGAGCTCAGAGCCATTCGCCTAGCTCTGAGAGCCTTCGCCCACCTCACTTCTCACCAATCTGTACTAGTCCAGACGGACAATCAAGTTGCAATGTTCTACGTGAACAAACAGGGAGGCACGGGCTCCTTCCTTCTCTGTCAGGAGGCACGAAGACTGTGCTCTTGGGCCGTCCTTCACGGCATCTTCCTCAAAGCTGTCTATCTCCCCGGTCAAGAAAATTGCCTGGCAGACAGGCTGAGCAGGATCCTCCAACCTCATGAATGGAGATTGGATCCGTTGGTAATTCAGCAGATCTTTCTCAAGTGGGGCCTCCCCACCATGGATCTCTTTGCCAGTCCACTGAACACGCAGCTTCCCAGATTCTGCTCTCGACAACCGCATCCTCTCAGAGTAGCGGCGGATGCTTTTCTGATTCCATGGTCCACGGGCCTCTTGTATGCCTTTCCTCCCATGCCGCCGGTGTCTCGGACACTATTCAAAGTTCTCCGAGACAAAGCCTCGATGATCCTAGTGGCTCCCCGGTGGCCGAGACAACCTTGGTTCCCGCTTCTAATGCAGCTGGCGGTGGACACTCCTCTTCCTCTGGGGTTTCAACCCGATCTCCTGACACAGGATCAGGGGTCTCTCCTACATCCCAACCTCCGGTCCCTTCATCTGATGGCCTGGCTGCTGAAAGGGTAGTCTTTGCTCCCCTCCTGCTGCCTCGGGAGGTGGAAAAGGTTGTCTTGGCCTCAAGGAGGCCTTCCACCCAGAAGTCCTACGCTCTTAAGTGGCATCGGTTCTCAATTTGGTGTGCTCAGCAGTCTGAGAATCCCTTCTCATGCTTGGTGGCAGTGGTCTTGCAATATTTGCTTTACCTCTCCAATCTGGGCCTTAAGTCCAACTCTGTCAGAGTCCCCGTCAGTGCTCTCTCTGCGCATCACGCACAGGTGGATGGCAGGCCAACCAATCTTTTTCTCTGAGGCCTCCTTCTCCTTAAGCCTCCTTTGCGGCCTCCAGCCCCTGACTGGGATCTGAATGTGGTCTTGCAGCGGATTACCTGTCCGCCTTTTGAGTCTATGGCTACCTGCCCTCTTCGTTTTCTTTCCTGGAAAACTTTGTTTTTGGTAGCCCTTCTGCTAGGTGCGTTAGTGAACTGCAGGCCCTAGTGTCTGATCCCCCTTACACTAGGTTCTACAAGAATAGGGTAGTCTTGCGGACTCACCTTAAGTTTCTTCCAAAGGTGGTTTCTCCGTTTCATCTCAACCAGGAGGTGGTTCTTCCGACCTTCTTTCCCAGGCCCCACTCTAGCCGAGCTGAGATGGTCCTGCATACCCTGGACTGTAGGAGGGCCTTATCCTTCTACCTTGACCGTATGCGAGAGCATAGGAGAGCTGTTCAGCTCTTCGTTTCTTTTGACCCCAATAAGTTGGGGCTACCTGTCTCCAAGCGTACTTTGTCCATATTTATTTATTTATTTTTCTTATATACCGCGCTCTTAAATCAGTGCGGTTTACACATGAACAAATATAAACACAATGGTACAAACAGCATTGGTTTTTTACAATGAACAAGGTAAATAAACTTGGTAAAACATGGTAATTATATATAAATAACTATATACATGGCAACTATATACATGGATATTTTGGCTAATTATTAATGCCGTGGATAAGAAGTTAATTAAATTAAAGAGTAAATATGTTAAATATAATGAGAATAAATATGTCCTATAGTGAGCAGGTAATAATCATCGTAATTACCCATTCTCTACAGGGGTCAAATATGAAAGATCTGCATGAGAGCTGTTTTCAGATGGAGTAGCTTCGGATGGAGTAGCTTCGGGGTAGTATGTTAGGAACAAATAGTGCTTCAGTGCCTTTCTGAACTTAATCAGACTTGAGATAGCTCTGATTTCGGGTGGAAGGGCATTCCAGGCTCTGGGTGAAAACAGAGAGAAAGCTCTAGAGGCTGTTGATTTAGAACATTTTGTGATGAGTTTTGGTAGGTCGATGGAGTTTAATGTAACAGATCTCCTGGATCTGTTATTTGGGGTGATATGAATCATATTGCTGAGAGGTGATTGAGATGGGCACTTTGAGGCTTTAAAAGTCATGACCAGGGTCTTGTATAGAGTTCTGGCTTGTAGGGGTAGCCAATGTAAGCTCATCAATATTGGGGTTATGTGCTCTGATCGTGGAGCACCTACGAGAATTCTCGCGGCTGCATTCATGGCTAGACGTAGGGGATTTATGGTGGATTGCGGGAGACCGTGTAGAATGATATTGGCGAAATCCAAGTGTGGTAATACCAGTGCTTGGAATATGGTACGGAAGTCGGAGTAGTTAAGTAAAGGTCGGAGATTACGTAATGATCGTATCTTGTGGTAGATTGCACTTGTTGTTTTCTTAATGTGGGCTGCCATATTAAGCTGTTGATCTAATATAATTCCCAAGTATCGAATTGTGGGTTGTGCTTTCAACTCAATGTTGTTTACCTGGAGAGAGGTAGGGGGTATGAATGTTGGGTTCCGTGTAATGAATAGAACATCTGTTTTGTTATGGTTTATCCGTAAATTCTGATTGAGGAGCCAGTTGGATACAGCTTCAAAGCAGTGAACTATTGGTGTAAAATCTGGTTGTTTTATGTTGAATGGGGCAAACATCAGGATGTCATCAGCATAGGCAAGGCATTGTATGTTGAAGGTGCGTATGAGATCGCAGATTGGCTGCATATAAATATTGAACATTAAGGCGGACAATGAGGAACCCTGCGGGACACCTTGTTTAAGGGGGAATGGATCAGACGTTGATTCTCCTGTTCTGACTTGCAGCTGTCTATCAGATAAGTAGGATTTACACCATTTCAGGGCTAGTCCTTGGATTCCCTTGTCTTGGAGGCGCTGTAGTAGAGTATTGTGGTTTACTGAATCGAATGCTGCAGCTATGTCGAGAAAGATAAGAGTGAACCCTTGGTGGATATTATCAATGCCTATGATTAGGCTATTGAACAGTGTTGTGAGAAGGGTGTCGACGCCATGTTCTTCTCTGAAGCCATGTTGTGAGGGGTCCAAAGGGGATTCGGAGTCAACATGATGCTGTATTTGTCGCTGGACTACTTTTTCCATGATTTTTGCTAGTAGAGGGATGCTGGAGATGGGTCTGAAGGATTCAACTTTTGTTGGGTCACGTTTACTGTTCTTCAGGAGCGGGCGGATGGATGAGTATTTCAGGCTCTGAGGAAAGGATCCTGTTGAGAAGGAGTGATTGACAATCTTGCTAATAGTTGGGCTAAGTTCATGTCGTAGTTCTTTGATCCACCTGGCTGGGCAGGGGTCATTTGGTGCAGTAGTTAAATTAATAGCTGCTATGGTATCTTCGATCTCTTTGTGGGATACCTGGGAAAATTTGTCAAGTCGCTTGGGCTTATGGGGCAGCCGGCCTCTCGTTGGAGGGTCGAGTCACGGCTCATCGTGTTAGGGCGAAGGCTGCGTCAGTGGCTCATCTCCGCTCTGTTCCGTTGGCAGACATCTGTCGGGCCGCTACTTGGTCTTCAAGCCAGACTTTTGCGGCCCATTACTGCCTGGAGAGGGAGTCCCGCAGGGACAGTGCTTTCGGTCAGGCAGTTCTCCATCATCTCTTTGAGGTTTAGGCAACTCCTACCCTCCGACCCAGATGTTGGGCTACCGGTCGGGAGCGGTTTTCAGAGAAGATTCCTTCCTTCTTTGCTGCAGAGCTAGAGGGAGCTCCTTTTTCCGCTTGGGATCTCCGGTAGCCTTAAGCTCGGGAGTCCCATATGTGAGGACTGACTTCCTGCTTGGTCCTGGAGAAAGAGTAGTTACTCACCTGTAACAGGTGTTCTCCAGGAGCAGCAGGAATCAGTCCTCATAACCCTCCCTCCTCCCCTTGGAGTTGCAGTCATATCATTTCGTTTTTGCGAATTTTTTGCTCTCTTTTAGCTATGTCATCAGACTGAGCAAGATGGCACCCTTGGGTGGGAAGGGGACCGCGCATGCGCGCTGCAATTCCCAAAGGCTTTCTTTGAAAGCTGGGGAAATTGCTCCGCGAGGGCTCCGTCGGCGCCGACGTCACCCATATGTGAGGACTGATTCCTGCTGCTCCTGGAGAACACCTGTTACAGGTGAGTAACTACTCTTTCTCGGAGTTCGTCCGGGATATGGCCACCGCGTTGGCTATCCCTGCAGACCCCGAGGAGGAGCCTTGAGCCGAGGAGCTCGAGGCCCTGCAGTATGACTCACCTCCGAAGGAGGCCTTTACTGTTCCGGTTCCTCCGATGCTGGAACGGCTCCTCTTCCGGATGTGGGAGGCACCGGCCTCGGCGCCGGTTTTAAGCAAGCGGGTTGATTTGATCTGTCGACTCCGGAAGAGTCCTGGCTTTCAAAAGGCGCAGCTACCACACCATTCCATGGTGGTGGAATCGATCATGCATCGCCTGAAAAGTCAGAAGATGCACTCCGCGGTGCCCCCTGGCAGGGAGGCCCGAAACCTCGATGGTTTTGGTAGAAAGTGCTTCCAGGGCTTGATGCTTGCTTGCCTTGTCCAGTCTTACCAGCTGTACATGGGCATATACTTGCGAGACCTGGCCAAGGAGCTGGCCGGGTTCTCTGCTGCTCTCTCCGGGGAACCCTTGCAGAGGTTTAAGTCCTTGTCCTCGGGGATCCGGGAATGCTCCAAGTTTATGTCCCGCGCTGCCTACGATGGCTTCGAGGTGTTGGCCCGTGTTGCGGCAGCCAGCATCGCGGCTCGACGCCAGGCATGGCTGCAGTCATCGGACCTCGAGCCATGGGTTCAGGACAAGTTGGTCGATGTCCCTTGCCGAGGTGAGAACCTTTTTGGCAAGCCCATGACCGAGAAGGCCGCACAGCTCAAAACCGAGCACCTCACGAGGACGAGGCTGTCTAGAAAGACTTCTGCCCCTTCTCACAAGAAGAAGGGCTCGGGTAAAAAGCACTTTTACCCGAGGAAGGGCACTGCCTACAAACAGTACCCACAATATCAGGCTGCCCAAGCTGCCCCTCTGGGTCAGCAATCCAAGGGTCAGGGTAATGGGCCCCGTAGGCAGAGGACCGCCAAGCCTCTCCGTCCCTGCTGCCTTCGACCTATTCTAGATCTCCGAAACCTCAACAAGTTCCTGGAGAAGGAAAAGTTCAAGATGCTTACTCTTGGAACACTTCTGCCCTACCTTCTGCAGGGAGATTGGCTATGCTCCTTAGATCTAAAGGATGCGTATACTCACATCCTCATTCATCCAGACCACAGAAAGTACCTCAGGTTCATTGTGGGAGGAAACCATTATCAGTACAGAGTACTGCCTTTTAGCCTCATCTCCACTCCCAGGGTCTTTACCAAATGCCTGGCAGTGGTGGCGGCCTACCTGCGAAATCAGGGAGTCTTTGTCTTCCCATAACTGGACGACTGGCTCATAAGGGGTCAGACGTGCCAGGAGGCCCGACAAGCTACTCTCAGAACTATTGCCCTTCTTCAAAGCTTGGGGTTCATCATAAACTTCGCAAAGTCCACTTTGCTCCCCTCCCAGAACTTGGAGTTCATAGGGGCAAGGTTGGACACTCTGCTTGCAAAGGCATTCTTGCCAGAAGACAGAGCCCAAAGACTGATCAACTTGGCAATCCAGTTTCTCAGCAGGTCACTGGTCTCCGCCAGACTCTGCCTGAGGCTTCTAGGCCACATGGCTTCGACATTACATGTGACCCCCAATGACAGACTACATATGAGACCTGCACAGTGGTGCCTTCGGACTCAGTGGTCACAGGCAGCCTCAGAGACAGGATAAGGGTGTCCAGACATTTTCTGAACTCCCTCAGCTGGTGGCTGCACCCACCCAATCTGCTACAAGGGGTACCTTTTCAGAGTCCTGGGTTCACAGTGATGTTGACCACTGATGCCTCCCTGCAAGGCTGGGGGGCTCATTGTCTAGGCAAGTGCACCCAGGGTCTGTGGTCTTCCTGGGAAGCCGCACAGCTAATCAATCTCTTGGAACTCAGGGCTATTCAGTTAGCCCTCAAAACCTTTTCTCAAGGCCTGGCTCATCAGTCTGTCCTAGTTCAAACAGACAACCAGGTAGCCATGTTTTATGTGAACAAGCAGGGCGGAACTGGGTCCAGGCTCCTTTGCCAGGAAGCACAGGACCCCTGCTTGTTTGCTCTCAGACACAACATGCTCCTCAAGGCAGTGTATCTACCTGGCCAGGAGAACTACCTGGCGGACAGGTTGAGCAGAATTCTGCAGCCCCACGAGTGGCAGCTCCTCCCACTTCCTGTTTAGCTGTCGTGGGGAGGAGTCCTGTTCTGAAGAGCTCCTGCTAGGAAGGAGGTCCTGCTTCCTACCTGTGTCTGGATGTCGGGCCCTGGGCCACCTCCAGCAGGAGAGGCCCAGGCTCAGAGGCCTACCAGGCCTGGTAGGCCTCCTTTGGTACAGACTACTGAGGATGCTGGGACCTGTCTTCAGCCGATACCCCCGGAGGGGGCCTCCCCAGGTAGGACTACAGATGGTCAGGGAACAGGGACCCACTTGCCCGGAGGTTTGGGCCCGCTGCCCCAGGGAGGGGGCTCCTCTCTCCTCCCCAGGCAGGGTGTGGAGGCTGGGTGGAGGCAGGGAGAGGCCCTGGGGAGGCCTTGGAAGCCTGCCCTGTACGGTGCTGGAGGAGGTGGGTTCCCCCCTCCGCCTCGGGTCCTGGAGGAGGCCTCTACCTCTTCCAGTGAGGATGAGGACGGAGGGTCGGGCCTGCCATCCTTCCAGAAACCAGCTAGGGCCCCAGAGGAGATTGTGGTGGCAGTACGGCGGCTCCAGGGTCTCCAGAAGGAGGCGGCCCAGCTGGAAACTCAGCTCTCCCACCTGGAGAGCCTGCAGGCCACCATTCCCGGTGAGGAGTGGGTGGCCTATACCATCTATAGAAAGGGGGTAAAGCGGGCCTTGAAGGCTAAACACCAGGAAATCATCTATCTGAGGAGCCAGGGTTGTGGGTCCCTGTCTGAAGTATATCACAACTATGATAGATGGCAGGGGAGATCTGTAGTCCAGGGGAGACCCCTGGGGGTGGGTAGAAGAGGTGGTTCCCCTCCATCCTATCCCATGGCCTTTCAATGTCCCACCCATCTGAGAGAAGAGAAAGATGTGGTGCACTGCCAAGATGTGCTAACACGGTCCGGAGACCCTTACCTGAAGAACCGCAGTGATGCTGAGCGAGAGGTGGCTGTCCCAGTCTTGGAAGATGGGCCGTTGATTTCCTGCCTGGTAGATCCTATTCCTCCTGCTTGGCTGCCTCCGGGAGAGGTCATGGCTCGCCGGCGTCCTCTGATTTCGGATCCACAGGCCCCGTTAGTGTCCAGCACCCCGCTAACAGTCTCGGGCACTGCAATAGGGGGGGAGTTTGGAGGAGCTGTTTCCCCCCTTCCACGAGTGTTTCCGGCTGTTCCCTCTATCTCCCCGCAGTTTCTGCGTGCAGAGGGGATTTCCTCAGCTGACCGTCCAACTGAAGACTCTGTTCGGCGTTCAGAAAGGGTTGCCCCGATGTCCGACGCCGCAGCCGGGCTTCCCTCCACTGGTTTGCACAGCCAAGATGGCCGCCGCGAACCCGATGCCGTCATTTCCGGGAGAACCCGGAAGTGTGCGGACAGCTGTTCCTCTTCCTTGGACTTGCCGAAGGAGCACCGGAGAAACTCCGCAGCAGCGATTTGGGGGAGGTTTGGGAGTGCTACTGCTGGAAGGAACGTTGAGGGTATCTTTGACCCTCTGCCTACTTCAATTTTATGTCGGAAGTCTGCGGATGCTGTGGGGATGTGTAGGATGCCTACTGCAGCCCTTCCTGATGCTGTGCAGCCAGGGGCTGCAAATGCAACGGGGGGACGGATTTCTTCCCCTACCCTGGACGCCTGGGGGATGCAGACTGACCGCCCCCGGTATCCGGGGGTGGCCGTCTGGCATAGGAAGGGTCTAGGAAAGGGGAAGGAGCAGGGTAGGGGCTGCTATTCTTTCTCTGCAGCCCCTGGGGGGGGTCAAGAGAAGGGGAAAAATGTTTTTCGTTTTTCTTTGTCGTCTGTGTCAGCGGAGCGGGATGAGAAGATGCCTGCAGTTTCAGCCAGGGTGGCCGAGGGGGGCCTGGCTCGCAGGGGGGAGTCCGCCCTTCCTGCTGGAGCCTTGGCTACCGGCCAGGTGGTTCTGGACCCATGTGCCACGTCTGGCACCGACAACCAGGTAGGACCTGAGAGGGACAAGGGGCAGGGGGGTGGAGGTGTGGGGGATGTTCTGGGTGGGGGATCTGCCCTGTTGTCTCGGGCAGGTCCTGCCTTGTTGTCGGTAGCCGTAAAGGGGGTAGCGGACGGTGGGTTAGGGGAAGGGCGGATGGAGGAGAGGGGGGAGCGGACGACTGGTCATATAGTGGGGAAGGAGGTAGTGGCTGATTTGAAACGAGGGAAGGAGTTGTTCTCAGTAGGGTCAGGGGGGGCGGTGGTCCCCCTGGATCCCGGGAATAAAGGGGAGCGTGGTCCGTCCCCGGTAGTGGTGGCCGAGACCCAGGAGCCTTGCGCTGGGTCGGGAACGCGGGAAGGAGGTTTGGGGGAGCCTTCCGGTCCCCTGGGTGTCACCGAGAACCAGGTTTGTGATGCCCTGCGATTGGCCTTGGAGACCCCGTCGGGCCCCCCTGGGGCTTTTGCTGCCTTTCAGCAGATGGAGGTGGCGGCAGGGGGTGATCCAGGGGTTCTCGGTGGCACCCAGGGATCCGGAAAGGATAGCATTCCAGATTCGGTTTTGGCAGAGATGATCTTGCCCAGTTCTCAGGTCGCCCCGGGTGCGGAGACTGTGGATCCTGCAGACCAGCAGCAGGACCCCCCGCAGGTAGCAGCAGGGGAAGGCCAAGGTAGGCAGGGGTTGGGGGCTGGGGGGTCGGCTTCCCCCCCCCCCGTACCTTTGCGGAGGCTCTGAGGGGGTCGGGCACCACTCCGGGGAAGTCGGGTGAAGGTGGGGGGAGGGGGAACTCCCAGGGGAATGGCCCCGCAGGAGGGGGAGGAGGTGGGGGAGGGTTCCAAAGAGGGGTAGGGGGTGAGGTCCGACGGCGCAACGTGGCGCAGATCCGATGGGCTGGGGAGGGGTCCCCTCCAGCCAGGGAACAGGTCTTGAGGATGGTCCTTGGGCTGGGGTTTCTCCCAGGAGATCTCTACGCCTTTATCCACATGAACAACACCATTGAATATGATGTTAGTTTCATGCTGAGACGGGGGCTGGAGATTTTCTGGGACCGATACCAGCAGCAGAGGGGGCAGGGAGGGTGGGCTGACTTTCGTGTTGTGCCTATCTCTCGCCAGGGGACGGTACCTGTGACCATCCTATCCAGGAATGAGTCGCTCCCAGGGCAGGACATCCAGTTTTGGTTGTCGCGCCATGCGGTGCTCCTCGCACCCCTGGTTAAGGGCGCTGGGCCCCTAGGGGTGTGGGACGGGTCGTGGAAGGGTAGGATCCGTTTGCGTGAGGTGGGAAACGTGGTGCAGCACGTGCCCTCGGCCGGTTTTCTCGGTCGGGATCGCATCTTGTGCTATTACCCCGGGCAACCCCGCGAGTGTCACCGCTGTGGCTCATTTCGCCATTTGAGCATGAACTGTCCCGAGCAGGTCTGCACTCGTTGTGGTGGAAGGGGTCACGCCTCGGCCGGGTGTTTGCTTATTCGGTGTAACCTTTGTGGGGAGTTGGGCCACCCCTTTGCCCGCTGCCCCTCCGCATCACACAATGGACCGGGGGGGATGCCGTCACTCCACCTCGGGCTCCTGTGCGGGAGGAGGCTATGGAGGCCCCTCTCCCTCAGGAGGAGACCGGGGGCCCTAGTGCGGAGGAGTCCATCGAGCCGAGGGAGCCACCAGGGGGAGGGGATTCGGGTAGGAAGGAGGAGAGGGTTGATGTGGTGGAGGTTAATGTAGCACGACAGGATAGTGGGTTGAGGGTGGTGCCACCTGAGGAATGGACTACGGTCCCTTCCAAGGGTGGCAAGTCCAAAAGGAAGAAACGGGAGACATCCCCGTTGCTGGATGCAGAGCCCGTGTTGGACATCAACCGTTTCGTCTTTTTGGCCGCTGATGCGGATGAGGGCTTGCCTGTGGAAACAGGGCTTCCTGTGCGGCGCTCGGAGCGGTTAGCGGCGGGGGCGGCCCCTCTTCCTCAGCGGCGACCTTCAAAGGTGCAGAAGGCGCGCCGCAGTCAGGGTCCTCCAATCAAGGGGGATACTGGCGCCCGACGGGTGAGGGAGGATGGCCTTGTACCCCCGCAGTTGGGTTCGGGGCCTTCGCAGGAGCCCCCTGCTGACCCGGCCGCCCTGGCCTCCCCCGCGGGGGTGGGCACTGTCGTATTGTCTCAGTCTTTGTCCGGGGAGGGGGGGGCTGCACAGGTGGTGGACCCCACGGAGGAGGTCATTCCTCCGACCCCTGACCCGTTTGTACCTCCTCTTCCGGTAGGGGCTGGGCCTGCCCTCGCGACAGCTTTGCCTGGTGGTCCCGGGGGCGCCAGCACCTCCTGGGGTGACAGGGTCGAGCGGGAGGAGGAGGAGATCCTCGAGGTGGTCGATGTGGACCAGGAGGAGTTGTTTGAGCTCGCGGGCCTGTCCTGCAAGCGGGATTCTGGGGATCCCGGGGTTGGTGAGAAGAGGAGGAAAGGGTCACTGCACTCGAAATAGGCATGGCGTGCACTCCTGCGTTCTCGTGCGCCACCATCAACGTGGCCAGCATTTTCTCAGACCAGGCGCGGGCTATGGACTATGATTTTCTTTCTACGAGTGGGCTGGATGTCATCTTCTTGCAGGAGACCAGGCTCACCTCGCTCGCTAGCCTTCATCAGGCGAAGCGAGAGTGGAGGTGGGGCCCTTCGTACTGGTCCCTTGCGGCACAGCCCTACGCAGGAGTGGCGGTTTTGTTCACGTCTAACCGATTTCAGGTGCAGTACGTGTGGGAACTGGAGCAGGGCCGGTGTTTGCTCTTAGACGGCTACTGCGGGCCTCATCGGTTTCGTTTCGTGGTGGTCTACGGCCCCCAGTCTAAGTTGGCGCGGAAGACCCTGTTCGGGGTTATCCGCCCCTACTTACACACCTCCCGTTTGGTGGTCCTTGCCGGGGATTTCAACACCACCACCTTTTTGCAGGACCGAGGGGGGGAGCGTTGCCCACCTAGTTACGAGGGCCTCTTTTTGGCCGAGATGACCCGGACGGCTGACCTGGTGGATGTTTTCCACCGGGCCTTTCCACGGTCGCCGGGTTTCACCTACTACCATGGGACCTGCAGGAGTCGTATCGATCGGATATATGTGAGTGCCCGGGTGGAGTGTTCCCCTCCGCAGTTGCAGGCGGTTGACTTTTCGGACCACCGCGTCCTCTCTGTGTCCTTCCTGGCCAACCATGAGGAGCTTAGCAGGGGTCCTGGCCTGTGGCGACTGAATGTGCAGTTGTTGGCAACATCAGAGGTGGTCCAGGAGTTCTTGGCCTTTCTCGCAGACCAGGAGACCCTGCTGAGTGTTTTTCCTTCCCGTGGCGCCTGGTGGGATGAGGTGAAGACGCGTGCCCGACAACTCTTCCGTTCCCGGGGTACCTCCATGGCTCGATCCCGCTACCTCACTTACACTGTCCTCCGGAGGTCGCTGGATCGTTTGGTATCCCGAGGGGCAGCGCGGGAGGAGGTTGAAGAGGTGCGCGTCCAGCTCCGTGGCCTGCTTTACGATCGCCATGCCTCCCTATGCTTCGAGGGGGCGGCCGGTGGGGGCGCCACTCCAGACCCTTTCCGGACTTGCAGGGAGAGGGTTCAGCGTCGGGAGGTCATGGCCCTGCGGGGCGAGGACGGTACCATTCATACCTCCCAGGAGGACCTTTTGCGGATGGTGGGGGAATACTTCTCGGACCTGTTTGGGGATCGCCCGTGGACCTCACCCATCTCCGAACGTACCTGGGCCTTCCCCCGGTGTATTCGGCTGTGGTCCAGGCACAGATTGATGCACTCGCTGCACCGATTCAGCAGGTGGAGGTGGAGAGGGCGATTCGTGCCATGCCGTTGGGGAAGGTGCCTGGGCGCGATGGGCTCCCTGTGGAGTTCTATCGCACTTTCATTGCCCAGCTGGCCCCCTTCCTGACCTCCCTGTTTCAGGAGATCATGGACACGGGGTATCTCCCGCGGTCATTTCGCGAGTCTGTCCTGCTGCTGCTCTCCAAGGGGAAGGACGATAGCTCCTTGGACTTCTGGCGGCCGCTCTCTCTTCTGAACGCGGACCGGAAGATCCTGGCCAAGTGTTTGGCCAACCGACTGGTGGAGGTATCGGGCGATTTGCTGTCCCCTTCCCAGTATTGTTCCGTTCGGGGGAGAGGGGTTCTGGACGCTGTCGCCACAGTCCGGGAGATGGTGGAAAGAGGCCGGTCGCTCCAACGGGACCACTGGTTGGTCTCCTTGGATCAGTCCAAGGCCTTTGATCGAGTCAGTCACCGGTACCTGTGGGTGGTGCTCCAGTACTTCGGCCTCCCCGCAGGTTTTCCTCTTCGTCGTGCAGGCGCTGTACCGAGGGGGGGTGAGCTTCCCGTTTATTAACGGGTGGCTCGGACGGCCGTTTGGTGTCGCCTCGGGGGTGCGGCAGGGGTGCCCTTTGAGCCCCCTGCTGTATGTTTTCTCCCTCGACCCCTTCCTCCGGAGATTGTCCTCAGGTGGGTTGCGGGGCCTGGAGGCGCCTGGTGCGCCCCCGGTGTCCGTCGTTGCCTACGCTGACGACATATCAGTTTACGTGGACGGCACTGAAGGGGTAGAGGCCCTGCGGGAGGCCGTGGAGGAGTACTCGGAGGTAGCCCACTCTGTTGTCAACCACAGCAAGTGCCAGACGCTGTGGTTGGGCCCCTCGGAGGCCTCCCCGCCTTCCTGCGCCCCCTTTCCTCCTCCCGTGGGGGAGGTCCGCGTTTTGGGCCTCGTCTTCGGGTCGGAGGACTGTGCGGAGTCCAATTGGGACTGTTGTCTCGAGACTGCACGGTGTCGGGTGGAGGGGGTGGAGGTGTACGTACGAGGAGAAGATCAAACTCCTCGGGACGTTTCTGCTTCCTCTCTTTCTGCACGTAGCCACGGTCTTCGTCCTTCCGTTGTCCCGTCAGGCGTCTGTCTGTGCCGTCTTTTTCTGTTTTCTGTGGGGTAACCGCTTGAACCCTGTCCAGCGCAACATCGTCTGCCTGGATCGGGCAGAGGGTGGTTTGGGTATGTTGCACCCCCTTGTTTTCCTGTCAGTCTTGTCTATGGCGTTTCACTTAGGTAGGATGAGGGAAGGGGGTGGGGTTTGGTGGGTGGCCTCCTATCGGGAATGGTTCTCCCGCTTCTGGGAGCAGTGGGAGGGGGAGTCCTCGGTCCCACGTGTGCGCCAGAGAGGGGAACAGGCCCCATCGTACGTATTCGTGATGTTGGGGCTCATTCGGCGGTGGGGGGTGACCGACCCGCTCGCCCAGTCCTTGGGGCGGAAAGGCTTATACCGGATGGTTCTCACCTCTCACTATCAACCACGGTGGGCCCTGCGGGACTGTCCGGCGGATGTGATGCAGCGGGGCCTTCGGCTGTTGAACTCCCCTCGGCTACCGAAGAAGGTTCGGGATGTAGCCTGGTTGTCTTTCCACGGGCGTTTGTACGTGAGGGACAACCTCAAGTACAGGTCACAGGCCGAGCGGGTCTGTCCGAGGGCCGGGTGTGAGGGGCAGGCGGAGACCATGGACCATTTCCTCCGGCAGTGCCCCTTTAACGTGGAGGCCTGCCGGTTGGTGTCCGCTGCTCTTCACCTGCGCGACCTTTCCCTCCTCACGTATGCGGAGTGGGTGTACGGGGCCTGGTCCTTTCCTCTAAGGCAGGACTCCGGGACCCTCTACCTCGTCACGGCCGTGGTACGCTACCACCTGTGGCAAGCGCGCTGTCATGTCTCGACCCGGGGGTTGGTCCTGCCCCTCGACGAGGTGGTGCGGGACATTCTGGAGGAAGTGTCCAGCATGGCGCAACGTGAAAGGAGGGTGGTGGAGGCTCATCGTTGGGAGCGTTTGTGGCGTCACCTCACCCTTCGCCCCCCGTGAGGGGGAGGGGTTCCCTGGGGTTTTCGTCCCTGTAGGACTGTGAGGTTTTGTTTTTGTTTTGTTGTTCCCTGGGGGGAGGGGTGTGATAGGAGGGGTTAGTTTTCCCTTCCCTGGGGTTTCCTTCTCATTGTGATTTTGGGATGTTTTCCTCCCGGGAGGGGAGGGGGGGGGGTGAGCTGGGGCTCCATAAGGGGTTGTGACCGGTTGTCCGCTTTCCCTTTTCCCTTTCTCCTTAGAGGGTGGCCGTCCCAATATTTTTGTTTTTCGTGTTTGTTTGTTCTTTTTGTGTCTTGGGCATCCCGCTCCGTTGGGCAACACAAGGGTTATATTTTCTCTTGTATTTTGCTTTTGATGTATTTGATTAATTATGATTTGTCTTGGTGGGACTGTGTTGGGGATGGGCTAAAGGGGCCCTTATGTTTTCATTTGATTTGGGGGGAAAGGATGGGGAGGTTTGTTTTGGAGGTGTTTGTTTGGATGGGATGGGTCTGAAGGGGGAGGGATGGGGATAGGGGGTTTATTTTCTGGATGGGTGGGGAGAGGGAGTCTGAGAGTCAGACAGACTGGACATTTGGACTGGTGGGGGTGTTGTGCGGGGCAGGGGTTCAGGGATTGCAAGATGCAATGTGTGGACTATGCTGGGGTGTTCTTGCAGGGGGAGGTTGGGTCGGGCATGGACATTGGACTGAAGGGGGGGAGGGGACACGGACATTGACAAGGACTTTTTGGGGGTTGTTGTTGGGAGGAGGGCACGTGTGTTGATTACTGGGTTTGGTGGTGGGTTTGGGGAGGCGGGTCACGGGGGTTTTGTGATACCTGTTTTGTGCTATGTCGGGGGGGTGGGGGTTTTGGGGGGGTGTGGGACTTGGTTGGGGTGATTGTGTTTGCTTTTTGTTTGTTCTTCTGTTGCATGTGTTAATAAACAAAATTTCCATCCTTTGGTAGTTCAGAAGGTTTTCCTGAAATGGAGACTTCCATCCATAGACCTCTTTGCCAGTCCTCTGAACAAACAACTGCCAAAGTTCTGCTCCAGGCAACTGCATCCTCTGCGGATAGCAGCGGATGCTTTTCTGATTCCTTGGTCTCAGGGCCTCCTGTATGCATTTCCTCCCATGCCCTTGGTGGCCCGGACTCTGTTCAAGATTCTTCGGGACAAGGCCTCAGTCCTGCTGGTGGCTCCCAGGTAGCCCAGACAGCCTTGGTTCCCACTTCTGCTTCAGTTGGCAGTGGATCCCCCCCCCCCCCTGCCTCTGGGGTTGCAACCTGACCTTCTCTCTCAGGGTCAGGGTTCCCTTCTGCACCCCAATCTCAAAGCTCTCAATTTGGTGGCCTGGAGGCTGCAAGGGTAGTTTTGGCTCCCTGGGGCCTACCTCAGGAAGTTGAGGAGGTTGTCCTAGCCTCTAGGAAACAATCCACTAGGAAAACCTATGCTCTAAAGTGGAAAAGGTTTTCTGTGTGGTGTCAGCTACGTGCAGAAGATCCTTTCTCCTGTACTGTACCAGTAGTGCTTCAGTACTTACTGCATTTGTCAAATAAGGGACTTAAGTCCAATTCTGTTCGGGTCCACCTCTCAGCTCTAGCAGCTCACCACTCACTGGTGGAAGGGCATTCTCTGTCGGTTCACCCATTGGTGTCCCGGTTTCTCAGAGGCTTGCTTTTGCTCAAGCCTCCAATCCGTCCTCCTGCTCCTGAGTGGGAGCTGAATGTGGTCTTGCAGCAACTGACTTCGCCCACCTTTTGAGCCGATGGCTACTTGTCCACTACGCTTCCTGTCCTGGAAGACACTCTTCCTGGTAGCCCTTACCTCGGCTAGGCGAGTTAGTGAGCTTCAGGCCCTGGTCTGTGACAGGCCTTACACCAGATTTTATAGGAACAGGGTAGTCCTCAGGACTCATCCAAAGTTCCTCCCCAAGGTAGTCTCCTCTTTCCACCTCAACCAGGAGGTGGTTCTTCCAACATTCTTCCCTAGGCCTCATGCAAGCCAGGCTGAAGCAGCTCTGCATACCTTGGACTGTAGGAGGGCTTTATCCTTCTACCTTGACCGTACGCAGGGACATAGAAGGGCTACTCGGCTCTTCATCTCTTTTGACCCTAATAATTTGGGGTTAGCTGTGTCCAAGCGTACCTTGTCCACCTGGGTGGCTGACTGTATCACCTGGGCTTACAGGGCGGCTGACCTTCCTTTGCAGGGTCAGGTCACGGCCCATCGTATCAGGGCAATGGTTGCCTCAGTGGCTCATCTCCGCTCTGTACCGTTGGTAGACATCTGTAGGGCTGCAACTTGGTCTTCAAGCCAGACTTTTGCGACCCATTACTGTCTGGAGAGGGAGTCCCGTAGGGACAGTGCTTTTGGCCAGGCAGTACTCCGGAATCTCTTTGAGGTTTAGGCAATTCCTGCCCTCCGTTGGGCTACCGGTGGAGGTTCTGTCAGTGAAAAGCCTTTCTTTGATGCTGAGATTAGAGGGAGTTCTCTTGTTCAGCCTGAGTTCCTGGTAGCCCAGAGCTAGGGAGTCACCCATATGTGAGGACTGACTTCCTGCTTGGTCCTGGAGAAAGAGTAGTTACTCACCTGTAACAGGTGTTCTCCAGGAGCAGCAGGAATCAGTCCTCACAACCCTCCCTCCTCCCCTTGGAGTTGCAGTTGTACATAGTTTCTTTTACATTTTTGTGTGCTGTTCTTAGCTATGTCATTTGACTGAGGCAAGATGGCACCTTTAGGCGGGAAGGGAACCGCGCATGCGTGCCTGCATTCCCAAAGGCTTTCATGGAAAGCTGGGGAAATGCTCCGCAGGGGCTCCATCGACGTCGATGTCACCCATATGTGAGGACTGATTCCTGCTGCTCCTGGAGAACACCTGTTACAGGTGAGTAACTACTCTTTCTGGTTGTCTGATCACCTCTTTGTGCTCTTCTCTGGACTCCGAAAGGGTCAAAGAGCTTTGAAAACCACTCTAGGCCAATGGATTCATGAGACTGTCATCTCAGCCAATCTGTTACATGGTTGACCTGTTCCCCAGGGACTCAGAACCCATTTTATGTATGCACAAGCGACTTCATGGGCGGAGTCGGCCTTCGCATCTCCCTTGGACATCTGTCGCGTAGCAACGTGGTCGTCCTGGACTACCTTTGGACATCACCATCAGCTGGACGTACAGGCATGTGCTTCTGCCATGTTCAGTTCTGGGATGCTATCTGCTGTACTCTCGTCCTACCCAGCAGGGGAGTAGCTTTGGTACATCCCACTTGTCTGGACTGGTCTAGCTGGATGAGCTGGAAGGTGAAATTTTCCTTACTGTTAATTTCCTTTCCTGGAGTCCTACTTGACCAGTCCAGTATCTCTCCCCCCCCCCCTCCCCCACCATGTTTGCACTATGGTGCAAGTGCATGCCTGGATCCTACAGTCTGTGTATATAGTGCTCACAGAATCCTTTGAGCCTGGCTGTATGCCTGCTTGTACATAGTTCTCACGTGTACATACGTGTACTTCCTTCTTCCATGCCAGGGTCCCTTAGAGGGTTTCTTGCCTTATATTGCTTGTTACAAGTAGGACTAAGGAGATCCCTAGCAGTGCTTGGCCTTTATTCCAGGGATGATGTCACAGCTTGTTTTGGCATTTTACTTTCTCTGTCTCAACATCTGCTGGCAGGGGGACACCAATCACTTGCCTGGACTGGTCTAGCAGGACTCCAGAAAAGGAAATTAATGGTAAGGAAAACTTCACCATTTGCCGGTTTGGGCATCTAGGGTAGTAGCATCTCCTAGTGTTTTGGACATATCTGCTTTGGTAGTTGAAGAGTGATTGACTTTGTTGGCTTCTTTTGTGTTTGAACAAGATCTGAATATGATCCTTCACTTATTTTTTAAACGAAGTAAAGAATGTTTCTTTGGTCAGAGAATTTAGAATTACCCTGATGTGGCACATGTAACTCAAGAGAGGTACAAACTCTTTCTGGCCATGAAGCAAGAGTGTGTTGAGTTAGGGGCTACCTTTTTTTTATGTTACTCCTCTAAATGCATCAATAGGTATCTAAATATTTGTTATGTGTTCTTTGAGCCTGATCAGTTCCGCTCTTTCTTGGATTTAAAGAAATGTGTTCTATCAACGTCTTCATATCCTAGAGAACTATCGGAACAAGTATGAGTGCCTGAGGATTTCTGCTTGGCCTGCTTTTTCTAACTTGCTCTTTTTTCTTTATTAATGTACCCAATCGAATTTGCTCTTCCCTCTTAAATTGTGGACTAACTAAATGGCCTGAATGTGTCAGATTTTGTATGGTTTTTGTGCTTTATGATTTATTCCTCTATATTGTCCTGTTCAGTACAAGTTTCCTGTACAAGAGTAGTTCTTGTTGTAAATTTGCAAATTTTGATAAATAAAAAAAAGTAACAGGTCAATATACAGCTGCCACAGTAGGCATTTTGATTAAATACTGGCTGCAGCAGCCAAAAATAATACAGATACTGAGCACTGGTATCTGCATAGTGACTGACATTGCATATCTGTATAAAGTGGATAATGCCGGCACTATCCAGATATCTATTTGGATAGTGGGCTAATTATTACTATCTGGATAAAGTTAGGACAGGCTTGTTGTGGCCCTTATTTTATGCAGTTAGTTATCTGGATAGTGGGCTGAATATCGCTGCTAGCCAGGTAACTCCGGGGCTTGCGCATGCTCCACTTGCAGACCTCCTCTGTCCTATCTGGACTGTGCCAAGGTGGTCAGGAAAATTTTCAGTGGCAGTATCCAGATTGTGGCACTGAAAATCACCAGATCGCTCTGGCCAGCAGTACTTAGCGAGATAGTATGTGCTGCTATCCGTATAAGTGCCACTGAATATTTGCTTAATAGCATTTTATTTTTGGATTACTGATATGAATGTCAACTTTGAGAATGCAAATATCTCTGATACCTTGATGTAAGTATGGTATGGGAGGAAATGCATTTCTGCTTCAGTGTAATGCATGCAGAATCTGGCTTTTTGAACATTCCAGTTCAATTTTTACCTTCATACTTCTACTTCTAATTTATAGTCTCTTATTTATTTGGTGAGGATTTATTCATATTATGTTTGATTTAGATGAGGTATTTGAATATAGTTCCTGTGTATGGGTTTGCTTCTTCTGTTTTCCCAATAAGAGCTGTATGTTGATATTCTAGGGACAGGTTTGCAGTGCTGCCTTTTCATAGGCTCTGTGAGCAGTTGCAAAGATGAGGACGATGGGGACAATGACCTCCCCCTCTTCCAGTAAGGATGATCCTGCACGGAGTACTGGCACTTTTTTTCCCCCTAAGAATGCACTACAGAAGACAATTATTTTTTCAAAGAAAAGGATAACACCATTCCCTAAAACAAAAACATCATCAACACTAACAAACTCAAAGGGCTTCACCAGGAGGAAAGAGGATAACCCAAATTCCACCCCCACCAAAAATGACATCTTCACCTTTTTCAGGAACATCATATTTATCATTTATTTGTATTCTGCCTTACCATCCTACAGTGCCCAAAGTGGATTACAAAATATAATAAAACATGTCAATCAAATACAATCAATATAAATGCAAAAGAACATAATATGTAACATCAATAACTCAAAAACACTGCCAAACAAATAAAAAATACAGTATATAATTATTGCCCCTTATATAATCATGTTTCTAACAGAAAACTGAATTAGTTAAAAGGTATTAGTGTGTTAAATTATTTTTCAGCTCAGGTGTACCCCTGATGATACATATGCCATGGGTTGAAAAGTTCTGCTTTGGTGAGCTGGCTCTACTCTTGTCCCCTCAACTCCCCCCTAGTATAACAAGCCCTTCATCATTCCTCTTCCAGGGTGAGGCAAACAGTTATTTCAGAAAATCCTTGTCTCTGATAACAACAGTCAGATGTGTAAGAAAAAATAAATTAAGGTGGCATTTTGATTTCTCTAGTTCCTGCTAGATCGCTCCTATTGGGGTTGATATTCAGCAGCAGCCAGTGAATTTAAAGCATCTGGCTGCCACCGCTGAAATTAAAACTGGATATTCAGCGACAGCCTATTTGGCATCCAGCACTAAATATCTGATTTTGCCAGTGATCTCTGCAGCTGTTTGGTCAATGGTGCTATTCAGCTGCTAACCAGATAGTTAAATTGGATGAAGTTAGGGAATCCATTGACCTGTCCTAACTTTATATGGTTAGTGGCTGAATATTGCTGCTGACTGGATAGCTGCCATGACCACCCCCATTTCACCCACAGACTTCTTTTAACCAGAAGTATATCCTGTAGTCTGCAGGGATATTCAGCAGCACTATACAAATATTGTCACTGAATATCGGGATCGCCGGGGTTTAACCAGTTAGCAGATTCTGCTAACCATTTTAAACCATTATGAATATCGCCCCTGTTGTCTATTCTATGACAGAGAACAGTGGAATGTGGTCAAGTACATGAAACTGACAAATGTTTCTATTCCAGCCATTTCTTAATTCCAGAGAAGCCAGGAAATTCAAGACAAATGTTAGATCTGAGAGATCAGAACAAATTTCTTCAAAGTAAAAAGTTCAAAATGAACTCATTAGCAACAATCCTTCCCCTCCTTAATTTGAAAAACTAGTTATGCTCTCTAGATCTAAGAAAAGCCTTTATGTATAAAATGATTCATCCTCTGCTGGGAAGTTAATCCACTTAACAGTATGCACTGTCCAATACCAATGCCACATTCTCCCTTTCCTTATCGTCCCTCCAGTTCAGTCCCACACCCCTGGTTGTACACCTCTCGCAGCATGGAGACTGGGCATGTCAGATTTGTGACACCACTGTATATATCCTGCTGGCACATCCCACCAGCTCCCAGTGTGCTCAGTCTCCATGCAGCTGGAGGTAGGTGCTGGCTCACTAGAGGAGCAGATAAAGAGCTTTAGGCTATTTAGATAGGATTTTGTGCTACTGCTTCATCAAGCCTACTGTTTACGTCAACAGGGGGCGGTCACCGATGCTACGCTTCTTGGGGCCGCAGGAGCCCAAGCAGCCACAGAAAGGTCTGGAAGTGGTGACAGTAGGCCGGTTAAGAGGCCTCAGTCTGTGGAGGATCAGACTCTTGGGCCGGACGGGCCGGAAGGAGAGAACTTAGATATGGAGCCAGAAGCAGGAATAGAAGAGCTAGAGGAAGATGAAATTCATGAGCCTGAAAATCAAGCCAGAATTATCCAGGTCTTCCAGAGAAAGGAGCTGACAGCGCTCATTACGGAGTCGCTTCAGGTGCTCAACCTTTCTTCGGTGGCACCAGTGGAGGATGAGGGGTTGGAGGTTCCTCTTATTCAAGCGGTGTGAAAGTCCCAAGCGTTTTTTCCCGTTCTCCAGGACCAAGCAGGAAGTCAGTCCTCACATATGGGTGACGTCGGCGCCGATGGAGCCCCCATGCGGAGCATTTCCCCAGCTTTCAAAGAAAGCCTTTGGGAATGCAGCGCGCTTCTGCGGTCCCTTTCCCGCCAAAGGATGCCATCTTGCTCAGTCTTTCTTTTTCCGCAGAGCCCGACAGACGTGAGTTCGTGTCACCTGGGAAAAGTTGATTTTTTTTCTGCGATTTTCGCGTTGTCTTATCCGGTTTGATGCCAGTTCCCCTTCCCGCCTGGGCTCGGTACACCGGTATCGAGTCCGGACTTGTGATTTTCGTTTTTTGTCCTTCGTGACTAGCGTTCGCGCTCTTTTTGTGTTTTCACTGGCAGCCCAGTCTTTTGACCTTGCAGGGGCCCTTTTTCCCCCGATCGCTGCCAGCGGGTTCAAAAAGTGTGATCGGTGCAAAAAACGTATGTCTCTCACCGACACACATGACTGCTGCCTCCGATGCCTCGGGCCCGACCATGACCCTCTGCGGCAAAATGTCGTCGAAGGCGCTTTGGAGCTGTCAGCATCAACGTGAGAGAATTTTATCTGACTCCGCGTCCGGCCGGGCCCCGACATCTCGGGAGTCCGACCCCGAGAGCCATCGGGGTTCCTCTGAAAATGGAGTCTCCCTCCCAGGAGCACGGAAGGAAGAAAAAGCTCGCGAGGGCGGCGTCAGTGGAGGCTCCTGGTTCCTCGAGGGCCAGGTCGCGTAGCCTTGACCGCCGCCACGGGCTCTAGGAGTCGGAGAGGCCTTCCAAGGTACCTCGTGTGGAGCCGGAGTCCCCGAGTCACATAAGTGCAGTTGTCCTCGTAGACTCTCCTCCGGGGGAGCCGACGTCGGGGGCTGCTGAGTCTCCTGAGCTTGGACTCAGGTTGACGACCTTGGAGAGCATCTTGGCTGCCTTCATGGAACAGCAGCGGGTGCTGATCGCCGGTCTGACCGGTGTATCTTCCCCGACCACCAGGACCTCGACGTCTAAGTCGACCCCGGAGACCGAGCCGATCTTCGAGTCGATGTGGGGCCGAGGTCGTCGACGCCGATACCCTCGGCGTTGGGGCGGGTGGCACCGAGGACCACATGGCTGGAGCCGCTTGATTCCTTCTCGGAGGAGTCGGAGTGGGAGACGGAGGACGAGGAGTCCCCGGACACCTTCCGGACCCGGTGCGTCCCTTCAGACTCACCGGAGTCTGAGCCTCGGAGACGGTCCCCCCCCACCCCCTTCCTGGAGGATACCTGGTTCTCGGACTTCGTGAGGGACATGACCAAGGCCTTGGCCTTCCCTGCAGACACCGAGGAGGAGCCTCGAGCCGAGGAGCTCGATGCCCTCCAAAGGAAGCCTTTACTGTACCGGTTCCTCCAATGCTGGAATGGCTGCTCTTCCATATGTGGGAGGCACCGGCCTCGACGCCGGTTCTTAGCAAACGGGTAAATTCCATTTATCAAGTCTGTAAGAGCCCTGGGTTCCAAAAGGCGCAGCTACCGCACCACTCCATGGTTGTGGAATCAGCCATGCACCGTCTGAAGAGTCAGAAGATGCACTCCTTGGTGCCCCCGGCCGGGAGGCCTGGAACCTGGTTGCCCTCGGTAGAAAGTGCTTCCAGGGCTCTATGCTGTCTTGCCGTGTCCAGACCTACCAGCTGTACATGGACATGTACCTATGAGACCTGGCAAAGGAGATTGCCGGGTTCTCAACTGGCCTCTCCGAGGAACCTTTGCAGAGGTTCAAGGCTTTGTCAGCAGGGATTCGAGAGTGCTCAAAGTTTATCTCTCGAGCAGCCCATGATGGCTTCGAGGCTTCGGCCTGGTTAGCCACGGCCGGCATCGCTGCACGCTGTCAGGCCTGGCTACAGTCATCAGACCTGGAGCCATGGGTGCAGGACAAGTAGGTCAATGTCCCTTGCCGAGGTGAAAACCTCTTTGGTAAGCCCATGACTGAAAAGGCTGTGGAAATTGAGACTGAGACTCTCACCAGGACAATGCTGTCCAGGAAGACTTCTGCCCCTTCTCAGAAAAAGAAGGGCTCGGGGAAGAAGCCCTTTTTCCTGAGGAAGGGTGCTGCCTACAAATCCTACCCTCAATATCAGGCCTCTCCAGCTCCCCAGCAGGCCAAGGCGCAGGGGCATGAGCCCCGTAGGCAGAAGACCCCCAAGCCGCCAACTCTGGCTCCTGCACAGCAGGGAGCGGGGTTTTGACTCCCACAGCATAGCCTCTTCTCCACAGCTGCCTCCACTCAGCACAGGAGGTCGGCTGACCCTGTACGCCTACAGGTGGCCAGCCATCACAGGGGATACCTGGGTCCTCAGCATAATCCAAAAGGGCTACATGCTCCACTTCCACCAGATACCCCCCTCCTACTTTCCAGGGGAGCCTCCAAGACTCCCTCTGCACAGAAACCTTCTTCAGGAGCTGGCAATTCCTCTAAAGAAACAGGCGGTGGAACGGGTGCCTCACCACCTGGAAGGGAGAGGCTTCTGCTCCAGGTATTTTCTGGTACCAAAAAGGACAGGAGGCCTCCGGCCTATCCTAGACTTGCGAAACCTAAACAAGTTTCTGGAGAGGGAAAAGTTCAAGATGCTTACCCTTGGGATACTGCTGCCCTACCTCCAGCAGGGAGATTGGCTATGCTCCTTAGACCTAAAGGATGCTTATACCCACATTCTCATCCATCCAGACCACAGACAATATCTCAGATTTATGGTGGGAGGAAACCATTTTCAATACAGGGTACGTCCCTTTGGCCTAACTTCTGCCCCCAGGGTTTTCACCAAATGCCTGGCAGTGGTGGCGGCCTATCTCAGAAATCAGGGAATCTTTGTCTTCCCATACCTGGACGACTGGCTCATCAGGGGTCAGTCCCTCCAGGAGGCCAGACAAGCCACTCTTCGCACTGTCTCTTCTTCAGCATCTGGGCTTTGTCATCAACTACGCAAAGTCCTCTTTGCTCCCCTCACAGAACCTAGAGTTTATAGGGCAAGATTAGACACCCTGCAGGCAAGAGCTTACTTGCCCAAGGACAAGGCCCACAGGATGGACTTGGCCAGCCAGTTCCAAAGCAATTCTCAGGTCTCCGCCAGACACTTCCTGTGGCTCCTGGGCCACATGGCATCCACGGTACATGTGACCCCGAATGCCCATCTGCACATGCGGGCGCCTCAGTGGTGCCTCAGAACTCAGTGGGCACAAGCCACAGGCGACCTCCAAGACAGAGTAAAGGTGTCCAAACCGCTCTTGGACTCCTTACAGTGGTGGCTACATCTTCCAAACCTTCTCAGGGGGGTACCCTTTCAGGCCCCAGCACACACGAGGGTGTTGACGACCGATGCTTCCTTAAATGGCTGGGGTGCACATTGCCAGGGCAGGTGCACTCAAGGCCTCTGATCTCCTCGAGAGGCCACACAGTAGATCAATCTTTTGGAGCTGTGGGCAATCCGCTTGGCTCTACAGTCTTTTTCTCATGCCCTCTCTCACCAGTCTGTCTTAGTTCAGACAATCAGGTAGCAATGTTCTATGTGAACAAGCAAGGGGGCACAGGCCCCAGACTCCTGTGTCAGGAGGCGCAGGCCCTTTGCTCCTTTGCAGTCAAACAAGGCATGTTTCTCAAAGCAGTTTATCTACCTGGTCAGGAGAACTTCTTGGCAGACAAACTAAGCAGGATTCTCCTGCCTCACGAATGGCAATTGAATCCACTGGTGGTCCAGCAGATCTTTCTACGATGGGGGCTCCCATCCATCGATCTCTTTGGAAGTCCACTGAACCATCAGCTGCCCAGGTTTTGCTCCAGACAGCCGCATCCCCTGAGAATGGCAGCAGATGCGTTTCTGATCTCTTGGTCTATGGGCCTCCTGTATGCGTTTCCTCCCACGCCCCTGGTGGCCCGAACTCTGTTCAAGATTCTACGGGAAAAGGCCTCAATCATTCTGGTAGCCCCCAGATGGCAGAGGCAGCCGTGGTTTCCACTTCTTCTGCAGTTGGCAGTGGAAACTCCATTCCCTCTGGGGTTGCAACCCGATCTCATGTCTCAGGATCAGGGTTCCCTTCTGCACCCCAATCTCAGATCCCTCAATCTGATGGCCTGGCTGCTGAAAGGATAGTGCTAGCTCCCTTACGTCTACCTAGGGAAGATGAGGAGGTGGTCTTGGTCTCGAGGAGGCAATCCACCAGAAAGTCCTATGCCCTCAAGTGGCGCAGGTTCTCAGTGTGGTGTGCTCAGCACAATGAAGATCCTTTCTCCTGCCTTGTGCCAGTAGTGCTACAATACCTACTTCACCTGTCAGACCTAGGCCTTAAGTCCAACTCTGTTCGGGTCCACCTCAGTGCTTTTTCAGCACACCACTAACCGGTGGAGGGACAGTCGCTGTCGGTTCACCCCTTGGTGTCCCGTTTCCTCAGAGGCCTGCTTTTGCTCAAGCCTCCGATTCGTCCACTTGCCACTGAGTGGGATTTGAACGTGGTCTTGCAATAACTTACTCGCCCACCGTTTGAGCCGATGGCTACTTGCCATTTACGCTTCCTTTCTTGGAAGGCGCTCTTACCTCGGCCAGACGTGTGAGTGAACAACAAGCTCTGGTTTCTGATAGACCGTACACACGGTTCTATAGGAACAGGGTGGTCCTTCGGACTCATCCGAAGTTCCTTCCAAAAGTTGTCTCCTCTTTCCACCTCAACCAGGAGGTGGTTCTTCCGACCTTCTTTCCCAAGCCGCATACCAGCCGGGCTGAGACAGTCTTGCATACTCTGGACTATAAGAGGGCGTTGTCCTTTTACATTGCACGTACGCGGGGGCATCGAAGGGCTACTCAGCTCTTCGTCTCCTTTGACCCTAATAAACTGGGGTTACCTGTCTCCAAGCGTACATTGTCCACTTGGGTAGCAGATTGTATCGCCTGGGCGTACAAGGCTGCCGACCTTCCCTTGCAGGCTCGAGTCACTGTCCACCGTGTCAGGGTGAAAGCCGCGTCAGTAGCTCATCTCCGCTCTGTTCGGTTGGCAGATATCTGCCGGGCCGCTACTTGTTCTTCAAGCCAGACCTTTGCAGCCCACTACTGCCTCGAGAGAGAGTCCCGAAGGGACAGTGCTTTTGGACAGGCGGTACTCCGTAATCTCTTTGAGGTTTAGGCAACTCCTACCCTCTGGCCCTTGTGTTTGGCTACTGTATGGGGGCGTTCTCAGAGGATATTCTTATCACAGATGCTGAGGCTCTTGAGAGGGAACCATTTTTTCAGCTTTGGGTTCCCGGTAGCCTAGAGCTGGGGAGTCCCATATGTGAGGACCGACTTCCTGCTTGGTCCTGGAGAAAGAGTAGTTACTCACCTGTAACAGGTGTTCTCCAGGAGCAGCAGGAATCAGTCCTCACGACCCTCCCTCCTCCCCTGGATTTGCAGTCATATCCTTTATTTAGATTTTTTCCATCTTTTAGCTATGTCATTAGACTGAGCGAGATGGCACCCTTGGGCGGGAAAGGCACCGCGCAGGCGCGCTGCATTCCCAAAGGCTTTCTTTGAAAGCTGGGGAAATGCTCCGCACAGCGGCTCCATCGACGCTGACGTCACCCATATGTGAGGACTGATTCCTGCTGCTCCTGGAGAACACCTGTTACAGGTGAGTAACTACTCTTTCACTGGGTCATCAAGCAGATGATTCAGGATGAATGGGATTTGCCGGAGGCAGGTTTGCGTAGTGTGAGGTCTATGAATCATCTTTATCCCTTGGCAGATCAAGAACGGGAGATGTTTCGTTCTCCGCATATAGATGCAGCAGGTTCGGCGGTCACGAAAAAGACTACCATTCTGGTGGAAGGCAGTGCGGCTTTGAAGGACGCATAGGATCAGAAGGTGGATGTCCTATTGAAACAAGCTTTTGAGGTTAATGCTCTGTGTCTACAAGCATCTATTTGTGGGGCTTGGGTAGCGAGAACATGCCTTCGCTGGTCGTAGCATTTGCAACAGCCAGCGCAGCAGACACAGGAGCAGTTAGTGGATGTGACAAGGCTAGAGTCAGGGTCAGCTTATTTAGCCGATGTACACTATGATCTTATTAGAGGTTTAGCGAATTCCTTGGTAGCCGCTCGCCGTTATCTTTGGTTAAGGAATTGGGCAGCGGACAGTTCCTCCAAGTCTCGTCTTAGCAAACTCACTTTTAAAGGGAAGCTGTTATTTGGAGACGATTTTGACAAGCTAGTCAAGGATTTGGGGGAATCGAAAGGAGGTCGCTTGCCAGAGGACAAGCCAAAGCCAGGGCTGACTCAGTTAGCTTTACGGGGTCAACCTTGGGATTTTCAGCATTTTCATACCTCCCGCTTGGGAGGCTTTCAAAGAGGAAGGTTTTCCTCTCGAGGTCAAAGTTATAGAGGATCTGGGGAGCGGGCAGAGGTTTTGCGAGCCCCTTTTCCTCAGGATTTAGGAAAGCTCAATGAAGCGAGGAGGGCCCAGGCAGGAATTCAACTGATAGGTGGTTGGCTTCGGGAATTTCTTCCTGCCTGAGTCCAAATAACATCAGACCAGTGGGTGTTGGAGATCATTTGCAAAAGTTATTCTCTCCTTGCAGGGGCCGAGAAAGAACGATTGCAGTACAAGAGTCTCTGGCTCGTCTTTTACAGCTGGGGGCAGTGGTCCCGGTACCGTGGGAACTCTACGGTGTCGGTCGATACTCTATTTATTTCGTGGTGCCAAAGAAGGACGGGGACTTCTGCCCAATTCTGGATCTCAAAGGGGTAAATTGCTGTCTGCAAGTACCTCATTTCCGGATGGAAATCTTGCGTTCAGTTATAGTAGCGGTTCGGCAAGGAGAGTTCTTGACGTCTCTCGATCTCACCGAAGCGTATTTACACATTCCGATCAGGCCGGATCATCAAAGGTTTCTAAGATTTGCTCTGCCGTGGGGGCATTTTCAGTTCCAGGCACTGCCCTTCGGTCTAGCGACAGCTCCGCACACCTTTACCAACATTATGGTGGTGGTGGCGGCGGCTCTTTGAAAGGAGGGAATATTAGTTCATCCCTATCTCGACGATTGGCTGATTCGGGCAAAATCCAGAGCCGAGAGTGTGCGAGTGACAAGCAGAGTGGTACAGCTTCTACAGAGTCTCGGTTGGGTAGTCAATACGGCCAAGAGCCGATTGGTTCCAACGCAAGTTCTGGAATATTTAGGAGTACGCTTCAACACTCGAGTGGGAGCAGTCTTTCTACCAGATCTCTGAGCCCAGGACCTTCGGCGATTGGTGCACAGTTTTTTGAGGAGTCCAGCTCCGTTGGCCTGGCACTATCTCTGTGTTCTAGGAACAATGGTGGCGACTCTGGAAGTCGTGCCGTGGGCCAGAGCACACATGTGTCCTTTACAGAGGTCGCTGCTCCGTCGCTGGTCTCACCATAACGATTCTCTTTTCAAATGCCTTCCCTGTCCAATGCAGATCAGGGCATCTCTTCAATGGTGGCTTCATCCGCAAAATCTGGCAGCGGGTATGCCTCTTGAGCAGCCACACTGGCTTCCGGTGTTAACAGATGCCAGTCTAGCCAGTTGGGGCGCTCATTGCGCGGAGCTCCGCGCAGGGCTACTCGACCGTACAGGAGACCAAATGGTCGATCAACTGTCTAGAGTTGCGAGCGGTAGCTCTGGCGCTTTGGGCCTTCGAGACCACCTTACTGGGTCGAGAAGTTCGAGTGCTATCGGACAATGTGGCAACAGTAGCGTACCTCAATCGTCAAGGTGGCACGGGAAGCGCGGCAATGGAGGAAGAGGCGTAAAGTCTGTTCGCTTTGGTAGAGCCTCGACTCCAGGCGCTGTCAGCGGCGCACATTGCAGGATCGGAAAATGTGACGGCGGACTATCTCAGCCGAGTACGGGTAGATCCCGGAGAATGGGAGCTTCATCTGGAGGTGTTTGCTCAGATAGTCATCAAGTGGGGATCTCCGATAATGGATCTCATGGTGACCTTTCGGTCGGCCAAGGCAAATCGCTTTTACAGCAGAAGACGAGAAAAAATGTCAGAAGGACTAGATGCCTTACTGCAGCAATGGCCCACGCACAGTCTCCTCTACACTTTCCCTCCTTGGGCTCTCATAGGGCGAGTGATTCAGCGCATCGAGGCCCATCAGGAGAGAGTAGTGTTAGTGGCTCCAGATTGGCCTCGTCGGCTGTGGTATGCCGATCTGGTGCATCTTTTCGACAGGAGACCATGGCGGATGCCGACACGGGAAGATCTTCTGCTTCAGGGTTCTCTTCGAATGCCTCAGATAGTTTGGTTCTCGCTTACGGCTTGGCCATTGAAAGGGCAAGGTTAAAGAAGAGAGGTTATTCTAGTGCAGTTATTGCCACCTTACTTTTGGCCAGAGAAAGGTCGACTTCCTTGGCATATAAATGCGTATGCTGTGTTTTTGAGGACTGGTGTGAGCAACGTCAAGTTCGTCCTGTGGCAGTTCCATTGGTGTTGAGTTTCTTGCAAGACGGTTTTGATAAGGGATTGGCGGCCAGTTTGTTAAGGGTACAGTTGGCAGCTATTTCTTGTTATCGAGGAAAGGTTCAGGGAGTCGCCTTGGGTGCCCATACCGATGTGGTACGTTTCTTGAGAGCGGAATCCCATGTACGTCCTTCGCGCAGGGTGGTTTCTCCCCCATGGGATCTCAACCTGGTTTTAGGAGCTTTAACAAGGAAGCCTTTTGAACCTTTGCATCAAGCTTCTTTGAAGGATTTGACTTTAAAGACAGTATTTTTGATAGCCATTTGCTCCGCGTCGAATCTCAGAGTTGCAGACATTGTCCTGTCGGGAGCCGTTTCTGACTTTTTCGAGGGAAAAAGTGGTCTTGCATCCCGTTCCGTCTTTTCTGCCAAAGGTAGTTTCGCCATTTCATGTGAATCAATCTGTCTCTTTACCAGTATTGGGTTTTTCAGATGAGAACGCGTCAGACCGTAGTTTGTGCTTGTTAGATATAAAGAGGGTTCTTCATTGATACTTGAAGGTCTCGGAGTCGTTCCGCAAATCTGAGCGTTTGTTTGTTCTCTTTAGAGGTCCACGTAAGGGTGAACCGGCAGCCAAAGCTTCAATTTCCAGATGGGTCCATGAAGCAATAGCATCGGCGTATATCTTGCAAGGTCGTCAGGTGCCCATGGGGCTGCGGGCTCATTCTACTAGGGCAAAAGTGACTTTGTGGATGGAATATAGCTTGGTTCCTCCGGTTGAGATTTGCAGAGCAGCCACATGGTCTTCCCTGCATACTTTCAGTAAACATTATTGCCTAGATGTTCAGGCGGCGGGAGATGTCTGTTTCGGGTCTGCGGTTTTGCGGTCCAGGTGGACAGGTCCCTCCCAGTAATTTACTGCTCTGTTACATCCCAGAGGTGTGGGACTGAACTGGAGGGACAATAAGGAAAGAGAAATTAGACTTACCTGCTAATTGTTGTTCTTTGAGGAACTCCAGTTCAGTCCCGATTCCCACCTTGGGTGTTCTCAGATTCCACAGAGTCTTTTTTGCTGCGTGGGGTGACAACAGCCAAGCAGTAGAAAATCAGCAATTTTTTTCTGTACTCAGGCAAGGTATGCTCTGTACTCTTTCTTCTCTCCTTTCTGTTCTATTTCTCTTCAAACGGGAGAGGGAGAGTTATCCTCTTATTTAATGGGGACTTAGTTCAGTTTAAAAGTTAAGTGTTGTATTTAATACTATTAATCTATAGTAGTAGATATAGTATTTAATACTATAGCTACTTATTTGTTGCTCCTTTGAGTCTGCTTTGTCATTAGGTCACTGGGAGCTGGTGGGAGGTGCCAGCAGGATATATATAGTGGTGTCACAAATCTGACATTCCCAGTCTCCATGCTGCGGAAGGAGGTGCACAACCCAGAGGTGTGGGACTGAACTGGAGTTCCTCAAGGAACAACAATTAGCAAGTTTAAGTCTAATTTCTCTTTTGAGCTACCAGCAGCAAGTCTGTGGGAGGAGATAAGGTGTGTGTTTGTGAGGACTGAGCCAATTCTGCAGCTTTTAAAGCATAGGCTTCAACATTATAGGGTTTATTTTAGAAGCCCTATTTGTGCTTTGGATGTCTGAAAATGGGCTTGGAAATGTCCCCAGAGCCATTTTAGAAGCTCGCTCTGTGGATGTCCCCGGGGTGAGGTTGGCCAAGTCTGAACAGGGGTGTGGAGTAGGCCTGTCCGAGTTGTTCCCAGAACTTGTAATCCTCGCCTGATTTCAGAAACACCAAGATTATACCTGCTGAAGGTACAAATAGTCTTCAGAAAAGTGCTCATTTTGTCAGATAATCTGGAGGGTGTGGAGAAGGATATCTGCTTATGCCCCCTATATTTTCCATGCTGATAATGAACACTGATGGGAATGCGCGCTCATATTTTCATTTTGCTACACTGCTGGACATCCACTTATGCTAGCTTGCATGAGATGAATGTCCCTGTTCCACAATTTCCTAAGGGGGACATCTATGTAGCATCCAGTGCAGACGTCACATCGGGGACATCTACACATATGTTACTAAAATTGGATGGAGACATAGATGTGCCTGGTGTTTTTTGGCACATTCTGCCCTAGATATCCCCAGTTTGACTTGGATGTCCTTTCTAAAATGACATTTCACATTATTTTCTTTTTAATACATTTTATACAATGATACTACCTGTGACTAGAACACCTGGGTGAGACAAGATATAAACAGCAATACTAATTTTCAAGAGTTCAGGCACATCTCGAGGTTTTTAGGATGGTTCTGGCTATAGATCTGATCTAAGATCCTGTAGATGACACTTCACCTTCTTTGCTGGTGCATGGCTAGCTACTACTATTTGGAACAGTGGTCAGTGTCTTGGTCACAATCTTGACGTTTATCAACCAGGCGAAAGGCTTCCAGGAATTCATTTATGTCTATATTCCCATCTTTGTTGAAATCGATACTATGAGCTAGGTCACTGATGGCTTTCTCGCTGATCTCAATGTTCAAATGTGAGCTGAGCAATTTCCATGTCTGATGGAACTCCTCAAACGAAATCAGCCCTGCAAAAGATGCAACTTGTTTACACACTCCCATTTTGCAAGCTAGTTTTTATTTTCCCAATGCCTAATTGACCTATATCAGCAAGTTGTGTACTTAGTCCATTCCACCAAAACCTTTTGTGATATTCAGCCATTTTGTAGGTGCTAAAGTCAATACAAAGAGTAATTGATTAACTTACATTCCCAGGCCTTAAAAATACATTTGTCTTTCTAGTTTGCTAAGAATTTTCATCTTTTTTTTTCCATAAAACTACAAAGAATTATTAGACCCTGTTGTATTACCTGGAAAACAACTGAAAGGGATGCAACAAATGCATACTGTGGAGATGAATCCCAGGTATCTCTGAACCTCTGTGCGCTCTCTCTCATCTGGCTTAAACTGAAACCATATCAGGTAAATTGTGGACCTCTAATTTTTCTCAACCCTTTTGTTAGACTTTATTTTTTTCTTACATACTGCTTGTAAGTTACTGTACCATTCTGCGATCTTTAGGTAGCTGCCTTTGCTTAGAGAAGTGATAATTAGCTTTGTGCCTTAGTTGTTAGACTTGAAGTTCTGCCAATCCCCCTAAACCCTTTTGCTCAGCATGACATGAGTCCAGTGGCGTACAAAGGGCGGGGTGGTGGGTGTGTCCCACTCTGGGTGCCAGCCAGGAGGAGGACATACCCCGCCAAGCCCACACGCAGAGATAGCACGTCAAACTAAACTTAAAGCCTTGGGTGGTGTGCCCTGCTGCCTCCACTCCTGGCCCAGCAGCTCTTCCAGCCAAACTCTTGCTTATTGCGACACTTGGCCGAGGAGAGAAGAGCCGCCAGGCCTGGAGCAGAGGCAGCACAGCAAGCCACCTGCAGCTTTAAGGTAAATTTTATCGTGCTGCCTCCATATGTGGGCCTGGTGGGGCGGTGCCTGCCCCGGGCTGGGGGAGCTGGGAACACCACAGCATGAGGCCCTAAGTGGTGATGGTGGTCTGTCTGTATAAATCAATCAATGTTTTGAATGAATACACTGAACTCCAATTACTGTCATGACAATACTTAAACTTACACAAATATACTTATAGGGGATAATTTTATAACATGGTACCTATGTGAGAGGTCCATAAAGATGCCTACTTTAAGTCCTTTTTGCAAAGGTAACAGCGATGCATATGTGTCTTTTATAAAACAGGCTCTCAGAACCAGCTCCAATAGAATGTAAATACCCGCACATAAATTTACACCTTCTCCAAACAGGATGTAAATGTGTGCACATATTCTACCTGTGTATCCACATATTTTATCAAATATGCATATCTATCACAAGTCCACCTCTGCTCCACCCAAACTACAGCCCTGGAACGTCCTAGAAGCTGGTCACATGATAGTAGGCACCCTCTTTTCATGTGCCTACTTTTTATGTGCATTTGCAGTTGTGGAATTTTATGATTCTCCAGGACCAAGCAGGAAGTCAGTCCTCACATATGGGTGTCATCAGCGCCGATGAAGCCCCAGTGGAGCATTTCCACAGCTTTCTATGAAAGCCTTTGGGAATGCAGGCACGCATGCGCAGTTCCCTTCCCGCCTAAAGGTGCCATCTTACCTCAGTCTCTTTTTTTCCGAGAAGCCCACCGGACGTGTGTCCTGTTCTCCCAGTTAAAAGTAGATTTTTTTCGGCGATTATCGCTATTTTTTTCTCCCGGTTCGATGCCGGTTCCCCTCCCGCCGGGTTCGGTACACCGGTATCGAGCCCGATCCTTCTTTTCTGTTTTTGCCCTTCGTGGCTGGCGTTCGCGCCCTTTTTTTCATTTTCCCTGGAAGGCCGGTCCTTTGACCTCGCGGGGACTCTTTTTTTCCCCGATGGCTTCCAGTGGTTTTAAAAAGTGTGATCGGTGTAAGAAACTAATGTCTCTCACCGACACACACGACTGCTGCCTTCGGTGCCTCGGTCCCGATCACGACCCTAAGTCGTGCGGGCCATGTGGGAAGATGTCTTCCAAGGCACTCCGAAGTCGCCAGCAGCAGACAGAAAGGCTTTTCTCGGACTCAGCCTCCGGCCGGGCCCGGACCTCGTCTGAGGCCTCGACATCTCGGGATTCCGATCCCGAGCGCCGGTGAAGCTCCTCAGACAGAGGGGGTCCCCCGACTGGGAATGGAAGAGGAAGAAGCGGCTCTCGAGGGCGTCGTCGGAGGAGGTCCCTGGCTCCTCGAGGGCCAGGTCTAAGACCCCCGACCATCACCCCGGGCCCGTGGAACAAGAGAAGCCTGCCAAAGTTCCTCGTGTGGAGCCGGAGTCTGCTGGACACGTAAGCCCCGTAGTCCTCGAGGACTCTCCTCCCAGAGAGCCGACATCGGGCCCGGCGCCGCCGGGGCCTGAGTCGGTGGCTGCTGCGTCTCCCGAGCTGAGTCTCAGGATGACAGCCTTGGAGAGCAGACTGTCTGCTTTCATGGAGCAGCAGCGGGCACTGATAGCTAGCCTGTCTGGCGCATCTTCCCCGACCACCGGGACATCGACTTCGAAGTCGACCCCGGAGACCGAGCCGATACTCGAGTCCATCATGGCTCAAAGTCGACCTCGGTCGCGGTCTCCCTCAACCTCCTGTTTGGGACCGAGGGTGTCGACGCCGGTGCCTCCGGCGTCGGGGTGGGTGCTCCAGGGCCCCGCGGGGTCAGACCCTGACTCCTCCTCGGACGAGTCCACCTGGAAGACGGAGGACGAGGAGTCTCCTGATACGTTCAAGACTCGGTGCGTCCCATCGGACTCACCGCAGTCTGAGCCCCGGAGTAGATCCTCTGGAGGATACTCGGTTCTCGGAGTTCGTCCGGGATATGGCCACCGCCTTGGCTATTCGGCGGACCCTGAGGAAGAGACTCGAGCCGAGGAGCTCGAGGCGCTGCAGTATGACTCTCTTCCGAAGGAGGCCTTTACTGTCCCTGTTCCTCCGATGCTGAAACGGCTCCTCTTCCGTATATGGGAGGCACCGGCCTCGGCGCCGGTTCTAAGCAAGCGAGTCGACTCAATTTATCGACTCAGGAAGAGCCCTGGTTTTCAGAAGGCACAGCTACCACACCATTCTATGGTTGTGGAATCGGCCATACATCGTCTGAAGAGCCAGAAGATGCACTCCGCGGTGCCCCCTGGCAGGGAGGCCCGAAACCTTGATGGCGTTGGTAGAAAGTGCTTCCAGGGCTCGATGCTTGCTTGCCGTGTCCAGTCGTACCAGCTGTACATGGGCATGTACTTGCGGGACCTGGCCAAGGAGTTGGTCGGGTTCTCTGCTGGTCTCTCCGGGGAACCCTTGCAGAGATTTAAGTCCTTGTCCTCGGGGATTCGGGACTGCTCGAAGTTCATGTCCCGCGCCGCCTACGATGGCTTCGAGGCTTCGGCCCAAGTTGCGGCAGCCGGCATCGCGGCTCGACGCCAGGCGTGGCTGCAGTCATCGGACCTCGAGCCATGGGTTCAGGACAAGTTGGTCGATGTCCCTTGCCGAGGTGAAAACCTTTTTGGCAAGCCCATGACTGAGAAGGCCGCTCAGCTCGAAACAGAGCACCTTACATGGACAAGGCTGTCTAGGAAGACCTCTGCCCCTTCTCATAAAAAGAAGGGCTCGGGTAAAAAGCCCTTTTACCCGATGAAGGGCACTGCCTACAAACAGTACCCTCGATATCAGGCTGCCCAAGCTGCCCCTCAGGGTCAGCAGGCCAAGGGGCAGGGTAATGGACCCCGTAGGCAGAGGACCCTCAAGCCTCCGGCCCCTGCTTCCACTCAGCAGGGTGGGGGTTTTTGACTCCTTGAGCGTAGCCTCTCCATCCCTGCTCTCCCAACCCTGCACAGGAGGTCGCCTAGCACTCTTTGCCCACCAGTGGCCCCTTATAACCCGAGACAGTTGGGTGTTGGACGTAAGGGCTATGCACTGCATTTTCACCAACTGCCTCCTCCTTACTTTCCAGGGGAGCCTCCAAGGCCTCCCCTGCACACAGACCTTCTCCTTCAAGAGCTTCAAGGTCTGTTGGTGGACAGGGCGGTGGAGCCTGTGCCTCCCCACTTGCAAGGTCACGGTTTCTACTCCAGGTATTTCCTGATACCCAAAAGAACTGGTGGCCTTCGACCCATTCTGGACCTCAGGGACCTCAACAAGTTCCTAAAGAAAGAAAAGTTCAAGATGCTTACTCTTGGAACACTTCTGCCCTACCTCCAGCAGGGAGATTGGCTATGCTCCTTAGATCTAAAGGATGCATACACTCACATCCTCATTCATCCAGACCACAGAAAGTACCTCAGGTTCATTGTGGGTGGAAACCATTATCAGTACAGAGTGCTGCCTTTCGGCCTTACCTCCGCTCCCAGGGTCTTTACTAAATACCTGGCAGTGGTGGCGGCCTACCTGAGAAATCAGGGAATCTGTCTTCCCATATCTGGATGACTTGACTCATCAGAGGTCAGACATGCCAGGAGGCCAAACAGGCCACCCTCAGGACTATTGCTCTTCTTCAAGACCTGGGATTTGTCATAAACTTCGCAAAGTCCACTTTTCTCCCCTGCCAAAACTTGGAGTTCATAGGGGCAAGGCTGGACTCTGTCCTGGCAAAAGCATTCTTGCCAGCAAACAGGGCCCAAAGTCTGATGGGCTTAGCAAATCAGTTTCTCAGAGGTTCAGTGGTCTCCACAAGACTCTGCCTGAGGCTGCTTGGCCACATGGCTTCGACAGTACATGTGACCCCCAATGCCAGTCTCCATATGAGGCCTGCACAGTGGTGCCTTCGGACTCAGTGGTCACAAGCCACAGGCAGCCTCAGAGACAGGATAAGGGTGTCCAGACACTTTCTGAACTCCCTCAACTGGTGGCTGCACCTACCCAATCTTCTAAAGGGAGTGCCTTTTCAGATTCCTGCATACACGGTGGTACTGACCACAGACGCCTCCCTGCAGGGTTGGGGAGCTCATTGTCTAGGCAAGTGCACCCAGGGCCTGTGGTCTCCTTGGGAAGCTGCACAGCAGATCAATCTCCTCGAGCTCCGAGCTATTCGGTTAGCACTCAAAGCTTTCTCTCCTACCCTGGCTCATCAATCTGTCCTGGTTCAGACAGACAACCAGGTAGCCATGTTTTATGTGAACAAACAGGGCAGGACTGGGTCCAGCATTCTTTGTCGAGAGGCTCAGGACCTTTGTTCATTTGCCATCAAGCACAACATGCTCCTCAAGGCTGTATACCTTCCAGGCCAGGACAACTACCTGGCCGACAGATTAAGCAGGATTCTGCAGCCCCACGAGTGGCAGCTGCATCCTTCAGTAGTTCAGAAGATCTTCCTAAAATGGGGTCTCTCTTTGGTAGATCTCTTTGCCAGCCCACTGAACAAGCAACTGCCAAAGTTCTACTCCAGGCAACCGCATTCTCTGAGAATGGCAGCAGATGCTTTTCTGATTCCATGGTCTCAGGGCCTCCTGTATGCATTTCCTCCCACGCCCTTGGTGGCCCGAACGCTTTTCAAAATTTTTCAGGACAAGGCCTCGGTCCTGCTGGTGGCTCCCAGGTGGCCGAGACAGCCTTGGTTTCCTCTCCTGCTTCAACTGGCGGTGGATCCTCCACTGCCTCTGGGGTTGCAACCCGACCTTCTCTCTCAGGAGCAGGGTTCCCTTCTGCACCCCAATCTCAAAGCTCTCAATTTGATGGCCTGGAGGCTGCAAGGGTAGTCTTGGCTTCCTGGGGCCTACCTCAGGAAGTTGAGGAGGTTGTCCTAGCCTCTAGGAAACAGTCCACTAGGAAAACCTATGCTCTCAAATGGAAAAGGTTTTCTGTGTGGTGTCAGCTTCGTACAGAGGATCCTTTCTCCTGTACTGTGCCAGTAGTGCTTCAGTACTTACTGCACTTATCAAATCAGGGACTTAAGTCCAATTCTGTTCGGGTCCACCTCTCAGCTCTAGCAGCTCACCACTCACTGGTGGAGGGACATTCTCTGTCAGGTCACCCCTTGGTGTCCCGCTTTCTCAGGGGCTTGCTTTTGCTCAAGCCTCCAATCCGTCGTCCTGCCCCTGAGTGGGAGCTGAATGTGGTCTTGCAGTAGCTGACTTGCCCACCTTTTGAGCCGATGGCTACTTGTCCGCTACGCTTCCTCTCCTGGAAGACGCTCTTCCTGATAGCCCTTACCTCGGCTAGGCGAGTGAGTGAGCTTCAGGCCCTGGTCTGTGATAGGCCTTACACCAGGATTTATAGGAACAGGGTAGTCCTCAGGACTCATCCAAAGTTCCTCCCAAAGGTTGTCTCCTCTTTCCACCTCAATCAGGAGATGGTTCTTCCAACATTCTTCCCTAGGCCTCATGCTAGCCAGGCTGAAGCAGTCCTGCATACCCTGGACTGTAGGAGAGCCTTATCCTTCTACCTTGACCATACGCAGGGGCATAGAAGGGCTACTCAGCTCTTTGTCTCCTTTGACCCTAATAAGTTAGGGTTGGCTGTGTCCAAGCGTACCTTGTCCATCTGGGTGGCTGACTGTATAACCTGGGCTTACAAGGCGGCTGACCTTCCTTTGCAGGGTCGGGTTACGGCCCACCGAGTCAGGGCAATGGCTGCCTCAGTGGCTCATCTCCGCTCTGTGCCCTTGGTAGACATCTGCAGGGCTGCAACTTGGTCTTCAAGCCAGACGTTTGCGGCCCATTACTGTCTGGAGACGGAGTCCCGTAGGGACAGTGCTTTTGGCCAAGCAGTACTCCAGAATCTCTTTGAGGTTTAGGCAACTCCTGCCCTCTGTTGGGCTACCGTTGGAGGTTGTATCCTTGAAAAGCCTTTTGCTGCTGAGACTAGAGGGAGTTCTCTTGTTCAGCCTGGGTTCCTCGGTAGCCCAGAGCTAGGGAGTCACCCATATGTGAGGACTGACTTCCTGCTTGGTCCTGGAGAAAGAGTAGTTACTCACCTGTAATAGGTGTTCTCCAGGAGCAGCAGGAATCAGTCCTCACAACCCTCCCTCCTCCCCTTGGAGTTGCAGTTGTACATAGTTTAGTTTTCATTTTTGTGTGCTGTTCTTAGCTATGTCATTTGACTGAGGTAAGATGGCACCTTTAGGCGGGAAGGGAACCGCGCATGCATGCCTGCATTCCCAAAGGCTTTCATAGAAAGCTGGGGAAATGCTCAGCTGGGGCTTCATCGGCGCCGATGACACCCATATGTGAGGACTGATTCCTGCTGCTCCTGGAGAACACCTGTTACAGGTGAGTAACTACTCTAACTATGTTCTACATGTAAAAAAGGTTTTACACATGGGAAAGCTTTAGAAAATTACCTGCTAGTGTTGCCAATTATGTTTCTTAATAGAAATGATTTCTGTCACAAAATAGTTGTAATTACATATAACTTTATTATTTGATTGAAAGACATGCTGTCACAAGGAGGACCAAACATCCATAAAAATATAGATATAATTGTGTGCACCGACCTGAATTGTCACTGTCTATGATTCTGAAAATGGTCTCCAGGTTGGAGCGGTTTCTGTAAAGAGTTTCCAGCAAACTTGCTTGTAAGTGCTATGAGAAATCAGAAAGTAGAATCTAAATGTCCAGCAAAGCCAGATGTGGTAAAGTTGGAGATTTCAGTCTTGGACTTGGCAAGTTTTAGTCTCATCATATAGTGCCAAGGCAGCATGTGGGAGATCTTGGAAATTATTTGGATAGTGACGATAATTCAGTCTGTTATCTAGAAAAATTTAGGACAGCACTGGCTGTCAGTACCAGCTAAACTCTAATTCAAAATCCTGATGTTAGCACACCGAGCCTTTGAAACTGGCAATCCTCTTTATTTAGCCTCACTACCCATCCCACCCTGTCCACAGAGAAATCTGATCCTCCGACGCAAATCTTTTAGTGATGCCATCCCATCATCAATTTAGACTTGAATGGATCAGGCATTCTGGTTTTGGCTGCACAGCTCCAGATCTCTGGAATTTTGCTCTCAATAGACATATAACTAGAAAGTTCATGTAAACTTTTTAAAAAGGCCCTAAAACCCTGGTTGTATCAATGTTTGTGTGCAGATTATCTATACAATACATCGACCCTTCAGTTAATTCTCTAAGTTACTCAAATCTCTTTTGCTGTACCTTTTCCTACTGTATTCTATTTAAAGAGTCTTGGTGGAAAACATTGTTGCCCTACACAAAAACCTCTGCTTGCTGATCTCATTGCAGCAGTTTTAACTGTCCAAGTCTTGGTTTTTAATATTTTGATTAATTTTAATATTGTAAACCACCTTTGATGCCAGTACTCTGTCCAATGGGGATATTACAAATGAATAGAAATAAATAAATAAAAATGGATGTGCATTCAAGTGGGATTCTTAATGAAATGGTGCCTCCAAATCTCCTTGGATATGCCATTGCTACGCTGGAACCCCCACTACCAGCCACTGTAAAATCTCAATGCTGCAAGTGTTTTCAAAAATCATGAACTAGACCTGGCTGTGCTGGTCTCGTGCTTCATGAAATCAACACAAGAAAGTGACAGCCCTCACAATACTCATGATACCGACACTAAGATTTGAGAGTGGCCAAAAGCAGGGGTTCCAAGCACAGGGGCAATATGTTATGGAAATAAATTAATGAACTGATTCATTCATTTACCTTTCACTTCGGGTTGCAGCTTGTCATGCTGTGAGGGCTTGTGATGCTGAGAGCTAAGCTATCAGTAGTTTGACTACTGGCAGGGTCTCCGAAGACAGACAGCTCTCAGCTGAGGTGCCAGACCAAGACAAACCACCCATCTGGGCAGCAGCAGAATGGGATAGTGTTGGCGGTGGAGGATCAAATTTCTGTGACAACAGCAACAACACTAAAACTAACTGCGTGGAGGAAAGGCCTGGCAATCTACTTTTGTATCTTGCCATGAAAACCCATTGGATAGTCACAATAAAATAAATTGCACTATAGTGCTGGAAGATGAGATCCCCAGCTCGGAAGACACTCAACTAGCTACTGGGGAGGAACTGAAGACATTTCAGAGTAAAGCCAGCATTTATGATGTGGTTGGATCAAAGACCTCGGGATGTCTGACTGCTGATGTAGCTGCGCATGAAACGAGAGTCAGAAGCTGTAAAGATGTCTTACATATTGGGATATGGAACATATGAAGCATGAACCAAGGGAAATTGGAGGTGGTCAAGAATGAAATGGAACATGTACAACTTGATCTGTTGGGTGTCAGCAAACTGAAATGGACTGGCATCATGCACTTTGCATCAAATGATCACATGGTCTACTATGCTGGAAATGGAAGACAAAGAAGAAATGGTGTTGAATTTATAATAAAGAAGAAACTTGCAAGAACTGTATGAAATACAATACAGTTAGTGAACGCTTAGGCATTACTCATAGACGAATAGAGATTATCATCATAACTATAATTCAAGTATATGCCCCAACAACAGCTGCAGAAGAGGATGAAATTGATTAGTTCTATGAACAAGTACAAGCTGAAATTGGCAGAACATACAAACAGGAAATCCTGATAGTCATGGTGACTAGCATGCAAAAGTTGCCAACAAAGAAGGCAAAGTGGTTGGAAAATATGGACTTGGCAACAGAAATAAAGCTGGAGAAAGATTGATAGAATTCTGCAAGGCCAGCGATCTATTCATTTCAAACACCTTCTTCCAGCAACACAAGCGGTGACTGTACACATGGATTTCACCCAATGGATTGTACAAAATTCAAATTGAATACATCTGTGGAAGCCAACGATGGAAAAGCTCTATAACATCAACAAAGGCAAAACCTAGAGCTGACTGTGGTACAGATCATCAACTACTAGTATGCAAACTCAAACTAAAGTTGAAAAAGAGCAAACCACTCATAAATGTAGCAAAATATGACCTTGAGAATATACCACCGGAACTTAAAGACTGCCTGCAAAATTGATTTGCTGCTTTAGATACAAATGACAGAGCTCCAGAAGCGTTATGGAATGACATCAAGAAGGTTGTATTGAAAGAAAGCGAGAAGTCTCTGCAAAAGGTGAAAAAGCAAAACGGCCAAAATGGATGACGTAAGAAATTCTGAAACTTGCCCAGAAACCAGAGAAGCTAAAGCCAGAGGAGAAAGAAAGACAATCGCATAACTCAACAGAGATTTCCAACATGCAGCAAGACAGGACAAGGAAAAGTACTACAATGACACATGCAAGGAAATAAAAGCAGAAACTATTAGAGGAAGAACAAGATTGGCTTTCCTAAAGCTACGAGAGTTAAAGAAAAAATTCCAGCCTCAAATTGGAATGTTACAAGATGCTCAAGGTTCTATGTTGAATGATGCTAAGAAGATCAAGAAAAGGTAGAAAGAATATTCAGAGTTTTTATATGATAAAGATCAAGGGGGACCAACAGTCGTTTCAACCTGCACCTTATGATCCGGAATCATTGGTGATGGAAGAAGAAATCAAAGCAGCATTGAAAGCCTTATCAAAGAACAAAGCACCAGGCATTGATGGCATTCCCATAGAAGTATTACAGCAATCTAATGCAGCTGTTACCATACTTACAAGGCTATGCCAATACATTTGGAAGACAACATCATGGCCAACTGACTGGAAAAGATCTGTGATTATACCAATACTAAAGAAAGGTGATCCAACTGACTGTGGAAATTATCACACAATCACTCTGGTCCCACATGCCAGCAAGAGTCTACTGAAGATTATTCAACAGAGACTACAACCATATCTGGAACAAGAACTATCTGAAGGGCAAGCAGGGTTCAGGAAAGGGCAAGGAACGAGAGACATCATCGCGGATGTGAGATGGATCCTTGAAAAGACTAAAGAATACCGAACACCTGATCGTTCTCATTCACAATCTGTACATTGATCAAGAAGCAACAGTTTGAACGGAACAAGGAGAAACAGAATGGTTTAAAATAAGCAAAGGTATATGACAAGGCTGCATACTTTCCCCCTACCTGTTTAATTTATATGCAGAACAAATCATCAGAGAAGGAGGATTGTATGAAGACAACAGAGGTGTGAAGATTGGTGGAAGACTCAACAACAACCTTCGCTGTGCTGATGATACCACATTACTGACTGTAAGTGAAGATGATCTGAAACATTTGCTTCTCACGATCAAGGAACATAGTCTTAAAATGGGCCTGCACTTTAATGTAAAGAAGACAAAGATCATGACAACTGGCAAAATCATTAAGTGCACTGTTTTAGGAGAAGAAATTGAAATCGTGGACAACTTTAACCTACTCAATAAAGAAGCAACAAGCAGTCAAGAAATCCAATGACGCATTGCTCTTGGCAAAATGGCTATGAAAGACCTAGACAAGATTCTCAAGAGCAGAGATGTCTTCATACAAAGATTTGACTCGTTCAGGCTATGGTACTTTCAATAACATCATATGGATGCGAAAGCTGGACAGTGAAAAAGATAGGAAGAAAATTAATGCCTTTGCATTATGATCCAGGCGGCGAATACTGCGAATACCATGGACTGCCTGAAGAATAAACCAGTCAGTAATAGAGAAGATCAAACCTAGGCTTTCTTGAGAAGCTCAGATGACAAGACTTCGACTTTCATACTTTGGACACCATGCGAAGAGAGAGATCATTAGAGAAAGACATCATGCTTGGCAGGATAGAAGGTCAACACAAAAGAGGAAGGCTAGCAATGAGATGGATCGATGCAATAACAACAGCTACGGGTACCAGTATGTCAACAATCAGCCGTCTGACTGAAGACCGAACACAATTTAGGACAACTATCCAGAGGGTCACCATGAGTCAACACCGACTCGACGGCACCTAACAACAAAAACTAATTCATTTACATTTCTGTATTGTCCTGCTAGACCAGTACAGACAAGTGTTGTGTTCCCCTACTGGCAGATTGATGGAGACAAAGAACCAATTAAAAGCCCAAGTTTCAATGACATCACTCCCATGCCTCTATTGGCCTCAGCCACCAGAGGTTTCTTTAGTATTTCTTAGTTCTCCAAGAACAAGCAGGAAGGTCAGTCCTTACATATGGGTAATGTTGACGCCAATGGAGCCCTCATGGAAGCATCTCCTCAGCTTCGAAAGAAAGGTTTGGGAGATGCCACCACGCATGCGTGGTCCCCTTCCCACCCAAGGGTGCCAACTTGGTCAGTCTCCCTTTTTCTGCGGAGCCTTACAGACACATGTCTTGTCCCCCCAGAAAAAAAGTTGATTTTTGTACACTCTTGTATACCTTTCCAGCCTTCACCAGTCCCTTTCCCGTCTTCGAGGCCCACTAACCCAACGTTGGATCTCGCAACTTAGTTTTAGTTTTTGTTAAGTTCCTCCAGCCTTTTTTAACCGCTGGCCACGACGAAGGTCTTCGACCTCGCAGGAGTCTTTTTTGCCCTAATGGCCACAGGTTTCAAGAAATGTGATCAGTGCTTCAAAAACATGTCACTCACCGACACTTATGATTGTTCCCTCCAGTGTCTGGACACTAACCATGACCTGGAGGAATGCCTCCTGTGCAAAATAATGTCCACCAAGGCCATCCAGAGATTCCAGCAAAAGCAAGAGGACATCTTCCACAGGGCAGACTCAAATCCTGTTTCACCGGTAGCCTCGCACTCAAAGGCACCGCATGGATTCTCCGAGTTATGTAAGGCCCCCGTGGTTCTTGAGTGGGCCCGCAGACATTCCAAGCAAGGGTCCCCAGTGCGAGAGCATAAGAAAAAAAGAAGGACCTCATCATGGGAGACAGACAAGCAGGGGAAATCCCATGTGGAGTCCCTCAGCCCCCGACGGCTTGCTTCCACTCCTTGGGGGGGCGAGGTCTTTGCAGGTGAGTGCCTCTGGCTCCTGCCATGCTTTGGCCTCGAAGCATCAAAGACCAGAGCCAATGACACCCTTGGAGCCTACGGGCCTTGAGTCTTCCTTGGACGACTCAGCTTGGGAGTCCGATGCCGAGACATGCCAAAAAGTGGAAGGAAGTCCAAAAATCTGCCAGCATGGTTTAAAGGTGAGGTCAGAGAGGCTGTTGTTGCCAAAAAAGCATCTTTCAGGAAATTGGAAAAAGAGCCAAACGACGAAACCTGGAAACAGCACAAGCACTGGCAAGTCAAATGCAAGGCATTGATAAAGCAGGCAAAGGGAGAATTTGAGAAGAAACTTGCTGCGGAAGCAAAAACTCGAAATAGAGATTTTTTTCAAGTACATTCATAGCAAAAAACCTATGAGAGAGTCAGTTGGTCCATTAGATGATAAAGGGGTTAAAGGGGCACTAAGAGGCGACAAGGCAATAGCGGAGAGACTGAATGAATTCTTTGCTTCGGTCTTTACTGAGGAAGATGTAGGGATGTTACCCATGACTGAAGTGGTATTTAAAGGTGCAGAAGAATTGAAGGAAATATCGATAAATCGGGAAAATGTATTACAACTATTAGATAAACTGAAGAGTAGCAAATCACCTGGGCCGGATGGTATACATTGAAGGGTGTTGAAAGAACTGAAATATGAGATTGCAGACCTGCTATTAGTAATCTGTGAACTATCATTAAAATCATCACTAATACCTGAAGATTGGAGGATCGCCAATGTAACACCAATTTTTAAAAAGGGTTCCAGGGGTGATCCGGGAAACTACAGACCGGTGAGCCTCACGTCAGTACCGGGAAAAATGGTAGAAACCATCATAAAGAATAAAATTACTCAGCATGTAGATAGTCATGGCCTAATGGGAGACAGCCAATATGACTTTAGACAAGGAAGATCTTGTCTTACTAATCTGTTATGTTTTTTTTGAAAGTGTGAATAAAGAGGTGGACAAAGGTGAGTCGGTTGATATAGTGTATCTGGACTTTCAGAAAGCCTTTGACAAGGTCCCTCATCAGAGACTTTTGGCAAAACTAAAGAGTCATGGGATAGGAGGCAGTGTACTACTGTGGATCAGGAACTGGTTAAAAGATAGAAAGCAGAGGGTTGGGCTAAATGGCAAATTTTCCCAATGGAGAAAGGTGAATAGTGGTGTACCCCAGGGATCTGTGCTGGGTCCGCTGCTTTTTGACATATTCATAAATGACCTGGAAAGTGGAATAACGAGTGAGGTTATCAAATTTGCAGATGACACAAAACTATTTAAAGTTGTTAAAACCCAAGAGGATTATGGAAAATTGCAAGAGGATCTTGATAAATGGGAATACTGGGCATCAAAATGGCAGATGAAATTTAATGTGGACAAGTACAAAGTTATGCACCTAGGGAAGAACAACCCAAACTATGGTTACACGATGCAAGGTTCCACATTAGGAACCACCACCCAGGAAAAAGATTTAGGCATCATTGTGGATAACATGTTAAAACCCTCGGCCCAGTGTGCAGCGGCAGCCAAGAGAGCAAATGGAATGAATGCTAGGTATCATAAGGAAAGGAATGGAAAATAAAACAAAAGATATTATAATGCCTCTATATCGTTCCATGGTGAGATCGCACCTTGAATATTGTGTGCAATTCTGGTCACTGTATCTTAAAAAGGATATAGCGTTATTAGAAAAGGTTCAGAGAAGAGCCACCAAAATGGTAAAGGGGATGGAAGGATACTCCTATGAAGAAAGGCTAAAAAGGTTAGGGCTCTTTAACCTGGAAAAGAGACGGCTGAGGGGAGATATGATAGAAGTCTATAAATTAATGAACGGAGTGGAATGGGTAAACGTAGATCGATTGTTTATGTTATCAGAATATAGAAAGACCAAGGGACATGCAATGAAGCTACAGGATAAACTATTTAAGACTAATAAAAGAAAATATTTTTTCACTCAATGTGTAATCAAACTCTGGAATTTGTTACCGGAGGATGTAGTAAAGGCTGTTAGTGTAGCTGGGTTTAAAAAAGGTTTGGACAAGTTCCTGGAGGAAAGGTCCATAAACCATTATTAAGAAGGGACCCAGGATATCAATGCTTGACCCAGTACAAGCATTGCGGAACCTGTGTCTTTTGGGGAAACTACTAGGTACGTATGACCTAGATTGGCCACTGTTGGAAACAGGATAGTGGGCTTGATGGACCTTGGTCTGACCCAGTATGGCATATCTTATGTTCTTGTGTTCTTATGACATCTCCAGAGTCCCGGGCCCACCAGGACCTCCCTTTGGATCCATCCCTGCTGGTGGCTAGGTGCCGATCCCCACCCGAGGACACCTCGTTCCTTGAGTTTGTTTGGGACATGGCATAAGCCCTCTCCCTCACCACTGATACACCACCTATTTAACCGTGCTGCCTGCGGCGTTCCTCGCTATGACGGCACACGCCAAAGGAGCTCAGCCAAGGAGCAAGATGTTCTTCTTGGGTGAGCTTCATGGGGCGACTCCGGGGCATTCCTCTTTCAACGTATGGTTCCTGTGCTATTCCAGCTTCTTTTTCTTGCACCTCCGTTGGCTGCACTGGCTGCCCACTTTATGTTAGCACGTAAGTGGTTACCTGTTGCTTTACTGCCTCTGTTGTTATCACTGTTCCTTTTGTCCCCCTAACAGGTTTTCTCTCCACCTCACATGGCTGCTATCCCTGTTCAGTGGGGTTGGCACCCTAGCTACTTGTATCCTTTTGTCCTGCCCCATCTGTCTCATTCCCTGTCTAATCTGCTTCCTTGTTCATCCTCCTCACTTCCTCCCCCTTCCCTCCCTCTTTTGCCTTCTCAACTTCTCCTTAGCCTTATCATTCTCTCTGTGCAAAGTCCGCCTTGGTTCATGATTTAATTCACCTGAACTCTCTAGACGTTCTCTTTGCCACTGAGACATGGCTTAGGGATGGAGAGGACCCTGTCCTTATTCGGTGTCTACCTCCTGGTTATTCCACTCTATGTCTGTCTCCCAGTTAGGCCGGACAGTTGGGGGCTTAGCTGTTTTCTTTCGCTCCACTCTCCCCCTCTTGGAAATTCGTTCCTCAGCACTACACTACAATGAAGCACTTTTTCTCTATCTGGAGTCCTCCCTTCCTTACACATTCTTCTGTATGTTCCTCCGGCTATTGCCCCGCATAGCTGGGATGATCTCTTCCTAACTATTTCTGAAGTTTCCTCTCTTTAACGTTCTGTTCCTCAGTGATTTTAATCTTCACTTAGATTCTCCTTCTCGTCCTCGTGATAAAGCTTTTGTGTCTCTCCTCAATGACCTTTCCTTAATCCAGTGTGTCCTGTTTCCTACCCACGTGGCAGTTCACACACTCGGTCTTGTCGTTACGCCCTTTATTTTTCCTTTCATACTACAACTGTTATCATCAATTTCCCTCCTTTGGTCAGATCATTGTTGTATCTGTTTTTCCCTAAAGCTCCCATTCCCCCCCCCCCATTGTTTACCCTATGTCCTCCCACACCTTTAGTCTCAACGTCGTATCTCCCCACTCACGCTGCAACTCTTTCCCTCAGTTTCTCCCATCAGACTTTATTCTTTTGTCTCCAGATTCTCAGACCCACACTTGGAATTCCTCACTCTCTGCTGCTCTTGACTACCTGGCTCCTTTTCATCCTCTCTCTGCTGCTTCCCCCCCCCCCCCCCCCCATCATCCCTGTACCATCCCGTCCTCTGCGTTCTTCAGACCCACCTACACCATGCTGAATGCTTCTGGCATTCACACCCCTCTGCCGATTCCCTTTCCATCTTCTGTTAACAGCACCGGGAATACCACTTTGCTATTAACCAGGCTAAGCGTGCTTACTTTTCCCACCTCATTACCTCTTCATCCCAGTCTTCTTGCCAACTTTACTCCATTTTTGGTTCCCTCTCATCCCTGCCTTCTTTTTCTTCCTCTTCCTCTTCCTCTTCTTCCATCCCAGAATCCACTCACCTGGCAGACGTTTTCGCTGATAAGGTTCTCTCCCATCGCTCTTCATTCCTCTCCTGCCCACTCCCTCTTTCCCCTATCTCTTTGTCTCCCTCTGCTGCTTCTCCCCCCTTAACTTTCCTCCTTTCTCACTCCTGGTCTTCCTTCCAGCTAATTACGGCATCAGAACTTGCTTTTACCCTGTCTACTACCTGTAAAACCACCTGCCTTCTGCACCCCATCCCTTCCACCTGGCTCCTTGAGCCTTCCCTCACCCTTCTACCGCCCTTTTATTCATGCTCAACACAAGTCTTTCTTCTGGCTCCTTCCCTTCCCTTCCCTTTGGCAGCATGCGGTGATCCGCCCTATCCTTAAGGAGCCCTCCCTTGACCGCTCTGTACTGACAAATGGCGCCCAGTGTCCAACCTTTGCTTTCTCTCTAAATTGCTCAGCTGTCCTCTCATCTTCTTTCGACCAATGCTCTTCACCTGTGTCAGTCTGGTTTTTGTGAGGGTCACAGTATGGAGTCTGTCCTTCTTTCTTTGCTTCATGTAGCACATGACCATGGTGACCTCACTTTGCTTGTTTCCCTCAATCTCAGCATTTGATCTTGTGGATCATATCGCACCCTCCTCTCTCATCTCTCAGATTTTGATATCTCTGGAACCCCATTAACTTGGTTTAGGTCCTTTCTCACTGCACGCTCCTTCTCTGTCTTTTCCAAGGCACCAGCCTCTCCCTCTACTGCCTTATCTTGCGGTGGACCTCAGAGCTCTGTTCTGTCTCCTTTTCAATGTCTTTTTGGCTCCTCTCTGTCTGCTTGTTCAAGAATCTGGCATCTCCGCATACTATTATGCAGATGATAGTCTTCTTTTGCACTGTACAAATTCTCTTTCACCCGACCTTTCTTTGCTAAATTCTTGCCTGGCCCGAGTCCATTCCTGGTTAACCTCCAATTTTCTGCACATGAATCTAGCAAAATCATTCACCACCTGGATTACTTATGGAACTCCCCCCTCCCCTGTATTGGCCCCCACTCTTGCCTCCACTGCTATCCTCTTGGTGTCCCCATTCAGATATCTTGGGGTCATCTTAGATTCTTTCCTCTCCTTCACTGAACATATCTCCTTTGTTTCTCATCGCTCCTCTATCTACGTTAGATCCGCGCTATTTGTACGTTTCTCTCCCCTGCAGCCCTGACTACACTCCTTCTGTCTTTTGTCACATCCAGAATTGACTATTGCAATGTTGTGCTCACCGATCTTCCTCAATATCAACTCCACCGCCTGTAATTTCTCTAAAATATTGCTGCCCACATTCTTACCTACTCCTCTCATTTTGATCACATCTCGCCTCTCCTTGCCCACTTACATTGGTTGCCCGTCCAGTTTTGAGTCCAATATAAAATTCTTATTTTTTGTTCACAAGGCTATTCACACTTCCACCCCCTGATACTTGGCTGACCTTCTTCATTTCCACCATCTTCATCGTTTTCTCTGTTCAGTTCACACACATCGCCTGGCTCTTCCCTCGGTCTCACATGCCCATCTTTAACATTCACGAGGTGCTGCTTTCTTCTTCCTGGGCCCTGCACTGTGAAATTCCCTCCCTCTCTCCCTCCACGCTGAACCCTCCTTCCCCAGATTTAAAGCTGCCCTAAAAACACACCTTTTCCAGCTCGCTTTTGATACCCCCCACCTTTCACCTTAACTGACTGACTATGCATATTTGAGTCCTACTGTATGTCTTGTCTGTCCCTCTCTGCTATCCTCTGTCTTATCTCTCCCTCTCTCCTTTTTTGTGTTTCTCTTCTGTCCTGTCCCATGATTGGCGTTTCGCTCTTTTTCTTTCTTTTGGCAGTCCATTATTTTTTAAACTGCTTTTATGCTTTGGCCCTAGCAGTATATCAAACTCCTGAGTAAAGATAAAGACCCTTTTATGGTGGAACTCGACTTCCTCCAGTATGAGGTGCCACCTAAAGAGACCCTGATGGTTCTGATATCCTCCATTCTTAACGGACTCCTCCTCTGTATGTGGGAGGCCGAGGCCTCGGTGCCAATTATCAGCCACCGCCTGGATACTATGTACCGGGTCCAGCGTGGGCCAGGTTTCCGGAAGATCCAACTCCCTCACACCTCTAAGGTTGTGGAGTCAGCCATGCATCAACAGAAGAGCCCAAAGATGCATTCTTCAGTGCCCCCAGGCAGGGAGTCCTGCGCCCTCAACGCCCTCGGGCGAAAATGCTACCAGGGCTCATGCTTGCCTGCCACATCCAGACGTACCAACTTTATTTATTTATTTATTTAACAGTATTTCTAAACCGCCTTATCATAATAATCAAGGTGGTATCACAGCAAACAATCTGGTAGTGTGAGTGTGTTATACATGCAGTGAGGGTGAAAATTTAGTTGGGTGCGTGTTGTATTGTGTGCTAGATTGGTTTGAGCTATGTACAATGTGGGCTATATACAGTGGTGCTAAAAACATTTTATATACATACAGTGTTAGGCGGTAACGTGTGCTGCTATACAGTCACTTAGGTTATGTGATGTGTCCATAGTGTTCTATGAACAGCATGGTTTTCAGCTGTTTTCTAAAGTCCTTGAGGTCTGTAGTTGCCCTCAAATCGTCCGGTAGTTTGTTCCATATTGTTGGAGCAGCCATGGAGAGTGCTCTGTCTGTTGTGTCCTTGCGTGTGTGTTTGTATTCACTTGGGGTGCTGACTCGGTTGTGTGTTTGTTTTCTTCTAGGACGTGTGCTGGTGTCTGGCTGTATGAGGGTGTGCAGGCTGTTGGCTGATGTGTGCTGTTTTATCTTAAATAGGTTTATGATAGTTTTGTATCTGATGCGTGCGCCGATCGGAAGCCAGTGTAAGTCCTTTAAGGTAGGTGTGATGTGCTCCTGTCTTGCAGTTCCGGATATGATTCGTGCTGCGGTGTTTTGTGCCAGTTGGAGTGGTTTGATGGCTTGTTTCGGTAGTCCAAGGTATATCGGATTGCAGAAGTCCAGTAGTGGGGTTATCAGTGCTTGACAGACGGTACGGAAGTGTTCTGGGGTGAGGAGTGGTTTCAGTCTCCTGATGATTCGCATCTTGTGGTAGGCTTTTTGTATTGTTTTGTCTATGTGTGGCTTGAGATTGAGCTTATTGTCCAGCGTAACCCCGAGGTATCTCACTTCTGACCTTATTGGTATAGTAGTGTTTTGTATCTTTAAATTTGGTGGGTGTATGAAGCTTTGGTTCCGAGTGATGATTAAAGCTTCAGTCTTGTTGTAGTTTATTGCGAGGTGGTTGTCTTGACACCAACTGGTCATTTGTGTAAGGCAGTCTGTTATCTTAGAGAAGTCCGGGTTGTCGATTGATATCGGGGTGTATATCATGATGTCGTCCGCATAGATTGTGTATTGAATGTTGTTCTCTTTCATGATGTTGCATATTGGTTGGATGTAGATGTTAAAACTTTACATTGGTATGTTCCTCCGAGACTTGTCGAAGGATCTCGGAGGCTTCGCGGCTGGCCTCGATGAGGATCACCTCTGATGCTTCCAGACACTTACGAAGTCCATTGGGGAGTGTTCCAAGGACCTCTCCCAGGATGCCTATGATGGCTTCAAGTCCAGCGTATGGGTAGTGGCTGCAGGCATTGGGGCCCAATGCCAGGCTTGGCTCCAGACATCCGATCTTGAGCAATGAGGGCAAGAAAAGCTCCCTGATGTCCCATTGCTTGGGGAACAGCTTTTCGGCACGCCTATGGAGGACAAGGTCACCGAGATCGAATATGTGACTCGGACTCGACTCTTTAGGAAAACTTCCACTACTCCCAGGAAGAAGCCTCCAGGAAAGAAGCCCCCTTTCCATAGAAAGGGCCAACCCTATCGAGGTTATCCTCCATACCCGGCCACTCAGATCCCTCAGCAGGGCCACCAGGGCAAGGGAACAGGTCAGGGCCCATGCAAGCCAAAGGGCCCGAAGCCCCAGACTCCAGCCCAGCCTGGGTCAGGGTTTTGATGCCCCCAGAATTGCCTCTCTCCCTCTGGAGGATCAGCTACCTACAGGGGGGCATCTGGTCCATTTCACTCACAGGTGGCTTTCCATCACCACCGACTTGTGGGCCCTTCAAGTGGTCAGAGAGAGTTACCTCCTCCAGCTGGACCAGCCGCCTCCACCCTTCTTTCCAGGGGAGCTGCCTCGGTCTCCCCTGCATCAGGCTCTGCTCATCCAAGAACTCACGTGCCTTCTCAAGGACAGGGCTATGGATCCCATACCACACCACCTGAAAGGAGAGGGGTTTTATTCCAGGTACTTTCTGGTCCCAAAAAGAACAGGTGGACTAAAGCCCATCCTGCACCTGAGAAACCTAAACAAATTCCTGGTGCAGGAAAAGTTCAAGATTCCTTGGAATATTGCTGCCCTACCTCCAGCAGGGAGAATGACTAGGCTCCTTGGACCTAAAGAATGCTTATACCCACATCCTTATCCATTCCAGTCACAGACAGTACCTAAGATTCATGGCCAGAAGTGACCACTACCAGCTTCCCTTTGGCCTTGCTTCTGCCACATGGGTCTTCACCAAATGGCTGGCTGTGGTGGTGGCCTATCTCCGTCTCCAAGGGGCCTTCATCTTCCCTTATTTGGACGACTGGCTTGTAAAAGGGGACACAGCCATAGAGACACTGCAGGCCACAGACCACACCATCAGGGTCCTGCAACACCTGGGTTTTGTGATAAATAACCCAAAATCCCATCTAACCCCAACTCAGGGCTTGGAGTTGATAGGGGCCCAGCTGAACACCCTCCTAGCCACAGCTTTCCTCCCCCAAGATAGGGCAGATCACCTCATGGACCTGGTGACCGAGGTGCAGCGCTGTTGCAGTGTATCAGCGTGGTCGATGCTTTGCCTCCTCGGCCACATGGCCTCTAAGGTCCATGTCATCCCCAACGCCCATCTCCACATGTGGGAAGCTCAGTGATGTCTCCGCTCACAGTGGGCCCAGGCCACGGGCAGGCTCCAGGACAGGGTCTCTGTGTCCCATCAGCTGGCAGAGTCCCTCAGTTGGTGGCAGGTTCTGCAAAACCTGCGGAGGGATATGCCCTTCCAACTCCCAAGCCACCAGAGCATCTTCATGACAGATGCTTCCCTACTGGGCTGGGAGTGCCCATTGTGAGGAATTGCGCACTCAGGGCATCTGGTCCTTTGAGGAGAGCCAGCAGCAAATCAACCTGCTGGAGCTCAGGGCCGTTTTCTTTGCGCTCAAGGCTTTCCAGCACTGCCTGCAGTATCAATCAGGGCTTGTTCAAACAGACAACCAGGTTACGATGTTCTACCTGAATAAGCAGGGGGGCACAGGCTCCTACTGCCTTTGCCGGGAGGCAGTAGCCTTCTGTAAGTACGTGACCAAACAGGGGATGCTCCTCCGGGCGGTGCACCTTTTAGTCCAGAACAATGCCCTGATGGACAGGCTGAACAGGGTCCTCCAAACGCACGAGTGGTGCCTGGATCATGGGGCGGCACAGCGGCTCTTCAGGTTATGGGGCACCCTCAGCCTTGACCCCTTTGTTTATTTTATTTTATTTAACAGTTTTTCTATACTGCCTTTTCATTTAATCAATGCGGTTTACAAACTTTAACTTTAACTTTTGCATATAATTTGCAAATTAAACAGTAACATAACTTAAACAGTAATATCATAACTTCAAATTTAAACAACCTGTCAGCCTGACCAATGCTCAGGTGCCGCATTTCAGTGGCCCACAGCCGCATCCAGCCCAGGTGCCACTGGATGCCTTCCTTATTTCATTGTCGGGGGCCCTGTTGTATGCCTTCCCTCCCACACCTCTGATAGCGCAGACCCTCTTCAAGGCCCAGCGAGACAAGGCTTCCCTGATTCTGGTGGCCCGAGATGGCCCAGGCAGCCTTGGTTTCCTTTCCTGCTCCGTCTTGTGACGGAATCCCCAGTTCCTCTTGGGAACTCACCCGGGCTACTCACTCAGGAGGAGAGCTCAGTCCTCCACCCCAACTTGGGTTCCTTCTCCCTCATAGCATGGCTGCTGAACAGGCTGCCCTAGTGCCCCTTAACCTTCCCAAGGAGGTGGAGGAGATCGTCCTTGCCTCCCACAAGCACTCCACAAGGTGGGCCTACGCCTTCAAGTGGCACCGGTTCTCCTTATGGTACACATAGCAACAGGTGAACCCATTCTCCTGCCCGGTACAGGCGGTACTGCAGTACCTGCTCCACCTTCTCAGTCTGGACTCAAATCCAACTCCGTGAGAGTGCACCTGAGCGCACTCTCCACAAACCACCACTCCATAGAGGGCAAGCCTCTTTCTGTGCGGCCCCTCATCACTCGATTCATGAGGGGCTTACTGCTCTCAAAACCCCCAATTCGGATGCCCTCGGCAGAATGGGATCTCAATGTGGTCCTGGTGCAGCTTACTAAGCCGCCCTTTGAACTATTGGCTACTTGCCACCTCTGATACCTATCTTGGAAGGTGGCCTTCCTGGTGGCACACAGTGAGCCCCACTCCCTGGTAGCCGAGCCACCCTATACCAGGTACTACAAGAACACAGTCATGTTCCGCACTCACCCGAAGTTTCTTCTGAAGGTGGTATTGGATTTCCACCTCAATCAGGACGTGGTACTCCCTACCTTCTTCCACGGCCCCACACTGACAATGCGTCGGCCGTTCTCCATACTATGGACTGCAAAAGGGCCCTGTAATTTTATCTACGTGCACTCAGCCACCGCAAAGCCTCAGAGATCTTTGTCTCACATGACCCCAGTCCGGGGGGGAGGCTGTCATCAAGTGGACCCTGTCTACCTTGGTGGTGGACTGCATCACTTTCACCCACAACAGGTCTGGGCTGCCACTGGAGCGCCGGGTCTTGGTGCATAATGTCAGAGCTATGGCAACCTCGGTTGTCAGCCTCCACTCAGTTCCCATGGCAAACATTTGCCGGGCCGCCATCTGGTCTTCGGTCCACACTTTTGCAGCTCATTGCTGCCTGGAGAGGGAGCCCCGACAAGTTAGTGCCTTCAGCCAGGCTGTACTCCATAATCTGTTCGGAGTTAAGGCAACTCCTGCCCTCTGACCTTTCATGTTCAGACTACCGGAGCCATGGTTCTCCCTGGACACTGGGGTCCTCCGTGTCAGTCCTCAGATGCACTTGCAGCTGTTCACGTCTAGGCCATGCTTTTTCTACCGGTCCTCGGTAGCCTGTTGCTAGGGAGTCCCATGTGAGGACAGACTTCCTGCTTCTTCCTGGAGAAAGTGTAGTTACTCACCTGTAACAGATGTTCTTCAGAGACAGCAGGAATCAGTCCTCATAGCCCTCCCTCCTCCCCTTGGTGTTGCTCTTCATTTTAGCCATCTTTTCTTTATCAGCTCTAGCTATGTCATCTGACTAACCAAGATGGCACCCTTGGGTGGGAAGGGGACCATGCTTGCATGATGGCATCTCCCAAAGGCTTTCTTTGGAAGCTGGGAAGATGCTTCCACGAGGGCTCCGTCGGTGTCGACGTCACCCATATGTGAGGACTGATTCCTGCTGTCCCTGAAGAACACCTGTTACAGGTGAGTAACTATGCTTTTCCAGCAGATGGTGGATAGATTTTCCCCTCTCTGAAGAAAATCTGAAGAACTGAGTGGAAAAGATTGATTTAAACACTTGTGAACTACTGCTTTGAGGGGACTCTCTCACTTTAGTGTGACATGGGAGGCTCCACTAGACTGCTGTCTTTTCAGTAGCTGTAGGAGGAGGGAAAATTTGTTCAGCTCCATGCTCTTACTCTGATAAAGGCCTGTTGAGCAGCCAGAAAAATGGAAGGGCTTGCAAGAGTTCAGCAGCCTCAATGCCCCCCACCTCCTCATCTGTGTCCCCTGTCCCCACTCTCCCGAAGATTGCAGAAGGCTCTTAGAGGAATCTGCCTGCCATCCACTTTAATCACAATATCTGCAAAGCACAGAAACAGTTTCAGGGGAGTAGAGCTGAGTCTGGCAGGGATTTCTGCCTGAGGCTCTCAGGGAGTGAGTAGCAAAGCTTGGCCTTGTCAATGTCCTTGTCAGGGGCTCACAATTCCATCCATCTGGGTTGCAATTTGGGGTCGACCACTGGTGACCACTGGCATGGTGTGAGGGTTTCCTGCCATTTTCTGCATGCATTACTAGCGCTTTTTACTATTCTGCGCCTGGAGGTCGCACAGTCTTAGCATATGGACTGCCTAAGTGGCTGCAATGCACGTTCCTCCCAAGCATACGTTCCACACGTTGCTGTACAAACACTATTAACATGCGCTTTATGACCGTTAGAAACTTAGAGTGTGCTGCTATTGTCTTCTTCTAGAAAACATTATTTGACCTGTGGAAAGCGACATACTTCTTCTGGACTTTTCTCTTCTTGTATAGCAGGTTCTGAGTCATCCCTGAAGAGCCCGTTTCCCCCCTCTCAGCAGAGGGATTCAGTTGGTCCAGTCTTGCCTGTCCCACGGCAGGATGTAGCGGATGGTCCTGTGGGTAATAACGAATGAGGTAATCAAATTTGCAGATGACACAAAACTATTCAAAGTTGTTAGAACCCATAAGGATTGTGGAAAAATTGCAAGAGGACCTTGATAAATTGGAAGACTGAGCATCCAAATGGCAGATGAAATTTAATGTGGACAAGTCCAAAGTTATGCACCTAGGAAAGAATAACCCAAACTATAGTTACACGATGTAAGGTTCCAAATTAGGAACCACCACCCAGGAAAACGATTTAGGCGTCATTGTGATAACATGTTGAAGCCCTCCGTCCAGAGTGCAGTATCGGCCAAGAGAGCAAATAGAATGCTAGATTTCATAAGGAAAGGAATGGAGAATAAAACAAAAGATATTATAATGCCTCTGTATCGTTCTGTGGTGCGACCGCACCTTGAATATTGAGTGCAATTCTGGTCACCGTATCTTAAAAAGGATATAGCATTATTAGAAAGGTACAGAGAAGAGCCACCAAAATGGTAAAGGGGACAGAAGGCTACACCTATGAAGCGAGGCTAAAAAGGTTAGGGCTCTTCAACCAGGAAAAGAGATGGTTGAGGGGAGATATGATAGAGGTCTATAAATTAATGAATGGAGTGGAATGAGTAAATGTAGATCGATTAACACCATCAAAATGTAGTAAGACTAGGGGACATACAATGATCTTACAGGGTAACCTATTTAAGACTAATAAAGAGAAAATATTTTTTCACTCAACGTGTAATCAAACTCTTGAATTTGTTACTGGAGGATGTAGTAAAAGTTTGCGCCATTGGGCGCGTGGTCCCTGTACACCCGCCGCCTTCATCAGCTCTCCCCAGTCGGGGGATCGAGCCTCAAGCGGCGGGAGGAGCGGCAGCAACATCGTCGCCCAATCGGGGCTGACTGCAGGAGCTTTAAAAGTTCGCGCCATCGAGCGCGTGGTCCCTGTACACCCGCCGCCTTCTTCAGCTCTCCCCAGTCGGGGGATCGAGCCTCAAGCGGCGGGAGGAGCGGCAGCAACATCGTCGCCCAATCGGGGCTGACTGCAGGAGCTTTAAAAGTTCGCGCCTGAGGGCCTCGCCAGAGGGCCCTTTGGCATGGCCCTTAGGCACGGACCGAGAGGAAGGACACCAGAAAACCGCTGCATTCCACCCAGCTCCAGATGGCATACTCTAACAGCAAGCTCACCCCAGCTACAAACAGCAACGCCGGTCTGTAGACCTGAACCCTGCACTACATAAGAAACACTAGTCCGTTCTAATGTTCCAAGCTCACACTGGAAAGGTACTAAACAACGCAGCCCATACGATGTACTATTGTTTTGCCAGTTTAAGATACAATATAACCTGCTAGCATCCTATTTTATTACTGCATCATCTCAGTATTGCATCATCTCTTATTGTATCTGCTCGACATAATTTAAATATAGTTAATATCTTAGCATGTAATCTGTACCCTAAGGTCTCGTTCTACACAGATTCCCCTACTGTACCAGCTCAATTTTGCATTCTCATATAATAACTCCTCTTTACTGAAGTGTCTCATCACTGTACTGTGTCTCATTACTGCACTGCACTGTCCCAGTATTGCACTTCACTGCATCATAACTACAGTGTCTCACACACAATCACAACCATCAAAATGGCCCTCCAAGTCGCTGCCATTCTTAGCTTTTACCTCCTTACTCACTGGCTTGGAACCTCCCAGGCCCTTTATACGCCACACGGCAAGATTCCAGTATTGAATAGCCATGGAAAAAGATGGTATGGTCCCCCATACTCCCACCCAGGAAGTGACGCTTACACGCGCGCCGCTCCCACCTGATACATGTAGCACTCCAGTTATCCAAGACACCCATCCAGGAGAAACCTTTGAGCTGCCGACCCCTAAAATGTGCCATCATCAACGCGCGTTCTATTCGCAAAAATGGCCTGTTGTCCTAGACACAATCTCCCTTTATGACCTAGAGATACTTATGATCACGGAAACCTGGCTATCATCGGAGGACAACGTCCTCCTCAACCAACTACTACCCCCCAATTTCTCCATACACACGAGACATAGGGAAAACAAAAACGGAGGAGGGGTGCTCATAATCACCAAATCAGACCTTAACTTCCACATATCAGACTCCTCTAGCACAAACAGCCTGGACATTCTCTCCATTGCAAACCAGCAATGCTCCCTCAACTTGTTATACAGAACACCGTCTACTTCTCCAGATGACCTCCCAACCATTATTGATCTTGCAGCCAACACCCTCACTCCCAATAAACCAAATTGGATAATGGGTGACTTCAATCTCCCATCTTTACCCCAAAGCCACGCAAATGCCTTCCTTGGTGCAATGGAAGACCTGGGACTCAAGCAAATCATCAATGAACCCACACATATAAAGGGGAATATTCTTGATATGGTATTTGTTCCGCAGCCAGTCATGGAACAAAACCACAATCTTCCAATATCAGTCGTTGATGTACCCTGGTCGGACCACAAATTGATTATTATCCAGATACCCATCAACAATGACCAGCTGAACAGAAGCCGAACTACAAACAACACTTCACGATCAGCCACAAGAAGCTTTCGCCCATTCAACAGGGAACACATCCTATCTGAGACCCAATCACTCCTCAACAAAACCACGCCGGACCTTGATGAACTAATCTCTTCCTGGAACTCCAACCTGCTTGCCATCTCACAACGCCCGAACCCCAAGAACACAGCAAGGATAAAAAGAAGCTCCGCCCCATGGTTCTCTCCTGAGCTGCGATCTTCTCTTACTCAACTACGCAGACTTGAGCGCCGATGATGCCGATCGCTCTCCACTGAAGATCAGACCGCCTACCGAACCCACCTTTCAATACACCGAGAAACAATCACAACCAAAATGAGACAATATCACACTGACACCCTAAAGAGATCTCTGAATAAACCACGTGACCTCTTCAACTTGGTCAAATCCCTCTCGAAGGAACCATCTCCCGAACAACACAGTGAGATTCACCCAAAAAAATTCGCTGACTACCTGCAATCCAAGATCGTGCAAACTAACAAGGTTTCAGCAGTCCCGTATCAAGAACCAATGGGCCTATCCCCACTAAACAAATTTTCCACACCATCCACTAAATGTATTGAGGACACCATAGCATCTCTCAACACCTCCACTGCGCAGACTGACCCATGCCCAGCTTTTTGGATTAAGGAGCTACGTGGTGTGTTCAGCCCTATCATCGCAAATATAATGAACCTCTCCTTCACAACAGGATATTTCCCCACAACACTCAAGCAGACTTCCATTAGGCCACTATTGAAAAACCCCAAGCTAGACCCCCAAAGGGTCGATTCTTATAGGCCAATAGCTAGTATCCCCCTCTTAGCTAAGATAATTGAGAAAGAGGCACAACGGCAAATTCAAGATCACATAGACGCCGCTGCTCCCCTAGATAGCTGCCAACATGGGTTCAGAGAATATCATGGGGTCGAGACACTACTCACTAGCCTATTCAACGATATCATCACAGGCATTGACAACATCCGACAAGGTTTTGTGCTCATCTTCCTAGACATCGCCGCGGCGTTCGACTCCGTGAGTCACAAAATTTCCTCGGAAGACTGAAAGAGAAGGGCGTATGCAACAGTGCGCTAGGATGGTGTAAATCTTATCTGGATGGAAGATGGCAATATGTGAAGTCCGGATCAGAAGAGTCAAAACACTTCCATCAAAAGCAAGGGGTACCTCAAGGCTCCTCGTTATCTTCCTTACTATTCAATATTTACATGCAGCCCATCTGCAACATCATAAGATCATTCAATGTGAACTGTTTGATATATGCAGATGACATTCTCTTATACATGCCGTTCTCCACAGCTCACATGGATCTGGCTCCGCTTATAGACTGTTTCAATGCGGTCTCAGTGTGGCTCCAATCACAGAACCTACGCATTCAACATAAAAAAAACAGAGGTGCTTTTCATCACCAGAGACCCCAACTTTACTCCCCCATCCCATGTCAGTGTCAAGGAAGCTGACTTACAAACTAAAGAAACAATAAGATACCTTGGAGTTACTTTGGACCAACGTCTGGATATGAAACACCACATAAGCAACATAGTCAAAGCCGTTTATTTCAAAATCCGCTTGCTCAAGCACCTACGCTCCCTGTTGGACCCAGACGATTTCCGGACCATATACCAAGCGCTAATCCTGCCACACTTTGACTTTGCAAACTCCATCTTACAAGGTCTCCCCCAATCCACACTAACCCCATTACAGTTGGCCATGAATGCCGCAGCAAGGGTCCTCTACGGAGCCTCCAGAAGTGACCACGTGACTCCCATTCTCAAACAGCTTCACTGGCTACCTATCCATGGGAGGATCATCTTTAAAACCCTACTCCTATCATTCAAGGCAATCAAAGGTATTTCATCCTCCTCACTCACAGAACTTATTCACATTGTCCCCCCCAACAGATCCAGAAGAGCAACAGCCGTAAACCTTCTAACAACCCCAAAGGCATTGACAAAGTGCAACATGACAACCACAAACAGGGCGTTCAGTCTCTATGTCCCCAAATGCTGGAATGCTCTACCCCCTGACATTAGGGCCATTGCCGACCTATATCAGTTCAGGAAGGCACTCAAATACCACCTTTTTCTCCAATACTACCCAACCAGCAATTGAACCTAGATATCCCCTCTGAAGAAATGACCTACTCTAGAAAGGTCCCTTACGTTCGTTATGTGATTGTTACCTAACCTTGTTCCGTGTAAATATCTCATGTAGATAGTTCACCCCTGTTATCCAAGTTTGTACTCCTGTTCGATGTAAAACCAGACAGCTTGTTGTTATGGTCGTTGTGTTATGATGTAAACCGCGCTGATACCGAATAGCGCGGTATATAAGAAATTGTAATAAATAAATAAATAAACAAAATATTAGTGTAGCCGGGTTTAAAAAAGGTTTGGACAAGTTCCTGGATGAAAGATCTGTAAACCATTATTAAAGGGGACCCCGGAAATTCACTGCTTGACCCAAGCATTGTGGGACCTGTGTCTTTTGGGGAAACTGCTAGGTACTTGTGATCTAGATTGGCTACTGTTGGAAACAGGATACTGGGCTTGATGGATCTTAGTCTGACCCAGTATGGCATATCTTGTTCTTATGTTCTTAAGACCAGTCGGATGGAGGTTCTGGTGACCGTGCTGTGGGCCACTCCCTATCTTCATGGGTTGAGCAGCAGTTATATCACCTGTTGTTGGGGAGTCATTTCTGAGAGGAGAGCTTCCGGAGTCTGAATTGACCTCCTCAGGCCTAGTCACCTGGCATGGAAATTCAGACCCTGTGGCCTCTGAGTTCCCCCAAGGCAGTCTTGTATGAGGGGGAGGCTGAGAGTGGCTAAGCATTCCCAGCAACTGGCGCCTCTAGGAGATGGGGATCAATTTGACTTGAATTCAAATGTCTCAGTTCTGGGTTCTGATGTGGATAAAGTAGTCCTCTCACATTCACAGGATTGTGAAGAGGCTGGTGTTATCCACCTGTTTTGGAAGAAGGAACTGGCAGCATTAGTTACCAAGAATCCACCTTGCGCTTGGTGGATGCTTCAGGCATGGAGCAGAAGTCGAAGGTGCATCCACTCCTGCAAGGGTTGCGGAAATCCACTACTGACTTCCCATTCCCAGAGATGCTCAAGGGCATGATATGGTCACAGCAGGATTTCCCTGACTCTCCGCCTAAGGGGCTAAGGACGTATAAGAAGATGTATGCTCTCCCAGTATGCTCTTGTGTGGTTTGATATTCCTAAGGTGGATGCGCAGGTCATGGTGGTTACCAAACGGACTACCATTCCTATGAAAGGCAGATTGGCCTTAAAGGCTACTCTGGACCGAAAGGTGGATTCGTTATTGAAGAATCAGTTCACCGCCATGGCTGCTATTCTTCATTTGGCAGTATGTGCAAGTCTGACATCTTGAGCCCTGCTCCAGTGGATTCAGTCTCTTCCGCTGGGTGATACTATTCCTCTTTTGGAGTCAGCTAAGGCCTTCTGTCATATATGACCTACTACATTTAGTGGCCTGGAATAGTGCCCTGTTGATGATGATGCACTGTTGGATTTGGCTCCTTCACTGAGTGGTGGACACATTTCCAAACCTGGTTGACCCAACTGGCTGTTAATGGGAAGCTTCTTTTTTGGGGCCGATTTGGAAAAGCTGGTGATGGACCTCGGTGAGACAAAATCTTACAGCCTTCTGGAGGATAGGTCCAAACAGGTTTGTGAAGTGGGTTGGAGCCCCCCTGTTCTGTCATCCTTCACCCGCTCCCCATAGGCATGCTGGTCAGACTCCCAGGAGTCTCAAGATGCCTATCACTGCCAGAATGGAAAGCCTTTCTCCTCCCCTGCTTCTGGACTTTGGACTCAGTCCTTTCCTGGAGCACATGGGCCCAGGAATTGGTCCCCTCCAGAGAAGGAGAAGCGTCCCTCCCAAGCTGTTCAATGAAGTTTTGTGGGTCCATTCTCTGGTTCCTCCGGTTGGAGGCAGGCTTCGGGGTCATCAAGGATCTCTGGATGCTAGACACCATTCAGTTTAGCTATGTTCTAGAATGCAAAGAGCTGATCCAGGATATCTTTGTCATCTCCCCTTGTGGGTCTGCAATTGAAGGGCCGCTGTTTGGACCACCTTGTACAAGTTACTGCTTCTGAAGGCAGTGGTGTCTGTTCCCCCAGACAATCAGGGCAAGGGCAAGTCTTCCATCTATTTTGTGGTGCTGAAAAAGGACAGAACCTTCCAGCCCATTCTAGACCTCAAGGGTGTCAATGAGCACTTACGCCTCCTGCGCTTCTCGATGGAACCTTGCGATCTGTGATTCAAGCTGTGCACTGAGGGGAGTTGCTGACATCTCTGGTTTTGGCAACGGCGTATTTTCATATCCTGATCTTGGAGGATCAGCAAAGTATCTGTGTTTTGCTGTGCTTGGTTCTCACTTTCAGTTCAACACCCTCCCATTCGTACTCTCCACTGCCAAATGGACATTCTCCATGTTCACGGTGATGTTAGCTGTGGCGCTATGGCACCATTGGATTTCTGTGCACCGATATCTGGACAACTGGCTCATCCGAGCCCGTTCTCTTTCAGAGACATCTCAGGTAGCAACCTGAGTAGCATCCTTTTTGGAAAGCGTCTGCTGGATAACACAGGTACACTAAAAAAAATTTTTTTAAACTGCCTCTAATGTTTCGATTGATTTTTACGTTTTTTGGTGCGCTGAATCCAAATCTGGTAACCAATTTGCTCCATCACGTACAGATTTTTTTGCTACATTGGGTTAGCAGTTTGAGGTGAACGTTTCAGATTGAGTGCGATCGAGATAAAAGTTTCTTGGATGAATTCTTTATACTAATTGTTTAGTAGTTATTCAAATAAGAATAAAGAAAATTGTAACAAGGCAGCACATAAGAATAGAGTAATGTCAACAAAACACACTGTGATGGTAGCAAAATTGTCTGCACTTAAAACAGTCACATACATGTGCACAAACATTGAGCATATAAGAGCGAGGTTAGACACAAAGCAAAGCAAAGAATGTGCAAAAAATGTTGTACAGGTATGTATGTAAGAATAGAAAACGCAAACCGCACCATTGCGATACATGAAGACAAACACCCGATGGTGTGAAAATAAAATTTTAATAAATGAGATCCGACACTGTGGTAATAACTAGCAAATTTTTATTTCAAAGTTTAGTAAAAACACAATATTTGTCAACACAGTTTAGATTTTAAAGTCATTCTTGGGTCAATCAATCTCCTGGTGGGCCCGTTTCTTCTTCCCCCGAATGCTTCTCTTGGTGCGCTGCTTGGCGTATTTTTCATCTGGGGTTTCCCGCAGCAGCAACCAGCAGAAATCAGCCATCATAGTGGTGTTCCATCTTCCTTGGTACCTTCTCTCTGCGTCCTTGATGTCCTGGTGAAACCTTTCACCTTGTTCTTCACTGTACGCCCCCAAGTTTTCGGGAAAGTAGTTCACATGGGAGTGCAAGAAATGGACTTTCAGGCTCATGTTACAGCCTTGTTCTTTGAAGGCATTGAGCATCCTGGCAACAATATCCTTATAGTTGTCATCCCGCCTGTTCCCCAAGAATTTGAGAACAACATCCTTGAAGGAATCCCAGATTTCTTTTTTCCTTCTCAGACATCGTTTCAGCGAATGCTCCATCTGAAATGAGTTTCCTTATATCAGGGCCAACAAACACTCCTTCCTTTAGCTTTGCTTCAGAAAGTCGGGGGAACTTTGAGCAAAGGTACCGAAAGCACTCACCATCTTTTGGAAGGGACTTGATGAATTGCTTAATGAGACCCAACTTAATGTGGAGAGGTGGTAATAGAATTTTATCACGAGGTACCAAGCTCTCATAAAGAACATTTTTCTCACCGGGTCTCAAATTCTCCCGAATTGGCCAGTCTTTTTTCACCCAGTGTAGGTCGCGGGCCCGGCTATCCCACAAGCAAAGGAAGCAGGGATATTTGGTGAAACTGGATTGCTGCCCTAATAGCATGGATAGAATTTTAAAGTCTCCACAAATCATCCACTTATGCTCATCATAACGAATCTTCTGAAGAATCAGGGCCAAATTCTCGTATTTTTCTTGGAGAATAACAGAGTGAGCAATAGGAACTGAAGCGAATGTGTTGCCATTATGAAGAAGAACACCTTTTAATGCTGTCTTTTGACGAATCAATGAACAGCCGCCATTCAGCAGGATCATAGTTGAGTTTAAACTTTTCCATCACTCCGTATATATCGTTGCAAAATACCAAATCTTCCTCTTTGCTGAAATACTTCAAAAATTGTGTCTCGCGGTTGCGGTACCAATAAAAAGTTGTTCCTGGTGACAATAGATTTTTCTGTTTAAGCCGAGAACCTAGCAGTTGGGCAGCATCTTTTGGGAGTCCTAAATCCCGGACTAAATCATTCAATTCAGCTTGAGAGAAAAGTTCAGGTTTCGGATCTGGTTCAGTTTCAAACTCGGAAGTACTGGACTCATCGGGAAAAGTCATCTGATGAGTCTCATCATGATCAGAACCGTCCACACAAATATGATCCAAAGATTTTGGTGGTTCAGGCACAGGTACTTCGTTGCTATGAGGCATAGACCTAATTGCTGAGGGAAGGTTGGGGTAACTTATTACGTTCTTATTTTTTAAGTTGTATCCCTTGTATCCCTTCACAATGCAAGAGCAAAAATAGCAGTCACTGCTGTGGTCTCTTTGTTCACGCCACATCATAGGTATTCCGAAACGAAATGCTTGTTTTTTACCTTTCATCCATAAGCGTAGATCTTCCTCACATGTCTTGCACACTTTGTGAGGAGCCCACGGTTTGTCTTGATCGCCTAACTTCAAACCGAAATAGGCGAAATATACTTTTTTAATAAATGCAGAAATGTTCCTCTGCCGCTTTTTCACGGTATATTCCCCACAAATAAAACAAAAACTGTCCGGAGAGTTGACGCAACCTCTGGCTCTGTGAGCCATCACAAATACACAGCACTGCAAACTACAACTGTAGTGAACCACTTCGGAATAAAGCTGGATTACGACTGAGCAAACAAAAGGTAATAATGAACTTGCAAGAAACTGAAATTTGACAGGAACGTTCATGTCGCAACCACCGTGTTTGAGCGAACGAGGCGAGGCGAACAGGAAAGAACATGCGCCAGCGCGAGTACTGGATTTAGCCCCCCGCCTCCCAATTGTCCTGTTAATGTATAAAATGAATACAAAACACTCTAAAATATCATGAGGGAGTGTTTCTAGTTAGTTAACCCTTACAACCTCTATTTTGGGCCAAGAAAATAAACTGCAGTCGGCTAAAAATAATTATGTGAACATTCCTTATATGGGTAAGAAATCTAATTTTGCAAGAAAACGTGACGTGATGGAACATTTTGGCTATTTTTCCTGGATTCAGCACCCCAAAATCTATAGGAATCAGTTGCAAAACTGGAGGCAGTTTTTTGGTAGTGTACCTGTGTAATCAATCAGTGAAAGAACAGGTTGTTGCCTTCCCAGTCCCTGGAGTTTCTGGGAGCACATTTGATTCTCAGGTGGATGGGGTCTTCCTGCCAGAGAACGTCAAAAGGCTGTTGGATTGCCTGGTGCTGTTCTTTTCACAGCAGGCTCCAGAGTCTGTGATTATATTCAGCTCCTCAGTTTGATGGCAGTAACATCAAGATGGTGTCATGGGTGCATGCCCATATGTGGCCACTCCAGTAGTCCTTGCTGTGGTCCCTGAGTTCTCAGGAGTTCAAGCTCAAGCTCCCACTCCTGATGATGGTGAGGTCCAGTCTGTGGTGGTGGCAGTAGTCCTGTCATCTGAGGAAGGGCATGCCACTGGACGATTTCTCATAGATTCTTCTGATGATGGGTGTCAGTTTCTCGGCCTGGGGAGCCCACTGATGTGACCAGATGGAGCCACAGGGAAACAGTGTGGTCCATCAACCACCTCGAGATGAAGGCCTTCAGATTGGCTCTTCTGTGTTTCCGGCCCCTAGTCAAGGGCCAAATGGTTCGAGTGTTTTCAGACAATGCCATGGCGGTAGCTTAAGTCAATCAACAAAGCAGCACAAGGACTGCCAGGGTAGCTCTGGAGATGGCTCTTCATTTGCTTGGATGGAGAAGAACATCCTAGCTTTGTCGGCTGAGCACATTGCCGGGATTTACAATGTGGCAATGGACTTTCTTAGCTGGCACTTTCTGGATCCAGGAGATTTGGAGTTGTCATGAGGTTGTTTCAGTTGATTCTGTACTACTGGGGTTCCCCCAAGATGGATCTGATGGTGACCTGCTTTATTGCCAAAATGTGCCACTTCTTCAGTTGTTGCACAGAGATGGAGTATGAGGGAGTTGATGCCCTGGCTCAACTTTGGCCAAGTCCAACGCTTGCTGTATGTGTTTCCTCCATGACCCCTGGTGGGGCTTGTGATTCGGCTTATAGAACGCCACTTAGGAAGGCTTATTCTGGTGACACCAGATTGGCTGGAGTGAGTGATTCAGAGATCTAATGCGGCTCCTGTAACTGCTACATCTTCGTTTGCCTCTATCTCAGGGCCTATTGCATTAGGGGACCGATTGTCCTGGAGGACCCGGTTCCCTTCTCGCTTACTGCTTGGCTCTTGAGGGAAGATGGCTAATGCATAAGGTCTACTCTCTAGTGATGGTTTCCACTTTTCTCAGAGCCTTTAGGAGATCAACAAACCTGGCATACATGTAGATCTGATGCCTCTTTGGGTGATGGTGTGGCGCACGGTAGTTGGCTCCTGAGGCAGCCAAGGTGCCATCCCTGTTGGCCTTTCTGCAGGATGGTCAGGAGAAGGGCTTTTATCTTAGCTCCCTGAAGGTTCAGGTGACAGCTTTGGCTTGTTTCAGAGGTCTGATATTTTGCGCTTTCTTCAGGGGTTTCGGCATCTACATATGTCCCTTCCTGGGATCTTTGTCTGGTGCTCAGGGCCATGATGTTAGAACCCTTTGAGCCATTGAAGCACACTACTCTGAAGAATTTGGCGCTCAAGAGGGTCTTCTTAGTTGCGATTTGTTCCCAAGGTGGATTTCTGAGATGCAGGCTCTGTCTTGCTGAGATCCTTACCTATCTTTTTCTGAGGAGGCCATTTCCATTCGGCCTGTGCCTTCCTTCTTGACTAAAGTGAATTCTCCTTTTCAGATGAACCAGGCGGTTTGCCTGCCCTCCTTCTCTAAGAAGCAGTGTCGGGAGAAGGATAAGGATCTTTGCCTTGTGGATGTCTGCGGGAATCTTCTCTGATACGGGGAGGTTACAAATTATTTTCATAAGTCAGATCATCTCTTTGTGCTGTTTGCTGCCTGCGCATAGGTGTCAACAATGGCTAAGCCTACTTTGATACATTGGATTAAGGAGGCCATTGCCTAGATGTATCTGCTGCGGTTCCAGAGGATTTGTGCACCCATTCTACCCAAGCACAAGCATCCTCATGGGTAGAGCAGAGCTCAGTAGCCCCTGCTGACATTTGTTGGGTAGCAACGTTGTCATCACTTTCCACTTTTGTCAAGCACTACTGCTCGGATGTCCACACGTGGGCCAATATGGCCTTTGGCTCTAAGGTTTTGCGAGTTGTGTCGTCTTCCCACCCAGTGGAATCATAGCTTTGGTACGTCCCTCTTGTCTGGACTGGTCTAGCAGGACGATATGAAAGGTGACATTTTACTTACCAAATAATGTCCTTGCCTTGAGTCCTGCTAGACCAGTCCAGGGCCCGCCCCGGAACTGTATTTGCTCTGTTCTTCTGCTGCAGTACTCTTGGATCCATTATTTTATTTATTTATTTATTTAACAGTTTTTATATACCGCCTTTTCATTTAATCAAGGCGGTTTACATTAACTTCAACTTTTACAAAGAACATTCAGTTATAAACAATAACATTTACAAAGAACTTTCAATTGTAACAGTAACAGCACATATCAAAATTTAACAGATTCTTGTAACTTCATAATTCAAGATATAAATAATCTCCAAAGATTTTTTATGTAAACTAAGGGTAGGGTTAGTTGGGAGTAAAACTATATACATCATAGTATGAGTAATAGGAGGGGGAGTGGTGCAGATAGCTTGGCTGTGTAAATCGGCTTATGTGATGGAATAGACAAGGTTACTGAGATCGGGGATCTTCATTGAAATATTCAATGAATAGAGTGGTTTTGAGTAACTTCCGGAAATCTTTTAGATCAGTTGTGGATCTTAGCTTTTCCGGGAGTTCATTCCAAATAGCAGGGGCAGCAAGAGAGAGAGCTCTCATGGATGTGGATTTATTGGTTCTTGTGAATAGAGTAGGAGTTGGTATTGTGTTTTTAGTGTTGTTTCTGTCTGGTCTTTTGTTTGCTTTGGTTCCAATGAATTCTTGTAGTATTCCTGCTGACATGTTATTTTTGTTATTTATGATTTCTATACTTGGCTCTGCAGGTTCATCTTCTACTGACAGCTTTCTGTTTATGCTTTCCTCTATATAGTTCTCTACTGTTGATTATTCACTGTTGCCCACATTGAGGTTGTGTAAAGCTTGCCATGTTTTCCCACATGCTTTGGGATGGATACTGAAGACACCTCTGGTGACTATGGCGGATAGAGGCATGGGAGTGATGTCATTGAAACCTAGGCTTTTCATTGGTTCTTTGTCTCCACTAATCTGCATGTAGGTGAACACAACCTACTTGTCTGGACTAGTCTAGCAAGACTCAAGGAAAGGGCATTATCTGGTAAGTAAAATGTCACCTTTTATGAATACACGGAGAATGGAATTGAGATGTTGAGGTCACAATGTACACAATTCCAGCATTATGTTACAAAAGACCCTGCCAAACATTGAGCCTTTTCTAAAATATGAATAAGGAGGTACAGGAGTGCATGTGTATGTGCCAATATGTGGAACCAAAGGAGCCATTTAACAAATTTGCACATGGGAAAAATCTATGGAGGAAACATGGTAACTTGCATATATGTAAGTTGATATTTCAGGACTTCATATGTATGTATTGGCACTTATGAAAGTATTAAAAAATGTATAAGGCCAAAAACATATATTTCATCTCACCACAAAAAGATTGCCTATCAACAAACTATTGGTGAGAACCCAACACTGCTATTACTGAGTGCCACAAATTATCATAAAAACTTTTTTAAGTTGGCTCAAACTTTCTTCACGGTACAATTCACAAAAAACGTATTAGTGACTCAAATTCATCACACACAATTGTGGAAGTATGTTTATCCCATGAAGAAGCCCCCATTGTGAGAAATCACCAAAAAAGCCCCTCTCCCCATAACACACCGATCTAAGGTCTCTCACGATAGGCACACAAAGAAGATCCTTTCGTTGAGGTCTGAGGGATTGACTAGGGATATACCTGTTTATTTTTTCTGGTAAATATGCCAGATCTAGTCCATATTTCACATGCCAGCACCTGTTATATGCCACTGTTCAGATATAACTTTTTTTAGATGATTTTAATCAGTCTCATTTAGCAGTCCCCCTTTTCCCTACCTCCAGAGAACACCTATCAGAGCTAAAGCGAGGAATCTAAAGCAAGTATATTTTCATTTCACAAATGAACACCACTATCCAGAAACATCAATAACTTGTATCTAGTAATTAATAGCCAGAAATAATTTAAGTTTTAAAGCATAATTTAATAATCATGCAAGTAAAACATTAAATACCTCTGTTGAAATGGGTAAAGGGGCAACATCTGGAAAGCAGTGTGCATAAATGCCTATAGTATGGGAAATAAAGCCTCAACATCTAGGATCTTAATGGAAGAGGCTGACTTGGATTTAGTGGCAGTTATGGAGACATGGTTCATGGGCAAACATGACTGGGATGTAATTATACTAAGCTATACTTTATTCAGGAAGGACAGGAGAGGAAGAAGGGGGAGGAGTGGCATTATATGTAAAAAATAATATTAAAGCTATAGAATTACAGGGCTTAAAAGGGAGCGAGGAGGCACTGTGGGTTAAAATAGAAAGAGAGAATGGTAAATCCATTTGCAATGGTGTGATAAAGAGATCCCCCTCACAGGGAGAAGAGGTATATGGAGATATACTAGAAGACATAAGCAGCTTTGCTAAGAAAGGGGAAGTGCTACTGATAGGTGATTTCAATATGCCGGATGTTGACTGGCACATCCCTGCTGCGGTGTCATCTAGAAGCAAGGAGATCTTGGATTCTCTACAGAGAGAACTATTCAGGCAACTGGTAACAGAACTCACACGTGAAGGGGGCCATACTGGATTTGTACTTGCCAATGGGGAAAGTGTTTCTGATGTTATAGTGGAAGATCATTTTGCATCCAGTGTGATAAGGAAGCTTATCATAGTTCAGGAAGGAGCTATAATAGAGGTGAATTGGCTCTGAACAAGCAACCTGTCTTTGCTGGTAGAAATACTAAAACAGAATGTTCTCATAAAAGACTACCAGTCCCAGAATGCACCAGGTTTCAAACAGCCTCTAGAAGAGCTGAAGTGGGGAAACGTGTGTTCAATCAGGAGAGCTATGAGGTAATCCCCAATCACTCATCTCCAAGGGCAGGGCTTGATTCAGCACAGCTGAGCTGTGCTAGGGTGGAGTATCCCTCTAAACAAGTTAAAAGTAAAACATATTCTACACAGAAGGAGTTGAGGAACTCAGAGCTCAAGGACAGAGAGAGGAAGCAGCAGCATCAACGTGGAAGGAAGAAGAGGAAAACATCTTGGAGGTCTAAAGAAGGAGCCCATAGCAGTACATGTGTTGGGAGTCATTCCAGAGGCAAGCATACTCCATTGGACTGGAGGAAGCCTAAGGAGTGGGGTTACAGAGCCAGGAATTCCCGGACAGCACCTGTGAAGGAGACGGCTGCATTTGGAAGGGGCCCTAAGACCAGTGCAAGAAGGTATGTGAAGAGAGACCCAGTGTCCAGGGATCTTGATTGGAAGGCTGGACATAAAAGCTGGACTACATACTGGCCAGGATATCTGGAGAGGAAACCTAACAGCAAAGGAAGCTCAGGTATGAACACTGATCTGTGCCCTAGCTCTTCACCTGGGAGACAGCAGGGAATCAAACATTATCCTGAGAGTGTTCCATTAAGGAATTCCTCTGAGCCAGACCATGATATTGATTCTATGATATTTGAAGAAGAAGGAGATATTTTAAATGATCCAAATGAATACATGGATTGCTCTCTGACTAGGCTGTTGTGGTAAAATACTTTCACAAATACAACAACCATCAAAAGGAACTATAACTTGTTCTTTTATATACCCAGAAAAACCTGCAAGAAAGCTTTAGGATAGGATTTGAGCCACGTAGAGAAAGTGAACCAGCAAAGGGGTTTGCAGCTGGCTAATTATTGGTAATTAAGCCATGCACAGTTGCACGTGAGCTCTGAAAGGAAACTACTGTTTGTGTGTGAAAAATAGAAAAATGTTATCCTTGAAAAAGAACAGTTTTTTGTTACTTTTTGGGTTTTGTTTTTGCTTTTGGAGCACTGCTAAAAGGTATTAGCAGGAGCCCTCAGAAAGACCTTTCTGTTTCCCATCAAGGTCTTTATTGTTTGATTGTTTAAGAAGTTCAGTTGCTGATATCATGATTTGTTTGTCCTAAGTACAATACTGAAGCAAGTGTCCTTTTATGTTACCAAGTAAATCTGTGTGGGAGAATTAACCCCATGAATAAAATATATTTTTCTTTGCTTACACTCGAGCAACACAACTCATTATTTTGTGAACGGCTGATTCTGGTATGAATGGACTACATTCCCCACAATCCTTTGCAAGTCATAATAGTATTTTGCCTTTGCCAAGACTATGGACATTCACGCCCAGCGCCCCCGTTTACACCAGTGATCACCAGATGGCGTGGTTCAGTATTAGGACTAGGGATGATAAAGTCCATTAAAAAGCGTGGGTCTTAGACTTTAGGAAAACTAATTTTGCCAAGATGGAACAATGCCTCAAGGAGTCATTAGCAGGATGGGAACAGCTAGGGGATATAGAAAAGCAATTGGCAAAACTGAAAGGGGATATTTTAAGGGCAACAAATCTTTTTGTTAGAAAGGTAAATAAATGAAAACGGAAAAGGATTGTTCTCAAAAGAAGTAGCTGAAAAAGTGAAGAAAAAGAGGGTGACCTTCATAAAATAAAAGAGATCACAGAGAGAGGAAGACAAGCATCAATATTTGGAAAAACTTAGAGAAGCTAGAAAAGTAGTCAGGAAAGCAAAAATAAAAAAGAAGAGCTAGCCAATGCAATAAAATGGGGGTACAAGACATTTTTCAGATATGTTAGTGAGAGGAGGAAGTACAAAAGTGGTATTGTCAGACTCAAGGGGGAAGGGGAGGAATATGTAGAAGCTGATGAGAATAAAGCAGAATTGCTTAACAAATATTTCTGTTCTGTGTTCACAGATGAAGGACCAGGAGCAGGACCTCAGAAATCACCCACAAACAGGACCAGAAGTGAAGGGGATCTTGAATGATTTTCAAAAGACTGTGTTCATAAGGAACTAGCTAAATTTAAAAATAGACAAAGTGATGGGGCTGGATGGGATACATCTGAGAATATTGAAGGAATTTAGGGAAATTCTAGGTGCTCCACCGATTGATATTTTCAATGCTTCTTTAGAGTCGGGAGTGGTCCCAGAGGACTGGAGAAAGATACATGTGGTTCTTTTACACAAAAGCGGAAGTAAGGATAAGATTGAAAAATACAGGCTAGTTAGTCTGACCTCTGTGGTAAGAAAATTAATGGAAATTTATTTATTTATGTATTTAGACAGTTTTGTATACCACCTTATCCTTCAGTCAAAGTGGTCACAACACAATTGGGGGATACATATAACACAAGGGGATATGAGACACATACAGTAATACTTACAGGGAACATGGGCAATGGAGGGTTAAGTGGCTTGCCCAAGACCACAAGGAGCACCTGTGGGACTAGAAACCCCAGTCCATCCGGCCCAAGGTTGCTGTCCTCTAGTGGGATTTGAACCCCCAACCTTCCGGCCTGAGGTAACTTGCCCCAACCATTAGGCCACTCCTCCCTCCTAAAATGCTGCTAAAATAGAGGATAGTGAGGTTTCTGGAGTCCATTGGATTGCAGGATCCAAGGCAGTATCGGTTTACCAGAGGTAGGTCTTGTCAGACAAATCTGATTGATTTCTTTGACTGGATGACCAAAGAGTTGGACCGAGGGAGAGCCCTGGATGTGGTGTACTTGGATTTCAGTAAAACCTTTGATACCGTTCCGCAGAGGCAACTTATAAATAAATTGAGCATCCTAGGGATGGACCCTAACAGTGACTGACTGGGTTAAAAATTGGTTGAGTAGGAGGTGACAAAGTGTACAGGTAAATGGAGCTCACTCTAAGGAGAAGGATGTTACCAGTAGTGTGCCGCAGGGATCTATCCTGGGTCTGATTATTTTTAACATCTTTGTTAGTGATATTGTGGAAGGGCTGTTGGGTAAGATATTTCCTGGATCTGATTATTTTTAACATCTTTGTTAGTGATATTGTGGAAGGGCTGTTGGGTAAGATTTGCCTCTTGGCGGATGATACCAAAATCTGCAATAGAGTAGACACAGAGGAAGAAGATAACATGAGGAGGAATCTAGCTAAGCTTGAAGAATGGTCAAGAATTTGGCAGTTGAGATTTCATGCTAAAAAATGCAGGGTCATACATTTGGGCTGCAAAAATCCACAGGATCCAGTGTAGGGGGGCAAAGTAAATCTGTCCACAAAAGAAGAGTGGGACCTGGATGTAATTATTTCTGATGATCTTAAAGTAGCTAAACAGGTAGAAAAGGTGATGGTGAAAGCTAGAAGGATGCTTGTGTGCATAGGAAGAGGAATGGCCAGCAGAACAAAGGAGGTGATAGTGCCTCTATATATATCTCTGATGCAACCTCATGAGGGGTATTGTGTGCAATTCTGGAGACCACACCTTCAAAAGGATATAAACAGGATGGGATCGGTGCAGTGGGTGGCTACTAAAATGGTCAGTGGTCATTGTTATAAACCATACGGGGACAGACTTAAAAATCTTAATATGTATACTTTAGAGGAAAGGTGGGATAGAAGAGATATGATAGAGACGTTTGGCATAAATGCACAAGAGGAGAAGAGTACCACGTGACGCATGAGCGAGTAAGAGGTTTCTCTACTCGCTCCGGGGCTGCCCCGATATTAAACTGAACTTTGGAGAGTTTTCCCCAACGCAGGGCACCGGAAAACGCATGATTCGAAGAGAGTGTGGTGTAGAGGTGCCGTCCGGAAAAATTGGACCCAAATATGCCTCTCCCGACGCGATGAGAACGTGAGAAAACTCCGAAGCCTGGGGCCTCCTCTAGTGTGGGACCAGCAACCAGCATGGCGCAGCCGCGATCCCCAGGGGGTGAGAGCATGGAATCGGGGTCCGAGGAGCTTGCACGGGAGGTGGCGAAACTCTTGGAGCCTAAATTTGATTTAATTCTTAACAAGCTCAAGACGGTGGGAGAGATGCTCACAGAGTTTAATCAGAGAATCGATGAACTGGAGCATCGGGTGTCGGAGATGGAGGATGAGGAGGGGAAGCGGACCCGGGAAATGGACACGTTGTGCAAGAAGATCGAAACCCTGCTCGATAAGGTAGATGACTTGGAGAACCGTTCACGACGGAATAATTTAAGAATCTTGGGGGTCCCGGAGACAAAGACCGATGCGATGTTGGTCTCTATTGTGGAGAACTGGCTGCCCAAAGAGCTGGGATTGGAGGGCCTGGTTGGGCAACTAAAGGTGGAGCGGGCACACCGTTTGGGGCCTAAGACTGAAACTCGGCAGAGGCCCAGAGTGATCATAGCGTGGATCCTGAACTTTCAGCACAAGTGGCAGCTCCTACAAGCGTTCCGGAAAAAACAAGACCTGATATTGGATAATCAGAGAGTATTGCTTTTTCAGGATTATTCTGCGATGGTGGCTGCGAAGCGAAAAGAGTTTTCACCGTTGTGTGCGGCCTTATTTAAAAAGCAGCTCCGCTTCACTCTAGAGACGCGGTCAAAAGCCTTCTCCACATCTAGGCTGGCCAGCAACAAGGGCATCTTCTGCTGGAGGCAGCGTTCCATGCCCAACAGTACTTGTAGGATATTCTGCGCGGCCATTCTGCCCCGCACAAAGCCTGCCTTGTTATGTGAAGCCTTATGAGGAAGTTAATTCATGTGTGGATGTGTTTCTGAGTATGTCTAAAATCAATAAAAATGATTTTTTATAAATGCACAAGAGGAGAGCCTCTTTCGACTGAAAGTAAGCTTAGCAATGAGGGGGCATCAGATGAGGGTGAAAGGGGATAGAATCAGGAGTAATATGCAAAAATATTTCTTTACAGAAAGAGTGGTAGATGAATGAAATAGTCTCCCTGCGGAGATAGTAGAGACAAGGACAGTATCTGAATTCAAGAAAGCATAGGACAAACACAGAAGATCTCTAAAGCAAAACTAGATAGAAACATGTCAGCAGAAAAAGACCACATGGCCTATGTGGACACATGAAAACTATGGTCCTGAAATTTAAAAAAAAAAAAAAAAAGCTGAGCTCCTAAATTGGTGCCTCATTTACCTTCACACTTAGGAGTCTAAATTTTCAGCTGAAAATTCATCTTAATTTAGGAGCACAAACTTTATGCTTAAAAATGTAGGCCTGCCATTCTTTTCCCTAGATTTATAAACTTAACTTCAATCAGTGCTAAGCTCCTTTCATTCTCCGCTCTAAATCCGCCCCCATTGCCACCAGCTTCTTATGCTCTGCAAATTTAGGAGTTTAGTGAAATTTTGAGTAAAACTTTATGTACTCGGCTCTAGTACATTTTCAAAGAGGCCAATTTAGGGGCATAACTCACAAAGTTAAGTGCATAAATCCTTTGTATATTTTCCTCTGTGCAGACTTGGCCGGATTTTCAAAGCTGAAGTTATGTGCATAGTTCTGCCTTAAAAAGTACCTCAGGGAGACTTTTTGCTTACATTTACACCCGTTCTTTCGCATGCACAAATGTTAGGTTTAATTCATGTGTATACATTTTGAATTTTCAAAAGTAGGCATGTAAGTACAAATTCACCCCAATCCTGCCCCCTAGAACACCTCTGCTCCTCAAGGCCAGGCAACTTATGCATGCAAATTGTACACACCTAAGTGACCCCCATATGAGACGGGAAATGTTATAAAAGCCAGTTTCTGCAGGTAAAGAATTGTTTTACTTGTGGAAGTGCTTTTGACAATTACCCTCTTAGTTAACCATTCCTGATCCAGGTCCTAAGGTGGTTGCTTGGATCTTTTGAATCTAAGGTTGGGAGTTTTATTTAGGATTGTTGCAGCTTTTGTTTTCTTAGGACAGTCCAATGGTATCCCTCTGCTAGTGCAGCATTAATGGTGGGCTGGAGGTGTTCAAGTAGCCCATGCTTGGCCGGCTTGACTTATCGGGAAAGGCAGGGATCCTTGCTTCACGTTGTCACTTTAAAGTCATAGAGAAAGGAGGTAATGCTATTCTTTAGGAGAGAATATACCTGCACTTGATAAACATAAGGGCTACCAGATGTCCCTGATTTTTAGGGATTGTCTCCAATTTTAGAGCTGTGTCCCTGACTCGTACCTGTTTGGCAGCCTCTTGTGCCCTATTCCAGCAATGGGGACAGAGGGGGTAACTTTATTTTCAATTTAATGATTTGCATATGTCAACTTTTAGAATTTACATCCATTATCTTTATATTTTGCAGAGTACAAGAGAAATGCATCACTGTTTCTATTTCTCTGTCAGTCGGTCTGTTTTGGAAGTGATATTTACTTATTTATTAGTATTTACCTCATGTCTTTCCAGTAGCAGTTCAAGGCAAATTACATTCAGGTACTCTAGTTATTTCCCCGTCCCTGAGAGCTTACAATCTGAGTTTGTACTTGAGGCAATGGGTGGGTTAAGTGATATTGTTACTGTCATGGGATGGGTGGGTGGGGGACAATGACTCCTCTTCCCTCCTCCACGCTTTGTTGCTCAAACCTAGAACTAAGGTATCCTCCCCCCTCCCCCCACACACAACCTTCCGATAACTGATCCAGATTTGCCTTCAAAAAATCTGTTAACCTTCAATAAGCACCAAGCACTAATCCCTAGAATATTATTTTATTTAAAGATTACAGATAAAATGGAAAAAAGGGCAAATAAATTTACATGAAAATTTCTATGACATTTCCATCAAGGTCAGCAGTGTCTGACTGGCAAGGGCTGCTTCTCCTTATTTGGTTTATCTGCAATCACTAAATAAGATTTGTGTTTTGTGCATTTTGGTTCAATGTTCTTTAGAATGTAAATGAGTTTTAGGGCATGAATTACATTAAAAAATTGATTTCACCCTACTGTTTCCCCTGCAACTCACTTAGTATGTATCCAAGCTGCTTGGAATGGTTTCATAGAAACTCTGAAAGGACTACCAAGAGAGATTGCTACTGCTGAGAAGGAATCTGCACTTGTAAGTATCTACCTGCTGGGAAATTCTCTAAATCTTGGGGAAAAGGAATTCTTTGGGTTAAAGCTGATAGAATTTGTGTATTTTAGAAATTCAGTATTTCTGTTAAGTCAGGACATGCTGAAATAAGCCAGCTTTCGTTACAATTAAAGACAGATAGGGTTAACTATAACAAGCCAGCTTTCAGTTAATGTTTCTCAGGGAACGAGCCCGATCTTTGGAGGCTAGAGTAGCAGACTTGGAGCAGCTGAGGCAGAGAAAGAGGTATATAGACGAGACCGACAGGGACGTAATAGAGAAGTCCCACTTCCAGTCTGACAGCCTTTCTGCTGCCATGGAGGGAAGAGGTCACGTGGAAGGAGAGCATCACCTTGCTATGGCAGGAAGTGATCCTATAGCTAGGATCTGTCCTCCAAGTGATGTAATACCCTCTCACACCAAGGGCATGTCTCCAGGGCCTTGTGCCCATGAGGGAAGGTTTAGGACTGCCGTTATAGTTGGTGATTTGATCATTATGAATGTAGATAACTGGGTGGCTGATGGACTTGAGGATTGCCTGGTAAGATGCCTGCCTGGTGTGAAGGTAGCAGACCTCACGTGTCACGTGGATAAGGTTTTAGACAGCGCTGGGGAGGAGCCTGCTGTCTTCGTCCATGTTGGTACCACTGACTTAGGAAAGTGTTGGAGAGAGTTTCTGGAAGCTAAATTTAGGCTTTTAGGTAGAAAGTTGAAATCCAGAACTTCCAGGGTAGCATTCTCAGAAATTCTTCCCATTCCACACACAGGACCAAAGAGGCAGGCAGAGCTCTGGAGTCTCAATGCATGGATGACTTAGTAATGTACATTAAACGGGGACATTGATGACTTGGATTATATATTAACTTTCTTCTGAGGCAATGGAGGGTTAAGTGACTTGCCCAAGGCCACAAGGACTGCCAATGGGAACTGAACTCTGGTCTCTTGGTTACCAAGCCAGTGCTCTAACCACTAGGGTACTCCTAGGAACTGGACAACATTCTAGGGAAGGGTGGGAGGCTTTTCCGAAAGGATGGGCTCCACCTTAACCAGGGTGAAATCAGGCTGGTGGCATTGTAAACTAGAAAATGGGGGAAGTCAACAGTCACCCAAGATCACATGGTTCGGAATGATGTATCTTTGAAGGATACTAGCAAAATAGAGAAGTCAGGGCATCCTGACAGAGAGGTTCCAATAAGGGTAAAAGGGTAACCCAGGTGCCCTTAAGTAAAAAAACAGACCGAGTTGAAAGATTCCAAATTATCCCTGTCATCCGATACCCAGACTGCTAATATGAACAAAAAAACAAACTTTAAATTGCCTGTATGCAAATTCTAAAAGGCTAAAAAATAAGATGGGAGAGCTAGAATATATAGCATTGAATGAAAAGTTAAATATAATTGGCATCTCAGAGACCTGGTGGAAGAAGGATGACCAATGGACTACAACCAGGCTACAAACTATATCACAATGTTTTCCGGGAACAAGCAGGAAGTCAGTCCTCACATATGAGTGACGTCGGCACCAACGGAGCCCTTGCGGAAGCTGTTAAAGAGGCCTTTGAGTCAAACAAGATAAAGGTTTTGAAGAAAATAAAATACACTGTAGAATCTTTATGGATAGAAATTCCATGTAAAAAGAGAAAGGGAATGGCAGTGGGGGTATACTACCACCTGCCTGGCCAGAATGAACAGACAGATGCTGAAATGCTAAATGAAATTAGGGAAGCTTGCAAAGTTTACAACACAGTAATAATGGGATAGTTCAATTATCCCAGAATTGACTGGATCAATGTTACCTTAGGCAATGCTAGGGAGACAAAGTTTCTAGATGAAATAGATGATTGCTTCATGGAGCAGGTGGTTCAGGAACCAACTTGAGGGGAAGCTATTTTAGATCTAGTTCTTAATGGAACTCAGGATCTAGTGCGAGAGGTAATGGTATTGGGGCTGCTTAGCAATAGTAATCGTAACATGATCACATTTGAATTAATAAATGGCGGGAGGATAACATGAAATCTACTGCACTAGCATTTAACTTTCAAAAAGGAGACTATCAAAATGAGGAAAATGGTTAAGAAAAAACTAAAAGGAGCAACTGCAAAGGTTAAGAGTCTACATCAGGCCTGGGCATTATTTAAATATACTGTCTTGGAAGCCCAGACCAGATGTAATCTCCAGGAACAAGCAGGAATGTAGTCTTCACATATGGGTATCATCGGTACCGACGGAGCCTGCACGGGAACGCTCCCCAGCGTCCAATAGGAAAGCTTTTGGGAGCATCCCACAGTGCCTGCGTGCTGCCTTCCCGCCTTTCCCAACTGTCCCTCTCCAGTTCTTCGTTTTCCGCGGAGCCGACAGGTCACACATCCTGTCACCGCAGAAAATAATTCCCTTCTATTCTTTTTTGTGGTCACATCTGCCTTCCTTCGACGCTACACCGGTACTGCCGGTTCTTATTTCTTTTTTTCCAAAAAAAAAAAAAACCTTTCTTCTGGAGTCTTTTCCAGTTATTTTCTCCTCAGGTGCCACGCGCCATTTTGGGCACTAGGCCCAACGTTTTCCTTTACAATGGAAAAACCCGCTTCGGGTTTTAAAAAGTGTTCCAAGTGTGGCGGTACCATCTCTGTCACCTGACACCCATGAGTGGTGCCTTAAATATTTAGGTCCTGACCACTCTATTTTGGAGTGTGTTGCCTGTGGGATGATGTCGAAAAGGGGCCGGCAGAACCGAGCTGCTAAACTTAGCACTCTTTTTCCCGCCGATGCAGCCTCTGTGGCATCGACTTCTTCCAGGGCTTCATCTTCCTCCCATGGATCTCAGGTAACTAAACATAAATCTAGCCGGTCCTCAAAGGGTAGATCTCCCTCTAAGCATCGAGATGCCTCTGGCGTTGCCCTTGAGGGACTTTCACCGGCAAAATTGCTCCGGCGGGAGGCTTCGGCTTCCAAAGCACTAACGGGGCTCCAGGATGTTCTCGAGGCCTCAACCTCTGCAGAACTACTGGTGCCATGCTCTGGGGTACCGGCTGCTTCATCCGGTACTTATACCCAAGCATCAGCAGCGTCGATAGACCAGAGATTCTTGGCTATTGAATGCAGTCTGGTGGCTCTTCTCACGGCCTCGATGCCCCTGAAACCGCTTCAGACAATTCAATCGGTACCGGCACCGACTGCATCGACATCGGCAGGTATTCTATCGGGACCGAGTCATGCTTATCCATCCGGTATCGACAAGTCGGTACCGGACCCCTCCGATGCCGACTTCGATCGGTACCGGTACCGTGCCTTGCACGATCACCCGGATCAGAGATACTTTGACTCCTCGGATGAGTCTGAAGACTCTGAAAGCTCTGCCGATAACAGAGTACTTCTTCCTGAGGATTCTTCTTCTCCTCAGCGTAGGATGTCTCCACCAGAGGATATGTCCTTTCAGGATTTTATCCGAGATGAGGCTCGAGGTCTTTCCATCACAGTGGCTCCTGAAAAAGAGCCTAGGGCAAAGGAATTAGAAATCCTGCAATACCCTAAAGCTCCCAAGGAGGCAGCTACCTTACCTATTCATCAGATCTTGCATGATCTTATGTTAAGGATGTGGGAAACACCTCTAACCACATCTCACTCTCGAAGACTCGACACCATGTACTGAGTTCCTCCTTGTCCTGGGTTTCAGAAGACTCAGCTACCACACCATTCCATGGTGGTGGAATCAGCTATGAGAAGGATCAAGAGTGCAAAAAGGCATGCATCTAATCCTCCAGGACGTGAGTGTAGGACTCTTGACGCCTTTGGACGTCGAACCTTCCAGGCTTCCATGCTTTCTGCTAGGATCAGTTCCTATATATTATATATGGGAATGTTCCTTAAGGAGGTCACGGGAGATTTAGAGCTTATGAGCCCTCTACTTCCTGATGATAAGAGGCAGGATTACCTCGCCCTTGTCAAACATGCTCAGGATGTTTCCAAGTTTGTGAATCGTGCAGCCTTTGACTGCTTTGAGTGCATAAGCAGAACCTCTGCTATTGCCATAGGTGCACGTAGGATTGCCTGGCTCCAGGCATCTGACTTGGAACTTTGGGTACAGGATAAACTAGGGAATATTCCTTGCACAGGAGAGAATCTCTTTGGCAAGAATTGTTAGGAAAAAGCTAATGATTGTCTAAATCTACAGCTGATCCTGCAAGGAAAAAATCCTACAAGAAACCATTCTTCAGTAAGAAGAAGAAGTTTTATCCCTCCTATACCCAGTAGGGGCATCGTTTAGGACAGTCTGCCCAAAAGGGACAACAGCAACAACCTAGGCAAAGAAAAACAAAAGCTGCTAAGCCTCAACCGGCTCAGCAGACTCAGCCTCCACAGGAGCTTTGACTCCTATCTAGAGAGCTTTGCCTTCCTGGCCCTGAACGGCCCAGAGCCTTCCACCATTCCAGGAAGGTTATGTCATTTTGCCCCCAGATGGGGGCAGATAACAACAGAAAATTGTACTCTGTCTATTGTAAGAGAGGGGTACAAGCTTTATTTCTTCAGCATGCCCCCTCCTACAATGGTAAGACAGTTCAATTCTCAGACCTCTCTCAACGACCAGTTAGGTCAAGAGGTCACTATGCTTCTTGCCCAAGGGGCAATAGAAGAGGTACCCATTCTACAACAGGGTACAGGATTCTACTCCCCCTGTTTCCTTATTCCAAAGAAAACAGGACGGCACAGACCCATTTTAGACCTCAGAGAATTGAACAAATTCCTGTTCAAAGAGAAGTTCAAAATGATTTCTCTAGGAACTCAGCTGCCATACCTTCAGAGTCAGGATTGGCTTTGTTCTCTAGATCTCAAGGATGCGTACACTCATGTTCTCATCCATCCAACTCATCGAAAGTTCCTTCGCTTTCTATTTCAAGGGAAGCACTACCAATACACGGTTCTTCCTTTTGGCCTAGCCTCGGCACCAAAGGTGTTCACAAAATGCATGACTATGGTGGCAGCATTTCTTTGCACCCTAGGAATATTCGTCTTCCCTTACTTAGACGACTGGCTCATTCGAGCCCCTTCAGAGCCAGAGGCCAGGGTTTCTCTCTCTCGCACAATGCGCATCCTTCAGTATTTGGGTCTTGTCATAAACTTCCCAAAATCCAACCTTGCTCCCACTCAGTCCCTAGAGTTTATAGGAGCTCTGCTGGATACCAGACAGACAAGGGCCTACCTTCCACAGCCCCGCTGCCTTCGCATTTTGCAGTTAGCTTCCCAAGCAGTGCTAAAACCTCACCTCACTGCTCGGGAAATGTTACAATTGCTAGGCCACATGGCATCCAACATGCATGTGGTTCCTTATGCTCGCCTCCATATGAGGGCAGCCCAGTGGACTTTATCCACTCAATGGACTCAGGCGTCAGGTTGCCTGTCAGACAAAATAGCAAACCCAGATCGCCTTATTTTGTCCCTCCAATGGTGGCAATCACCCCAAAACCTTTTGGTGGGGTCCCCTTTTCAGCAACCTCCACCCCAAGCCACTCTAACAACAGATGCCTCACAGGTGGTTTGGGGAGCCCATCTGCAAGGCCTCTCTACCCAGGGTACCTGGACTCCACAGGAGAACTATCTACATATCAGTCTCCTGGAACTCAGAGCAATCTTCCTTGCTCTTCGAGTATTCCACACCCAGCTCAGCTACAAGACAGTCCTAGTTCAAACGGACAATCAAGTAGCCATGTTTTATGTGAACAAGCAGGGCGGAATAGGCTCTCTGTCGCTATGCAACGAAGCTTTGCGACTATGGGCCCTCGCCAGAGAGCATCAGATTCATCTCCTTGTGGTGTATCTTCCAGGCATTCAAAACTCTTGGGCAGACAGACTCAGTCGAGTTCTGCTTCCACACGAATGGTCTCTCCATGCAGACCAGGTGGCCAAAAGTTTCCAAATTTGGGGAACCCCAGACATAGACCTCTTCGCAAGTCCGCTGAATGCCAAACTTCCCCGGTTCTGTTCCAGAATTCCGGCTCAGGGTTGTCAGGCCAGGGATGCTTTCCTCCTCCATTTGGGCCAGGACTTCCTGTATGTCTTTCCACCCATTCCCCTAATTCCCAAAACCCTGTTCAAACTTCAGAGAGACAGAGGTCATATGATTCTCATAGCTCCACATTGGCCACGGCAAATGTGGTACCCTCTGCTCCTACATCTCGCTCAAGCTCCGCCTCTGGAGTTAGGATCTGCTCCAGATCTCCTTTCTCAAAGGACAGGATGCTGTGGTATCCCAATCCCCAGTCTCTGCATCTCAGGGCCTGGTTGCTGAAAGCCTAGAACTTCACGGTCTTAACCTTTCTCAGCAGGTAAAGGATATCCTTTATGCTTCCAGGAAGCCTTCCACAAGACGCTCTTATGCTTTCAAGTGGAAAAGGTTTACCATATGGTGCTCGCAGAAGGGTCTTAACTCTCTTGCGATACCTCTGGAATCATTACTGGAGTATCTCCTTCATTTATCTAATGCAGGGCTTAAGACCAATTCAGTGAGAGTTCATTTGAGTGCTATTGCAGCTTCTTTCAAGCCTTTAAATGAGCAATGTATTTCCTCTCATCCTCTCATAGCGAGATTTATGAGAGGCCTTCTTTTGACTAAGCCTCCCATTAAGCCACCACCGGTGGCATGGGACTTAAATTTGGTTCTTGGGCAGCTTATGAAACCGCCTTTTGAACCATTAGCCACTACCTCCTTTGAAATTCCTTTCCTGGAATGTTACCTTTCTTATTGCAATCACATCAGCACGTCGCATCAGTGAATTGCAAGCATTGGTGGCTGATCCTCCTTATACAAGGTTCCATCATGATAAGGTAGTCCTTAGGACTCATCCACACTTTATGCCAAAGGTGGTGTCACCTTTTCATTTAAACCAAGCGGTTTACCTTCCTGTATTCTTCCCAAGGCCTCATGCCTCAAATGCAGAAAGGAATCTTCATACTTTGGATTGTAAAAGGGCTCTGGCCTTTTACTTACAAAGGACAACATAGGACGTCCTCTCAACTTTTAGTTGCTTTGATCCTAGTCATTTGGGACGTCCTCTCAACTTTTTGTTGCTTTTGATCCTAGTCATTTGGGACTTCCAGTCTCCAAAAGAACAATGTCCCACTGGATTGCACAGTGTAGGTCTTTTGCCTATGAGACTAAAAACCTTCCTTTGGAAGGCCATGTCACAGCTCACAATGTGAGAGCCATGGCAGCCTCTATGGCTCATCTTCACTCTGTGTCTATTGACGACGTCTGCCGAGCAGCTACTTGGGCTTCGGTTCATACCTTCACAGCTCATTACTGCTTAGAAAAGGACTCCCACCGGGATGTCTTGTTTGGTCAGGCTGTTCTTCAACACCTGTTCCATACTTAATCAACTCCTACCCACCATCCCTGATAGGATGCCAGAAATCCATGGGGGGAAGTGGAGCCCTTTCACAAGGGCACACAACTTGAGTCCCCATATATGAAGACTACATTCCTGCTTGTTCCTGGAGATAGTATAGTTACTCACCTGTAACAGGTGATCTCCGGGAACAGCTGTAATTTAGTCTTCACAACCCACCCACCTCCCCTAGGAGTTATATCTCTCTATCTATCTCTTTCTCTCTTTCCCTCTCTCTTTTGTCTCAGCTTTAAACTCAACTGGAGAGGGACAGTTGGGAAAGGTGGGAAGGCAGCACGCAGGCGCTGTGGGATGCTCCCAAAAGCTTTCCTATTGGACGCTGGGGAGCGTTCCCACGCAGGCTCCGTCGGTACCGACGATACCCATATGTGAAGACTAAATTCCTGTTGTTCCCGGAGATCACCTGTTACAGGTGAGTAACTATGCTTTCCATGCTTTAAGAAAGATTTATTTATTTAGCTGTATTTATATTCCGCTTTTCACCGGGTCAAAGCGGTCAATTGGGGGATACATTTAACACGAGGGGATATGACACTCATACGTTAATACTTACAGGGAACATGGGCAATGGAGGGTTAAGTGGCTTGCCCAAGACCACAAGGAGTGCCTATAGGACTAGAAATCCCAATCCCTCCGGCCTGAGATTGCTGTCCCCAGGTGGGATTTGAACCCCCAGCCCTCCGGCCTGAAGTACCTTGTCCTAACCACTAGACCACTCCTCCCACCTGCAAATGGAAAGATGGAAGGAAAGCCAAACACAGCCATCATGGCTTGAAGGTGAGGTCAGAGAAGCTATTATAACTAAGAGAGAATCTTTCAGAAAATGGAAAAAAGAGCCAAATGATGAACAGGAAACAACATAAGTACTGACAAGTTAAATGCAAGGCATTGACAAGGCAGGCAAAGAGAGAATTTGAAAAGAAGCTTGCTGTGGAAGCAAAAGTGCATAATAAAACCTTTTTTCTAGTACATTTGTAGCAAAACACCTGTGAGAGAGTCAGTTGGATCATTAAATGGCAGAAGGGTAAAAGGGGCACTAAGAGAGGACAAGGCCATAGTAGAGATGAATGAATTCTTTGCTTCAGTTTTTACTAAAAAAAGATGTAGGAAACTTACCTATGCCAGAAATGATATCCAAAGGTGATGTATCGGAAGAATTGAAACAAATCTCAAATCGGAAAGATGTATCACAGCTATTTGATAGACTAAAGAGTAGTAATTCAGCTGGACAGGATGGTATACATCCCAGGGTGCTGAAAGAACTGAAATATCAGGTTGCAGACCTACTTTAGTAATCTTTGAACTATCCTTAAAATCATCTGTAATACCTGAGGACTGGAGAGTGGCCAATGTAATGCCAATTTTTAGAAAAAGTTCCAGGGGTGATCCAGGAAACTACAGACTGGTAAGCTTGACATCTGTAGCGGGCAGAATGGTAGAAGCCATTATAAAGAACAAAATGACTGAAAATGTAGATAGCCAAGGCTTAATGGGAGACAGCCAACATGAATTTAGCCAAGGAAAGTCTTGTCTCACTAATCTTATATTTTTTGAAGGTTTGATTAAACAGGTAGATAAAGGTGAGACGATTGCTATAGTGTATCTGGATTTTCAGAAAACCTTTGACAAGACCCCTCATTTCGCTTCACTGAGTGGGCTTCAGATTGCTGTACACCTATCATGCGATTTCACTGTTCAAGCAGAGTCCTGTCCTCAAAAGCATTAACTTCCCAGCGGCCAATATGTAGCTCGGTGGTCTATGTGCTATAGATAGCAAAGTGTGTAAGGAGACCACCTGAGGTTACGACACTATGGGCTCACAAATGTGGTTAAGATCCGAAGAGATGCCTACCCCTGTTTCTGCGGAGTTTGCTCGTGTCTTTTCCCTGTTAGATTGGTTTTGTTTTCATTTTGGACATAATTTGTATTAATAATGTTTTTCATATATTGCTATTAGTACCATGTTTTTCCGTTACTTGTACAGTTTCTTCTCTATTAGAGAGATGTATACACTCTTCAGAGCCACACTGACTCCATTGACTACTTTGGCATACCGGGTCATGGTTTTCGGGTGTTTTAATGATTTTTATTTATTTATTTATTTTTATTTAGTGTACATTTGTATCCCGCTGCTTCCAGCGATCAGCAGCGGTTGCTATACATGGTAAGAGTGGCTGTACCGGCCAATAATTTAGAAAGATGTACATTGCGATTAGGGAGGGAGAGGTAAACACTTCACACAGGATACATTATATACATATTTACATATAAACTGAAAGATAATTGGTAGTGGGATGCAATGGTAGTGAGGTACAGAGCCTAGGTTATATTGTAATGTGATTGGAAGAGGTGCGTCTTAAGCTTTTTTCTGAAGTCTTTTAGGTCACAGTTTGCACGCAGTTCACATGGCAGCCGGTTCCAGAGTGCCGGGGCTATAAGGGAGAATGCTCTGTTACTGGTACATGCATTAACATTTCTGATGCACTTCAGGAGACAGAGGGTGTTGAGGTTCACTGTTCTTCTACTTCTGTTGTTGGGTAGATTGGAGATTAAGCTGTTGAGGTGTGAGGGTGCTACATTATGGATGAGTTTGAATGTTGTGACAATCATTTTGTATTGAACGCGAGCCGCAATGGGGAGCCAATGTAGCTCAATTAGAACAGGTGTAATGTGATCAGAGATGCCTTTTTGCATAATGATTCTAGCAGCAACATTTTGTGCCATTTGCAGAATATTTATAGTTTTCTTCGGCAGGCCTTGCAGTATGGCATTGCAATAGTCTAGATGTGGAATGATGAGGGCTTAAGCGACAGACCTGAAGTCGGCATGATCGAGGATGCTACGCAGTGGCTGCAAGACTCTTAATTTGTGGAAGATGGCCCGATTGGTATTTCGAAGGTGTTTGACCATATTTAGGTTACTGTCAAGCATCACTCCTAGATATTTTATCTCTGTCTTGATGTTGTAATTGTTATTGTTCATGGTGACCGTTGTTGGGGGCTCGAAGCCCGGTTTCCTGGAGATACACATTGCTTCTGTTTTCTTGTGATTAATGGACATGTTATTTTGTTGCAGCCAGGTTTGAAGCTCGCCTAGGCATTTTTCCAGCTTGTTGAGGTTTGGGTTATTTACGTCGAGTTGAGTATATAGCATCAGGTCATCTGCGTATATATGGTAGTTGATCTCGTGGTCATGGAAAATCTTGCATACTGGTTGTATGTATAAGTTGAATAGGAGGGAAGAGAGGGCGGAGCCTTGTGGAATGCCTTGAGTTTGTGGGAAGGGGGCTGCTTTGTCATTGTTGAATTGGACCTGCTGCATTCTGTTGGTTATGTATGAGGAGAACCATTTTAGTGGGGTTCCTGAAATGCCTATGGACTCAAGTCGCTCCAGAGGTGTGAGGTGATGCACAGAATCGAAGGCCGCAGATATATCTATGAATATAAGCATATACATCTTGGTCTTGTTTTCTAGACCTTTGAGTAGGTTGTCCATTAGGGCTAGCAGGAGGGTTTCTACACCGTGATGTTGACGAAACCCGTATTGATGCCGATCAAGGGCATTTGTGTCATCAATGTGGTCCTGAAGCTGCTGTTGAACTGCCTTTTCAATAATCTTGGCGAGGAATGATATGCTTGAAATTGGGCGGTAGGAAGTTGGATCGTCCTTGTTGAGTGCTTTGTTTTTCAAGATGGGTCGAATGAGTGACTTTTTAAGAAGCGATGGCATGAGACCTTGCAGTAGTGAGAGGTTCACTATGTGAGAGATATGCTGTGCCATTTCTTGCTTGGTAGCCTTGATCCAGGCAGCTGGACAGGGGTCAAGAGGGGAGGTTGTGGTTTTTAAGTTGGTAATGATGTTTTTTATTTGCAGGTCGTCCACTCTCTGGAGGTTAGACCATTTATTGCACTGGTCTGGTCTTCCCTGGGTGTTAATTTCATGTAGGGAGTTAGTTGCATCCAACATTGGAGCGAGGAGGGCAGGCGCTGCGGGACTAAGTTTGCTGGCATAATGCTCTGCTAGCCGTTGGGCTGTTATGGATCCGCTAGGATTGGTGTCAGGTGGAGCCTTGGTGAGCGATTTGACGAGTGCGAAGAGTTCCCTGGGCCTGTTGAGGGCCTTATTGAGCGTGTTTGTGTGGTGCGTTTTCTTTGCCTGGTTGACTTCATTCTTATATGTTGATAGGCGGCTGAGGTAATCCTTCCTTCGTTCCTCGGTTTTGAGTTTTCTCCATTTTCTTTCTTTCTTTCTTTCTCAGGTCCTTCTTCAGCTCCCATAGGGTTGGGGTGTACCATGGTTCTGACTTGGTTTTGGTTGGGTTCCTTGGGTGACTCCAGGTGGGTTTTGAGGTAGCCTCGATTCCTATGTTCCAGAGGTTTGTAAGATACTCGAGGTCCGAGAGATCCGAGCGTATGTGGTCTGCTACGGATTCAAGCAGTGCTTCTTTGTTGAATTTTTGGAAGCACCTTCTTGGGTGTGTAGTTTGTTCAGATTGCGACTGGTCAGGTCCTGTGTGGAGATGTAAGGAGAATTCAATTAGATGATGGTCTGACCATGGTACTTGCGTTATTTGCGGTTTAGATTTCAATAGTTTGGGATGCTTAGTGGGTAGAAACACCATGTCTAGCGTATTGCCTTTGATGTGGGTTGCGTCATGGATGATTTGCTCGTATCCCAGTTGCTCCATAGCTTCATGGAAGATGTTTGCTTGCGCTGCGGGGGTGGAGGCTAGATTTAAGTCACCCAGTATGATTTGGGGTTTTTTGAGTGCGGTAGACGAGATGACTTCCAGAGCTACTGCCAAGGATTCGTGCGGGGATGTTGGTGGCCTGTAGATAAGGCATATGGATATGGTTCTGTTTTCAATTTTGAGTATGTCAATGTCGTTGAGCACGCTTTGTGGTGTGCTTGTTAGGGATAGAGCTGATTTGGCAATGATTAGAACTCCTCCTCCCCTTTTCTTGGAACGGGGACAGTTATAAGTTGTGTATCCAGGTTTGCTTATTTGGTTGATTACTGGGTCTGTTTCAGTTATCCATGTTTCGGTGATGCATAGAATATCAGGCTTTATATCCGTGATGAGGTCATGTATTATGTGAGTCTTATTTCTTATTGACCTGGCATTGATTAGTATAATGGAGATTGTGGACTGTGATGAGTAGGCAGTCTGCGAGTTCTTGCTTTGCTTGGTGGTTTTTGTTTCATTCGGACGGTGCTCCTTTTTTGATTTGTAGTAGTGGCGGGGTCGCTGTTTTTTATTGGAAATTTTGTTAGGTCCTTGAGTGGGTTGTATAGTGAGTTGCGTGCGAGAAGGCAGGTAGGTATTGTGCATTGCGAGGTCAGGTTCTAGTATTGGGTTGTATACGAATATTGGTTGCCAGGCATATGGGGAGTAGTAGTGAGGGATGGGGTTTCCTATACATGTGGCTAGCGCTAGGCAAAGGAACAAAAGTACAGAGGTGATAAATTGATCCATTTTGTTTAGTATGGCTCAAAATGGGAACACACCTAGTACGCTTTTGATGCAATGATTCAGAAGGTGCAGAACTCTACAATATCCAGTTACTTTAGCTAACTCAGTACATTTACACGATTTTAATGAAAGGGCGATATGACACTTTTTTTGGTATGGCCCGTCCTCCTTTTTACCATTATAGATCCACAATGTCCCCATATTTGTACTTTTAGTTTGGTGTTTTCTCATTCTATGAACAGCAATGCTGCATCCCTTGATAACTATACCCTTATGAACACCGTTATGAAACAACAACTTCGTTTTAAATTGGCGCCACAATGGATGATGATTCTTTTTACTTTAGATACATTGAGTATCCGTGGTTAAGCTGCATGTTCATGCATACTAGCATAAGAAAGTTTGGTAGTTTTAAATTTACCGATGGTTCACGTTAGCGATACAATTGGACTTTAAAGTTACAAAGGGTATTTTTAGTATGCTTGCAATTATCTTGCCATTCACTTAATCCTACAAGGCATATATCCTTTCTCAATCCACAACATGTGTTGTCATTTTCCATTCCATATCCTCAGGATGACTTTAGTGGTATTCATTAAGTATATGTGATATTTGGTTATACTTTTAAAATGGAATGACCTTGTTGATTTATTTCATATTCAGGTATTTCTATCTTATTTATTCTTTGTGATATTCTCCTACTGGTGAGTATTCCCAGTCCTGTCCGCCTGTACATTATCTTTTGGGATTTCTGCCACTTGATTTTCACAGTTTAGTATATGAATTTTATATTTCGACTGGAACTCAAATTTCACCATTACTATGGATGTATGCAATCAATTTCTATTGCCAACACAGCTCTGCATGTGCATTTCACATTTTATTTTATTTTTTTATTTGATGTTTTTTTTTCACATGATACTTAATTTTTATCCCCTAATGGAAATAGATGATTGCTTTTTCTATTTATTTATGTATATCATGCTTTTTATACTATGTACTTTTAGGTTACACCTTCGTTTCTACTTGTTATTGTGATTTTTTATGTTTTTATTTATACGTCATATGATTGAATTCTTTATTTTTTGTTTTTATACACTGATTTATTATTATTTTTTATAGAGGTCTTACTCCCCATGTTTGGATGAATAACGTTGTCCTTCCACTGTGAATTTTGTCCTGCTCTTTGTTGGTACTTTTGAGAATCCGACAGGTACTTGAGACCTAGAATGGCCACTGTTGGAAAAAGGATACTGGGCTTAATGAACCCTTGGTCTGACCCAGTATGGCATATCTTATGTTCTTACGAAATGTTGCCCACAAGGAAAAACCTAAAATATTTCATTTAAGCTTGTTTTTTTCTTATACATTTTTAAAGCAAATTTTAGATTCATGAAAGGTGCCAAACTGACAACATTTGAAAGTGAAGTTTTTTACTTATCCATAAAACAGGTACAGCACAGGTGTAGCAGTGAAAACATCACCACAGGTGACCTCAGCCTTGGAGAAGCCATGTCTAAGGATGAGAGGGCAAGTCATTCCTCATCCATGGGCAATCTTTTACCTGACTGTGAGATTGCCAGCAAAGGTTCACAGTAATTCTAATCTGTGATATCAACATCTGTTAACTGAGAACTGCACTCAGGCCACCCTTTCAAATTCTTAACAGTTTGAGCCAAACTTCTCCAAACAAAATTGTAAAACATCTATGATAATATCAGTTTTCTGACTGGCACTCTAGGTTGCAAGTAGTTTATGAATGACTGCTGTTTTTGTTCAAATTGCATTTGCAAAGATGTGTGGAAAATAATGTTTACCACCAAACATGTTATTGCTAACAAAACATATTTTTCCCTAAAGTGGCAGTTAAAATCCACATAACATTGCTGTGCTCCAAAGTATTCTTCTGGAAGCAACCGACTCTTCTTGTGACCTTCAGCAAGTCGCTTCACCCTCCATTGCCTCAGGTATAGCTTAGGTTGTAAGTCCCCTTAGACAGGGTAAAGACTTGTGTTGCGTACCTGCTTGTCATTTGCTTTAAACTTATATTTGGAAAGGCAAGTAATTAAATCTAAATCCAAACTACTTTTAAATAAGAATTCTAAGTTTTAAACTTGATGTGAAAGTGTGTGCAGTCAAGTCAATGCTGAACCCATTCCCTGTGTTTTCTTGGCAAGGTGCAATTAGAAGTAGATTGCCAGGCTTTTGTTCTGCATAACAAGTCTACAGCACCTGGTATTCCAAGGTGGTCACCCATCCAAGTACTAGCCAGGTCCAGCCCTGCTTAGCTTCTGAGATCAGGCTCATTCGGGGCAGCAGGGTCCATATCTAAAGCTTATGTAGCATGACATCAAAGATTTCATACAGTTTTTTTAATCAGCTTATTCTTTTACATAAACTAAATGAATGGTAAATGTTTACACCATTTCCTATAAATTTACAGAGCCCTAAGTATTAAAAAGTACCTCTTGGATTGGTTGCTGTATTGCCAATTGATTAAACCATGAGTTGTAGTTGAGCATCCCATCGGGTATGTTACGCACCAGTTGTGGTCTTAGCATTCGCCAGGGTAATCTCAGATGCAAGACAGACTCTAGAGCAGTCGCCCAGTCACTTAATGCGATGCTGCCTGCATGGTAAGAAATCACCAAAAGTATTCTTTTGAGAGACTCCTCTTGCAAATAAAGAGACAGGCGTACTAACCTGTGAATGGCTCCATGGCCAATGACTGATAATGTTTGATATTTTTTTTATAATGTTACCAACAAGTATAACTAGTGTGTGAATCACATTTATGGTGAATTTTTTACTTTGCCCCAAATGGTGGACTTTAATGGAAAACCTTTAGCTATGTCTTCAATCCATGAAAAAATTGGCAATTTGTGCATTGCATTAAGAAAGGTGATGAGCTGCTTTGCAGCATCAAGCACAGATAAATTTGCAAACACTAAATTTTGCATGGTTACATTGCTAATAGCATGCATTAATGTGATAATGCATGCTATATCAGTAATTGAGGCTCACAAAATCACATTTGCAAATTTGGCCACATTTTCATACTTTGGCCTGTGTGTTCCTAAAATAAGACTCCGAGGGGAGCAGTTACTAAACTGTGCTATGGCAATAATGCATGTTATGTGGCACTTAATGCACATTAAAGGGCAATAATGTGCGTTATTTCACCATAACACATAAATTACCACCACAGGGTACATTGAATACTAATGAAATGCAACGCATACATATGCATGGCAAACACCTCCTTCATTTTCAGATGAATAATGCAAGACTACCGTTAGAGGATTGTGGATGACATTTTGAACCTAGCTAGGGTTGCCAACTTTGTCACTGAGAAAAACCCGACACCTGTGGCTCACCATGCTCCACCCATTCTCCTCCCCCAGTCCGCCCCTGCCCCACCCCCAGCCCCACCCACAAAAATTACCGAGGATTCACTCACATTCCCCCCCCTCAGTGCTGGTTCACTCACCCCCCTCCCCTCAGTGCTGGTTCACTCACTCGCCCCCCTCCCTGCTGGTTCACTCACTCACCCCCTCCCCTGCTGGTTCACTCACACCACCCCTCCCCTCCCCTCCCTGCTGATTCACTTACCCACCCCTGTGTCACTCACTCACCCCCCCTTGCTGGTTCACTCACACCATCACCCCCCCCCCTCCCCTGCTGGTTCACTCACACCAACCCCCCTCCCCTGCTGGTTCACACCAACCCCCCCCCCCTGCTGATTCACTCACACCCCCCTCCACTGCTGGTTCACTCACACCACCGCCCCTTCCACTGCTGGTTCACTCACCCACCCCCCTGTCACTCACTCATCCCCTCCTGCGGGGTCTCTATCTCCAACCCCCACCCTCCCGACCTCTTGCTGGTTTATTCACACCATCACCCCCCCCCCCTTGCTGGTTCACTCACACCCCTGCCCTGCCCTGCCCTGCCCTGCCCAAGCCGCTGCTTCTGCTTTGTACAGAGCAGCGGCTGCAATACACTTACTTTGAAAAGTAAAGAAACTGTGTGAGAAGCCCTCCGGTCATCGCAGAGCCCGAGGAAGTGATGTCATGGGGGCGGGCTCCTCACAGGTTGTCTTTCCTTTCAAATTAACTTTAGCTGCAATAAAGTTAATTTGAAAAGGAAAGACAACCTGTGAGGAGCCCGCCCCCATGACATCACTTCCTCGGGCTCTGCCATGACCGGAGGGCTCCTCATACAGTTTCTTTACTTTTCAAAGTAAGTGTAGTGCAGCCGCTGCGCGGTACAAAGCAGAAGCAGCGGCGGCACGATTATGGGGAATAGCGTTCGCAATAGCGCCCCGGAAGTCGGGAGGAAACCGATCTTGCGGCCAGAGCAAAAAAACCGGCTTTTCAACGGCCGGTTTGACATCTGTGCCGGCAGCCGGCCTGGCCATGGAAAAACCGGCCAGGCCGGCTGAAAACCGGCCGGTTGGCAACCCTAAACCTAGCGCCAGCCCAGATGGGAGGGAGAGTTGCTCTCTTCCAGGCCTACTAGTAGACCACCAGGCCTCTTTAAGGTAAATCCTAAGGTGAGGCCTTAGGGGGATGGGAAGGGTCAGATCAGGGACTGGGGGATGGGGGGGCCTTAAGATAGGGTGGGACTTTATTTATTTATTTAAAAGCTTTTATATACCACCTCTTCCAGAGATCAGTGGCGGTTTACATATAACATAACAATGACCTTTACATTGAACAATGATCAACTTACATAACTAACAAAGTTTATAACATAACTATAATACATTAACTATGTACAATTTGGGTGAGCTTGGGGGGGTTGGGGAGGGACAGGAAGGAAACGGCCTTTTGGGGGTGTGGGTTGGGTAGATGTGTATGGGGGTTACTTGGGTGCGCCCTGTCTCCATGTTGGTGCCGGAGGGTGGGGACCACCAGTAAGCTCCTTAAAGCGCAGCCCCTTTAAGATGGTGGCTGGGAGCATCGGGTTGTGTTTTATGTTTGTTTATTAGATTTCTTGATATACCGCTCCTTCATGACACCAGGGCAGTTTACAAATATAAAGTACAATAAAAAGCATTGGCCAAAGGCTGGGAAAGGAACTTCAATGTATGACAGGACAGTGATAGCACAGTCAGACAGAAAGAAGAGAGAAAGGGGAGGGACATAGGTGGTGGGAGGGTTCATGAAAGGTCAGGGAGTAGTGAGAGGCAGATCAAATGCAGATTGAAAGAGGTGGGTCTTCAAGAGGTTCTTGAACGTAAGAACATATCTTTATCTTTTATCTTTATCTTTATTAAAACACTTGATAGACCGCCCAGGCCGAAGCGTCAGGGCGGTGTACAATCATAAAATGTGACAGCTGCTGAGAAAGGAAGGAGAGAAAAGAACGCCAAAAAATAATAGAACAGCAAAAGAAATAGCAAAGAATAAAGAAAAAGCAAAACAGTAAGACAGTAAAACTGATAAAATAAAAATGTAAAAACAATAAAAATAATAACTTAAAAATAGGACGGATTAAAAAGGCATGGGGAGGGGAGGGGGAAACACGAGCCAGATATAGGTGGAATGGGGGGCGAGACTAGGGGGACAAACACCATCAGTAAGGGGAAGAACAGAAGGAAGTAGGGGGGGGAGAAGAAAAAATAGGGAACTAGGGGGCTGTGTGTTAGAAACCCAATGCTCCTGGCCAAGAAAAATGATGCAAGTTTTGAGCTGGCATTATTTTTCCCTTGGAATAACACAGCTTGCGGCAGGGCCGTACCGACAATGAAAAGCGCCCTGTGCAAGTTGCACATCGGGCGCACACCCCCCACTCCCGCACCTCCGCCTAGCCACTTTATGGGGGCGGGAGAGAAGAGGCGCGCACCCGATGTGCAACTCGCCGGCACACTAAGCAGGTGTGGATCCTCCCAGAGAGACCAGGCCTGCCTAGTGTGCCGGCGAGAAGACTTAAGGGGCGCATTTTGGCTCTCTGCCACTGCCTTCCGCCAGGCAACGGCAGAGAGTCGAAATGTGCCCCTTAAGTCTTTGCACCCTGTGCGGCCACAGGGCTCGGTACGGCCCTGGTTGCGGTAATCACTGCAAGCTGAACTATTCCTGTACCGTGGGAGTCACTAGCCTGTGGTACTTAGTTAACACAGGTTAGCAACCCCTATAGTAAACTAAAATGATTTTACTGCAGTTTAGTAACTGCTCTACTAAGCTATATAACCTTTCCAAGTGGTGGTACATTTTTATTTACTATTTCCTGACAATCATTTCTCCATGTTCTGTAGCAAGTGTGGCAAGTATGAGAGTCAACAGGCAGGCAAAATCTGGGCAAGGGATTCTACCAAATTGCAATTATTAAACGTTTTCCAGGAGGAAGGAAATTTTGAGCAGACTCCTTCAGTCAGAAATCAGGGTGGTTCTGAAGCTTGGAACAGGACAGTCTCTAGTCGTAAAGCAGGGCTCGACAAATCCCAGGTGCCAGGTAGCCATGCCAGCTAGAAATTTGTACCTGATGCCTGGGATTTTCTTTCCCTCCCCCCCCTTTTAAAAAAATTTTTTTTAAACGTGATCATGGGGCAAAATTCAGCCGCAATCATGGCAAATATCCCTTCTATCTGCCCACAGGAGATCGGATCCCTGTGGGCAGAAAAGAAGGGGAAAGCCGTGATCGCAGCCTGGAAGGTGGCAGGCTGCCTATGGGGATCCCATCTCCTGTGGGCAAAAGAGAACAGCTGATTAGGGCCTGCAAAAAAAGAAAAAAAAGTTAGAAGGAAGGGGGTTTGGGGAGTGAAGCAGCAAAAACTTAAATGGACAGTAGCTTCAAAAACAAAAAAAGGAAGAAGGATGGGGGGAATGGAGGATAGAGGGGTGGGAGGGAGAAGGGGAGAGAGTCTGGAAGGGGAACAGAGACTGGGGAGAGGTTGGAGAAAGGACAGAAAAGTGCAAAGGGTTTAGAGTTTGAAGAGATGAATGCATCGGGACAAAAGGGAACAATGTGTATTTGCCAAAAGATGTATTCCCCTCCCCACAAAACACACACACAAGCACCCCACCTCCGCACAACAAACATGCACCTCCCAGCTCCACACTAGATACACACATACACACACACACATACATGCATAGGCACCTCACCTCCGCCCCACACACATATTCAAGCTGCCTATCCACCTCCTCATCACACAGACACACACACTCTCACCCTATCTCTGAAACACACACACACACACGTACACTTGCTTTCTGAAGCTGTAACTGTTACTATCTAAAGAAGCTGCGTGGTGTAGGAGCTCTGGCCCTGGTCTTGCAAGACTTGAGCACATGAAACCAGCGCGAGAGACAATGGGGGAGGGACATGAGGATGTCACAAACACTGGCTCCTAAGATTCTGGTCTGGCTCCTAAATCCACACAAAATTTATCAAGACCTGTCTTAAAGGAATCTTCTGCCCAGTCCAGCAGGTGCATGACTCAGCAGTTTGTTCAGAAGCAGAGGGGGAGGGTGGAGCTAGCAAGTTCCCTTGGAAACATATAACATAGTCAAGGCCAACGCAAGGACTGGAGGCACCCTAAACCTGTCCACCATCCTGCCACCCCCCTCCTCAATTGCCGCTGCTGCCCTCTCTGGCACCTGCAGTGGTGGCAAAGGGTCTTGAACCACGATGCAGGGAAGGATATCTGGTAAATAGGAAACCCTTTTTTTTTCTCCCATGTTCTATCTAATTCATATTACCTTTGTAAGAATATATAAAATTCTTGTTCTTTGAGTGGTTATGTTTCAGCCTTGTTTGGTCAAGTCTTTTGGGATTTCTAGGGTGAAACACCCTTTTTCCCCAGATGGAAGCATCAGGCACCAAGCATTCAAGGACCAAGGGAGCCTGCGTGAAGGGGGCTCCTGTCAGGTCGGCCCTGAGACCAAGGATGCTTGCAAAGGGGTGCTACACCTCTCTGTCTGGATGTGTACATGTAACCTGACTAGAGCTCAGAGATAGTTTATGGACTAGAAAAGCTCAGTGGTTGAGTTGTGCTGTATAGTTTAGAGGCTACCAAGTCTGCTTTAAAGAGCCATTTTTTCTTTTTTGCTGCACTGGAGGCAATGCTCCCTCTCAGGAGTGCTGTACAGAGGCACAACCATAGATTGTAAGCCTTCCAGGGACAGTGAAATACCTACACTACCTGATTTTAACCCACCTTAATCTACTCGTACTACTAAATAAATTGAAAACCACACCAAAAGGCCAGGGATTTTTTTGCATGTGTGAGAGAGAAAAGAGTGAGATCATACTACAGAGTAACACAGCAATAACAGCTAGTTGCTGTTGACCCTCCAGGGCCCTAGGTGGGGCTAATCAGTAGCCACCAGCATGACTGAGCTGTGTTGCTGCTGTACGGTCACCACATGCATCAGAGCTTTCAGTCATGGCAACTGCAATGCCGCTGACTCAGAGGAGAGGAGATCAGGTAGGACAACATTGACTAAGCCCACTGTCATCGCAGCCAGGGCACACACACACCCGCACCACACACACACAGGCACCTGACTAGTGTACACAAACACACACACACAGACACCCCATCCCTGCACCCAGGACCAGCCTGAGGCATGTGTGGGAATGTTGCCTGCATATGGCCCCAGTCCACTAGAGGCCCCGTGCCTGGCCACCTGCATACTTTAAAAAATCAGGATGCCCAAGAGACCCTAATCAGCACTCCTTCAACCGGGCAGGCAGCGTAGCCACTCCTTATGCTTTCTGATTTCTAAGATCAGTCCCCTGCGGTGGCAGCAAAGGAAACAAATGCAACACAGAGACGGGGCCTTTCTTACTGTTGGCATTGCAGCAAGTTCTGCCGGTCCCGCCCCTTTGACTTTGACTTCCTGTTGTTTAGGTGGTGGGACCGGCAGAGCTTGCAGTGACGTTGGCAGTAAGAAAATCCCTGCGTCTGTTTTGTGCTTGTTTCCTTTGCTGCTGCTGTGGGGGACCGATCTTAGAAAGCAGCAGCAGAGGGAGTAGGGATTAGAGAAAGATGCTGAGCCAGGCCTGGGGGGGGGGGGGGGGGAATGCGATTTATTGGAAGACACACGATACAAAAGCTGGGCCTGGGGAGAGGGGGGTGGAGGGAAGAGGTGCTGGATTAGAGATGAGGGGAGGAGAAAAAGGGCTTGGTGTCAGACACAGGAGCAGGAGTAGGGTGACAGAGAGGATATGCTGACTTGGGATAGGGAAAGAACAGAGACCCAAAGGATAGATATTAGGGTCAGAGAGGATGATAACGGTGGCAAGGCATATGCTTGACATGGAGAGGGACGGGGAGATGCTGGACACTTGGGGAAGTACCAAGACAGAAGAAATTGTTGATGGAAAGGAGGTGGAGAGGCAATAAATGCTGGGTGGAAAGCAGGGTTTGAATTAGGGGGTGGCAAACATGACAGTTGTCCTGGGCCCCCCATACCACAGTAGGTCCTGAGCCTGCTTCAAGCTGAAGGAGACATAGGCTGCAGGTGGAATTGGGGGCCACTTACCAGTTTCTGCCCTGGGCCTCTGCATGTTTAACACTAGCCCTGGTGGAAAGAGTGGTAGAGAGAGAGATGAAGAGGAGATGTTAAATGGAAGTGTTGGGGAGGAAGGAAGAGAAGAGATACTGGATGGAAGAACGTGGGAGAGAGCGAGAGATGAGGCTGGATGGAGAGCAGAGAGTGAATGAAAGGGTCACTTAAAGACTGGGGAATAACAGCAAGTGGAATAAGATAGCCAGGATGATGGAAGGAGGTGGGAGAGAGAGAGAGAGATGAGGTTAGATGAAGAACAGAAAGTGAATGGGAGGGTTAGTTAAAGACTGGGGAATAAGATCAAGGGGAATAGAATAGCCAGCGTGACGGAAGGAGATGAAGAGCTGCAGATAGATGCAGTAAAAAGAGGAAAAGTGAGGATTGGATAGTAAGAATGAATAAAATCTGAGTGGATAGAGAGTCAAAAACAAATGGAAAAAAATTGCAAGTAAAGTTCAGTGTCTGAGATGTAGTGGAGGAAACAAAGACGACATGAAGAGAGAGGAAAATGACAAATGGACAGAAGCCTTTGTTAAAAAGCTAAGAGAAGATAGAAAACAAAAACTGGAGTCAGCATGAGTAGAAAAATTAAATTGATAGACAACAAAGGTAAAAAAAAAAGAATTTTATCTTTAAATTTAGTGATTGGACTGTGTCAGTTTTTTTAATCTGTTGTCTTTATATTTATTTTGCATAGTACAGGCAGAAATGCATCCCTATCTATTTCTCTGGTCCTGCACTGCAGGCAGAGTCTGGCTTCTTAGGATTTCACTTTAATTTTTGTCAAAATACTTTGTTTTGTAGTTTGTGGTTACTTTTTCTGTACTTGGCGAGGGTCTATCTATATTCCAAAGTGTGTGACGGGCCAGGTATTCTGTTGGTACAGAGTTTCCGTGCAGGAATCTGACTTGTTCAGTTTTCCCAGTAGGTGTATGGATGTTCTAAGTAACTACTGCAATATTTATGATGCTGTCCTTTTCTGGGTAGATTTGCTCTTTGGGTCCCGTATTATGGGTTCTTGCTTTTCTTTTTATTCCTTGTGTGGCGTCAACAGTAGGGTGTTGGTGGTTGGTAGTGCAATATGGATTGTCTTTGAGATTTGCAGTTTTGAGCTCTTTTTTTAATGTATATTCTGTTTATTGAAATTTTCAAAAACTATATAATATTCACAGAGTATAGAGAAACAAAATACATCATCCATAGAAATAAGTAAAAAGAAATAGAAACAAGTAGCCCACGTCTCGGGGAAATAACTCCATTAAGAAATTAAATAACAAAGAAAAACAAGGCGAGAACACCAAACCCTAAGGAAGGGTGTCCCACAGGTGCTCCTTGTGGTCTTGGGCAAGCCACGTAACCCTCCATAGCCCATGTTCCCTGTAAAATAGTTATCTCCAAGTTATAATGCCCTGTTCAATGTAATTTCAGTTTGTTCAATGTAAACCGCACTGATGCAGAATAGCGCGGCATATAAGAGAATGTAAATAAAAAAAAATAAAAAACCACACAAAAAACAGCTTTCAATTATACCCTCCCTCCACCTGATAATTATAAAACATCATAATACCGAGAGGAAAAGGAAGAGTCACTGCGCCTTTTCCCTATCAAGAATCCATCTTTCCAGGTCCGGTGCTGACAAAAAGACAAACCTATCATACCCAAGAGATATTAAACATTTACACGGATAGCGCAAAAAAAAAAAGTGCCACCTAGAGCAAGAATTCTAGATTTGAGAGCTAGAAAAGATTTCCTACGTACTTGTGTTGAACGAGATACATCAGGAAAAATAGACACCTTATCCCCACAATATAAACTGTCCTTTTTTCGGAAATAAGCTTTAAGAATATAAACTTTATCTTCTTCAGAAACCAAGGTTACTAATAGTGTAGCTCTAGTGGAAATAATGTCTTGAGTGTCTTCCAAGAAGGCAGTCAAGTTAAACCCATTTTTATCCTCAAGAACAGCTACTTCCCCTTCCCCAGGTTCTGAGGATATAATTTTAGAGGAAATATAATAACATTTAGGAAAAACTAAAACATCAGCAGTGGGAAGGAGCAGAACATCTTTTAAATACTTCCTAAACAGTATTAGTGGATAAAGTAAACTACTACAAGGAAAATTTAAAACTCTCAAATTCTTGGACCTAGCCATATTCTCTAAACTCCCAAGTTTTTGATGCATAATAGAACTATCTTTCATGTTAGCAGACTGAAATGAAGCAACGATTTAACCTATCTATACTCAAAACAGAAGAACTCATAAGTCCAATCTGACTGTCAAGATTCTGAAATTTAAGAACCGTGTCCCTAGTAAACTGACATAAAGAGGGAACAGTCTCAGCAAGAATCCGTTCAGTGCGATTAACCACTTGCCAAATACCCAGAAGAGAAACGGAGAAGACTTGTGAGTCACTGGAAGGAATAGAGGGCTCCGGCCAAGATACCATTTTGGGGAGCACAACTTCCTTCTGTGAACTCAAACAAAACAGGACTGAGACACATCAGACAGTTCCAAAAAACTAGGAGGAAGAGGAGGAGTACGCTCAGGGGAGCTAAGACTCGCACCCTCAGCAGAGGGGTCAAACGAAACAGTACCTGGTGTTATTAGGACCGGTGTATATATTACATGCTTATCCATAGGGCCACCAGCAGGAACAGTCACGAGAGTTTTTTCTTCTTTTTACCGCCGGGCATCGCAGCTCCCCAGATCTATACTTGCTCCCAATGTGCTCCTAAGGGGCTCACAAGGGGCAGACAAACCCCTTGAAAAACACCCCTTAGAAAACGCCCCAACAAGCGCTGACGGCTAAGGGCCATAAGCCCTCTGGATGGATTTATGGGACCTCAAAATGACTTTGGCATTAGCTGCCCTGCACGGGCCGGCTCTCTCCAACACCAGCTGTTCTCACTCTCCAAGGCGTTGTTAGATGCAGGCAACGCTTCCAGGAAACAGCTCTGTGCTCAGATTTTATGGGGCCTCAAAATGACGTCGGCATTAGCTGCCCCACACGGGCCGGCTCTCTCCATCACCAGCTGTTCTCACTCTCCACTCTCCACGGTGTGTTAGCTGCAGGCAACGCTTCCCCGCAGTTTTGCGTTCTTGATGCTGCCAGTTTGAAATTTTAAAATATTTTGTCACCTCAGGTTCGAGGAAATCTCAAATTTAAAAAAAAAAGTTTCTTAATTGTTTTAGTAGCCTGATAGCTTCACTGCTGCTGATGTCTGGACTTTTCAAGCACTGGCATGATCCAATCCAGCCTGGGCACTATCATCTTGAATTCATGGCTACCAGAATTCATTTTTCTCATTTTTTTTTGTTTTATTTTCAAACTTTTTCAAATGTATACAAAGTAAACATTTAGGAAAAATAAACAACCAATTTCGACTTAGTAAGTAAGAAAAATGCAAAGGAAAATTTTACAAATCGGAAGAAATACAAGCCCACATCAAGAGAGGCTATCTAAGGGCCCAACACCCCCCCCCCCCCCACTGATAATGAAGACCCCAATCATACAAACAACCAAGACCCGAAAAAACCCCCAAGGAAAATTAACATCCTTACTTATCATTATCCTTATCAAGCAGGAACCGTTCCAACTGCGATGGTTCCATGAAGGTAAATTTTGTACCCCTGTAGGTGACCAAACACTTACAGGGGTACTTCAAATAAAACGTAGCTCCGATATCCAAAACCCTAGGTCTAATTTGAAGAAAGATTTTTTGATGTGATTGGGTGACTTTTGCAACATCAGGAAAAAACATTAATGGTTGACCAGAAAAATAAATATTCTTCTTAGAAAAGTAAAGACGAAAAATCATCCCTTTCAGCGCCTCTGAATGAAAAGTAACCAACAATGTCACCCTCTGAGAGACCTTTTCAAAAGAGGTCTCCAGAAAGGTAAATAAATAAAATTTATCTATATCAACTAAGTGATCCATTTCCCCTTCTGGAGCTTTATCCAAAACACGATGTGGTAAATAGTATATGGAAGAAATAAAAAAATCATCAAAAGAAGAATAACACATCTCTTTAACATATTTTTTAAAAAGCTCCAAAGGGGAAATGAGACAAATCTTAGGAAAATGCAAAAGTCTAAGATTTTTGGCCCAGGCAACATTTTCCAAAGCTTCCATTTTGGATTGAAGAAACAAACTATCCTTAATAAAAGCATTACTTGCTGTTTGAACCCCATTTACGGTGGCTTCTATCTTGCGGGTTCTTTCACGAACAGCTGATAAGGGCTCCGAAGGGCTGCGGAAGTGCCCTCTGTAAACTCACACAGCTGAGCAAGAGTACCTGACAAAACTCCCTCTACCCGACGAATAGCTGAGAACGCATCATTCAAGGAAACCTCTGCCCCCGAGGGGGAAGAGGTTCCCATTACCGGCCCAGCAACCGCTAGTGTTACTGGCACTGGATAATGCAAATCCACACAGGGAAAATCAAAGAAAATGTTCCTATCTCGAGGGAGAGGCGTGGAGGCCACCATTTTAGGAGAGCCTGCTTCTATCGCGGGGTCCCCGTGGGGAGGCACAGCAAGATCATAACCTGCTTGAGGAGGAGGGGTACGCACCCCCAAACTTAAAGAAACCTCAGAAGGTGAAACTACGTCCAAAGCAGAGACTCCAGAAGACAGAGGGGGAGCAATGTTCACTACATGATGGTCCATAGGGCCAACAGCTTTCCCCAAGGACACAGGGCCCTTACCTCGTGCCTTCCATTTCCCCAATGTTACCAGGATGGAAAAAAGTTATCACCAAGGCTCCCAAGTGCTCCAAAGGGGCAGACATGCCCTTTAAGTCACACCCCTTCGGGCACGCGCCTACGGCCGGGCGCTCGCGGCACACACAAATTTTAAACCTCACCGCAAGGGAGGGGCAGCTGTAGTCCAGGCTGTGATAGGTGGAAAATGTAGAAGGAAGTGCTGCAAACACTGTCCAAGCCCCAAGTAGCCTCCAATGCACCACGGCACACACAAACTTTTAAACCTCACTGAAAGGGAGGGGCAGCTGTAGTCCGGGCTGTTGATAGGTGGAAAATGTAGAAGGAAGTGCTACAAACACTGTCCAAGCTCCAAGTAGCCTCCACATTTTTCTCATTTTATATCTTCCCTCATCAATAAGGTGGCCATAGCACTGACCAAAGAAATCAAGTATACAGATATTTATCATGGTTTATTCTTTTGTGGGTGTGTGAAAGTTAATTTTGATTAATGATTGTTGTTATGTTTATTCTATTGTAATGCTGTTTTAATAAATTCTGTTTGCATGTATGTTTGGAAGCTATCTAGGTTTTTAGATGGGCAGCATATAAATCTTAAAATAAATTAAGTTTATGCAAATGAGGTCCAATGACTATGTAAATATTTATGCAAATGAGGCCCCACAGTAAGTGGGAGGAGGAGAAGTATGGGGAAGATGAAACATAAGGGTCTAATTGCAGATATGTACAAAGGTGGCAAGAAGACAGCTGTGAGAACATAATAGGGATAGTTGGATCCCTCAAAGGTATAAATAATGCATAAAAAGCAAATAATTTTCACTGCAAAGGGAAGTTCTAAACCCAGAGGTCACAGGATGACGCTCAAAGCTGGTAGACTCAACAAAATTGTTGCTTCATAAGTGGCGGTAGATGCAATAAACACAAGGATTCCGAATTGCCAAGAAACGAGAGAAACCCCAGAGACTAGATAGGGTCTACGGCAATACACCAGAAGTAAAACTGGGCAGACTAGCTCGTTCTTATAGTACTCATTTGCCATCAAATTTTGTCCCTTTCAAAGATTCATTTAAAGATGACTTGGAATCACGCTGTGTGAACTTTTCAGAAAAGTTTCTTTCTTGCAATGCTTAGTGAGAAAACATGTTACACTGTGATATTTCTACTTACCAGTCTGATGCCTGTCATAGCATTTGAAAGCATTAATGAGATCTGACTTGTGAGAAAACAGCTTTTCCCTTAGAGCTCTCAAGGCTGACTCCTCCACTCTGCTAATCCTGCAAGAAAAATATACTGGAACAAATTAAACCTGAGCCATTTACTAGAATGTTTGTAAATCTCCAGGGGTCTGGAGCATGCATGGTTTTCTAACATGGTTTACAATGTTTCTGTCCCATGCTCCTGGCCTGGTTCCCGCAAAAAAGTATTATATGATGTTTTCATTAAATACTAGCGCTGCCTTGCATTAGTTTTTCGGTTCTCTTCTCTTCCTCATTTCTTAGTAAAGGTTAAGAACCCGATCCTCTTCACTTTTCTGGGGTTTATAGCATGCAAAAGGCTTCCGAGAATGTGAGAAATAAGAGTTTCAGGCCATTAACAATGAGAACAGAGGAACACTATTAATACCATCTTATACACAGAATCAATCAATATGACTGAGTAGATTTCAGGAGCATAAGGTATAGAAATACTACTGGAAGAGTCCATCAAAAATTCTAGGCAAAAGAGGCAAGAATGCACAGAGACTCAATGACCCAACCACCCCAGGACTCAGTACCGTACCTAGCCCTGTGTGAGCGGTGCAGCCGCACAATGCGCAAAAGCTTAGGGGCGCATTTCGACTGCCCGTTGTTGCCTGCTGCCGCCATGTTTTGTTCTCTCAGTGGCGGCAGGGCAACAGCAGGCAGCCGAAATGTGCCCCCTAAGCCTTTTTGCAGGTCTTTCTGCAGGTGTGATCCCTCCCTGCTCTGACATGACCTCAGAGCAGGGAGGGATCAGATCTGTGCTGCTGCCGGTGATTTGCACATCGGGTGCCACCCCCCCCCCCTCCCCATACCTCTGTCCAGCACTGCCTGCTCTTTGCTGCTGCCAGTGCCGCCATGGAGAAAACAGAGGGTGGCAGCAACAGGGCAGGAGCAGGCAGCGGCTGGACAGAGGTATGGGGAGGAGGGGGGGTGCACGCCCGATGTGCAAGTCACACAGGGCGTGATTCTGACTTGGTACAGCCTTGCCAGGACTGCACTGTCTCACAGGTTCATCGTGAATATATGTGTACTTTTCATAGTGGGTAAAAGAAGACATACATGGTGTGTACGATTATCTGCAGGGAACCTGAACTATATCCCAAATGCAGTTTGTACATTTACACTCATGTCAACAGGGCCGGCCCAACCATCTGACAAACTAGGCAACTGCCTAGGGCAGAAGCTTATGGGGCATGGCAAAGAGCCAGGCATTCAAAGCTAAACAATAGATTCTAACAGCCAGGGAGCCATAATGCTTAAGGTCTGCCTAGGGCTCTAACACCTTAAATCAACTATGGGGCTGGCCCTGCATGTCAAATATATAAAAGGCTGCTGATAGGTGATTTCAGAATGCCAGATGTTGATTGAGACAACCCTGATGCAGTGTCATTTAGACTTAAGGAGATCCTGGAATCTCCAGGAACAAGCAGGAATGAGTCTTCACATATGGGTACGTCGGTACCGACGGAGCCTGCGCGGGAACGCTCCCCAGCGTCCAAAAAGAAAGCCTTTGGGAGCATCCCACATGCATGCACGCTGCCTTCCCGCCCATTCACTTCCCTCTCATCAGTTTTCCGTTTTCCGCGGAGCCGGCAGGACGTATTCCTGTCACCGCAGAAAATTCTTCTTTTTATTCTTAGTTTTTTGTGGTCGCGTCTGCCTTCCTTCAACGCCACCGGTACCGCCGGTGCTTTTCTTTCTTTTTACTAAAAAAATTTCTTCTTTTCTCTAGGAATTTTTTCCTGTTTAGTGCCTGACGGTTTCTAGGCCACTAGGCCTCTATCCTTCCATTATGGAAAAGCCAGCCACTATCCTTAAGAAATGCTCAAAGTGTGGCGGTACAGATATATTTTCAGACACTCATACTTGGTGTCTAAAATGTTTAGGTCCTGACCATTGCCCACTGGAGTGTCTCTCCTGCTGGAGCTCAAACAGAAGAAGTCTTCAGGATCGAGCATGACTCGATACCCGGTTCACATCGCACTCGATGTCACCAGCCAGAATATCTTCTTTTTCACAGGATCAGGTAACCAAACAAAAGTCTGTAAAGACTAGCCAGTCCTCGAGTGGTAGATCTCCTTTTAAGCATCGAGATGCCTCTGGCGTTGCCCTCGAGGACATTTTGGCAATAAAGCCCCAGCAGGAGTCTTCGGGCTCCAAAGCATTAACGGGGCTTCAGGTTGTTCCCGGCGTTCTTACCTCAATGAACATACCTGGGCCATGCTCAGTGGTTGTGGCCGCTTTGAGCGGTACCGACACCCCGGCATCGGCTATGGTAATGGATGAAACACTCCTCACCGATGAACGTAGTCTAGCGCTCTCAGCTACCTCGGTACCGCTAGAGTTGCTGCAGACCGTTCCTCGAGTATCGGTATCGGCTTCGGTACCGGTACCGGTATCGACATTGTCACCGGTGTCGGTACCGTCAATGTTTTCTTCGACAGACTCGCTCCCTTAGATGCCGAGCCTGGAATCGCTCTCTAGCATGGAGGATTCGGTACCGACTCATCTCGGTACTGACCTCGGGCAGTACCGAAGACATCTCTTTAAAGAGAATCCGATGCTTCATCCTTTCAAGTCTTCCGATCCCGATGACTGGGATGAATTCATCGGTGCCAAGGCTGAATTTTCAACAATTTCAGTTTTTACCCCTCATTTCAGAGGATCCTCCTCAAGAGAGATTTCTTTTCAAGCTTTTTTGCTTGATATGGCAAAGTTACTGGCCATTTCTATACCTGGTAAAGAATCTATACCAGGGGATTCAGAAACTCTGCAATTCCCCTGGATTCCAAAGGATGTGATCATGCTTCCTGTGCATCAGATCTTACAGGATCTATTATTAAAAATGTGGGAAACTCCTTTAACGTTATCCCCAACTTCTAAAACACTTGACACTGTGTATAAGGAGCCACCTTCTCCAGGTTTTCAAAAGACTCAACTCCCTCATCATTCTATTGTTGTAGAATCAGCAATGAGGCGTATTAAGAGTGCAAAGAAGCACTCCTCTTATCCGCCAGGTCGTGAGTCTAGGATTTTAAATGCCTTTGGACGTCGATGCTTCAGCAAGACTTATCGCATATATTTTCTATATGGGATTATCTCTTGAAGAGGTCACAAAGAATTTAAAGCTTTTGAACCCTTTTTTTCAAGAACATAATAGAGCAGACTATTTCTTATTAGTCAGTCATGCTCAAAATGTCTCTAAGTTCCTTAATCGTGCTTCCCTGGACTGTTTTGAGACTATTAGCAAAACTTCTGCTATAGCCATAGGGGCACGACGCATGGCCTGGCTCCAAGCTTCAACTTGGACAAATGGGTACAAGAAAGGCTGGCAAATACTCCTTGTACTGATGAAAATCTCTTTAATAAGGATGCTTTATTCCAAGCTAATCAGTTGAGCACTGATATTGTTGCTTTCAGAGGATTGTCAAAACTTTCCTCTATCCCAGCTAGTAAAAACTCTCCTAAAAAACTTTATCCCCTTAGGGGAAAAAAGTTTTATCCATCTTCTACCCATCATGCAGATGTTTCCAAAGAAGGACAACATCAAACCAGGCTAAGAAAATCAAAACCTCAACAGGCTCAGCAAACCCAGCAGTCGCAGGGTTTCTGATATTTTATTCATTAAATCTCTTTTTCCTGTTTGAGGTTTAGAACCGCTAGCCTACTTCTTATCAACAGAAGCATCTACAGTTCATCTCATCCTTAATGAGAGATCAGTGATACACGGACTCAATCCTCGACTCTAGGCATGAATCTCTTGCCACAAGAGAAATCCATTCTTTTAGCTCCTAGAGCTATTGAGGATAATCATGCCCTACAGGTAACAGGTTTCTCCTCTCCTTTTTGAAGGAAAAAGAGGAGTAACAACTAATTACAAGGTAGGCTATGCCCTTCACCTTGACAGTTTTCCTGTACGAGGATATTTCATAGTTTTTGACTGCAGGGGGGGCTTTACCTTTTTCAGAGACTTACCAAATGGTAAGTCTTCACAACTCTGTATTACTTTCTATCCCTCTTAGTCGAGACATTCAGGCTAAGAGTGATACTATTCAACTGGAGGGCTTACTTTTTAAGCCCATAGGATTTTCTTCAGTACCTACTCCAGTAAGTGGCTTCCATACAGAGCTTTCTTCCCCTTTGCAATCTTCTCGAATATTTCTTTTAAGACAGCTTATCAGACCATAATTGAGTTTTACCACTCCTAATTATGTCTGTCAGTCCTTTTCCAATCTATAGGACCCAACTTTTTTTTTTGCTGCCTTAATAACAAATAATTCCAAGAGAGGTTCCAAAACCTACTTGGACAATTTATCATTGCAGGCAACGGGCCTGCCTACTATTCTTAGCCATCTTCAATTCTTTTTGGCTCCAACAGAATAGATTAGGTTGCACACTGGCAATTAAACAGCCAGATCTCACCTAAGCAACCTACAACATGCTCTCTGCAATTATACAAAGAAGCTCTGCAACTATGGGCCTTTGCCAGAGAGCGTCAGAGCCATTCCTAGTAGGTAACTTCCAGATGGTTAAAAAGGCTTTCCCCAGTCATGCTTTTCTACATGACTGGTTTCTCCTACTCTTACCATCTTCCTTAAAATTTCCTTATAAGGAAAGGGAACCAGGGCTTAGACCACGTGAAAGCATAAAGAATTGCTCAATTCCACATCTCCAGTGGAACTCTTGCAACAGGGATGCATTCTTTTTCACTGCAGTCGGTCCTTGTTTAGTGCATTCCTTCTAATTCCCAATACTTCATTGAAGCTTATGCTGAACAGAGAACACATGATACTCATATTGCCCTCATAGAGGGGCAAACATGGTATCCCTTTATATTGCGTCGTCTTCTCCACACTGAAGTTATAGAAGGATCCAGACTTGTTGTCTTAAGACTAAGGATCTCCTCTGCACCCCTTCACGTAGGTCTCCATTTCTGGTTATTCAAAGGCTAGAATTTTTAAAGAAATCTAGACCTCTCCTTCTAAGTAAGAACATTCCACTGGTTTCCATGTAACCTTCTCCATGGTTCTTCTACGTGTAACCAGAAAGAGATTCTCTATCTATCTATCTATATACACATATATATCTGGCTTTGAAAGATTTGTTACTGTCCATATTAATGCTGTTCCAGCATACCATAGCGTTTTAAATGGACAGCCAATTCTAAGGTAATTAGAAACTACCTTCTTTTACCGTAACCTTTCCGGTTACGTTGCATCTGAAGCTCTCCATGTAAAGTCATCATCCTGAGTGACATCATTTAGGGAAGACATTACTGATCTTCAAGAAATTGGAGGCTACACCGCCTACCACAAATGTTTCTTTCTTTCATTTGGATAGAGGGACCTTAAAGACCTATCCCTTTTCTGCAAACCAGTCAGATTTATCTCCTCTTTCCTAGAGCCTTATTCTGCTCCAAGGACAAAGAGCTTCAAACTTTGGCCTACAGAAGCTTTTGCTTCTCCTTCAAAGTCCAACCTTATTAAACTCCTCCAGTTTTTTCTTCTGGGATTAGCTCTAGCCATTAAGGCTTCTGACCTCTACCTGTATTGCAAAATTTATTTTCCTCTACTTCACAGTGAGGTAATTTCTTTGAGGATAATGTACTGGCTCTTAGCACCAGACCCATATTAGCCTCAACATATACTTTCGCAATACTTTTGAGTAAGGTCCACATTAGAAAATTGGAATTCAATATTTACTAACATTTATGATCTACACAAGGACTCCCCTCTAAACGCCTTGTTTAGTCAAGCTGTTCCACAGCACCCCCTTTTTAATTCAACTCCTACCCTCATCCCTTGGATGCCTGAGGATCTGGGAGATAGCATGGCCCATCTATTAGATTTGCAACATGCTGGGACCTCCTCTAGGCATCTCTAGCTTGGGAGTCCCCATATGTGAAGACTCATTTCTGCTTGTTCCTGGAGATAGCACAGTTACTTACCTGTAACAGGTGATCTCTGGGAACAGCAGGAATAAGTCTTCACAATCCACCCACCTCCTCTAGGAGGAGTTCTCTCTCTCTCTCTCTAATTTGTCTACTTCCCTCCTTCGGTCTCAGCTACAAACCCAACTGATGAGAGGGAAGTGAATGGGTGGGAAGGCAGCGCACATGCGTGTGGGATGCTCCCAGAGGGTTTCTTTTTGGACGCTGGGGAGCGTTCCTGCGCAGTCTCCGTCGGTACCGACATACCCATATGTGAAGACTTATTCCTGCTGTTCCCAGAGATCACCTGTTACAGGTAAGTAACTGTGCTTTCTCTACAGGGAGAACTATTCTTGCAACTGGGCAGCAGAACCCACACGTGAGGGGGGCTACACTGGACCTGGTGCTTACAAATGGGGACAGTGTTTCTGATGTTACAGTGGGTGATCATCTTGCACCCAGTCGTCATTGGATGGTGTGGTTCAGTACTAGGACAAGGACTGATATAGTCCTTTCAAAAGTGAGGGTCCTTGACTTTAGAAAAACTAACTTTGCCAAGATTGGACAATACCTCAAGGAATCGTTAGCAGGATGGGAACAGCTGGGGGATGTAGAAAGAAGGTGGGTGAAACTGAAAACAGGATATTTTAAGGGCAACAAATGTTTTTGTTAGAAAACTAATAAATGTAAAAGGAAAAGGAGGCTGCTATGGTTCTCGAAAGAAGTAGCTGAAAAGGTGAAGAAAAAGAGGGAGGCTTTCAGGAAATGCAAGAGATCATAGAGAGAGGAAGACGAGCATCAATATTCAGAACAGCTAAGAGAAACTAGGAAAGCAAAGATACAAATGGAAGAAAAAATAGCCAATGCAGTAAAATGGGGGGGGGACAAAACATTTTTCAGGTATGTTGGTGAGAGGAGGAATAGCAAAAGTGATACTGTCAGACTGAAGGGTGAAAGGGAGGAATATGTAGAAGATGATGAAGATAAAGCAGAATTGCTTAACAAATATTTCTGTTCTGTGTTGGGCCAAGGACCTCAGAAACCACCCACAAGCAGGAACAGAAGTAAGGCAAATCTTGAACGATTTTTAGAAGACTGGGTTCGAGAGGAGTTAGCTAAACTAAAAGTAGACAAGGCAATGGAGCGAGATGGGATATATCCAAGAGTATTGAAGGATGGAGGCAGTGCAGAGAGTGGCTACCAAAATGGCCAGTGGGCTTCATCTTAAGGCAAACGGGGACATACTTAAAGATATCAATATGTTTACTTTAGAATAAAGACGGGAGAGGAGAGATATGATAGAGATCTTTAAATACCTCCGTGGCATAAATGCATAGGAGAACCTCTTTCAATTGAAAGAAAGCTCTACAATGAGGGGGCATAGGATGAAGGTGAGAGCAGATAGAAGTAATTTACGCAAATACTTCTTTACGGAAAGAGTGATAGATGCATGGAATAGTCTCCTAGTAGAGATAGTAGAGACAAAGACTGCATCTGAATTGAAGAAAGCATGGGACAAACACAAGATCTCTAAAGAAAAAAAAGGGACAGTAGTGCTTAGTAGTTTGTATGGAAGAGCAGACTGGATAGGCCATATGGTCTTTATCTGCTATATGGTTTCTATGTTTAATTCAGTTTCTCTTTTACATCATAATTTACTAAGGGGTATATTTATTAAAGTGCACTAAGCAATTATCACAGGATTTAGCATGCATTAACCATTAGCATGGGCCCACACTAATGACTACTGCACACTAAAAATCCTGCACTATCTGCTTAGTGCATGATGAGGTGGCGACTTGGTGGGTTATGAGTGTAGATTGGATGTGGACTGCATGTTGCCATTACTACACAGTAATTACAGTGTGCTGTCAGCTCTACAGTCAGCATGGGTATATTTAATGTCTCCTCAAGAAACAATACATGCACCCACACTAACTGTGACTGAAGCTAATGCACAGTAAGGAACAATGTTCCCGCTAAGCTGCGCCAAGTCCTCTGCCGGCATTCCTACCGGTAGGGAGAGGTGCAAAGTGATCACGTTTAGGATTGTGCGGCGTAGGCAGGTCCCGAGGGCCTGCTGATGCTGTGCATTCCTAAGCACAACCGCTTTTGCGATAGTTTTGCACCTCCCCCTACCAGCAGGAATGCCAGCAGCTTATCGAGAACAACACTTCTTACTCCCGACAATGTGAGAGACGGATGTGTGCGTTTCTCCTAGATTAAACATATCAACAGAGTACATAAAAATGACTCTGCCCTGATCATAATTAGCATGTGAATCAAAAGTTATTGTTAGTCCATAATCGGGTGTGTTAACAGAGCGAGACTATAAGTGAAAAACCAAACCGATAAATTGCAGCTCAAATGTAAAAACAGAGCAGATATGCTAGCACTGAAAAAATATATGGGCTATAAAAATAAATAATGAATAAATAACACAGGTACACTAAAAAAAATTTTTTTTAAACTGCCTCTAATGTTTCGATTGATTTTTACGTTTTTTGGTGCGCTGAATCCAAATCTGGTAACCAATTTGCTCCATCACGTACAGATTTTTTGCTACATTGGGTTAGCAGTTTGAGGTGAACGTTTCAGATTGAGTGCGATCGAGATAAAAGTTTCTTGGATGAATTCTTTATACTAATTGTTTAGTAGTTATTCAAATAAGAATAAAGAAAATTGTAACAAGGCAGCACATAAGAATAGAGTAATGTCAACAAAACACACTGTGATGGTAGCAAAATTGTCTGCACTTAAAACAGCCACATACATGTGCACAAACATTGAGCATATAAGAGTGAGGTTAGACACAAAGCAAAGCAAAGAAATGTGCAAAAAATGTTGTACAGGTATGTATGTAAGAATAGAAAACGCAAACCGCACCATTGCAATACATGAAGACAAACACCCTATGGTGTGAAAATAAAATTCTAATAAATGAGATCCGACACTGTGGTAATAACTAGCAAATTTTTATTTCAAAGTTTAGTAAAAACACGATATTTGTCAACACAGTTTAGATTTTAAAGTCATTCTTGGGTCAATCAATCTCCTGGTGGGCCTGTTTCTTCTTCCCCCGAATGCTTCTCTTGGTGCGCTGCTTGGCGTATTTTTCATCAGGGGTTTCCCGCAGCAGCAACCAGCAGAAATCAGCCATCATAGTGGTGTTCCATCTTCCTTGGTACCTTCTCTCTGCGTCCTTGATGTCCTGGTGAAACCTTTCACCTTGTTCTTCACTGTACGCCCCCAAGTTTTCGGGAAAGTAGTTCACATGGGAGTGCAAGAAATGGACTTTCAGGCTCATGTTACAGCCTTGTTCTTTGAAGGCATTGAGCATCCTGGCAACAATATCCTTATAGTTCTCATCCCGCCTGTTCCCCCAAGAATTTGAGAACAACATCCTTGAAGGAATCCCAGGCTTCTTTTTCCTTCTCAGACATCGTTTCAGCGAATGCTCCATCTGAAATGAGTTTCCTTATATCAGGGCCAACAAACACTCCTTCCTTTAGCTTTGCTTCAGAAAGTCGGGGGAACTTTGAGCAAAGGTACCGAAAGCACTCACCATCTTTTGGAAGGGACTTGATGAATTGCTTAATGAGACCCAACTTAATGTGGAGAGGTGGTAATAGAATTTTATCACGAGGTACCAAGCTCTCATGAAGAACATTTTTCTCACCGGGTCTCAAATACTCCCGAATTGGCCAGTCTTTTTTCCCCCAGTGTAGGTCGCGGGCCCGGCTATCCCACAAGCAAAGGAAGCAGGGATATTTGGTGAAACCGGATTACTGCCCTAATAGCATGGATAGAATTTTAAAGTCTCCACAAATCATCCACTTATGCTCATCATAACGAATCTTCTGAAGAATCAGGGCCAAATTCTCGTATTTTTCTTGGAGAATAACAGAGTGAGCAATAGGAACTGAAGCAAATGTGTTGCCATTATGAAGAACACCTTTTATGCTGTCTTTTGACGACTCAATGAACAGCCGCCATTCAGCAGGATCATACTTGAGTTTAAACTTTTCCATCACTCCGTATATATCGTTGCAAAATACCAAATCTTCCTCTTTGCTGAAATACTTCAAAAATTGTGTCTCGCGGTTGCGGTACCAATAAAAAGTTGTTCCTGGTGACAATAGATTTTTCTGTTTAAGCCGAGAACCTAGCAGTTGGGCAGCATCTTTTGGGAGTCCTAAATCCCGGACTAAATCATTCAATTCAGCTTGAGAGAAAAGTTCAGGTTTCGGATCTGGTTCAGTTTCAAACTCGGAAGTACTGGACTCATCGGGAAAAGCCATCTGATGAGTCTCATCATGATCAGAACCGTCCACACAAATATGATCCAAAGATTTTGGTGGTTCAGGCACAGGTACTTCGTTGCTATGAGGCATAGGCCTAATTGCTGAGGGAAGGTTGGGGTAACTTATTACGTTCTTATTTTTTAAGTTGTATCCCTTGTATCCCTTCACAATGCAAGAGCAAAAATAGCAGTCACTGCTGTGGTCTCTTTGTTCACGCCACATCATAGGTATTCCGAAACGAAATGCTTGTTTTTTACCTTTCATCCATAAGCGTAGATCTTCCTCACATGTCTTGCACACTTTGTGAGGAGCCCACGGTTTGTCTTGATCGCCTAACTTCAAACCGAAATAGGCGAAATATACTTTTTTAATAAATGCAGAAATGTTCCTCTGCCGCTTTTTCACGGTATATTCCCCACAAATAAAACAAAAACTGTCCGGAGAGTTGACGCAACCTCTGGCTCTGTGAGCCATCACAAATACACAGCACTGCAAACTACAACTGTAGTGAACCACTTCGGAATAAAGCTGGATTACGACTGAGCAAACAAAAGGTAATAATGAACTTGCAAGAAACTGAAATTTGACAGGAACGTTCATGTCGCAACCACCGTGTTTGAGCGAGCGAACGAGGCGAGGCGAACAGGAAAGAACATGCGCCAGCGCGAGTACTGGATTTAGCCCCCCGCCTCCCAATTGTCCTGTTAATGTATAAAATGAATACAAAACACTCTAAAATATCATGAGGGAGTGTTTCTAGTTAGTTAACCATTACAACCTCTATTTTGGGCCAAGAAAATAAACTGCAGTCGGCTAAAAAGAAATAATGTGAACATTCCTTATATGGGTAAGAAATCTAATTTTGCAAGAAAACGTGACGTGATGGAACATTTTGGCTATTTTTCCTGGATTCAGCACCCCAAAATCTATAGGAATCAGTTGCAAAACTGGAGGCAGTTTTTTGGTAGTGTACCTGTGTAATTAAAACATCCGTGTATCCATAAAAAGCAATAGAAGACAAACAAACACAAAAAGTGGGATGTAAATACAAACGCTCATATAAACCAAAGGGCATAGAAGATAAAAAATAAAACGGCCGGATGCACAAGCCCTAGTAAGTGTTAATCCAAAACCAGGTATATTAACAAAGCAAGACTATAAGGAAAAAGTAAAACAAATAAGTTATGGCTCGAAAGTAAAAACAAGGCAGATGTCCTAGGACTGAGAAATCACATGAGCCATTTAAAAAAAATAAATGAATAAAAGAAAGCTCTGTGTATTGTCGCGTCCACCCCTTATATAGGCGGCTGCCTAGTGGGAGTGGCGCGCCCACATATTTATTTGTGTCCCTTTAAGTGCTGCAGTTTCTGTTCCCTTGTAGTTGTGGCACAGACGAGTCAGCAAGGAATAGGGTTAACAATAAGTTTTATTGTTATTGTCCCACAATGGTTCTACTATCCCAATAACAGAAATAAAGGATACTTCTCCAAAGCAAAGTCTCTTTAACTGAAACAGGATTATTCAGCTTCTATACATACAGGCATGTTCCTTTCACAGCACTGTCTTCCAGCTTCTTCCTGATATAAAACATTTACTGCTTTCTCCTTCAGCAATAAAAATGCTTCCTTAAAACACCAAAAGCAGTACTGCTCTTTCCTTCCAGGTTTTGCCTAATTGGCCTGGCTTTTACACTCCAGCAGCTCTCTGCCTCTTCCCGTGTAAAATCCTCCTGGCACAATGTCAGGCTTCTTCCAGCACTTACTATTAGTATCACAGTTCATAGATTTTACCCTCTCTGGCAAAATGTACAATCAGTTTCCATATCAGAATCCTCACTAGCACCACCAGCTTCTTCAAACTTCATGAGCTCTCCCTCTGAGTCTGATATGCTTTCTTTAAATACAGGCTTCCACTGATCTAATAAAGCCTTTAACTGTTTCAAACGGGACTCTTCTTTAGTCTGAGCTGTGGGGGAGGAACTTAGAACACCAGACTCTTTGAGTACTGCCTTAACAGATTCAAAAGGGCTCACCTTTTTCCTGGCCTTCCGTACCCTTTCTGGCAAGTTTACAGGCAACCTCTTGTCCCCAGATTGCTTCCTCTGCTCCCGGCTGTTCTCCTGCTCAACAGGGTCTGACTCCGACTCCTGTCTCCAGAGCTTCCAATCAGCCCCTTGCTCATATGCAGCTGTGCTTCTCTCTGAACTAGAGCTACTCACACGTTGCCTGCAATCAGAGCGTCTGTGCAGCCTTTCTCTTGGAACTTTGCTCCTGCTTAAATTTCCATCTCGGTTCCTCTCACAGGTCCCCTCAGAACTCCTTTCAGGGTCTCTTCCAGAACTCTTACAGCTCCTTGCTGCCGACGTTCTTCCTGTTCCTGCTCCTACTCTTACTCTCTCTCTAACTGTTTCCTCGTGGCTAAATGTTTGGGGCTGTCCTATGGGCTTTGACTCCGCCCCCCTTCCTCTTAGTCAGCTCCCCTGGTTGTCATGGAGCTGAGGTGTGGCTCACTCTCCTGCTTTCTGAGCACAGGGTTTTTTCCATTAGTTGAAGGTTTAACCCTTTCTCTGCCTGCACTGCTCTTAGCTGCAGGGGAAAAAGAGTGATTTCTGCACCTTTCACTAGCGTTTAACCCAGCTGCGCCATCATAGTATCCATAAGAATGATAAAAAGCAATAAAAGACACACGAGAACTAGGGAGGAGTGGCCTAGTGGTTGGGGCAAGTTACCTCAGGCCGGAAGGTCGGGGGTTCAAATCCTACTAGAGAACAGCAACCTTGGGCTGGAAGGACTGGGGTTTCTAGTCCCACAGGGTGCTCCTTGTGGTCTTGGGCAAGCCACTTAACCCTCCATTGCCCATGTTCCCTGTAAAATAGTTATCTCCAAGTTATAATGCCCTGTTCAATGTAATTTCAGTTTGTTCAATGTAAACCGCCTTGATATCATGAAAGGCGGTATATAAGAAATGTTAAATAAAATAAAAATAAATAAATGATATGGATAAACCAATCATGTAAACCAAAGAAAATAACAAAATTAAAAAAATAAATAATAAAAATAGTCGGATACACAAGCCCTAATGAGTATACGTAAATGTAAAATAAGGGGGAGAGGTGGGGGGGGGCATCAAGATGTGCCTTTGGTAAAAACTAAATCACATGAGATAAAGTGGCTTTAAAATGAAACATCCATAAATAAAAAACAAATATGAGCCACCACCTAAAAGAAAAACAAAATGAAGTAAAATGAAATGTCCATGATCTGAGGGATGGAGAAACTGCAGCTGCCAGGGATGCACGCTACACAAAAAACATACCCAAGGATGCACATCAACCGTGTATTCAGCAAACCACTGAAGGTAGAAAGTCTCCTAGAAAAGTATATAAGAGCTATAAAAACTAAACAGACCAGGTATCACAAAAAGTGTTTAATCCATGAGGTGATACTGTGTTAAGGGTAAAAATGAATCTCTGTTCCAATTTAAGTAAAATTCTATCAATATAGGTTAGATATAATTGGCATCTCAGAGACCTGGTAGAAGGAAGACAACCAATGGGGCACTGTGATACCTGGGTAGAATGCAATGATAGGGGAGATCAATTGGTAGAGGGGTTGCGCTCAATGTTAGAGAGGGTATTGAGTCACATGGGATTAAAGTTTTACAGGAAGCAAAATACATTATAGAATCTCTATGGATAGATATTCTATGTAAAAAAGGGAAGGCGATGGCAGTGGGGGTATACTGCTAACCACCTCGGCCAGAATGAACAGATGGATGATGAAATGCTGAAAGAAATCAGGGAAGCTAACAAAAGTTATAACACAATAATAATGGGTGGTTTCAATTACCCCATGTTCACTGGGTCAATGTCATAGTAGGACATGCTAGGGAGATAAAGTTTCTAAATGAAATAAATTACTGCTTCTTGGAGTAACTGGTTCATGAACTCACAAGAGGGGAAGCTATTTTGGACCTAGTCCTTAGTGGAACGCAGGATCTGGTGCAAGAGATAAGGGTGTTGGGGTCACTTGGTAATAGTGATCATAGAATATAAGAACATAAGAAATGCCATACTGGGTCAGACCAAGGTCCATCAAGCCCAGTATCCTGTTTCCAACAGTGGCCAATCCAGGTCACAAGTACCTGGAAGTTTCACAAAAAGACACACAGATTCCACAATGCTTGTATTGGGGCAAGCAGTGTATTTCTCAGGTCCTCTTTAATAATGGTTTATGGACCTTTCCTCCAGGAACTTGTCCAAACCTTTTTTTTAAACCCAGCTACACTAACAGCTTTTACTATATCTTCCAGTAATGAATTCCAGAGTTTGATTACGTGTGAGTGAAAAAAAATATTTTTTCTTATTTGTCTTAAATGGGTTACACTGTAGCTTCATTGCATGTCCCCTAGTCTTTCTACTTTTTGATGGCATAAACAATCGATCTAATTTTACCCCTTCCACTCCATTTGTTAATTTATAGACTTCTATCATATCTCCCCTTAGCCATCTCTTTTCCAGGTTGAATAGCCTTAACCTTTTAATTGCCTCCTCATAGGGGTATCCTTTCATCCCCTTTAACATTTTGGTGGCTCTTCTCTGTACCTTTTCTAATTCTGCTATATCCTTTTTAAGATACGGTGACCAGAATTACACACAATATTCAAGGTGCAGACGCACCATGGAACAATACACAGGCATTATAATATCCTTTGTATTATTTTCCATTCCTTTCCTTATGATTCCTAACATTCTATTTGCCTTCTTGGCCGCCGCTGCACACTGGGCGGAAGGTTTCAATGTGTTATCCATGATGACCCCTAAATTTTTTTCCTGTTGCCCTTCTGACCTAGCCTCAGTGTCTCGTGTGTTCACAAAATGCCTCGCGGTAGTAGCAACATTCCTCCGGACGCTGGGAGTGTTTGTCTTTCCCTATCTGGACGATTGGCTGATCAAGAATACCACTCCAGAAGGAGTTTAAGAATCAACGTGGTTGACCATTCAGATTGTGGAACTACTAGGGTTCATTGAAAATTGCCCCAAATCCGACCTTCAGCTCAACCAGCAATTGGAATTCATAAGAGCCCTGCTTGACACAACTTAGATGAGACAGACTTCACAGATTGATACACTTGTATGAAAAGCTCAATTGAGTCAGCAAGTATCAGCTCACAGTATATTGACTGTACTGAGCCACATGGTGTCTACAGTGCATGTCAAATCCAAATGAGGCAAGCTCAGTGGTCTTTGAGAACTTAGTGGACCCAGGCATGGGTCATCTCAGGGATCGTCTGTACTGTATGTCACCGCCCCTCTCATTCAATTATTGCATTGATGGACAGTGCACCACAATTTGCTCAAAGGTCTTCCTTTCCAAATTACTCCACCACAAAAGGTTCTGATGACAGATGCAGCCAAGCCTGGATGATGGGCTCTTTTTGATGGGTTGCACTCCCAGGGCGATTGGTCCATCCAAGGAAGTCTCCATCAGATCAATTTCTTGGAGTTAAGAGCTATAGCAAACACTCTAAAGGCTTTTTGAGATTGACTGGCCAACCAAATTGGTCTGATTCAGACTGACAATCAGTTCACCATGCATCAACAAGCAGGAAGGAGTGGGCTCATACCTCTTGTATTGGGAAGCAGTCAGGTTGTGGAAGTTCACCATCATGCACAGGATGGACTTGAGAGCCACGTACCTGCCAGGCAAGCTATACATTCTGGCAGACAGACTGAGTCGGGTCCTCCAGCCACATGAATGGACGCTGGACAAGGAAGTGGCAACTTACATCTTTTGAGAGTGGGGCACCCCCACGATAGATCTGTTTGCCACTTCGCAGATTGCCCAGGTGGAACATTTCTCCTCCAGGGTAAAATCATACAGCAGTCTAGCATCGGATGCTTTCCTCCTGCATTGGGGGAAGGGTCTTCTGTATGCATATCCTCCAATATCTCTCATTGCAAAGACCTTCCTGAAGTTCAAAACAGACCCTGACATGATGATTCTCATCATTCTCTAGTGCCCAGACAGCCTTGGTTTTCCCTCCTGCTACAGCTCTCTAGTCGGGAGCTGCTCCTGCTCAGCATGCACCAGATCTGATATTACAAGATGGTGGGGCGATGTTGCACCCCAAGACAAGAGGGAAAGCTATTTTGGCCCTCATGGCATGGATGTTGAGAGGCTAATGTTGTCTGAGCTCAACCTGCTGGATGGTGTGACCAAAGTTCCTTTGGCCTCCAGGACAGCCTCTACAAAAAAGTCTTACTCTTGCAAATGGAAGAGGTTTGCTGCCTAGTTTGCTGCTTTGCCTGCTGTTATCGTCGCTGTGCTGACGCTGTCTGTTTGCTCCACCTCAGGTACTCTCCCATTGGCTGCTGCTCGGCGTCCCGGAAGTGGCTCCCATTCATTTAAACGCACTAAGTGCGGCGTCCGCCGTGGGCGCGCACCGAAGGAGCGCGCCCAAGGAGCAGGTCCTGCTCCTTGGTCGAGCTCCTTGGGGCGAGTCCGGGGGCGAGCATTGTGGCCCTCTGTCTCCGGATCTTCAGCTCTCTTCTCAAGTCTCCACTTCGGATCCTGCCGCTCCCTGTCTGAAGATTCTTCAGCCTCCGAACTTCTCTGCTGTTTGTACCCGGGTTTCTGTACTTCCTTTGCTGTTACTACTTTCCTTGCCCTGTCTGATGTCTGCTATCCCTGTTCAGTGGGGCTGGAGGCCCTCTCCCTCCTGCCCCCCTTCTGTTATGGCTAATATTGCTGCCTGTCATTCCTCTAATCTTGTCCCCTGTTTGTCTTCCCCCTGTTTATCTACAGCGTCCTCCCCTGTTTTTCCCTCCCCCCCGCAGTTGCTTCTTCTTCAGATGTCCTTGGTGAACTGCCGCTCCCTTCGTTCTAAGACTGTGCTCGTCCATGACCTTATCTCACAGAACTCTTTGGATGTTCTGTTCTTAACCGAAACCTGGCTCAGGGACGGGGAGGAGCCTCTTTTGAATCGCTGTCTCCCCCCAGGCTACTCCTTCTCCGCGGTTTTCCGTCGGGGTCGGCCCGGTGGGGGGGTTGCAGCGATCCATCGCTCCTCCCTCCCCCTGCGCGAGGTTCACCCCTCTCCCTTTCCCTATCCGGAAGCTCTTCTTCTCCACTTAGAGACCTCTCCCCCCTTGTATATCCTTCTTCTTTATGTTCCTCCTACCTTGTCCTCTCCTCTATGGGACTCCGTTCTTCTGACTCTTTCAGAGTGCTCTCTCAGGTACCATCACTTTTTGCTCCTGGGTGATTTTAATGTCCATGCTGACTCTCCCTCAACTTAGCGTGACCTTTCTTTCCTCTCCTTACTCACTGACCTTTCCCTTTCCCAGCATGTCCAGCTTCCCACCCATGCAGCTGGCCATACGCTGGATTTGGTAATTACTCGCTACTCCTCTTCTTTTGCTCCTTCCTCTCTTTCTATCCAGCCCCTCCCCTGGTCTGACCACCATTGTTTACGCTTTGCTCTCTCATGTCCTTCTACCTCTTCCCCTTCCTCTTCTCTTCTTCCCTCGGCTCGCCTGGCTCGTCGTTTTACCCCCGACTCACTCCGACAGTTCCCATCTTCAGACGATCTCTTTCCCCCTGATTTTCATTTGCTCTCGGTGGATCTTCAAGCTCAATGCTGGGACTCTACCCTCACTACTGCTTTAGATAAGGTTGCTCCTTTGCGTCCCCTTCCTGTCACCCATCCTCGCCCTCACTCCCCCTGGTATCACCCCGGTTTCCGTCTCCATCGTTCCTACCTTCGTCGGGCTCTCCGCCGTTGGCGTAAGTCTCCTTCCCCGGTCACTCTTTCACAGTTTCGCTATTGCCATTCCTCTTACCGTACCCTTCTCAACTCCGCTAAGCAGGCTTATTTTTCAAATCTTATTTCATCCTCAACAAACTCTACTCGTCAACTCTATCGCATCCTCCATTCCCTTTCTGCTTCCTCTTCATCCTCCAGCATTGCTCATCCCGCTTCTTCCTCTACCAATAACCCCTCCCCTGATGCTCTGGCTTCTCATTTTACTGGCAAGGTCCTTTCCATTCGACAGCTTTTCCCTTCTTTCCCACCCCCTCTCTCACCTCCCCCCCCTCTTTCCCCAGTTCCCTCCTCGTCAGTGCCCTCTCCTTGTGTTCCTCCACTTTCGCACTTCTGGTCTGCCTTCCAGCCTATCACGCTCCCTCAGTTGTCTAGCATCCTTTCTTCTACCAGGAAAACAACCTGCCCGTCTGATCCCATTCCTTCACATTGGCTCACTGAATCCTCACTTGCTCTGCTTCCTCTGATTCTTTCTATCTTCAACACCAGCCTCTCCTCTGGTACCTTTCCCTCCCACTGGAAACATGCCCTTATACGACCTCTGCTGAAGAAACCTTCCTTAGACCCCTCCTCACCTTCTAACTGGCGTCCTATCTCTAATCTCCCTTTTCTCTCTAAGCTCCTTGAAAGGTTGGTTTTCTCTCAACTGTCTTCACATCTAGAGGATTCCCTGGTTCTTCATCCCCGTCAATCTGGTTTCCGCCCCGGGCACAGTACCGAATCTATTCTCATCTCCTTTCTTAACGAATTACATGTTGCCCATGATCACGGTTCTATCTCTGTAGCTGTCTCCCTTGATCTTTCTGCTGCTTTCAATATTGTTGATCACCGCACTCTTCTCCTAAGGCTCCGCTCTATTGGTCTCTCTGGTCTGGTTCTTCATTGGTTTCACTCATTTCTTTTCAACCGGTCATTCTCGGTTCTGTCGGGCTCTGATTCATCCACTTCATCACCCCTTCCCTGTGGTGTTCCCCAGGGTTCTGTTTTGGCCCCTCTGTTGTTTAATATTTTTCTGGCCCCCCTCGCCTTACTTATTCAGCAGCACGGTATCTCTGCGTATTATTACGCAGATGATATCCTCCTTCTCTATCACACCTGTCCCCTCACACCTGATATTGGTCCCCTCAACGTCTGTCTTTCCGCTGTCTCTTCTTGGTTTTCTGAGCATTTCTTGCATGTTAATCTGTCTAAGACTTCTGCTATTTGGTTCACTGCTGGTGCCCCCATTTCCACCCTCACCCCATCTCTCTCTGCTGGGCCCATCCCTCTTGTCACATCTATGCGCTATCTTGGTGTCACTCTGGACTCAGCTTTAACTTTCAAAGATCACGTTTCCTCTGTTGTTCAGCGTTCCTTCCATACATTACGGCAACTTCGTGCTGTTCGGCCTTTTCTCTCTCTTTCCTCTATGACTACGCTTCTTCTTTCCCTTGTAGTTTCCCGACTTGACTATTGTAATGCCTCCTTAGCCGGTCTCCCTCTTTCTCAGCTTCACCGTCTTCAATTGGTTCATCACACTGCTGCTCGTCTTTTGACTAACTCTTCTCGGTCGGCTCATATCACTCCCCTTCTTATCCACTTGCACTGGCTGCCTATCCCTTTTTGTATTCAATATAAAATTCTGATTTTCGTTCACAAGGCTCTACACACTGGTGTCCCTCTCTATCTGTCGGATCTGGTTCATTTTCACTGCCCCTCTAGAGTTCTTCGGTCAATTCATGCTAATCGTCTTTTTCTCCCACCTCCCTCTAGGGCTCATCTTGAATCCACACGCTCTTCCGCTTTCTTTTTCCTTGGTCCTCGTCTTTGGAATTCCCTCCCTTTAGCTCTGCGTCTAGAATCCTCTTTCCGCTCCTTTAAAACCTTGCTTAAAACCCACCTCTTCTGCACAGCTTTTGATCTCCCTCCTCCCCTTCCTTCCATTGCTGGCAGCTGATTGATCCCTCCTAACCCGTCTGTATGTTCCCTTTATCTTCTCTTCCTGCTTCTCTCCTCTCTGCTGTCCTTTCCTGTAAATGAATTGGCGTTCCTTTCTGTTTCTGACAGTAGTCTCCTTATTTTATGTACACCGCTGCATGCCTCTAGGTTTAGGCGGTATAATAAGTTTTAAATAAAGATAAAGATAGTGTGAGGGCCAGGCCCTAGATCCTTTTGCTCGAGTATCTTCTACACCTCTCCGATCTGGGCTTAAGTCCAATTCTGTCAGGGTCCACCTCAGTGCAATTGGAGCTTATCATCAAGGTGTGGAAGGAAAGTCCAACTCAGTACAGCCTTTAGTTGTTCGCTTTATGAGAGGGTTGCTTCTCTTGAAGCCTCCCTACAAGCCTCCCACAGTGTCTTGGGGCCTCAATGTGGTTCTTGCACAGCTCATGAACGCTCCCTTTGAGCTGCTCAGTTCCTGTCCTCTGAAATTCTTGATCTGGAAGGGAATGTTTATGGTGGTGGTCACTTCAGCATGCAGAGTGAGTGAGCTTCAGGCCCTTGTAGTTCATCCATCTTACACCCAAAGTCCATCATAATAGAGTGGTCCTCTGTACTCATCCTAAATTTCTTCCAAAAGTGGTATCGTCAATTCAGGTTCCAACATTTTTCCTGAGACCTCATATTCACAAAGGGGAAGCTGCATAGCACATGTTGGACTGCAAGCGAGCCTTAGTCTTCTACTTGGAGTGGACAAATGTCCATAGAAAGTCCATCCAGCTTTCTGTTTGTTTTGACCCCAGCAAGCCAGGGACTACCATTTCTAAATGCTCTCTTTCAAGTTGGCTGGCAAACTGCATCTCTTTTGCTTATGCCTAGACATGACCCTTGATGGGCATGTCACAACTCACAATGTCAGAGCTATGGCTGCGTCTCTGGCCAACTTATGCTCGGTCTACATTGAAGAAATCTGCAGAGCTGCAACGTGGTCTTCGGTCCACATATTCACATCTTACTACTGCTTAGATGAGGATTCCCAATGCAACAGAAATTTCAGCCAGTCTGTACTGCGGAATCTGCTTGGGAATTAGAATCCAACTCCATCCCCCTAGGCTCATTCTATTCTGTCTAGGCTAGCAAAAAAAAGGGACAAGAGAATCACTCATTTTGTACATAGTTGGAAGTTGAGTTGTATGGCCTCTTGCCATATCGCAGTTGAGCTTTGTGCCTATTGGGCTTCTCGGTGGCCTCCTCAGATTTTGCTAACCTATAGCTTGGGAGTCCCATATGTGAGAACTCATTCCTGCTTGTCCACGGAGAAAAGGTAGTTACTCAACTATGGCAGATGTTCTCTGTGGTCAGCAGGAATGAGTCCTCACAACCCTCCCACTTCCCTGAGGAGTTGTCTTCTGCTACAGCTATGTTATCAGACTGATTCAAATTGGAACCATGGCACCAGGTGGGAAAGAGGCACACAGGAGTGGTGGAGCCTCCAAAAAGCTTCCAATAGAAACTGGGGAGCATTCCTGCACAGGGACTCCATCGGGAACATCATCCATACATGAGGACTAATTCCTTCTGTCCACGGAGAACACCTACTACAGGTGAGTAACTACCTTTTCAGTGTGGTAACTGTGGAACATATGCTGGCAGGACCATTAGGCAAATTAAGTGGTCTCCTAGAGCAGCAGTAGTCCTAAGTTGGCCCATTGCCTTGCTGCTGCCCTCTCCGGGACCTGCAGTGGGAGCAATAGGGGTGAGAGTAGGGAGTGTAAGGGATGAGGTTTACCTAGAGTGCCCTCATATCCATGCACTGGTCCTGGGTACTGGCCATGTCCTCTCAGTTATCATTCAGCTTTTGCACTTATCATGCATTAATTTTTTTACTTTAGTTTTATTGTACATTTATTTCTTATAACATTAATATAACATTATTACAAAAAAGGAAAAGAAACCAGTGCACATTACCAGATGGGTAAGCAAACATACTTCATTGCCACAAGTAGTGGCAGAGATTCTTATACAGAACTATCCAACCTGTGACATCCATCCTTCATTCCCACCAACCCCAAATCATCCAGATGGTTGGTTATCTCTCCATCTACAACTGATAGTGTATATGAGGACGCCATACTTTTTCAAAATGCCCAAGATGTAACCGTCTTAGAGCTGTAAGCCTTTCCATCTCATAAATGCTCCGTACTCTATGCTAGGCTAATAAACGGTGCTTCTTTCCATTGGGCAGTACTTATCAGGTGATCCACAAACAAGAGATGTTTTTCCATCTGTAGATTATTCTCCTCCATCTCCGAGCCTTCCATTGAAAATCCCAGTGTTATATACATGTAATCCACTATTGGTTGTTTCCCAGTAATGTCTTGAATTATTTGAAAATACCCCTGCCAAAAGACCTGCACCCACAAGCATTCTCACCACATATGCTTCTAGGCGCCTTTCACATCACAGCCTTCCCAACGTTTATCTGAATTTCTCCTATCTGCCCTATGCATTGCCACTGCAGTTCTATATATCAAAACAAAATCTTATATTGAACATCCAGATACAGTATTTAGTACAGATAGAGAACCTCTTGGTAGCAACCCCTATGAGCTTGGATATATCACTCCCAATCTTTTTCCTAACTTACCTGATAAGGACATTTCTTAACCTTACCACACTTCACCAGTAACATAGAATGTATGTGTTACTTAATAAAAAGCTAACTCAATTCCATTGAGAGGAGAGAGAAATGCCTGCATGTTTATGCAGAAAAAAACTGAATTGCGACCAAGGAAACACTGGAACCGTGTTGCATGATAAATGAAACTCCATCTATTTCCCTCTCTTTATATTTTCCCTTGGAAACAAACTTGAACTTCATTAGACCTGCTTCTTGGGATCATTGAAACCTTGCAGTGTTCCCGACCCCAGGGGGAACTTAACATTATTTGACAGCGTTAATAAGAGGGGTAAAACTCTGTCTGCCCATCTGACCAAAAACAGTATCCCAACCTTGCAAAATAAGTCCAATCATGGGATACAATCTGAATATTCGTTCAGCCATAGGATCTTCCAGAAACACTAACAAGCCCAACTTGCCAGATGGGATTTCTCTATCTTCCGTCTGCACCCAGTGACTCACTGAGTTACTCTCAAACCATAATTTAGCCTCCCGTAAATACAAAGTCATATAACATTTTTTAAAAGTTGGGTAACAACATTCTGCCATATTCTCAATGCCTAGCAAGTATGGCCAATGCAGTCTTTGGGCGTTGTCCATTCCATATAAAATTGGAAATCATTCTATTCAAATCCCTGAAGAATTCTATCAATATCTGACAAGGTAGTGTAGAAAACAAGAATAATAATCCACAGGCAAAATTAATTTTAATTGTATTGATCTTCATCATGAGGGAGGATGGCAGGTATCTCTATCTATTCAAATATTAATTGAATTTGTTTTTGGCAGAGAGGGAAAATGCAGTTCATACAATTCACTCAGATTTTCCATTACAGTAATTCCCGAATATCTAAATCCTTCCTCCACCCATGTGAATGGATAAAAAGGTTTACTATTTCCTACCAGTCTCTGACAAGTTAATTGGCATCAATGTTGTCTTTGATTCATTTAATTTATATCCTGAGATCTTACTATAGGCCTTGCACTCTTTTAAAAAAGCGATATAAATCAGTGGGTGCTCTGTGATAATTAAGGTGTCATCTGCATACATCTCCACTTAATGAGCCTTAAAAGCCTTCTGTTGTTCCTGCAGTTATAACTGGGGATAAATGGATCACTTAAGCAAAAGGCTCTAAAGCCCAGAGCAAATAAGAGAGGGGAAAGGGGACATTCCTACCTGGTTCTCTGCCCTAAGACTGGAACTATAGTTAAAAAGCCATCAATTGGAAGTCTAGCACTTGAATTCTCATACAAGTCCTTAAGAGACTTTATAAAACCCTTAAAAAATTGAAATGAGACAGGAGCATTGAGTACTAAAAAAATCCACAGATTTGTTAGGTTGCCATAAGAGATGATATATAATATTAAACCCACTTCTGTCATTAATTAATCTGGTTTGGTCCTTAAACACCAAATGAGTTATCAGCCCCTCTTACCTCCTAGCTAATGCTTTAACAAATATCTTCACATCTGTGTTTATGAGGGAGATTGGCCACTATGAATTGCAAAATTTGCTGGTTTGTGAATTACCCCTATATTGGTTAGAGTAAAGGATTTAGGAACCCTTCCTGTGAGAAAGCTCTGATTTAAAGCTGTCATGATGTGGGTATCAATAAAGATGAGAACTTGAAAAGAAACCCTTTTTCTTTTAGGAATCTAGATGTGCAGTTACCTCCAGGCACAGCTAGAGGGAGAAGGAATGACCATACAGGAGCTAATGAGCCTAAGAGGGCTAATGATTTGCACCTGGGAATGACCCTGGAAGTCTTGAAGGAAAGATTCCTTTATAAGCCAGAGCTGAATGCCAGCAAGGCAGAGAGAGGAGCAAGGAGAGAGAGAAAGAGAAGGAGAAGGACCGAAGAAGGAACAGAGACAGAGGAACGTCTTCACAAGGAGGAACAGCTCTATTAAGAGGATCAGCTCCAAGAGAAGGAGTAAGTGAAAGAATCCTATATGAGCAAGCCCAAAGGAACAGAGTTCACTAGGGTTGAAGTTCAGAAGGGCCAGGCTAAGCGTGCAGCTGTTCAACGGGAGTTTGTTAGAGCCAGCACTGAAGCTAGAGTGTCTGCCACTCCCTGTTCTCATAATGTTCCTGACTCAAGAGCAGAGAGACATAAGCAAAGAACCAGAGGGAACGGTTTGGAGGAAAGCTTGCAGTCTCTGGGAAATACTAACCAAGTTTTACCAGGCAAGAAAGGAAAAGCACTTTCTGAAAAAGCTAAGTTCTTGCCAAAGGAGAAAAGGGAATCCACGTCAGGTTTTACCAAACTGCCAGAAAGCACAGCCTTGCCTAAAGCTTACAGGCAGAGAACCTGTTACAGGAGGAAAGTTTCTGAAAGAGAAAACTCCAGGGATTCAAACCAGCCAGACTCCAGGTATGAAAGCTTTATTGATGATACTAAATGCTTGAGTCCTAAAGGCCCTGTTAAAACAAATGCTCACTCTCTAAAGAAGGAGAAACCAGGATGGTTTCAGAAAATCCCTAAAGCACTTAGAACACAGTGGTATTGGAGACAAGACCCTAGAGACATTTCACACAGACCTGTATCAGACAGGGACAGTGATTATTCCAATGATGAATATAGTGATGAATCCATGGAGATAGAATGTGTAAATACTGTTCCCATTCCTCAACCTGAACAGATGGACTGTGATTTGTGCATGGCCTCGTGCCAGGAGTCTGTAGCCACTGTGTAACCTAGAAGAAGTTTGTAGAAGTTTTATGCTGTTTGGAATGAACTGAATTCCTCTGATCAAGCGTTGCATTAATTGTGAAGTTTAACAATTAAGCAGCTGATTTAAATGCTGGTACCTTATGAAACAAAGGACTTTCTGTTTGATTCTAAATGTCTTATTTTGAACCCTTGCACTGACGGGGAATAAAAGCCTTGTTTCCCTACACTTGGTTTTTCGTTAATGAGTTCTCTTAGGAAGCTGGAATAAGTAAGAACATTTTCTATGTCAAGTGAACCTTACATTCCCTTTGGCTACCTAAAATAATCTTTGCCCTGGAGCATCCCATAATTCTAATGGTGTAGACGGGGCTCCCCACGACAAAGCCCTTAATAAGACCAGCGCAAATAAATCAAATACTGTCTTGTAAAATTCAATCAGGAACCCATCTAGTCCTACCAATTTCTTAGAGGATAACTTGGTCACTGCCCACTTTAATTCCAGCCACTTTATTGAAGCATCTAAGCTTTCCCTGATCAAGTCTTCCATTTTAGGCATCTGAGCCATGTCTAGAAACACAGCTATCTGTTGGCTAGTACTATCGAACAGTCTGATATGGGGAAGAGTAATAATCTAGAGATGCCTGATTAATCTGTTCATGAGATGTTCCTATTTGGCTATCTGCCCTAAGAATTTCTGTCCCTGCCATTTGAGTCATTTTCCGTTTAAGCTATATAGCTAGTAACTTATCAGTTTTCCCATTCTTCTCATAATACCCCTGCTCTGTTTTCCTCATTTAAAACGTCACTTCCTCCATCAACATTGCATTTATCTCCTCTCTCAATGAGAAAACCTGGATTGTGCTGCAATCATCTAGCTGGATTTTGTGTTGCTTTTCAGTCTCGAGCAACAAAGACTCTAGAGTTCAGCTTTTCCATTTTCTTCTTCTTTTTTCTAGCCCCCATTTCAATCTCCCCCAATCTCTCCTTTTGAAGCATTCCACAAAGTCTCCAACTGAATTTTGGGAATGTCATTAAGTGGCAAATATTCTTAAATCTTGTTTTTAATATTTGTGTAGAAGGTCCTTTAGTAAGGAAACAGTCAAACACCAAATTTGGTCATCAGAGCAAGGAGTCATTTTCACAAATAAAAAGATGGAGAGGGGTGCATGGTCTAACCACATCACTAGACCAATATTACAGGCATAAACTTTAGAACAGATAAAAGAAGAAACTAGAAACATGCCTATCTGTGAGTGCAAGTTATGTGTCTATGAATAGCATGTGTAGCCCCAGACCCTAGTATTCCTAAGTCCCCATATATCCATTAAACCATAATCCAAAGTCGTATTTAGTAATAAATTTTCAAAGCTCCCTACTGATCCATTCATGCTCCTAGTGCGATACAGCCCTGGTGACATCACAGAGTTGAAATCGCCTCCTAACACCACAAGTAATCTAGAAAAAAATTCCATCAATTTTAGAAATGCTTTTTTAAAGAAATGGTCTTTTTCAGTGCTTTTCCTTGGTCCAACTCTCTGGTCACCCAGTAAGATATATACAGTGGGGGCATATTCAGCAGCCGGCATCAGTGTAATTAATGAAGCTAATCGTCACCGCTTTAAATTATGCTTGGATATTCAATGCAAGGACCATATCTGGCCAGTGGCATTGAATATCCGGGTTGCCTGGATAATGAATTAGCTATTGGTCGGATAGATAAACCAGCTAAAGTTAGGCCGGCTTTTTTTTTGGCCTAACTTTAGTTGGTTAGGGTTGACCAGCCAGCAGCTCAATATCTTTGCTGACCAGCTAAACCTCGATGCCACCCCTGCTCCACCATGGAAGGCCCCAATGCTAAACGGTTAGTGTTGGGTGTTCAGCGGCACTAAGAGGAGATATTCAGTGCCACAAAATGGGTATGTGCCACTGAACAATCCCACTCAGCATGAGTAACAGTATGTTAACCGCGTTACTCCCTTTGAATATGCCTCCCAGTGATCGCATTGACAAAAAAGGATCTAATATCAACTGCTCAAATCTTCCATAGATTCTCCTCTACCTGGGTACAGGAACTTGTCTGCAATTTTGGCAAATCTATCATGATGACTCTTTAGCAACACTGAGGGGTATGTTTACTAAGTTGCGGTAGTGGCTGCCGTGCGGTATCGGAGCCGCAGCCCTATTGAATTCAATGGGGCAGCGGCTCCGATACCACACGGCAGCGCTACCGCTGCTTAGTAAACATACCCCCGAGAGTCCATTGTTTGTTGTACCTTCTCCCACAGTCTTACTCAAAATGAGAGATTGTCAGGAAAATGTCAGGACACATTTTGAACTTCGAGTGCAGAAAAAGTAATTGACTTGCCCTTCCACTAAGTACTCAGTTTAGCAGGAAAAAGCATTATTTGTGGTATTTTTGCACCACTTCACTTTATTCTTGATGGAGTTTATCAACATTCACACTAAAGTCTGGAAAACACATCATTCTAGCATTTTCATATATAAGATTGTGAGTTTTGCGAATAAAAACTCTTTATGCTTGTAATTAAGCAGCTTCATTAATAAAGTCCATGGCCATGTGCTCTGGTTCAGTGTTTTGCTAGAGTACAGTGCATTCTCTCCAACACCAAATTCTTGAGGACCTCATTGGTGTAAAACACCTCTCTAATCAGGATCTCAACAAAGGCCTCCATACAGGGTTGGCCTGTCCACTAGGTGAGTTAGACCCGGGTGGGTGGCTTTGTGCCTCCGCTTTGTTGCTTCAGCACACATGACCTGCTGCTTCTGATCCCCCCAGTGATGCAACTTATTGTTGGAAAGGGGTCAGAAGCGGCAGGCCATGTGTGCTGAAGCATATGGCCTGCTGCGGGCAACAAAGTGGCAGCAAAAAGCCACTGCTTTTAAAATGCTGCCACTGCCGCCGCCTCCCACCTCCCCCCCCCCGAAGATGGAATCAGCAGTAGCGAGGGGCATCGTCGCGGGTCAGCGGGGGTGGCTTGGTGCGGCAGCAAATCTTTCCACCGGCCCTGCCTCCATAGCACTACACTCAGTCCTCTCAAGCATGCCAACCAATCACGTTATTTCTTTGCAAATGATTTTCTAGATCACTGACCATAATCTCCAGTTTTGGGTATATGAGTGGTATTAGTCTCCCTCCTGAGTACATTCAGCTCATCCTCCACTGTAGAAAACTTTTACTCTACATGCTTTACCACTTCTTGAATCCTGCCCTAGTCACCCCATGCTCCACCTGTAATTTATTTCATTTTTAATTAATATTTGCATTACCAGCTTGTATTTCTGCCAGAATCATCTCCATCGTCAGCTTAGCAAGTCGCTCATGAGCAAGACATAGTTGAACACAGTGAGGAGTTGTTGCTCACACTCAGGCTCTCCTGCCATACGTTCCATCATTTTCTGCTGTCTACTCATCTTACTCACTTTTGTACTGTTAGCAGGGGTTCAGGAAGATTTTCTCCCATCTGTTTTATTAGACATTAGTTTCACCAGTCTTCAAAGGTAAGCTGAGCTGAAAATATTCACAACTTTATAACAAAGGAGAGTGTTAGTGCCAGGAGGCAAGGCTGGTGAAAGGATATTAGGGACCCTAGGTGGAACTTCAGTCTTGCATCATCTCACAATTAGCTTTTAGACCTCTAGTCCCCCCCCCCCCATTGTTTTTCCATTTAATCTTTACTGAAGCTTACCAAGATACAACTCCAAATACAGCGTATACTCATAGGAAAATGAAAAAACATAGCAAAATAACAATAAAAAGCAAAAACATCCCAATATGCATATTCCCTACTAGGAAAAATAAATAGGGGGAAAAAGTAAGTTATAATGCAAAAATAATCATCAAATAATAGAAGAGCAGTAAGCTAAACATACTCTCCCCTCCAATTTACTCTACCCCAAACTGGAATACCCTTGTACAATCCAACGGATATCAATTGAGAGAGCAAGAGAATAGAATTATCCATTACTCCTTGCTAGCACCCTCTTGGGACTGAATCAATACTTGCAGTTGTGAAGGTTCAGAAAATATATAATCTTTACCTAAATACTTAATTAAACACTTCCGAGGATATTTTAAGAAGGTCATACCCAGTGACAAAGCTTTCGGCTTCAACTGGAGAAACCCCCTCCAAACTTGTTGTGTCTTTGCAGACACATCATGATAAACATGTACTGTATAATATGACAATGAAAGGGTGTTAAAGGATGTTAATCTCTCTTTGAAAAAAACAGTAAAGACACTCTCCTTATCTAAGAGACTTTGGAAGGTGGCCACCACAGTACCCCTGTCAGCAAACTCCTGAACCGAAGTCTCTAAGGAGAGCAGTCAAATCTCTAAAGAAAAAAGGGAACTATTGTAGTTGATATAGAAGGGCAGACTAGATAGGCCATGTGGTCTTTTTCTGCCATCATGTTTCTGGCTGAAAGTTGTACCAAGCTACCACTTCCAACATTTTTTATAAAAGAAGAAACATAATAAGCATTCAAAGTAGTAGGTACAAATCAGCCTCCAGGTGCAATACATTAGAAAAATAATTCTTTAACATTTCTGTAGCAAAAATCATATTACCAAAAGGAAAATTCACAAATTGAAAATGACATACTATCAAAGAGTTTTCCAACCTTTAAACTTTATTTTCCAACACTAAATTACCTTTCACCAAAACACTATTCATCCCTTCTATTGCCTAAATTTTCCTCATATTATGCCCTATCATACCCCCCTGAGACCTTAAATCCCTCTCAAGAGACGACAACTGATTAACAGTTTCAGCAGAAAATTTGAATAATTGTGGGAGACAACCAGAGTAGCATCTATGTTAGCCATTACTCTCTAAATTTCCAAGTTAGTCACGTCTCTCGGGGGAGTCATAGGTTTCAGAGACTCATTCCCCAAAGCCCCAGAAAATACCACTGGCTTTAAGGAGAATGGTGTTATAGAGTTAACAACTCCATTACACATTCTCTTAGGGGGGAGATGCAAGAGACAATCTTCCCACTACTGACCCAGTTGCAGAGATGTCATTGTACTCCCCTTGAGTACACTTCGATCCATCCTGGCTCTTCCTCACCCCCACTGGGGTGGAAACCAAGTTGGCTGTATCAGGGCTCATCACTGGATGAAGAGATGGTAAGTGGGAGTCCAGACTCAGGGAGGGAACATCCGGGCTCAGCAGACTCGCCTTTGATAGAACTAGCCTCATTCTGCATCAGGGCAAAGGAGTCCATAGGTCTCTGAACAGGTACTTGAGACCCAGATGTACCATCCTTCAATTTAGCTTCTCTCTTATCCATACCGGCAGCTCTCAAAACAGTAACTGAAGCATAAGATCTCCTCTGCTTCAGCTCCCTCCTTCAAGGCTCTTCAGTTGGCTGTGAAGGGGCTCCAGAGGGGTATGGTGTCCCCTTTGGGCATGCCCCTTTGCTCATTTGACCGCAGGCCGCATACCACGGCAAGGAGTTGGAAGAAATAGCCATGGGACTGGAAGTGATATCACTGACATGCCTTCGGCATTTCCAAATTGCAAAATGCAGGTAATGTTTCAAGAGCTTCCCCCCCTTGTTCCTTCTCCACCTGACTCTTGGTAGAATAGTACTCACTCCCCCCCCCCCACCACCAAGATTTTGATTTGGAACTCAACTATAATCATCTCAACACCATCCCACCCAAAGCAATCCTATAAAAATGCATTTTTTGACATCATGCGTTTAAATAGTAAACTGTTTTGTAAATACATGCACAATGAGGGAAATTTCAGAAAGCCACTTGCAACGGTAAATGGACTATTTGGATATTGCCCATTCTTCCTTCAGGTAAAAATATGCACTAAAGATGAGTTTGTGTGGCTGCTAAGACCATTGCTTTGCTTTAACAATAACTGCTATTTGCAGCCCTCCAAGAAGATGCTGCCCTAGGCAACAGCCTAGTGGTTGAGCCAGCCCTGCCGGGAGGCCTGGAACACATCTTATCCATAGACCAGCACCACATTATCTCCCCTCCCCCATGCATTAATTTTTACTATCGACGGTCAGTAGAGTAAATGTAAAAGCTTGCTGTGCTTTAGTAAACAGGCCCCTACGATTTTCCACCATCCTATGCTTACAAAAGAAAGCTTAGTAAATATACCCTTAGATTAAAAATCAGTTGACAGACCAGGCCAGAGGATAGTAATAATGGCATTCATTCATAAGAAAGAAAGGCGAGTTGCGGCTTATCTTGGGGGTCAGTCCTGAGGCCAATTCTGTTCAATATGTTTATAGGTGACATTGCCAAAGAGAGAAGAAAATTTATCTTTTTGTGGATGGCATGAAGATATGCAATACAGTGCCCCAGGGGGAACAGAAAAAATGAGAAGTGATCTACAAAATCTAGAAGACTGGTTGAATACTTAGCATTTAATCTTTAATGCAAAGTGCAGAGTGATGCATTTGGGGTGCAGAATCCAAGAGAGCTGTATGAGATAGAAGGGGAGAGGTGATACACATGGACACTGTGATGACAGTGTCTGAGGATTTCAGGGTGGCAAACAAAATGTGACAAGGTGGTGGCCTAGGCCAGAAGGATGTAGGCTGCATAGAGAGGGGTGTAACCAGCAGGAAGGAGGAGGTAATAATGCCCCTGTACAAGACACTGGCAAGGCTTCACTTGGAGTACTGTGTTTAGTTTTGGAAATTGTATCTCGCTAAGGACATAAAGAGTACAGAGTAAAGCAACCAAAATGGTAAAAGGCCTCTGTTGGAAGATATGAGAAGAGGTTGGAAGCCCTAAATATGTATTCTCTAGAGGAGAGAAGGGACAGGGAAGATATGATACAGAACTTTAAACATATTACAGAACATATAGCCTTTTTAGAATTGAGGGTCATTCTAGAAGTAGAGGGCATGATATGAGGCCTCATGGAGGTGGAATCAAAAGCAATATCTGGAAATATGTTTGTTCCCTGAAAAGCAAAAGGATAATAACCAAGAATGGAGCACCTCAATTCAAAACAGATGTGAAATGCATGCCCCCCTAAGCACCACTGAGGTGAACGAGGCACTAAAGGTTCAAGTCTAATGGCCCAGGGTAGGGCCACCACTTGCCCTCAAGACGGCACTGGATCTTTGCACGCAGGGATAAGTGCAGGTGGGGGGAGGTTTGGCTAATCACAGCTCGCATGCCTGTATGGGGCATCCGTACCCAAGGAGCCAATGCTGAGTAATTAGAAAATGTCAGGGAGGTTAGGCCTGCTCTTTGCTCCACAGTGGGTTGGGAGGGCTCCTCCCTGGATCAAATCTATCAATTGACTATAATCTTAATGGCCATGTAGGTTGAGATCAGATCCTGGAGGAGACTCCAGCCAAAAAGAGTAAAGTTGTTCTAGGCAAAACAGATGTGACATGACTATTTAAGAAACCATGGAGAAGCTAATCTGCACTGTGCAACAGTTCTGGGGACTTATTCAAGTGCAATATGTTTGAGGCTTCTTGAGAATCAAAGACATGGGAAAAGTAACTGTGCTATATGCCAAGTACAACCCCCTTCCCCCACCCCCCAAAAAAAGGCATGGGAAAAGTAACCTGCACTGCATCACAGGTTCTGCTCAAGCAAACCTGCTAGGCAGACTGGACGGACCATGTCGACCTTTATCTGCCATCACCCACAATGTTACCATGTTTCTAAGTATAGAGTCCAGGTGCATTCAGTGGACTACTTTAGGTCATTTCTGCAGTTCTCTAATTATTTTCCTAAATTAATTTTAAACTTAAAGCACTGTCCCTCCTGTCGATGATGGGTAATGTAGCTTGCTCAGATGTTTTGAAAGGTCGCTTGTGCATTCCTGCAAATGGGCTTGTAGAGTAATCAGGAGTGCTCATTAAATGCACGATAATGCTTTCTGCTGGAAAGTCATACCTTTGCTTCATGGTCAGTTGATTTGTTGTCTTGCTCGTCTGGTACTGCACAAAATGAGGAATTAAGTCAGGCCCAAATTTGACATATGCTCCTTTGTTACTTCCAACTTCATAGTAATTAGAGGCTGAAAAAATGGTCAGTACCTAAACATCAGAACCAAAGGAAAAATGAAAATATTTATCAAGTATAATCAATGCATGAAGGACAGGCTATGAGACATTAAGATCCAGTGGTCTACTGCAGAACTGCACATGAATTTTTTTTTATTTGTACTGTTGACCAGTATGCCTTTGTAAATTTTGGGTGTTTATATAAAAACATGACGAATGGTGAGCTATTCTGCTCCATGTCTGAGGACCTCTCCTTTTTGGCTTATCCATCTAAAGTATTCTCTTTTGCAGTACTTAGTCTGCAAAATGATATCATCACCTACCATCACCTGAGTACTCTGTCCACAATTCTAACAAATTACATAAAGATTTTATTGATTTATAGGTGTCTCACAATAAAAGTGAAGCAGAACATAGGGGCTCTTTTACTAAAATGTGTTAACATATGAATTATTATATGCTGTTAGTGCACAGGTACCTCAAGTTGTACGTAGCCAGGGGTTCAAACGGCGTTTTAGTGAGCTGCGAGAGCACCACATTGAGATCCCACTCTGCCGCAGGATGGCAGTCAGAGGGTTTGGATAGTATGGGGCACTGCAAGAACCGAGATACAATGGGCTGAGCCGAGAGAGGATTGCCCTCAACTGGTGGTGCGCTGCAATAGCGCTCATGTGCACTCTGACTGAGTTGGACTTTAAGCCTACCTGCAACAGATGGAGCAGGTACTGGAGTACCACATACTGAGCAGGAGAATGGGTTTGCTCATCTCTCGGTGCAACACACTGAGAATCAGCGCCACTTGAAGGCGTACGCCCTTCTTGTGAAGGCTTTACGAGAGGTCAGAAGAACCTCTTCCACGACCCGTGGAAGGGAGCTAATGCTACCCTTTTAGCAGCCAAACCTTGAATGACAGGGATCCGAGGTTTGGGTGTAGGAGAACGTCCTGCTCCTGTGAGAGTAGTCCTGGGGCTCGGCCCAGGGGAATCGGTGATGCCACTGACAGGGAGAGGAGCAGTGGCAACCAGGATTGCCTGGGCCACTGGGGAGCTATCAGTATTAGTGATGCTCTGTCTCGATGGACCTTGAAGAGGATCTTGGTGACCAGTGGTGTTGGCGAGAAGGTATAAATAAGGCCTTCCATCCATGGAATGAGGAACACATCCAGGACGAGCGCAGCTGGCAGGAGAAGAAGCAAGGCAACTGAACGTTGCTCGAGCTGATGAACAGGTTCACCAGAGGGACTCCCCAAAGCCAAAACAGGTGGGAGGTCACTTCAGGATCCAGGCGCCACTCGTGCGGCTGAAGGACTCTGCTCAGTTGTCTGCCAGGGCATTGTCTTAGCCCGGCAGATAGACCACTCTTAGGAGCATCCCACTGCATGTCACATAGGAGCAGAGGGCTACTGCCTCCTGGCAGAAGGAGTATGAATCCGTTCCCCCTTGTTTGTTCATGTAGAACATTATGACTTGGTTGTCAGTCTGGACCAGCACCAACTGGTGGTGCAGCCAGTGGTGGAAGGCTCAGAGAGCCAGAAATATCGTCCAGAGCTCCAGCAGATTGCATCTGGGATTCTGTATGGGACCAGCTGCCTTGAGTCTGGAGGATCTTGCAATGCGCTCCCCACCCTAGTAAGGAGGCGGCCGTGGTGAGGACCCTCTGGGGGGCAGGTGCCTGGAAGGACATCTTGGCCTGAAGGTGACAAGGGATCTGCCTCCACCCGAGGGGTCCACCAGCTGGCAGGTCACTCTCACTCTGTCCCGGAGCCTGCCTGTGGCTTGTGTCCACTGAGACCAGAGGCACAAATGGGCCGCTGTCATGTGCAGATGGGCATATGTGAACTGTGGTGACCATGTGGCCCACCAGGCAGAAGAGGAGTCGGGCGGGAGCAACCGGCATTGCTGTACCTCTGCAGCTATACCCCCTGAGATGATCTGACCTCTCCTGAGGGAGGAAGGCCTTGGCCTGGAGGGTGTCTAGCTGAGCCCCTATAAACTCCAGGTGTAGAGCCAGAGAGGTGGGACTTGGGGTAGTTGATAATGAATCCCAGATGCTGTACGGTGTTGATGGGGTACCCTTTGGCACATTGCGCCTCTGCAGCTGTGGCTCCCCTTATGAGCCAGTTGCCCAAGTAGGGAAAGACGAAGGCCCTTTGGAGACAGAGGAGGGCTGTGACCACAGCGAGGCACTTGGTGAAGGCCCTTGGCGATGAGGCCAGCCAGAAGGCAGCACCCTGTATTAGTAGTGCTATCCTCCCACCATGAACCGGAGGTATTTTCTGTTACTAGGATGGATCAGGGTGTGTGTGTAGGCATCCTTTAGGTCTAAGGAGCATAGCCAATCTCCTGCTAGAGGAAGGGCATCAATATCCCAAGGGAGAGCATTTTGAACTTTTCCTTTATCAGGAACTTGTTCAGATCCTGCATATCCAGGATGGGCCTGAGGCCTCCTCTCCTCTTGGGGATGAGGAAGTACCTGGAGTAGAAGCTGGTGCCACAGAGATGTTTTGGTACTGGCTCCACCGCCTTGTCCTCAAGGAGACCTGTGAGCTTGGTGAGGATCAGGGTCTGGTGGAGGAGAGGTCTTACAGGCTTTCCTGGAAAGTAAGAGGGTGGAATCTGCAGTAGGTGGAAGAGGTAGCCCTCCTTCACCACTTGTAGGACCCAGGTATCAGTGGTGATGATTTATTTATTTATTTTATTTAACATTTTTTATATACCGCACTATTCATCATCAGCGTGGTTTACATTGAACAACCACATACCTGTCAATACATGACTGATCTAGGTTTACAGATAACAGGGAAAATCAACTGGGTGTGAACTGGGGAATAACTATCTAAATAATTATACATAATTATATATATATTGAATAGGTTACAACAAGATTTGATATTTGATAAGAATACAGTGATGGACCACCTGTGGGCAAATAGGGCCAGCCGCCCCCCTGTGGACTGCAGGGGACCTCCTGGGGAGAGGAGTCACAGCCCGGGAGTCAAAATCTCCCCCCAGGCTGAGTCGGGGCCGACGCCTGGGACTTGGGGGTCTTTTGCTTATGGGAGTTCTGCCCCTATCCCTTGGCCTGTTTGCTGTGATGTGGGACCGAGAAGGCTTGGAACTGTGAAGCACTGCCAAAGCCACACATTTTCTTTGGAAAGAAGGGCTTCTTTCCCAGGGCCTTCTTTCGGGGCTGGACCGAGGTCTGTTTTGAGAGTCTAGTCCTCATGAGGAACTCAGTCTTGATCTCTGCTGCTTTGTCTGCTATTGGTTTCCCAAAGAGGTTCTGTCCAATGTAGGGGACATCTATACGTTTGTCCTGAACCCATTGCTCGAGGTCAGACAATTGCAGCCATGCCTGGTGTCTGGCCCCGATGCCTTCTGCGGCCACTCTGGCTGATGATTCAAAGCCGTTGTAAGCTGCTCGAGACAGGATCTTTGAGCACTCTTTGACTGCCGGGACTTGGAGGGGTTCCCCATTGAGGCCTGCTGAAAACCCACTGAGCTCCTTCGGCAGCTCTTTGAGGTACATGCCGATGTACAGCTGGTAGGACTGGACCCAGCATGACAAGCCTTCCAGCCAAGGGAGTTGCGGGTCCGGGCCTCCCTGCTAGGGGGCACCGAGGAGTGGATCTTTTGGCTCTTGAGTCTGTGCATGACAGACTCAACAACCATAGAGTTGTTTGGAAGTTGAGATTTCTGGAACCCAGGGCCTCAGCGTACTCAGTATATGGAGTTGAGTCACCTGCTGACAATGGGCACCGACACTGGTGTCTCCCACATGTAGAGGAGGCATTGTAGGATCAGCAGAATGGGCACCGTGAGGGTTTCCTTCAGAGAGGCCTCATACTGGAGGATCTCCAGTTCCTCTGTTTGCGGATTCTCCTCCACCTAGATCTCGATGGAGAGTGCCCTAGCCATGTCCCACACAAAGTCAAGGAAGGCAACATCCTCTAGCAGGGAACAGCATCAGGATACTGGGTGGGTGGGTGGGTGGGGGGGGCAGGTCCGAGGGAATGTCTCGGTGGTTCCAAGTGTCTGGGGTCTCCTCGTCCTTGGTCTCTCAATCAAACTGGAAGTCTGAGATCGATTCCGAGGCTTTGCGGTCACTGCGGTCGAGGTCCAAGCCGAGGAGCCCGGGCCTCTGGGGGACCTGCAGTCCAAGCCATGTATACTTGCCGGAGAGGACTGGTGACCCGAGGAATGGGACTAAGACCTCCTCCGATGCTGATGACTCTCTCAAGGCTGGTGGCGCTTGAGAATTTCCTCTCAGAGGAACTGCGGCCACAGGACTCCGAGGTGGCCTCGACTTCACAGGGCACCGAGCTCCCAAAGGGGGCCCTGGAGCAGGATGTTGCCAGAGACTCTGGTGTGGAAGTGGATTTTTGGAAAGATTTTTCCTGCTGCTGATGACGGCTCTTAAGGGCCTTTGAGGTCATGGTCCTGCAAAGTTCACAGTCTGAGTTGTTATGTTCCAGGCCAAGGCACCGGAGGCAGCAGTCATGCGGATCGGTGAGGGACATCATCTTGGTGCACCGATCACATTTCTTGAAGCCGCTGAAGACCATCTGGAAAAAGTGGGTGCTGCTACCCGGCAGAGGTCTGAGGCCTTCAGTCAAAAAAAGGCGTGAATGCCAGTCAAGGGATACCTCAAAGGAAAAAAGCAAAAACGAAGGAAAGAACCCGAGGAGCGATGCCGAGGTGAGCTGGCTCGGGGGTGGGAAAGGAACCGGTATGCAAACTGGACAGAAAGGTATCACAAACCACATGTTTTCCAGGGAAAATTGGACAGACGTCCAGAGGGCTCTGCAGAATAAAGGAGACTGAGGCAAGATGGCTCCCTTGGGCATGAAGGGGACCACGCATGCGTGGTGCATCTCCCAAAGGCTTTCTTTGAAAGCTGGGGAGATGCTTCCACACAGGCTCCTTTGGAGCCGACATCACCCATATGTGAGGACTGACTTCCTGCTTGTTCCCGGAGAATATTTATTTATGGAAAGAGTGGAAGATGCGTGGAATAGTCTCCCAGGGAAGTAGTAAACACAAAGACAGTATTTGACTTCAAGAAAGCATGGGACAAACAATATCTCTAAAGTGAAAAAAAGGGACTATAGTGGTTGGTATGGTAGGGCAGACTGGATAAGCCATATGGTCTTTATTTCTGTGTAGTTAGAAACTGAGGCAGGCTTACAGACTGGGGCCAGTCTAGTAGTTACTGTCAGTACTGCACATTGCTGTATAAAGCATCTGTATTTCATTCCTGGGTTAGGCCCAGATAGTTGCAGATGAAAGTTCATGGTACCATAGCCCAAAGAAGGCTGGTTCTAATTGAGCTGGAAGTCCAAAGCAGCTAGAGAAGCCTGCCAGACCCTCCGTCCATTCATCAAAAAAGGAATAGGACAGATTATTGTAGACAGAATGGACCAGATCATCAGGAACAGTATCAAACAGTAGATCCCTAGAGCCCAAGGAGAAATGTGCCTCCTAGAAATTGTTATACATACAGAGCCACCATCATAGGCCACCAGGCCTACTTAACAGCAGCAACAGATCCGAATGCATGAAAAGTATTGCAGTACGAACTAGGACAGGCATTCCGGACGAGCAGAGGGAATGGATGAGACTCCACCAGTATACACAGGGAAGGAAGCAATAAAATTTTCAAAACAAGAGAAAAAACTCTTCAAAGAATTAGATCAGCAAATGAGGAACAAGTGTCAAATGCATAAATACAATGGGAAATCCAAAGCATTACTCCAGGAAATATTTGTTGATCAAACAAGGATACATGAATGGTTAAGGAGAGGCAAACTGAAACCTGAGGATGAGAGATTGATAGTTGCAGCCCAGGACAGTGGATCACGGATGAGATGGTTCACAGAAAGCATAGAGAAAAATGGTAAAACAGATATATGTAGAGATTCTGTAAGAAAGAGCTGGAAATGGTTACTCATCTTGTAGCTAGTTGTGAAGTACTGATAACAGAAAATTTCTATACAGAAGACAACAAGGTTGCAAGTCTCATCCATTAGAAACTTTATAAGCACTACAACATTGTTGTACTGGAAAAACACTATGACTTATCATCCTTACAGAATTACAGTAGTTCTTGATTTATAATTTTTATTGGCATTTATGATAACACTCAAGTATGTACATGAATGACAATCAGACTTCGGGAACTCCACAACATTCCAGTATTACACAAAAATATTCAAAGTAATCATTCCCAAAAAAGCTTTAGTCCACAATAATGGGGCTACAGGAAATATAACCATTGGCCATGATTTACAACCATTCTCACAGCAAAAACATGGTCAAGATAAAACAAAAGGAAAATATCTACCAGTTATAAGCAGGATAAGACTTATGCATCAGCCGTAATGGGGCCCACCTCCACCCTTAACTCTTCCCTAGCATATATAAATTCTAAAAGCTGCTTAGGTAAAAAAAAAAGGAAATTCTTGCCTTGATAGGAAACATAACAGAATTACAGTAGTTCTGATAACTTGGGATATTTCCATTCTGATGGATAAGAAACTGGATGTGAGGAAACCTGACTTAGTGGTAAAGGAGAAAAACACCAGAACAGCATTAATAACAGAGGTGTTGGCTCTAAGCAATTATTCTGTGTATGTGTGGAGAGGGGGAAGATTCTTTAGTACCAAGAAATGCAGTCAGAAACCAAGAAAATGTGTCAGAAAGATACAGAAATATTTCCCCTAGTATTGGGAGCCACCGGCCTGATTAAGCAGAATTTCCAATTGCCCCTTGATAAATTACCCATACATGTTATGAACTCCAGAAGTAAGCTCTCTTTGGCACAATGCAAGCACTACAGTGAGTGTTAGCAGTAAATTTGAGAGGCTGAGATCGTACTCCACATACCCTGGCTTAGGAATGAGGTTCATGACTGTCATTGTATGTGGAAAACTAACTTATTTGGAAAAATTGTCCCCTAGAGAAGCGTTAAGAGACTCAATAAAAGAAAGAAAGAAAGAAAGTGATGATTTTAAGTCAGTTAGAGGTAATTAAAAACTTGATCAGATACAGAAGTGGTGAATCTGTGTAAGATGTTTCCTGAAGAGAGGGGAGGGAGGTGGTAGCTAGAGGGAATGAGGTCTGGATGGCAAACAGGGATACAGCTGCAGGAGGAAAAGTGAGGTTTTTGAATAGTTTCTGGACCATCAGCCTGTTTTATATGGAAACCAGCATGAATGGAAATTGATGGCCTCATGAACATTTTTGAATAGCTCTGTCCTCCGTCTTAACATATTGTAAATACATTCAGAAGCCACATTCATACTGGATATTCCCATAGTAATAGTACCTTCTGATTATGACAGAACTCAAAGCCTTCCTGCTTGCACTCATGGGAACGGATCAGCATCTGTAGTCTATGCTTTTTCAGGATCCTCTCTGTCACATCAGGACCAAAGTAGCAGCCGCCACCTCGAGCTGTGTTTGATTTACAGCCATTTTGAGGCATTGGATCACTCCACAGAATATCTACAATCTGAATATGATGAAGACGTTCAGCATTCCTGAAAGAAGTCTTACAAATGATACCATCAATTAGCATAAACTGCTTTTGACAACTCTTCTATTAGAGAGCAGATGTAAATTTGGGCAACACTGGATATAGTAGCATAGTAAATCACTGCAGATAAAAACCAGCATAGTTCATCCATTCTACTCAATAAAGTGGTTTGGGTTGTAACTAGGGTTGCCAACTGGCTCCGGATGCGCCCGACAGGCTTGATCCAGTCCTGGGTTTACCCCATTGCATGCATGGAGATGTAGTTCTGAATTCCCTATTGCACTCCATAAGAAAAGCAAGACTACATGTCCCTGCATGCAATAGGGTAAACCCAGGACTGGATCAAGCCTGTCGGGCGCATCTGGAGCCAGTTGGCAACCTTAGTTGTAACTATGGCTCCCTGCAGGTTACTTTCTTTGCCTTTTTTTAGGGTTGTACCTTCCACTCCATGCAGGTTACTCCCTATACCTTATGTAATACTTTTTCACTGAAAGAGTGGCAGATACCTGGATGCCCTCCTGGTAGAGGTGGTGGAGACAAAAACATTGATGGGATTAAAAAATGGGCAGGATAAACAGAGGATTCCTAAATGGCAAGAGGCACAAACAAACAGATGCCTATGCCCCCCCCCCCCCCCACCAAGGGAGAGGATGAAGAGCCAGTGGGAGTCCTGATCCCACCAGAATGAAGAGCAGGGCTGTGGAAAGAAATTGCCAGCAGGACTCCGCAAGTCCCACTAGCATTAAGAGCAGGTCTGCAGCTTGGCTGCCTGATAACAGCAGCTCCTCTTCCTTTCCCTTTCCTGCCTTTCTCTTCCCCCTCTCAGTGTCTAGCATTTCTCCTGGCCTACCCCGCTCCATGGTGTCCAGCATCAGCCCCCCAACGCTCTTCCCTTCCCCCTGCACTGGAACCCTACCTCCCATCTCCTCCTAAGCCATGCTGCACCTAAAGTAAATTCAGTGTGGTGGCAGGTCTTGGAGCACTTGCATATGCTCTAGGCCTGCTCTGTCCTGCCCCCTCTGACAGGAAGCTTGCATAGGAGGTGGGAGTTGGACACAGCAGGTCTTGAGCGCAACCAAATGCTCTAAGGCCCAGTGTCACACTTTACTTTATATGCAGCTTCATTTGGGAGGAGAGGGAGGTAGGGTTCTAGTGGCAGGGTTAAGGGCAATGGGGGAGGGGTGGGAGCATGATGCTGGGCATTAGAGGGAGAGGTGGGAGGCACGATGTCAGTCATCACAGGAGGTGGAGGTGGAGGTGGGGCGTGTTTTGCTGTACACCGCAGCAGAGGAGGGGGAAGGAGCAATGCTGGACACTGTAGGGGGGTCAGGGAAAGGAAAGGGAGATGCTGGACTCGCACACACAATGCACAAAGACACATGCATACGCCTGCCACCCAGCTACAATCTTGCAACACAGACGTATGTATCTCTGACACTCTACTGCATGAACACACAGACACGTGTACCCCTACTGCTCTGCTGCAGCCACATGCATACATATCCCTGCCACTTACTGCACTCACACACACACACAGAGGTAACGCTGCCACTTAGTGCACTACGAATACACTTGCCACCCACCCACCCACCCACTCAGCAAAATGCACCAATTTCTAATGCTGTTAGCATTTACTTTCTGATCTCTTGTTATTCGTGCGCACTATTCTACTTAGGGCATTAAGCATTTAGCATGGATTTTAATGTACAGTAACCATTAATGCAGGCCGCCACTAACAGACACTGTGCGCCAAATACAGTGCCATGGTAAAAAACCTGTACTAAGCTCCTAACAGATTTGGGCAAGATTAGGGTAGGTTCTGGGCAGAGATGAGATGTGAACACCACTGACGGCGCATAGGACATTACTGCATGCAAGCTGTTATGACTGCTAATAGTGCAACCATGCTTTGGCATGAAAGTTGATCATTAGCCTTTAAAAAAAATACCATGGTCACCTGATCCACAGCAAACACAAACATCCCTTGACCCCCTCCCCTAATACTCTGATACTCTCTCCTGACACTCCCCCCCCCCCCTCACGAAAATGAACCGCATGCACAGAAGCCTCCCCCATAGGAAGCACAGTGCGGGATGGGATATCTAGCATGGGGTGACTCTAGTGGCAGCCAGAATCTCAGAGGTGGGATGAATCGTGGTGCCACTGGAGATATGACGACGTGTAATGAGCAGAAGTGGGACTGGAGGAGAACAGGAAGCACGCAGTTCAAAGAGCTGTACGAGATGAAAATTTAAGATGAAAATTGGTTTAAACCAAAAAAGAAGGTTTCTACCTATGGTCCAACCCTGACTTGTAAATACCATGAAGGCTCTCTTGAGCTTCTATCCTGCTGGGGCTAGAGCACCACGATCCTTCATTTGCAATTACCTACAGGGTTTTCCCCATTTTAACGCTCTCCACTTAACTGTCTATAGCAGCCATTGGAATGACAGTCCTTAGGCAGGTGCATAAACCATGGATCCCTCCAGAACTCCCCATCTTAGCCCAGCTCTCCTTCTCCCTCCAGTTCTTGATGTTTTTTCAACAAGACAGCTCCTTTTCTTACAGAGAAAACTTTAGCCACAAGGACTATCACATCTCCTTCTGACCCCCTTCCATCTTTGTTAGTAAAGATCCCTAACTAGGACTTTCCATCATTATCTGCACCATAGTCAATACCACGCTCACCTCTGTCATTGCCATGCTCAAATGTTCAAACCTTGATTCAACTGAATTAACTAATTACTGCCTCATTTCTTTTTAAAATAACTGAGAAACTAGTCCTAACACAATTAATGTAGCATGTGGCTGCATTAAATGCCCTCCACCCCAAGCAGGTCTGGCTTTTGTAGCAGATTTTGCATGGATTTTGGACCGCAGTGAGGCAGCTCTTTTAATCTCCATCAATCTCATCTCTGCTTTTGACCTCATTAATCATCAACAACTTCTCAACCACCTCAAAGAATTAGACTTTGGAGGCACAGTTTTAAAATTGTTTATCTCTTTTTTTCACCATTTTCTTTCAATCTACTTACTCCACCGCCCATACCCTTTATGGCGGAGTACCCAAGACACTATTTTTATTTCCACCCTATTCAATCTCTACCTCATCCCCTTAGCTACCATTACCCAATTTTCTGGAGATAATGCTTTCTTTATGCTGATGCCATTCAGCTGATTTTTTCCACTTACCTTTCCTCTCCCAATCTCTTTCCACTCAAGTGTTTGGAAGCATTGCATCCTGGCTTTCCTCCTGAAAATTCAAGCTTAATATCTCAAAATCCCAGGCCATATCGGCCACTGTCCAGGATACCCAACCCTTGATTACCCCCCCCCCCCCCCACTACCAGTTGAATGGGAGCACACTTATTGTTACTAATTCTCGCAAGGTATTCGGCTGTCTCCTCAAGCCTTTATTATCCTTTGACAAACACGATTCATCTGTGGTCAAGTCATGCTTTGCCGTCTTATGTCAGCTCTGTGCCATGAGATCCTAACTAAATCAGGATGCTCTTAAGACTGCATTAGATGCTCTAGTCTAGTCCACATAAAATTAGATCTCCAGGAACAATCAGGAATGAGTCTTCACATATGGGATACGTCGCCGACGGAGCCCGCACGGGAATGTTCCCCAGCATCCAATCAGAAGGCCTTTGGGAGCATCCCTCGCGCCTGCGCGGTAGCTTCCCGCCCTTCCTACCGCCTCTCCCCAGTTTTCGTTTTTCCGCGGAGCAGGCAGGACGTTCCTCCTGCCGCCGCAGAAACATTTTTCTTTCTTTTCCTTTTTTCTTGTTTCTTGTGGTCGCGGTTTTTCTCCCTCCGACTCAGACACCGCGGTGTCTTATTTTCTTTTTCTTTTTTTTTTTTCTTTTCCCTCGAGGAGCCTTCCTCGAGCACTTCTGAGGACCGGGCTTGCCAGCATGGAGCCTTCTTCCCCTAAGAAGTGCCCCCGCTGTGGAGACTTCGTTTTCTTCTTAGACTCCAACGCCTGGTGTCTCTCCTGTTTGGGCCCTGATCCTTTTTCCCCCAGGTTCCCGGGCTTCAGCGTCGGGAGAAGACCCTCCCTTTTTTGAGTGTCCCTCGATGACGTTTTTCCCCCTGAGGTGCGGTCATCGGTTTTCTCTCCTCTCCAGGATCAGGTAACCCCACAACAGTCTGTTAAGACTAACCAAGTCTTGAGGGGCGAGTCTCATGCGCGGCATGGCGACGGCTCCGGCCTTCCTCTCAAGTTCCATAAACCCCGGCGGGAGTCTTCGGGCTCCAAAGCCTCTATGGGGTTTCGGGTTGTTCCTGGGGTTCGCTCCTCACAGAACATTCCCGAGCCATTCTCGAGGGTGGTACCCGCTGCGGGCGGTGCCGTCTCCTCGGCATTGGCGCCGGCGTCGAGTGTTCCGCTCTTCGCCGGGGATTGTCAGCTGGTGTCCTCGGTGCCTTCGGGGCCGATCGACTCTACCCAGTCTGGCTTTCCGGCATCCCAGCCGTGCACGGGGGCGGTATCCGCTTCGGGCGGTGCCGATTCCCCGGCATCGGCGTCAGTGTCGAGTGTTCCACTCTTCACTAGGGATCGTTGGCTGGTGTCCTCGGTGCCTTCGGGGCCGATCGATTCGACCCAGTCTGGCATGCCTACATCCCTGCCATGCGCGGAGGTGGTGACCGCTTCCAGCGGTACCGGTTCCTCGGCATCGGCATTGGCGTCGAGTGTTCCACTCTTCGCCGGGGATCGGCATCTGGTGCCCTCGGTCCCTTCAAGGCAGATCGATTCGCCTCAGGCTTACGCGGGGGCGGAGCTGACTTTGAGTGGCTCCGCCCTCCCGGCGGCGGCTTCGAGGTCGAGTACCCCACCCTTTACCAGGGGTCGTCATCTGGCTCCGCCTTCAGTGCCGATCGATCTGTCCCGAACGGGCGGTTCGGCACCCCATCCTGGTGCGGGGCCGGGGCCGACCCCCGACAGCGCCGTCCTCCCGGCATCGACGCGGGCGTCCAGTGCCCCACCCGCCGATTGCGTTTGCCTGCGGGAGGCCTCGGGGCTTTCGATCGATTCAACCCCACGCAGCACCGCTGCCACGGCGCCGGGGCGGTGCACCTCGCTCTCCGCCGGGGCTCGTCGGCGGGTTACCTGGGTGCCATCGTGGCTGGCTAGTACGCCCTGTACGGTTTTCCCGCATGGTCAGACAGGCGTGGGAAGAGCCCCGGCGCCTAGAGGGACCTCTATCCCGACGCGGGAGCCGACGTCGGTTGTTTCCCTCTTCGCCGAGTCTCGGCCGGGGCAGCCCTCGATGCCCGTGGCACCGATCACTGCGATCCCGATTCGTTTCCCGGGATTGGCAGCGCCAGCGATGCCACCGGGACCCTCGGGGGAGGAGTCGCTGACTTTGCTCGGTTCGATGCCCAGCCTCGAATCGACCTCCTGTCTCGAAGGCGTGGCTCTGCCACGTTTCGGGACCGGCCCCGGGCTCCCTCGATGGCGCAGTGCAGAGCTTGCCTGCTCTCTGGCTGCCCCGGCTCCGCTCCAGCCGCCTTCGTGCCGCCCCCGGAGTCGGGGCCGAAGCCGAGTCCCGCGATCCCATCGGGGACGTCGTTCCCTTTGATGCCCAGATGGGACTCCATCCCGGCCTCTGACGATGCAGTGCCAACGGCCTCGCATCGGGACTGTCTGTATCCTCCTCTGTTTAGAGCGATTCCTCCGGTGCTTCAGCACGGAGGGTCCCCGGGGGCTCGAGCGGGTCCGTCGGCCTCGGCCTCCCCCGGAATAGCTCCTCTGGGAGAGCCGTCTTTTCAGGAGTTTCTCCTTGACATGGCTGACTTGCTTGCCATTCCTATTCCGGGCCCCCCGCTGAGCCCGGGTCCTGCGGCACAGGCGGACATAAGGCTGCCTCTACATCCTTCCCTGCGGGATCTTTTGTTCGGGAGTTGGCGCTCGCCCTTACAGGTTCCGGCGCCGCCGACAGACATGCATGCTCTGTATCGGGTGCCCCCCTCTCCGGTGTTCCGAACGCACCAGCTTCCCCATCGTTCCATTGTGGTGGAATCGGCGCTGAGGAAGGTCGGGAGCAAGAAGAAGCACTCCTCTTGCCCCCCCAATCGCGCGTCCAAGGTACTGGACAACTTTGGGCGATGGACCTTCCAATCGTCCATGTTGGCTTCCATAATCCTTTCCTATATTTTCTATATGAGCCTGGTGCTTCGGGAGGTCACCGAGAGGTTATCTCGTTTGTCTCCCTTTGTGTCGGCCGCTAAGGCCCCTGACTATTCCTTGCTTTTTTACCATTGCAGGAATATCTCTTGGTTCCTTTCCCGTGCTGCTCTAGACTCTTTTGAGTCTGTCGGCAGGTCCTCGGCTGTTGCCATCGGGGCGCGTCGTATAGCCTGGTTGCAGGCTTCCGACTTGGGCAGCTGGGCACAGCATATTCTGGGTAATTCCCCGTGCACGGGGGAGAATCTTTTCAATGGCGAGGTTTTGCGTCAGGTTGTTCAGTGCGCCACTGACCTTCCCAGCGTGGGCCGCCCAAGGCCCTCTCCTTCCCCCGGGCGTAGGAAATGGCCTTCCCGACCTCCTTTCTGAGGAAGAGGAAGTCTCCTCCCTCCGCCCACCTGCCGGGTGCGCACATGCCAGGACGCCGTCGCTCCGGTCGGAAGTGCCCGGGCCCGCGCCAGGGCGCTCATGCCAAGCAGTCTTAGGCTCCTGCTTGCGGCAGTTCGTGATTGACTTCTCTTACCAGAGGTTTCTTTTCCGGCTCCACACTGGGGTTCTTTTCGGTTTGGCAAGTGGTTCGGATGCTTGCTCAGGAGTTTCAGGAGCCCCTCCAGCGTTGGTTGAGGGGGACCTCCACTACCCCGGGATAGCCTGACTCCACATGGCCAGGCTACCCTGCCTCTGGCTTGTCCTTGGGTGCGCCCTTCGCATTCCCCTCTTCCGGGGTTCCCCTGCTTGAGAGGACACCGCACTGACTCTCCCTTCTCCCGTGTAGACCCTTGCCGCTGCCCTCCGTGCATGGTCTGAACAAACCCTCGACAGGGCCGGACCACTCCCGCCCTCTTGTCCGTTTCTCTGTTCTCCTAGAACACTCCCTGGTTCTGTTCAGTTGCTGTGCCGGCTAGGGTCCCAGTGTGCTGTTAGTGCTTCTGTATGCCACTTCCGCTACCTAGCGTACTACGCTCCCCGAAGGCTATCGTTCTAGCTTCGGGGACGGGGCGACATGCCTGATTCCTGTCACTGCCCCGCACCGCTCCCTGCATGCTCAGAGCGGCGGAGGGCGGTGGCCCTTGTCTCTGCTATGTGACGGGGGTGACTTACTCAGTCACACCTTGACTATAGGGGTGTTATATCCTCCTGTCCCCGATGTGGTACAGAGGCCAAGCTTTCTGCGTGCCGGTTGGGAGGACACATCAGAAGCCTCAGAACTCCTGATGTACTCTCCCCAACTGTTGTCTTCACGCAACCATACTGCTACTCTTGCCGTTCTGCCCCCGCACCACACCGATAGGTTCATCACCCGATGGCCCTTCTCCCGCCACCCTCCGGGTGGGCGTACCTCTGTGGATCAGGGGCAGATCCAAATTAGCAGTATTACTCGCATGTGTGCAGGTTTCCCTGCAGACACGTTTTAGTACCTGGGTGGGCATTCCCGGGCCCACCTCTAGCCCGATATACATCTATACGTGTTATTGGCTATATATCGGTGCGGGGGGGGGGGCGCTTTTTGGGAGAAGCTCATAGCGCCCTGTGTCTTACCGACTTTCTCCCCTATTGTCGGTGCTGACGTTTTTTCCCTCCCTACGGGGTCCGGCCAGTTCCCTTGCCTGTGCTTTGCAGCTCGGGTTCTGGGACCGGTTATGCTTAAGCTCGCTGCTGCGAAGTCAACAGCTCTCTTTTGTTATGCCTCCTTGCCTGGAGGCTTTCCAACCCAATGTTCCCCTATCCTTTGTTGGCTAGGGTCGGCAGTGTCCCTTCGGTATCCGGGGTACACTCCTGTTCTTCTCCGGGCCGGGTTCTCCCGGATCGGCCAGTCTTCTGCTTATTTATTTTATTTATTTATTTAGACAGTTTTGTATACCACCTTATCCTTCAATCAAAGCGGTCACAACACAATTGGGGGATACATTTAACACATGGGGATATGAGACACATACACTAATACTTACAGGGAACATGGGCTATGGAGGGTTGAGTGGCTTGCCCAAGACCACAAGGAGCTTAGTCCTCAGGGTTGGGGACTCTGCTCCTACTGGAGTTTTCAGCTTCTCATAGAGCTCCTTGTGAAGACCTGCCATCCTCTCCAGTGCCAGTTGACACCTGCGTCTCCAGCCCGCCCGGACTTGGGACTTCGTCCTTCGCTGCTGTGAAGTTCCTTCAAGACTTCGCTACTGCATCTACAGTACTCGTCGCAGCTCTGCTTCCTACCGCCGGTGGGTAAGTTCTGGATTGTGCCGGATCATTAACTACTTAATGATACTGACGTGGTTTTGAAGACCTCCTCTGTGGTCTTTGAGTGGCTGTGCCTTAGCAACTCTTCTCAACTCCTACCCTCCATCCCTCAGGGGATGCCGGGGATCCAGGTTGGGCGCCGCCGCCCTGTCCAGGGACGCGCATTCTGGGATCTCCCCTGGCACCCTCAGCTAGGGAGTCCCCATATGTGAAGACTCATTCCTGCTTGTTCCTGGAGATAGCACAGTTACTTACCTGTAACAGGTGATCTCCGGAACAGCAGGAATTAGTCTTCACAACCCACCCCCCTCCCCTAGGAGTTGTATCTCTTTCTCTTTTCCTTCCTCTTCCTCTCCTTCTGTCTCAGCTATGAAACTCAACTGGGGAGAGGCAGTAGGAAGGGCGGGAAGCTACCGCGCAGGCGCGAGGGATGCTCCCAAAGGCCTTCTGATTGGATGCTGGGGAGCATTCCCGTGCGGGCTCCGTCGGCGACGTATCCCATATGTGAAGACTAATTCCTGCTGTTCCGGAGATCACCTGTTACAGGTAAGTAACTGTGCTATTTTGGTGATGTCCTATATTATGATCTCAATCACTCTCAAGCATCATCAGTTCCTCCACTCCTCTCAAAAACATGATCATATCACACCACTCTTCGTCCTCCACCATGGGCTCTGTATCATCTACCAAGTTACATTTAAAATCCTTCTTCTTGTCCGCTGAGCTTTCAGTGCAGGTATCCCTCCTTACATGTTTTCTCTCCTCATTCTCTCCTCTTCTTGCTCTACCAGATACCAGCACATTTGCTGTCTTTATCTTCCTCCAATTAACAGTTCTTGTCTTGAGTCTACTCACCATTCAACCTTCTTTTTCTTGGCCCCTCTCTTTGGAACTCTCTCGCAGCCTCACTCCATACTGAAACCAATTACTAGAGGTTTAAAAATGGCCTTAAAATCTTTTTTTCACTAAGGCATTTGGTTCTAGTGAGCAGAAGTAAGCGTCCCATCTTTTTATTTTTAATTTATTTCCCTTCTATATTTCACTGTATGTATCTCCCCCCCCCCCCCCTCCCCGTGTCCATTCTATTGGACCCCTCATGTCTCCATCTGACTCCTGGCTTAATTTTTTATTTATACTGTAAACCACTTTTACAGCTTATTTGAAAGGTAGTATACCAAGAGTCTGGAAATTAATTACTTGACTAACTCAATGCACGTACAGCCTAGCTGTCACCATTAAGCAATTGTAGGAAATTACTCCTCCCCCCAGAAGGATGGTTAATACTTTCATTGCAGCATCCCTAGCTGGCCCAAGGAGTGGAAATTTGGCTCAGAAATCAGTCTTAGGTTACCTGCATGATGATAAACAGAACAACCACTGAGCCATCAGGCCAGCATGGGAATCAGAGTCTGAATGCTTTTGGTATTAAAAGAAAGCACAAAAAGCAGAGGTGTAGAAGAAAACATAATTAAATAAATAATTTCCAAATAAATATAACCAAAATATAATTAACAAAAACTATTAATAAAATGTCAATTTCACCATCTTAAGTGCCCTATGTACTAATCCATGAAAATATCAGGTTAGTACTTATTTTCTCAAAATGGGCTAGTTCTCTAGGCAACGTGCTGAAGAACAGTAGCCAAGTCGCCTTCCAGGAAGGCAGTTCAGGAGTGCAACCTATGGTGAGGTCAAAACCACCATTCTGGAGCGGGCAGAGTGTACCCCAGAAGTTTTCAGACAACGATTCTGGAGAGGAAACTTCCAGCTGGAAGAAAGTCTGAAAGGCATGGGATGACAGTGGCTGCAATTGGAAGGAAAACTAGAGTCTAGGAGGCCAAGGTAGTCCTATTGGAAAAATGTTCAGATGATTTCATTTTGTCTGTGAGGTAAAAGGTCTGTCAACATCCGTAGCTGACTATAGAAGGCACCCTGGAAGTAACTGATGCTTTCCACCAAGCTCAAACCATACTGTGGAAACCCAGGCTGAAGGAAAGAGATTAGTCCAAGACTTCAGAACCCACCAACAAAAAATGAGATCGGCTGCAACCAAGCATGGAGAAAGGACAGCTTTTAGTTGTGTACTGGTCTTAGCATCTAGAGCTTCTACCTTTCTTTAATTGTGGAGAAAGTGGTCATTTTCACAAGGGAATGCCCCAGGGTTGAAGATGACACCATGAACATTTCTCCTATCTCCCTTTCTCCCTCTTCCCCAGTGGTCCAACATGTGTCTGTCCTCCAATTTTCCCTTTCCCCAGGTCCAACATCTCACCCTACACACAGAAACAGGAAGTCTGCATAGGGGGTGGAGCTCAGCTAAGCTTTCTGCACAGGTGCGGGTTCTTGGTCTCACATTTCCATTTGTTATTGTAGCTGCTGCAGATTCTGATGTGCTGCACTCAACAGCCTGCGGGGGGGGGGGGGGGGGGAAGAGGTGAAGGCAGAAGACAACAGTGGCAGTGATGGGTGGAGGGGTAGGATGAAGGTAGAAGGCAGCAGTGACAATGGTATGGATTGGAAGGAAAGCCAATGGGCGATGGTGATGCAATGAGTAGAAAACCATCTTTTACCTTGGATGTTTTTTTGTTCTTTTGGCCCGCCAGTACATAAAGCTGGCCAGGCCAGCTGAATACTAGCTGGTTGGCAACCCTAAGTCCCAGTATGCCAAGAATTTAGTGGCTGCAATAGATGGAAGTCTGGGGATATTCAAGGACACTCAAAATCCCCAAGAACCCTTAGTTGTTAAGCATGAATGCACGGGGAAGGATAACTCGGAGAACTTGAGAAGGGCACAGGGTAAAAATAAGCCTCTTAAGTTCACACAGGAACATGTTCAGATGATAGACGGAGAGTCTTTTCTTAGTTTAGGTCCTAGAAACCATCTCCACCCTTTTTCATAATAAAAACAAAGGCTTCCAACTTTGAGAGTTATAGGCTCCATATTCAAAAAAGCTGAGCTCCTAAGTTAGTCTTCTAAATTTGTGTCCTAGTTGCAGCCAGACTTAGGAGTTAAAAATGTATCATAATTTATAGCTTAAAGGTTGTGCTTATAAATTTAGGTCTGCTGTTAATTTGCCTAGATTTATGAGTCTAGTTTATGTCTAGTCTGATTTTCTCCCAGTTGGTGAGGGGTCTTACATGTGCACTAGGTGCAAGAAGCTCTTTGCTCTCAGGGAATACATCTGATTTCTGGAGGCCAGAGTAGCAGACTTGAAGACAAAGAGGTATATAGAAGAAACCTACAGGGACATAATATTGAAGTCCTAACTCCATTTTGGCAATCTCTCTATTGCCATGGCAAAGAGAGATCACATGAAAGGAGAGCATCACCTTGGTGTGGCAAGAAGTGATCCAGGTAATGTAAAACTCTCTCACACTGAGAAAGTTTCTCCAGGGACATGTGTCCATGAGGGAAGGATTAGGATGCTGTTATACTTTGCGATTCAATCATTAAACATGTGGCTAGCTGTGTGGCTGGTGGACACAAGGATTGCCTGGTAAATGTCTGCCTGGTGCAAAGGTAGTGGACCTCATGCACCACCTAGACAAGGTTTTAGTGCTGGGAAGGAGGCAGCTGTCTTGGTACATGTTGGTACCAATGACATAGGGAGGTTCTGGAGGTCAAATTTAAGCTTTTAGGTAGGAAGTTTAAATCCAGAACTTCCAGAGTAGCATTCTCTAAAATGCTTCCCGTTCCACACGCAGGACCCAAAAGGCAGGCAGAGCTACAGAGTCTCAAAGCATGGATGAGACAATGATGCAAGGAAAAGGGCAACATTCTGGGGAAGGAAGAGGCTTTTCCGAAAGGATGGGCTTCACCTTAATCAGGATGGAACTAGGCTGCTGGCATTAACCTCTGAAAAGGAGCTTTTAAACTAGATAGTAGGGGAAAGCCAACAGTCGCCCAAGAGTGCATGGTTCGGTATGATGTATCCTTGAAGGATACTTGCAAAAGAGGGAAGTTAGGGCATTCCAACAGAGAGTTTCCAATAAAGATAAAAGTAAACCAGATACCCTTAAGTACAGAGCAGAAAGATTCCAAATTACCCCATCAACTGATAACCAGATTAATATGAATAAAATGCAACCTCTAAAATGCAAATGCTAGAAGTCTAAAAAATAACATGGGAGAGTTAGAATATATAGCACTAAATGAAAAGTTTGATATAACTGGTATCTCAGAGACTTGGTCAAAGGAAGACAACCAGTGGGACACTGTGATACCTGGGTACAAACTATATTGCAATGATTGGGTAAATCAAATTGGTGGAGGGGTTGTGCTTTATGTAGGAGAAGGCATTGAGTCACACAGGATTATGCAGGAAGCAAAATACACTGCAGAATCTCTATGGATAGAAATTCCATGTAAAAAGGGGAAGGCAATGGCAGTGGGGGTGTACTACCGACCGCCTGACCAGAATGAACAGATGGATGATGAAATGCTAAAAGAAATCAGGGAAGCTAAAACACAGTAATAATGGGTGATTCAATTACCCCGGTATCGACTGGGTCAGTGTCACAGCAGAACATGTTAGAGAGATAAAGTTTCCAGATGAAATAAATGACTGCTTCTTGGAGCAGCTGGTTCATGAACCAACAAGAGGGGAAGTTCTTTTGGATCTAATCCTTAGTGGAACATGGGATCTGGTGCAAGAGAAAAAGGTGTTGGGGCCACTTGGCAATAGTGATCATAGCATGATTGCATTTGATTTAATAAACAGAGGAAGGATGGCAAGGAAGTCCATAGTACTACCTTTTAACTTTGCAAAAGTAGACTATGATAAAATGAGGAAAATAGTAAAGAAAAGGAGCAGCTACAAAGGTTAAAGATTTACATCAAGCGTGGCATTATTTAAAAATACTGTCTTAGAAGCCCAGACCAGATGTATTCCACACTTTCAGAAAAGTGAAAGAAAGGCCAAAATCTGCCAGCATGGTTTAAAGGTGATTTCAGAGAGACTGTTGTAGCCAAAAATGCATCTTTCAAGAAATGGAAAAAGCAGCCAAATGACGAAAATGGGAAACAATATAAACACTGGCATTGATAAGGCAGGCAAAAAAAGCTTGCTGTGGAAGCAAAAACACATAATAATAACTTTTTCAAGTACATTCATAGCAAAAAACCTGTGAGAGAGTCAGTTGGACCATGAGATGACAAAGAGTAAAAGGGGCACTAAGGGAGGACAAGGCCATAGCAGAAAGACTGAATGAATTCTTTGCTTTGGTCTTTAATAAGATGTAGGGAAGTTACCTATGCCTACATTTGTATTTAAAGGTGATATATTAGAAGAATTGAAAGAAATATCGATAAACTGGGAATATATATTACAACTATTTGATCAACTGAAGAGTAGCATATCACCTGGACTGGATGGTATACTGTAAAGGGCCTTCATCAGGCCCAGAACAATGCTATTACAAGCCCTAATAACCAACCATCTCCAACATGGCCATATTTCAGCTTAGAACAGTATCAGCAGTATAACAAGGAAGAATAGATTGGCCCAAGAAAGTAAAATGAAATTGTTTGTGAGAGGTATGTAGTAAAACACTCAATAAAGCAGCACTTATTCAAAAGCACTAGAGTGCCTAATAGTCACACCTTCAAAAGAAAAAGAAGCTAACTACATCACATTGTAATAAAAGTTTTCTAATCTGTAAAATGGGAAAATGTTATTACACACTGACCCAGGACCCTACCGAGCCATGTGCGAGCAGTGTGGCCGCACAGGGTGCAAAGACTTAATGCGCCCCTTAAGTCTTCTCACCGGCACACTAAGCAGGTCTGGTCTCTCCAGGAGGGTCCAGACCTGCTTAGTGTGCCGGCGAGTTGCCTCTTTTCTCCCACCCCCATAAAGTGGCTAGATGGAGGTGCGGGAGGGGGGCGCGCGCGCCTGATGCGCAACTCGCACAGGGCACATTTCACCAACGGTATGGCCCTGCACTGACCTAACTGGTGATCTTCTACAGCCAACCACAGAGCCAAAGAACTCTTATGGATGAAATTGCTAACAAAGCACCCATTTGGCATTGCAGTGTAGTAAACCCCATCAGAATTTTCTAACAGTGAAAAGGAGAGCAGACTGGCTGTTTTACCATAGCCTAGTAAATTAGCTCATTACAGGGATGGCATTATACTTTGTTCAGCACTGTTTATTACAGGAAGTAAAACTGTTATACCAATAGTCTGCTTTACTATAACCTAACACTGCTTCAAGATTCCAGTGAACCTGAAGAGCAATGTAAAAGCAACACTCTCCCACCAGCCACTCTACTTCTCAAAGTCCAAGGACAAGACAGTTATTTTAAGGCAGGGACTTTATTCACTATCAGGCTCATTCTGTCCCAGACGTAGATCCCCTCTGTATGTCTGGTCTGAGCCAGACGTACAGAGGGGATCGCGATTCTGATCCCGCAGGGCATGTCTAGCTCCATGGAAACAGAATCGTGAACATTCCTGTATGTGCAGACCGGGACTGCAATTCAGCCCAGCCTGTATGTACAGGACCTTCCCAGCTAACTCAGTCAAGGCTCTTCAATGGAGCTGCGGTGCCATGGCATCATGTTGCCATGGCACCACAGCTCCATTGAAGAGCCATGATGCCGGCCGCCAGACATTCCCTGCAGCCTGACCCCCAATCTGTCCTCCTAAGGCCAGGGTCGGGCTGCGGGGAATGTCTTTGGGCCCCCTGCTCCATCTGTGCCCCGGGCCGCCGATTCTGGACGTACATGGAAGTTATTCCACCTCAGAGGTGGAATAACTTCCTCGTACAAGTTGCCGGCCCTGAGAGTTCAGGGCCAACATTAGAATCGGCCTTGTATGTCCAGGGCCAGCGATCGCCCACTGCCCGCCCCAACTCCGCCCCCGAGCCGCCCCTTCCCCGCCCCCATCTAACTTTCCTGCACAACTGGTGGGGAAGCAGCGGGGATAGGCATGAATTGGGACGTCCATCCTCGCTATTCGTGGCACAGAATAATCCCCTATATCATTTTCTTCAGTTTAATTTAATATAGTCATATATTCAGCATTTATATCTCAAAGAATTTAAAGCAGCTTACAATAGACTCTAGTGGCGCTAATAGGGTTACCAGACTTTTGGAGAGCAAATCTGGGACACCCGGGCAGGGCTGAGCTGGGCTGGAGGGTGCAAGAGTTCTCCCTCCTCCGACATCTTTTCCCCGTATATTTTAAAATGACCAGTTTAGGTAACATTCAATAATTTCAAAAGGTTAAAAAAGACCATAGCAGCCCTTCTCGAGTTATATGTATATATACATATATGCTTAAACTTTATTTTAAATCCACAACCAGAAAAAAGGTCAGTTCCAGAGTGAAAGTCAAACGATAAGTTCAAAAAAATCACTCCACAAGTATGTACATAATCACATCTGGTGTATATTGAAATGTGGAAGTAAATATATAAACATGGAAGGAGAAAAGAGCCTCAGAATCCAATGAGGTGAAAAAACTGGCCCAAGCTTTATATACTCAAAGCCACACCTCTCAACATCAACGGCTCTAAAAAAAAAAAAACCTCCTATCACCACTTTTTCAATTGTATCAAGGTATCAAGTTCTTTTTCAATTATATCAAATTATAATTCGAAACACCTGCGATCTCTTAAAGCATGACTTAACTAGGGCATGACTTGACTGTGAGATGAACTCCTAACACAAACAACATGTCGTGCATATAATGCCCTTGAGAAAGGAAACTAAACGTGTCTTATCACAGCAGCACAGCTGTGAAACAAGCTCACCAAATACAAAACTGAATTTATCTTTTTACAGTGACACAGCTGCTGGACGGGCTCACTGATGCCACACATAGGCTGCCAAGGAGTTTCACTACACGCTTCTTCAAGGAATGCACCACCAAAATTATATTATACTATTATAATTTTGATATATAAAGCATGGGCCAGTTTTTTCACCTCATTGGAAAGGCTCTTTCTCCTTCCATGTTTATATATTTACTTCCATATTTCAATATACACCTGAGGTGATTATGTACATATTTGTGGAGTGATTTTTTTTTGGACTTGTCATTAAACTTTATTTTATACATATAGATAAATATTCTATACATTTCTAAAATTCCCCCTCTTTTTTCAGAAAATAAGTTAATTTTACAGCTTCTTACCAGGATCGAAAAGATCCTGCATGGAGAAGCAAAGTCCCTACTGAAATTGGGGACAGGAGTGGTTATAGTCCATGGAATCGGGGACACTATTTCAAAATCAGAGACAATCCTTAGGTACTAATTTCAATTATATTATCCCACTGAAGCTAAGGAATTTCAACTTCCTGTCAGAAAACCAAAAATCTGAAAATCTCTCATATTCTAAGAAGCTCTGAAAGTTGCTCAGGCAGTACTATTCTGGATTCCCCCACCTGCTTCCTCTCTTCACTGTCCATGTCATAGTCTTGCAGGATGCTGGACTCGGAATCAGCCATAGGCCCAGAATTACTGGGTTCTGTGTAGGCCTCAAAGAAGCCCAACTGCCTGCGGTACTTCTCCAGTTCCTCTTGCACTGACCGCCGTACCCTCTTGGCAATCTCTTTCCTGTCAATTGTCATTGTAGTGGGACTGCTAGCTGACCGCTTCCCTTTATAGGCTTTGGAGTGAAGGCTGACACTGGAGCCATAGGTAAATGATCCGCTTCTTGGAGGAGGCCATGAGTTTGTTTTGTTTCGCTTTTTTACCCACCGATGGCTGGGATGTAGAGTAGAAACAAACTGAAAGAAGAAATAACCATGAAAATTGAGACGGACCAATAGAAATATATCTATAGAAAGACACTAACTGCATAAACTCTTTTTGGATATTGGCCTCTAGTTTTCTATATCACCAAAAATATGTGAACTATTACACAACCAAATAATGAAAGCCTCACACCACTGGCCTGAAATCACATGTCTAGTAAGAGAGAGTGTTATTAAGTCTGACAACTAGAAATGAGGTTTGTAAATATAGCGAAAAAATAAAAACTATGAGAACTCTTTCCAGTGTCTTCTGTCTTAGCATTATTTCAGTAGGTTGAGCTCAATTGGCCAACTGTGGTTTTATTATTATAAATAATATTCACATTAATGCAGAGAAAAAATTGCAATCCATTATACTTACAGTCTAATCTGTTATAAATTTAAGGGTCATTGTTAGGACAGAACATGGCTAGTTGTTATATCTCACTGTTTTCCTACATCCTAGTTGTTGTCACCTTTGAACTTCCGGCGTAATACATCTTGGTTCCTCTGCTCCAGCTGTGTATAGTGCCTTTATTTCTAGTTCTGAAACAGAACTTATGCTAAGTCCCTGTTGCTACAGCACTGAATATCTGCATTTGATATATGGAGGGTAATTTTATAACAGAGTGCCTAACTTCAGAGGGCAAGAAGACACCTTTTTTGCCCAATTTTATAATAGATAGGTGCCTGTGTGTCTTTATAAAACCCTAGTGCACACCCAGAGGCAAGCATGGTGAAACTGAGGTTGTGGACATATATGCCTGTTTGGGAGAAGGTGTAAATATCTGCGTGTGTAGAGAAGATGGATATGTGCATAGATTAGTGATTTTTCAACTCATGTAGTTCAGATCTCTGCCTGCGCTCCACCAAAACAGCACCTCTGGCAATATCTACAATAAAAATGTGTATGTTCATGTCACAATGTGTATATTTATGCATAGGCTAATACTATAAGATACATTTTGTGTGGCCACATATGCACAAAAAATGACTTTATAAAATTAGCTCCTAAGTTTAGAGCTTAAAATGTTAAATATGAGATGCGATCAAAAAGTATCGAGACTTGTACAATAACACAAGAAGTATTGTACAGTTATTGCACTCAATCTCCTTCAAAGTAGTCTGCTTCTGATAAAACACACTTCCTCCAGGTTCCTGCCACTGTTGGAAACAATTTTGAAATGCCTCTTTTGTTATGCTGTGAAACTGCTGTGTTGATTTTGCTTAATAGTCTCCAAGTCATCGAATCTCCTTCTTTTCGTTGGTAATTAAAGTTTTGGAAACAAGAAAAAGTCACAGGGTGCAAGGTCAGGTGAGTACGGAGGCTGATGGACTTGCTCGATTTGGTGTTTGGCCACGGACTGCTGGACAAGATGTGTTGCGTGAGCTGGGATGTTATCATAATGAAGAAACCATTCACCATTCCCATACAACTCTGGCCTCTTACGATGAACTGCATCTCTTAAATGAATCAGAACTTGGACGTAGTACTCCTTATTGATGGTTTGGCCTTTTGGAGCATACTCATGATGAACAATATCCTGGTAATCAAAGAAAACTATGAGCCCAAATGGGCTTTCTGAGGTCTGGGAGAGATTGGAAACTTCCATTGTGAGGACTGAGCCTTAGTTTCCAGGTCATGACCCTAAACCCATGATTTATCACCAGTAATCTTTTTGATGAAATCCGAGTCATTTTCAACGCATTCCAACAACTCCCTGCAGACAGCTGATCTTTTTGGTGAGGGGACAAGACTTTCAGCACAAATTTTGTAGACATGCATCTCATCCCCAAATTGACAGTACGAATGGACTGTACTGACCTGAAACTGATGTCCATGTCCTAAGCAAGCTGCCTGATAGTCTATCGATTACAGTCAAACCTCGGTTTTCATGATTAATCCGTTCGAAAAAGTCTGACTAAAACCAAAACGTATGAAAACTGAAGCAATATTTACCATAAGAAATAATGTAAATCCAATTAATCCATTCCAGACACCCAAAAATATTCACAAAAAATACATTTTATAGAGAATAACTATATTTTTACATACAGAAAACAATGAGAAATACATATAAATGACTAATGAAATGGATAAATGAACATTTAACATCACTGAAAGCAAGCTAAGTACAGTACTGTACAGTACAGTATGTTAGCATCTGGCCTTAGCCACCCCTGACAAGCTGCTGTGCCCAGCTCTATTCGGAATCACATTGGATTCAGCCCATTAAAATACCTTTACTTTATCTGCTCAATGCTTCAGAATGGCAGAAAATCTTAATGATATAGCTTCAGACGTACCCTGCAAGAGAAAGAACTGCCTCCCACATTCATGCAACATCTCTTGCTTACGTTGACAGCTTTTCTTCCCTGCTACCTCCGAGCCTGAGGGGGCGCTCCAGAGAATGGGTAGGCGGTGGACGAGATCGGGGCCTTCCTCTCTGCGCAATCCTTGCCTCCCTAACTCTGACCAGGCTCGAGGATGTGTTTCATTTATGTGCTCAGCTGGCTTTCGCTTCTCATCAAGCTGGCGATCGGTGAGTCCGGGGGGCAGTGCTGCCGGGACCGGGCGGGCGTTCTGGCAGTGTATACAGACCGGTGTGCAGCGCGAGGGTGTATGTATTTACAGTACTGTACTTTACGAAAACCGAGGCGATGTACGAGAACCGGGACAAAATCTCAGTCAAAAAAGACGTTGAAAACCGAAGCGATGTATGAGAACCGGGACAAAATCTCAGTCAAAAAAGACGTTGAAAACCGAAGCGTATGAAAACCGGGGCAAATGAAAACCGAGGTTTGACTGTATTTGACATATTGCAGCACGCACTGCTTCAACTTTGTCTTCATTCCTGCTCGTGGATGGCCTTCCAGAATGTTTGTCATTGTCAACACTTTGGCTGCCCTCTTGGAAATGTTTGCATCAGTCATAAAATCGAATATGACTCATGTATTCATCGCTATACACTTGCTGTAACTTGTCATAAGTCTCTTTGCACAAATCTTTAAGTTTCTGGTAGAATTTAATGCAAATTCGCTGTTCACGATACCAAACTTCACACAATTAAAAAAAATACCGGTGTGCTGCAGCCGTGCTACACTCCGCACATTAACATAAGAACATAAGATATGCCATACTGGGTCAGACCAAGGTCCATCAAGCCCAGTATCCTGTTTCCAACAGTGGCCAATCTAGGTCATACGTACCTAGCAGTTTCCCCAAAAGACACAGGTTCCGCAGTGCTTGTACTGGGTCAAGCACTGATATCTTGGGTCCCTTCTTAATAATGGTTTATGGACCTTTCCTCCAGGAACTTGTCCAAACCTTTTTTAAACCCAGCTACACTAACAGCCTTTACTACATCCTCCGGTAACAAATTCCAGAGTTTGATTACACGTTGAGTGAAAAAATATTTTCTTTTATTAGTCTTAAATAGTTTACCCTGTAGCTTCATTGCATGTCCCTTAGTCTTTCTATATTCTGATAACATAAACAGTCGATCTACGTTTACCCATTCCACTCCGTTCATTAATTTATAGACTTCTATCATATCTCCCCTCAGCCGTCTCTTTTCCAGGTTGAAGAGCCCTAATCTTTTTAGCCTTTCTTCATAGGAGTATCCTTCCATCCCCTTTAACATTTTGTTGGCTCTTCTCTGAACCTTTTTTTAAAACGCTATATCCTTTTTAAGATATAGCGACCAGAATTGCACACAATATTCAAGGTGCGGTCTCACCATGGAACGATATAGAGGCATTATAATATCTTTTGTTTTATTTTCCATTCCTTTCCTTATGATACCTAGCATTCTATTTGCTCTCTTGGCTGCTGCTGCACACTGGGCCGAGGATTTTAACATGTTATCCACAATGACGCCTAAATCTTTTTCCTGGGTGGTGGTTCCTAATGTGGAACCTTGCATTGTGTAACCATAGTTTGGGTTGTTCTTCCCTAGGTGCATAACTTTGCACTTGTCCATATTAAATTTCATCTGCCATTTTGATGCCCAGTCTTCCAATTTATCAAGATCCTCTTGCAATTTTCCACAATCCTCTTGGGTTTTAACAACTTTAAATAGATTTGTGTCATCTGCAAATTTGATAACCTCACTCGTTATTCCACATTCCAGGTCATTTATGAATATGTAAAAAAAACAGCGGACCCAGCACAGATCCCTGGGGTACACGACTATTCACCTTTCTCCATTGGGAAAATTGGCCATTTAGCCAAACCCTCTGCTTTCTATCTTTTAACCAGTTCTTGATCCACAGTAGTACACTGCCTCCTATCCCATGACTCTTTAGTTTTGCCAAAAGTCTCTGATGAGGGACCTTGTCAAAGGCTTTCTGAAAGTCCAGATACACTATATCAACTGACTCACCTTTGTCCACCTGTTTATTCACACTTTCAAAAAAACATAACAGATTAGTAAGACAAGATCTTCCTTGTCTAAAACCATGTTGGCTGTCTCCCATTAGGCCAAGACTATCTACATGCTGAGTAATTTTATTCTTTATGATGGTTTCTACCATTTTTCCCGGTACTGACGTGAGGCTTACCAGTCTGTAGTTTCCCGTATCACCCCTGGAACCCTTTTTAAAAATTGGTGTTACATTGGCGATCCTCCAATCTTCAGGTATTGGAGATGATTTTAATGATAGTTCACAGATTACTAATAGCAGGTCTGCAATCTCATATTTAAGTTCTTTCAACACCCTTGGATGTATACCATCCAGCCCAGGTGATTTGCTACTTTTCAGTTTATCTAATAGTTGTAATACATCTTCCCGATGTATCGATATTTCCTTCAATTCTTCCGCACCTTTAAATACCACTTCAGTCATGGGTAACATCCCTACATCTTCCTCAGTAAAGACCGAAGCAAAGAATTCATTCAGTCTCTCTGCTATCGCCTTGTCGCCTCTTAGTGCCCCTTTAACTCCTCTATCATCTAATGGACCAACTGACTCTCTCACAGGTTTTTTGCTATGAATGTACTTGACAAAATCTTTATTTCACGTTTTTGCTTTCGCAGCAAGCTTCTTCTCAAATTCTCCCTTTGCCTGCTTTATCAATGCCTTGCATTTGACTTGCCAGTGCTTGTGCTGTTTCCAGGTTTCATCATTTGGCTCTTTTTCCATTTCCTGAAAGATGCTTTTTTGGCAGCAACAGCCTCTCTGACCTCACCTTTAAACCATGCTGGCAGTTTTTTGGACTTCCTTCCACTTTTTGGCATGTCTCGGCATCGGACTTAAAGCGTGGAATACAGCTGGTCTGGGCTTCCAAAATAGTATTTTTCAACAACACCCAAGCTTGATGTAAGTCTTTAACCTTTGCAACTGCTCCTTTTAGTTTTTTCTTAACTATTTTCCTCATTTTATCATGGTCTCCCTTTCGACACTTAAACACTTATTAAAAGAGGGCTGCTACACAGTACCCTGTCCTGTGCTGCTGAGGTAAGCTATATTCTTATGTGATTTGAATTATAGCTCTTTGCTGTTGCTAGGCTCTAACTGATTATGAAATTTAAACTACAAGCTCTCTGCTGGGTTCTAAATTTAACCAGAAAGCTCTCTTCTTTGTTTTAAATTTAAACTAAAAGTACTTTGCTGATGCTAGGCCCTGAGTGACTATGAAATTTAAACTACAGCTCTCTACTGGGTATGAAAGGTAACCAGAAAGCTCTCTTCTGTGTTTTAAATGTAAACTTAAACTGCTGCTACTAGGCCCTGACTGATTTAACAAAAAATAGTGGGTTCACAGATTAATTAGCTTTAATAGAAAGAATTCCTTTCAGAAAATTCCCAGAAGTATATACTCACAATTGCAGATCTCTCTCCAGAAGTAACAGTCCCCTTTTCTAGTCCTTCAAGACTGAGGATCACAGAGCTCTGGTTGAGCTATTTATGCCTGTGCTGATGAAGTAAGCTGTGACCAACTTCCTGGATGATTAACAGTCCTTGCTTGGATAGAAGGAGTCTTTCAAAATAGCCTTTTGACCTGCCACCTGGTGTTAACACCTATTGAAAAGGTTTCACAGGTCTCTTGCCCCCTAGGTAGAAGGCCTCTTTGTAAAGGTCTCTAGAAGACTTTATTTGCTGCTCAAAGAGTACTGACCCTGTTTTGCCTTTTGTGCTAATCTATATTCTTATTTGATTTAAATTATAGCTCTTTGCTGCTGCTAGGCTCTAACTTGTTATGAAATTTAAACTACAAGCTCTCTGCTGGGTTCTAAATTTAACCAGAAAGCTCTCTTCTGTGTTTTAAATTTAAGCTAAAAGTACTTTGCTGATGCTAGGCTCTGAGTGACTATTAAATTTATTTATTTATTTAGTATACATTTGTATACCGCTACTTCCAGCAATCAATAGCGGTTTGATTACATGTTGAAGGATGTCAATCATGACAGAAAATTTGGGTTATAAACACGTTGATTTGAAGGGAAAAGCACAGCACACAGGAAGATGGTTTAAAGGAGCGGATTCAAGATTTACATATCTACATTTTTACATTTCGTATAACAGTTCTCATTGTTTCGTATTGAGGCAGCTTGGAGTCCCCTGGGAGTTACATCAAATTGTATTGACACTGGAATAGATGTGTCTTGAGTTTTTTTCTGAAAACTATTAGTTCTTTTATTGCTCGTATCTTAGGTGGTAGCTGGTTCCAGAGGGTGGGGGCAGCGTATGAGTATGCACGGTGGCTAGTACTGGCTTTGACAGATCTGATATCGGTTGGAACTTGTAAGGTGTCTGAGTTGAGGACTTCCGGTTTGGCAATGAGCTGATCAGACAGGGGACGATCAGCTCCGGCTACTACACCCCGAAAATCGGCAACAATTCTTTACTAAAGTGAGAGATCACTAATATCTTTACTGGCTACTGGTTGAGGAGAAACCTGGTAAACGGCAGTGCAAGATTCAAGTGCGAGAGACAGGCGGATGGCAGCAAAACCACCTCGGCGGGAGAAGCCACGTGCCCCAGAGGCTAAGATGGCGGAGGGGGCGCCTAAGAGCCCTAAATCATCTGGCGACCAGGGCCTGGTGGCGGAGGTCAGTGCCACGGTGGTACAGGCGCTGGATGCTCAATTTCAAAACCTGACGGAGCAGATCTTAACTATTAGCCAGCACTTCACGGAATTCACAGGACGCATGGAGCAGGCGGAAACCCGCATCTCCGATGTGGAGGACACTCAGCAGTCCCTGTCCGCAAAAGTTGAGTCCCTGGAACGCATGGTGAAACAGCAAGGCGAAAAGATCGATGACCTCGAGAACCGGGGGCGTCGCAACAATCTCCGCTTTATTGGAATCGAGGAGAGTGTGGGAGATGGTGCCTTGCTCGTTTATTTGACCGCCTGGATGGAGAAGCTGCTAAACGGCAAGGGGGAAGGCCCCATACGGCTGGAGCGCGTGCATAGGCTCGGCCCCAAACGAGAGCAGGCGAGGCGACCACGTGCGGTCATCGCACGTTTCTTGGACTTCCAGCAAAAGGAGGCCGTGCTGAGGGCTGCTCGCGGCCGCAGGGCAGTGACTGGGGACACGGCGCCTATCCTGGTCTTTCAAGACTATTCAGCCCTGGTGAGCCAACAGCGACGCGCCTTCACCCCTATTTGTGCCCAGTTAATGAACAAAGGAGTCCGCTTCTCTCTACTCTACCCGGCTAGACTGCGTGTTGACTACCAGGGACGGACCCGCTTCCTGCTGTCAGCGGAGGAGGCCCAATCTTTCTTGGACAGTCTGGCTGAAACCGCAGACCCAGCTCGGTGAGAAGGGGAGGCCCAGATGGAGGCGGGAGTATTCATATCGACGGATTAATTCTTGGACTGAAGGGGGGTAAGAGAGGGCCTGTGGTGGTGAGGTCTGATGTTTTGCCCTTCCTGGACCTGAGATCGAGACTGGTGGTGGGGGCATCTCGGCTGAACTCGGAAGGCGAATGCCTGCAGTAGCCTGTATGTACACGGGCTATGTATATGCTGGCAGTGTGTTAATTGGTTTTGGACTTGTGATAAAGAAGCTTATCATAGCTCAGGAAGGAGCTATAGAAAAGGTGAAGTGACTCTGAACAAGCAACCTGTCAGTTCTGGTAGAAATAAGAAAACAGAATTTTCCCATAAAAGACTACCAGTCCCAGAATGCACCATGTTTCCAACAGCCATTAGAGGAGCTGAAGTGGGGAAACGTGTGTTCAATCAGGAGGGCTATGAGGTAATCCCTAAGCACTCATCTCAAAGGCAGGGCCTGATTCAGCACAGCTGCGCTGTGTTAGGGAGGAGCACTCATCTAGGCAGAATAAAGGTAGAGTTTATTCTACAGAGAATCAGTATCCTGAGAATCAGCTTGAGCTTGATCATCTTCATTATCAGGAGGATCATCAGAAGCAGAAGCCAAACCGGACGGACAGAGAGGGAAAGAAACCCTTTGGAAGAAGGAAGAGAAAAGCCTTTGAGAGGTCTAGAAGAGTCCAGAGCAGTACGTATACTGGGAGGCATTCCAAGGGCCAGCATACACCATTGGACTGGGGAAAGCCAGAGGAATGGTGCTGCAGAGTTAGGAATCTCCAGACGGTACCTGTGAGTGAGATGGCTGCACGTGGAAGGGACCCTAAGACCCGTGCCAGAAGGTATGTGAAGAGAGATCCAGTGTCCAGGGATCTGGATTGGAAGGCTGGACATAAGAACTGGACTACATACTGGCCAGGCTATATAGAGAGGAACTCTAACAGCAATGGAAGCTCAGGTATGAACACTGATCTATGCCCTAGCTATAACCTTGAAAGACAGCAGGGAAACAAGTATTCTCCTGAAAGTGCTCCATTGAGAGATTCATCTGTGCCAATCCATGATATTGAACCCATGCTTGTTGAAGAAGGGGGAATGATTGCAGATGAAGAATGTGTTTATATGGACTGCTCTCTGTCCAAACTCCTTTGGTGATTTTCTGTTATAAAGTACAGCAAACATCACAAAGAAATACAAACTTGTTCTTTAATCTACTCAGAAAAGCTCCTGAAGCAGGATTTGACCCACACAGTAGAAAGCAAGCCAGCTAAGGGGTTTTAGCTGGATAACTGCTAGCAATTGAGCCTTACCTAATTGCTTGTGAGCTAGGAGAGAATCACTTCTGAATCTATGTGGGAAGATATAAGAAGTTAACCTGAAAAGAACAGGTTTTTTTTCTCTTTGTAGCTTTTGGTTTGTTGTTTGATACTTGCTAAGAGGATATTAGCTAAGCCTACAGAAAAAGACCAGTTTGTTATCAACCAGGTCTTATTGCTTTTGCTTTTGATTGCCTGATAAGTTGAATGTTGTTTTCCTGATTTTGATTTTGTTTTTCCAAGTTAAACACTGGAAGCAAGTAACCTGATTTATGTGCTACCAAGCATATCTGTGTTGGGAGAAATAACCCCATAAATAAATATCTTATTGGCTTTAACACTTGAGCACAACTAAATTATTGTCAGCAGCTGTGTCTGTTGTGAATGAACTACATTGCCCACAATCCCTTGCAAATCATATAGATATATGCACTTGCCAAGACTGTGAAGATTCTCACCCAGGCAGCCGTCTGACAAATGGCGTAGTTGGCAGGATTTCTTTTGCACAAAGGGGATTTACTTGCTGAGGATTACAACTAAAGTTCAAGTTTAAAGCTGGAAAAAAAGATTTTCCCTCAACTGCACTTTGGAGGAGAAGTGGTTGTTCCAGGAAGCTGTCCCAGGAGGAAAAGACCCTGTGCAGAGCTAGATTCATCACTGACACAAGGTAATAAGTACCTGGGCATGTCTAGTGGTGGATGGGAGTAAGGCACAGGGGTAATTGAAAAAAAAAAAAGTAGAAAAAAACACACCTGTTTGGAAGGTGGTGCACTTTGTTTTTTTTTTGTTTCTTGCAGGGATCAAGATGGATCCAAAGGAACTACCTCAGTGGATGGCAGCCAGGTTTAGCAGGCAACAGGAGCTAGCACAGCAGGCTCAGGACACTGCTATGAAAGCCTTAATGTACCAGCAGAAGCCAGTGCTTGATCTGGTGCAAGCCCTAGTTCAGCTGCAGAACCAAAGTGGAACAGATACAAGACCAACAGTAAATACTGGTACACCACATGTGGACAGTGTGGGACTCAATCAAGGGATTGGGGCATTTAGTTTTGGGAAGCTAACTCCAGATGATAATGTTGATGATTTTCTAGTCTTTTGAAAGAGTGGCACAAGCATTAGCATGGCCAGAGACCCAGTGGGCAGTAAGGCTGGCAGCCTCATTAACTGGAGAGGCACTTGCAGCTTACAGAGCAATGCCAGCAGCCCAGGCTTTGAATTATAAGGATGTAAAGGCTGCTATTAGAGATCGCCTAGGGTTGTCTATTTCAGAGTATAGGCGAATGTTTAGAGCTACTACATTGAGAGTGGGTGAAACACCCAGGGCTCTGAGTCAGAGAATCAGAGGTTTAGCTGTAAAATGGTTGGAACCTGAGCAAAAGACGGTAGAAATGTTATTAGACATTATAATGCTTGAACAATTTATGTCTGCGGTCCCTAAAGATTTGCACACTTTCCTTATACAGCAAAATTGCCAAAATCTTGGAGAGGCAACCATGCTAGCAGAGAGATTCTTGGAAGCCACGCAGGCTTGCCATAGAATGGGTGGCCCTCTGAAGATTGGTGCTGAGGCAAGATGTGCTGTATCAGAAAAGAAAATAATTAAAAATGTTTCTGAAAATGAATGTACTGTATCAAACCAGATGACACAGTGGAATAGAAAGAAATGTTTCAAGTGTGGAAAATGGGGACATTTAGAAAAGGGATGCCAGATACACACTAGCTTAATGGGTGTGGATTTAAAACAGCCCAAAGAAGGATTTCTTTTGATGGTTGATGTGCAAGGAATTACCACAAATGCTTTGTTGGACTCTGGGGCAGACCAGAGTATGATGTCAAAAAGGCTTTGGAAGAGGATAGAGGCCCAAGAAGGATTTGTGCCTAGAACCCCTGAAAGCCAAGTTCACATCAGATGCATTCATGGTGCTGCAACATCATATCCCACCTATAGGCTAAAGGTTAAGTGCCTGGGGGAACAAGAGGAAGTCCTGTTAGCAGTGGTGCCTAGGCTACCCTTTGATTTGGTTCTAGGAAGAGACTGGCCAAGATTTAAGCAGGGTCTAGTGGAAGGACTAGGAAAGAAGGAGGGAGAAGGTTTAATGGTAATAGCTCCCGGGCCTTTATTTGGAAGTCCTCAGACCCCAGCTAAAAAGATGGTTAAGCGTCCAGAAGACCAAGCTACCCCAAAGCAGACATTCGTCCTAAAGTACCATAGGGTCACAGAGAAGGCCCAAGCTCCTAAGCGGGCAACCCCTCAAGCTGCTGGGTTTGACCTGTGCAGCATAGAAAATGTGACTGTACCTAGCCAAGGGAGAGCCCTGGTGGACACTGGTCTCCAAGTGGAAATACCTATTGGATGCTATGGGAGAGTAGCCCTAAGGTCCGGATTAGCCCTTAAATATTTCATCGATGTGGGTGCGGGAGTAATTGATCCCGATTACAGGGGCAATATTAAAATTCTGTTATTTAATTTTGGACAGAATGATTATCACGTGAAGACAGGAGACAGAATTGCCCAATTGATCTGTGAGAGGCTGGGTTTTCCCCCTGTGGAGGAGGTCACATCCTTGGAGAATTCTGAGCGTGGAACCAAAGGCTTTGGTTCTACTGACGTCAAAGGGGTTAAAAGCCTAGCTGCCACCTGTGCCCGAGAGAGGGAGGTGAATGAAGAGGAAGATTTGGGACCCCAGGTATCTGATTGTAAAGAAAAATCAGAGCCCCAAATAGGTGAGGACCTGACAGTGGTACAACAGGAAGAAATTAGGAAATTGCTTAAAGAATTCCCAGATGTGTTGACACCCATACCTGGGGAGACACATTTGGTTGCCCATGAAATAATAACTCCACCTGGGAAATTAGTTCGTCAAAGGCCATACCGCTTGCCTGAAGCCAAAAGACAGGAAGTAGTGGCACAAGTCCAGGAGATGTTGGACATGGGAGTAATAGAGGAGTCAAAGAGTCCCTGGAATAGCCCCATAGTCCTGGTGCCGAAGCCTGATGGATCTTTAAGATTTTGTATTTACTTCCGGCAGGTAAACGCCATATCAGTTTTTGATGCATATCCAATGCCAAGAATTGAAGAGCTGTTGGACCAGCTGGGACAGGCTCAATACTTAACCACCCTTGATATGACAAAAGGATATTGGAAAATCCCGCTCACCAGGGAGTCGAAGCCGAAGACTGCGTTCAGCACCCCCGTTGGCCTTTTCCAGTTCAAGAGGATGCCTTTCGGACTGCATGGAGCAGCGGCTACCTGCCAAAGGTTAGTGGATCAGGTACTTCGACCCCACCAAAATTATGCTTTTGCATATATGGATGATGTCATAATCCATAGTAACACCTGGGCGGAGCATTTGAAGTGGATCAGGGCAGTCTTGTGCTCCATGAAGCAAGCGGGAATCACTTTAAACCCGAAGAAGTGTGCCTTTGCAAATAGGGAGGTAAAATACCTGGGCCACCTAGTGGGAAGAGGAAAAATTAAACCTCTAATGAGTAAAATAGATAGCATCAGGAATTTTCCTCCTCCAACAACAAAGAAACAACTAAGAAGTTTCTTGGGACTTATTGGATACTACCGCAGATTTATACCGCAATTTGCAGAGAAAAGTGCAATTTTCACGGATATGCTGCGGAAGAATTGTCCAAACCAGCTAAAGTGGACACCTGAAGCTGAAAAAGCTTTTTCAGTCCTAAAAGGAAAATTGTGTACAGGACCGGTACTGAAAGGGGTGGACTTCAAGAAACCCTTTCTGGTTCAAACCGATGCATCGGATGTAGGGCTAGGAGCGGTTCTATCCCAGTGTCATGAAGGGGAGGAGCATCCTGTGATGTACCTGAGCAGGAAGTTGTCACCAGCTGAACAAAAGTATTCCACAATAGAAAAAGAATGTTTAGCTATTAAGTGGTCAGTGGAGGCGTTAAGGTTTTACCTTACAGGGAGAAAGTTCCAGTTGGTCACAGACCATGCCCCACTTAAGTGGTTGCAGCAAATGAAGAACCACAATGCCAGGTTGACACGCTGGTACATGGCCTTACAGGCATTTGATTTTCAAGTTGAACATCGTGCTGGGAAGTTACACAAGAATGCGGATGCCCTTTCCCATATTACAGACTGTAGAGAAGAAGTTTCACCAGTTAAACCAGTCCGTAATAACTTAAGCAGGGGGGTATGTGATAAGGAAGCTTATCATAGCTCAGGAAGGAGCTATAGAAAAGGTGAAGTGACTCTGAACAAGCAACCTGTCAATTCTGGTAGAAATAAGAAAACAGAATTTCCCCATAAAAGACTACCAGTCCCAGAATGCACCAGGTTTCCAACAGCCATTAGAGGAGCTGAAGTGGGGAAACGTGTGTTCAATCAGGAGGGCTATGAGGTAATCCCTAAGCACTCATCTCAAAGGCAGGGCCTGATTCAGCACAGCTGCGCTGTGTTAGGGAGGAGCACTCATCTAGGCAGAATAAAGGTAGAGTTTATTCTACAGAGAATCAGTATCCTGAGAATCAGCTTGAGCTTGATCATCTTCATTATCAGGAGGATCATCAGAAGCAGAAGCCAAACCGGATGGACAGAGAGGGAAAGAAACCCTTTGGAAGAAGGAAGAGAAAAGCCTTTGAGAGGTCTAGAAGAGTCCAGAGCAGTACGTATACTGGGAGGCATTCCAAGGGCCAGCATACACCATTGGACTGGGGAAAGCCAGAGGAATGGTGCTGCAGAGCTAGGAATCTCCAGACGGTACCTGTGAGAGAGACAGCTGCACGTGGAAGGGACCCTAAGACCCGTGCCAGAAGGTATGTGAAGAGAGATCCAGTGTCCAGGGATCTGGATTGGAAGGCTGGACATAAGAACTGGACTACATACTGGCCAGGCTATATAGAGAGGAACTCTAACAGCAATGGAAGCTCAGGTATGAACACTGATCTATGCCCTAGCTATAACCTTGAAAGACAGCAGGGAAACAAGTATTCTCCTGAAAGTGCTCCATTGAGAGATTCATCTGTGCCAATCCATGATATTGAACCCATGCTTGTTGAAGAAGGGGGAATGATTGCAGATGAAGAATGTGTTTATATGGACTGCTCTCTGTCCAAACTCCTTTGGTGATTTTCTGTTATAAAGTACAGCAAACATCACAAAGAAATACAAACTTGTTCTTTAATCTACTCAGAAAAGCTCCTGAAGCAGGATTTGACCCACACAGTAGAAAGCAAGCCAGCTAAGGGGTTTTAGCTGGATAACTGCTAGCAATTGAGCCTTACCTAATTGCTTGTGAGCTAGGAGAGAATCACTTCTGAATCTATGTGGGAAGATATAAGAAGTTAACCTGAAAAGAACAGGTTTTTTTCTCTTTGTAGCTTTTGGTTTGTTGTTTGATACTTGCTAAGAGGATATTAGCTAAGCCTACAGAAAAAGACCAGTTTGTTATCAACCAGGTCTTATTGCTTTTGCTTTTGATTGCCTGATAAGTTGAATGTTGTTTTCCTGATTTTGATTTTGTTTTTCCAAGTTAAACACTGGAAGCAAGTAACCTGATTTATGTGCTACCAAGCATATCTGTGTTGGGAGAAATAACCCCATAAATAAATATCTTATTGGCTTTAACACTTGAGCACAACTAAATTATTGTCAGCTGCTGTGTCTGGTGTGAATGAACTACATTGCCCACAATCCCTTGCAAATCATATAGATATATGCACTTGCCAAGACTGTGAAGATTCTCACCCAGGCAGCCATCTGACAGACTGTGGGCTGCAGACACAATTTGATACATTTGTGTGCCTGTTCTTCTTTGTTGCCTTTCTACTTGCTTCATTTGTAACTCTGTAGCCTGTACTGGTTTTGGGTTCCTTTCTTTTATGGGGCTTAGTGTGTGGCTGATGGATGCGTGCTCTGACGAGGGGGGGGGGAGTAAGGGTTCCTGGGGCCCTTCTATCCCATGTCAAGAGGGGTAGGCTGTTAGGGGGTGTCAACACTATGCGGGGTTTCTCTGCCGGGCTTTACACTCTGTGCTATGACGGGGGGGAGGCGGGAGTAGCATGGATCCCTAAGGCTGAGGGGTGGAGTTTAGATGGGTTCGTCGGGGATTTGGGGGGCTGGGGATTCCTGGGAAGAGGCTTTGGTAGTGGAGGCGAGACAGTATGAGTAGTCGCCTATCTGGGGGCAGAGGGAGGAGTTAGGAAGCGGATGGTGGCTGACTTTAGGAGGGAGGTGGGCGTGAACTGCCCGGGGCGGGGTTTAACTAAGGTACTGCCTCTGGAGTGACCCGTGACCACTCGGGGAAATCTGGATCTTGCGTTGAGTGGCTGTGGGCACGGGCTCTACCTCCTCAGTCGTGTTGGAGGGGAGTGTGGGGAGGGGAGCCTGTGTTACAAGCCTGGGCCTAGAGGGAAGGCTAGACACTCTGGTATAACGTGATCTGGGGGGAGTGGGAGGTGGGGTAGGGCCGAATGCCATAGGAAGTTAGTCTGATCTCATGAGGGGACCAGGCGGGAGTGAGGTAGGGGTGAAGTGGGGGGGATGGGCAGAGGGGGAGGGGGGCTGGGCAGAGGGGAAGGGGAAGGTTCCTAGGGGAAGGGTTAATGTACACTCCACTATTGCATTTATGTCTGACTTACATGAGGGGAGGGGGGGGGATATGGTCACATCCCACCAAGAGGACCTGGGCATTGGGGGAACCATTAAGGGATGGCAGGGGGGAGCTCAAGGCTGGGGGGGGGGGGTTCTTCCCGGAATATGGTTGGGTACCTTTCTAAGATATTGGAGTGATATCAACCCAGATTGAAGATCCTGTCATGGAATGTTTGTGGCCTGGGGAGCCCATTTAAAAGAGCAAAAATATTGCAAGCCTTGGCGAGGCAAAAAGCTGACATGGTTTTCCTTCAAGAAACCCACCAGACAGCAGCGGAGCATGCTAAACTGCGTAGATCTTGGGTGGGACAGGTTTGGGGGGTGCCGGCCCAGAATAAAAAAGGGGGGGTGGCCATACTACTGCACAAGCGGATCCGCTTTGAGGTTACCAAAGAAATAGCGGATTCGACTGGGCGGTTCCTTCTGCTACAAGGCACGCTAGAGGGGAAACCTATTATCCTTGGCAATGTTTATAGTCCCAATGTGCTAGACAGAGACCTATATGCTCGACTGGCCTCCCAAGTAGAGCAGCTCCCGGAGCTCCCACTGATCTTGGGGGGGGGATTTCAATGGTGTGATATATGTGGCGATGGACACATCTCGGGGTGAGGGGACCCGGGAGCGATCCCAGGGGGCTCGAGCCTTAAATGGTTTGCGGACCAGGTTGGGGTTGGTGGACCCTTGGAGACTGCTACACCCCGCTGAAAGAGACTACACTCACCAGTCTCGCGCACATAGTTCTAGCGCACGTATAGATTATTTGCTGACCTCGCAGTGCCTGTTTGTTTTGGTAGAGGAGGCGCAGATCGGACCCGCGGAAATATCCGACCACGCATTTGTCTGGCTTCAGCTGCGGTGGGGCGCGAGTCGTCCTTTGACGAGATTGTGGCGGTTTCCTTTGGATCTCTATCGAGACTCTCAGTTTCGTCAGTTCCTACAAAGGCGCTGGTGTGAATTCGAAGCGGATCACAGTGGGCATTCTGCGGATCCTGAGCTGGTCTGGGAGACAGCGAAAGTGGTTCTGCGCGGAGATATTATTGGCTTTATGGCGCGCAAACGTCGACTCATGGCGGAGCGTATTATCCGCCTGGAACGCTTAGTCACATTACAGCAGCGGAAGTGGGCGGGTAATCCGAGTGTGGCTTCAAAGAAGCGGCTATGGGAGTTACAGACGACGTTGAACGATCTCCTACACCAGCGGGCCAAAAAGTCGGTTATGTACTATAGATTTCAGCTCTACTGCTACGGCAATAAACCAGGGAAGTTATTGGCTCGGTGTCTACGCGGTTCTCGGGGTTCCACGCTGGTGCATGCGCTGAAGGACGATAAAGGGGTCCTTTGTAGGGAAAATCCGGAGATAGCGCGTGTTTTTCGCTTGTTCTTTCAGAAACTCTATACCGCGACGCCCGGCTCGCATGTGCAAATGTCCGACTACCTGGAAGGGCTGGACCTGCCCCAGCTATCTGACCAGCAGCGATTGCACATGGATCAACCGATTTCTGTTCAAGAGGTGCAGAATGTTATTGCCAAAGCGAGTTGTTATAAATCCCCTGGGGCAGATGGGTTGGGGGCCGAGTTTTACAAGATCTTGGCTGGTTTCGTATCCCCGTTGTTGGTGGCGGTCCATACTAGGAGATCTGAGCAGGGCACGTTTCGATGGGGTAGTAATTTGGCTCATATGATTTTGCTCCCGAAGCCAGGAAAAGACCCGTTGTGTGCTGCCTCCTACCGGCCTATCTCTCTCCTTAACTTTGACCTTAAAATCTTAGCTAAAATTCTTGCTGATCGTTTGGCGACTGTGTTGGGGCATTTGGTTCACGACTCCCAAGTGGGCTTTGTGAAAGGGAGGTACGCGGTTCGCAACCTGCGGAAGATTCTAGCTTCCTTAGAATGGGTCCACAATCAGAGTCTCTCATCTCTGTTAATTAGCTTTGACGCAGAGAAAGCTTTTGACAGAGTTGATTGGCACTATTTATGGGACTTGCTGCCCCGCTACGGGATTGGGAACCCTTTTTGTGCTATGGTTAAAAGTCTTTATCATGACCCGGTCGCAGCGATTTGCTGTAATGGAGTGCTTTCCGATACATTTTCTTTACACAGGGGGACTAGGCAGGGCTGCCCTCTTTCCCCGTTGCTTTTTGTTCTCTCCCTGGACCCGTTCATTAGACGGGTGGAGGCCTCACGGGAGATACGGGGGGTGCGTATCCGCACGATCGGCTTTAAATTATCGGCTTTTGCCGACGACCTCCTTGTGCATTTACTTCGGCCCCATGACTCGCTCCCCAGCTTAATGCGAGAGTTTGAGATTTTCGGTCAATTTGCCGGTTTAAATATCAATATGGATAAGTCCGAGGCATTAGATATATCGGGCACTGTGAGGGGTAGCTGGCGAGGACCCTTCCCCCTTAAATGGGCGGCTAATCATTTTAAATACCTCGGTATAGTATTGACTGGTCAGCCATCACAACTCTATGAGAGTAATATTTCTAAAATTATTCAGAGCCTCCAAGTGCAGTTGCAGGCTTGGCGACCTCTTCCCCTGTCTTTGTCTGGGAGAATTGCTGCGGTCAAAATGGTAATTTTACCGAGGATCTTATACTGGCTACAGACGCTGCCCGTCTGGCTTCTGCGAAAGGACTTGAAGCGGTTGGAGGGAATTCTCGGCGGATTTCTGGGGGGGGGGGCGCGCGCACGTATTCGGTACTCCCGCTTGGTGGGGAATTGGAGGTGTGGGGGGTTGGGACTCCCTGATTTAGGGGCTTATGCTCTGGCCTGTCAGGCTCAGCACTTGGGAGACTGGTTGGGCGGTACTGAGGTCTTTACTCCCCGGGGGTTAGAGGAGGTCTTCGCTGCCCCAGTATCTGTTCTTTCCCTCCTACACTTGGACTACCGTCTCTTTCCTGCTCACTTAGCTGGGAGTGTGCTTCTTGTCCCGGTTTGTCGAACTTGGCGACAGCTAAATACCTACTGGAATACGAATTGGAGGGTGTCTAGTTGGCTGCCGATTCAGGGTAATGTATTGTTTACTCCGGGAACCGAAAACGCGCTGTTTCGTGTGTGGGCGGAGAAAGGTCTCCATAGTTTAGGCCATGTGGTCGAACCCTCGGGGTGCTGTAAGAAGTTTCGGTCTCTCTGTACCGACTATGCTCTCGGGGCTGGTCACCAATTTGCCTTTATGCAGATATCGCATTACATTGCCTCCTTGCCGGCAGGAGAGCTGTGGGCAGAGCGCTCTGCGCAGATTTTAGAATTCTTTGACTTGGGTGGGGGATCCCAACTGTCCATTCGGTTGTTGAAGGCGCGCTTGGCTCCATATCGACTATCTCTGGATTATCGTTCCGTGGAGTTGGGGTGGGGGTTGGAGTTGGGAAGGGAGATCGGCCCGGGTACACTTTTGAAGGCCCTGCAGCGGGTGGGGGAGCTGGCGGTGGGAGCCCGCTGGAGAGAGGTGCAATACAAATCTCTCACCAGGGTGCATTTCTCTCCTCAACGGGCCTTCCACTCCCATCTCGCTTCGGACGGCTGTTGCCCGAGGTGTTCGGAACCCTTGGCGCACCTGGTGCACATGTGGTGGGGGTGCAGATATATTCGGCCATACTGGACAAGAATAGGTTCATTTATGGAGCGAATATTGGGACAACAGATATGTTGGGATAGCTCCCTGGTTCTCCTTGACCACTTGCACCTCACACAGCCCAAGGGTAGGTGGGAGAGACTGTTGGTGCGCAGGGCCTGTCTGGTGGGTAAGGGCCCCATATTGCACAAATGGCGGGAACGAAATGCGCCCTCATTTTGGGAGTGGCGAAATGCCTTCCACCAGATGATGCTTATGGAAGCTAGATACGCCCGGGGTAATGTTAAACGCTGGCCACATTTTCAGATGCTGTGGGACCCCTATCTTCAGAGCCTGAGCTCCCACACTAGGAATGAAGTGTTACAACTGGGCTCCTAAATGACTAGGATGGATTGAGGTGCTAACGATGGAAAGTGATGTCCCGGGTTCTCGGGGTGTGGATGCGACTAACAAAGGGGGTGGGTGGGGGGGGAGGGGGGGTGTGGGGGGGTGGTTAGGGGTTTATATACTGGAAAACTGTACAACGCACATGTGTTTGCTTCTGTTCTCCTGGTGGGGAATAAGAGCTGCCCCCCTCCAGGAGTTTGCTTGTTGTATTGCCTATTCTTGTTACATGGTGTTGATAAATAAAGTTTATAAAAAAAAAAAAAAAAAAAGGTGTCTGAGTTGACGGTTCTTCTGTCTCTGTTTGAGGGTTGCGTGTTGATAAGGGTGGAGAGAAAGGATGGCGCTGTGTTATGTATGAGTTTGAATGTGGTTATCAGTGTTTTATATTTTATCCCAGCCGTGATGGGGAGCCAGTGGAGTTCAATTAATACAGGTGTGATGTGTTCAGTAATGTTTTTTCTCATGATGATCCTGGCTGCCACATTTTGGGCCATTTGCATAGTGTTTAGGGTTTTCTTTGGAAGCCCTTGTAAGATAGCGTTGCAGTAGTCGAAGTGTGGCATAATGAGTGCTTGCGCAACAGTCCTGGAATCGTTCGGTTCAATGATGCTCCGTAGAGGTTGTAGTACTCTGAGTTTGTGGAAGATTGCCTTATTGGTTTTGCGTAGGTGCTTTTCCATCTTTAGGTTGTTGTCTAACGTGACCCCTAGGTATTTTATCTCATTTTTAGTGTTGTATGTATTCTCGCACAGAGTGATAGTTGCAGGAGGTTCAAAGTTGGGTTTACTGGAGATATACATCACCTCAGTTTTCTTATGGTTTATCATCATGTTGTTCTGCTGTAACCATTGTGTCATCTCGTTCAGGCATGTTTCAAATTGATTATAGTTGGGGTTGACGGTATCTAGTTGTGTGTAAAGCATGATATCATCTGCATAAATGTGGTAGTTGATATTGTGCCGTTTGAATATCTCACAGAGGGGCTGCATATAAACGTTGAAGAGTAGTGCTGAGAGTGCCGAACCTTGAGGTATTCCTTGCGTTTGAGTGAAAGCTTACGCTTTTTCGCCATCGACTAGAACCTGTGGCATTCTGTTTGAGATGTATGAAGAGAACCATTTGAGGGGGGTCCCCAATATTCCTATTGCTTCGATCCTGTCTAGGAGGATACCATGATGGACTGTGTCAAAGGCGGCAGAGATGTCAATGAAAATGAGGATAAACAATTTCTTCTTGTCTTCAAGGCCTTTGATGAGATTGTTGAGTAGTGCTATTAGGAGTGTTTCGACCCCGTGATGTTGTCTGAAACCGTATTGCTGTTCATCCAGGGTTTCATGGTCATCTAGATGATCTTGTAATTGTAGGAGGACCGCCTTTTCAATGATCTTTGCTAGGAAAGATATGCTGGAGATGGGGCGGTAGGATGCTGGGTCATCCTTGTTGAGTGTGGTGTTCTTTAGGATCGGTCTTATTATAGTTTTCTTGAGTTGAGTAGGCATGATTCCTTGTTGTAGTGATTGGTTCACAATGTGCAAGACTTGGTGCACAACATCATGCTTAGCCGCCTTAACCCAGGCAGATGGGCAGGGGTCTAATGGGGAGGTGGTGGTCTTGATGTTTGTTATTATGTTGATCATTTGCCGCTCGTCAATGTTGTGAAAGTTGCTCCATGCCTGTTCTCGTATCACATTGGTTGACCGGTGTGTTGTGTTCAAACAGAGAGTGGGTGTGGTTGCAGTAAGTTTGCTTGCGTAGTGGTCTGCCAGAGTTTGTGGCTTGATTACGTTGTCATATTGGACTTCCTGGGGTGCTTTGGTTAGAGATTTCACTAGTTCAAAGAGTTCACGAGGCTTGTTGATAGCTTTGTTTAATAGGTTGGTGTGATGCGTCCTTTTGGCGGAGTTGACCTCTTCTTTGTACTTTGATAGGTGGGTGAGGTATTCAGTCTTGATTTCGATGGATTTGCCTCGTCTCCATTTTCTTTCAAGTTTCCTGAGATCCCTCTTCATTTTTATCAGTGTTTCTGTGTACCAGGGTTCGGATCGGAGTTTAGTCGGGTTCAGGGGGGTATTCCATGTTGGGCGCGCTACAGATTGAATTCCAGTGTCCCAGCCGCTTGTTAGAGCATCAAGGTCCATGTTTTCTAAATCTATATGGGCTGTGATGGTACTTATGAGACTTTCCAAGTTGAGTTTGTTGAATTTTCTTTGTTGGTGTATCACTCTCTGAGTTTTCGAGTCTTTGGGTATGGTGGGGAGTTTTATCCGGATATCGATTTGATGGTGGTCGGACCAGGGTACTGGAGTTAATTTAAACTACAAGCTCTCTGCTGGGTTCCAAATTTAACCAGAAAGCTCTCTTCTGTGTTTTAAATTTAAACTAAAAGTACTTTGCTGATGCTAGGCCCTGAGTGACTATTAAATTTAAACTACAAGTTCTCTGCTGGGTTCCAAATTTAACCAGAAAGCTCTCTTCTGTGTTTTAAATGTAAACTTAAACTGCTGCTACTAGGCCCTGACTGATTTAACAAAAAATAGTGGGTTCACAGATTAATTAGCTTTAATAGAAAGAATTCCTTTCAGAAAATTCCCAGAAGTATATACTCACAATTGCAGATCTCTCTCCAGAAGTAACAGTCCCCTTTTCTAGTCCTTCAATATAATATAGTAATATTATAGTAATATAGTAGCACACTTTAGTAAATCTAGCCCTAAACAAGGAAAACCTAGCTCAAAACCCATAGAAGCTAACTTTAATATATAGACAGAAATGCTGCATGGGGCGTCGCATGACTTCCTGTCACATAGACAAGTGAAGTTATAATTCAGTATTTCCTAGAAATATTGGGACTACGAAAATGGGCATAGCCTATTTAGAGATCATTCAGTCAGTTAGTGAACTCTACCCTGTGCAACCATCAAACCTTAAGCAACCTTCCATAGTGCTATTCATGTGATATGTATTTTTATCAAGAAGAGATATGACCATGACTGAAGATATTAAATATCTCCAGAGGTATCACATCATTCATTTCTTGTACATACAATTATATAAGATGGTAGTACTCTGTGATCAGACAGATCTTAAATTAATCCCTTATGCCAAAGCATGCCAGTAATAGTGTCCATGATTAACTCCTTCTTTCATAAAACATTCCTTCTCCTCTGCCATCCCGCTCCCAGTCGGTGTACCCCAAGGCTCTGTCCTGGGACCTCTCCTTTTCTCCCTCTATACCCAGTACCTTGACGCGCTTATCTCTTCCCATGGCTTTCAGTACCACCTCTATGCTGATGAATCCCAAATCTACCTCTCTATGCCTCTAATATCTCCGGCCATCCAGTAAAATAGACAAATGCACATTCTGCAGCACTGAATTGGAAATAGCACTACATCTGCTGGATGTGACATACAGATGATAGCGGCCTGTACACAGGAAGGTACAGTAAGATAGTATGCTGAGTAAACTCTATGGCCCCTATTCTGAACCAATCCGGATGTCCAGACCCACTAAACACTGGGATGGCTATCCTGCTGACAGAGCGCCCCACACATATAGGCAGTTTGTGCAGGGAACTCTGTTCGTGGGTGGGAGGGGGTGGTCCTGGGGAGGAGTGAGGGTAGAGAGTGGGCAGGAACCTGACCCCGGAGCTGCAGGGCCAATTCTAAAGTCAGCCCTGTACATCCAGGGTCAGCAATTTAAATGGGGGACTTAGTTCACCGCAGAGGTGGAATAAGTCCCCCTGGATGTCGGAGAATGCTGGAGCCTGGACCCACCAAACAGGTGAGGGAGTGCGGGGGATTCCCCGAAGCCTGATCCTGGCCATTTGAGGCCTGATCAGGGGTTGGACTACGGGGAACAAAGTGTTTGCTGTTGCCGCCGGGGATTGCGGCTCCATGCCATGACATCATGATGTCATGGCACTGCAGTTCCATGCAGGAGCCTAGCTGAGCTAGCCATGGATGTGGCTGGACATCTGGGATGCCTGAATTGGGGCACGTCCTGGACATCCAGCCACTATGCCACGATTCTGCTCCTGCGGGCACATCTAGCTTCCATGGGAGCAGAATCGGGTGCACCTCCAGGCCGTCTGGATGTCTAGATGTCCAGACGGTCCGGGAATGCATATATCTGAATGGGCCTTGTGATGGAGCTGAAGCCGTTGAAGCGATGGATGTAGAAAAAAACTCTTTTTCTTATGAAGCAGCTGAGTTACAGAGGGTGCAATTACCTAGAAGTGCAGTTAGAGGGAGCAGGCACGAGGCTGCAGAAGTTAAGCTGACACACCCAGGTTGTAGTAATGCAGTACCTAATCAAAGGCACCTGGGTAGAAAGCCAGGAAACTCAGTTGGAGAACGCCTTTTTAAGCAGTGCTCACAAGGAAGCAGACAGAGAGGATCTGAGAGAGGATCTAAGGGGGAACTCGAGAGAGGACCTTTGAGAGAGAGAGAGAAAGGATCTTTGAAGGAAGGACCTGAGGAAGGAACCTCATACACTGCAAGGCAGAGAAGCTTGGATACATGGAAAAGCAGAGCTAAGTTCCAGGGAGAACAAGCCCAGCTTAGAAAGCTCCAGAAGCCAGTCTTCAAGGAAGACGGTGACAAAGGGAGAGTCTCTGGTGGAGAGAACACCAGCAGCAAACACTACAGAGATCCAAGGTACAGTGATACTTCATTTATTAAATGGATGCCAGGTTCTAGGAAGGCTGATAACCTAAAAAGCCATTCTGAGAAGAAGCAAAGCTGGAGGAAGTTTTGTAACCCTGTACAGAGAGATATAGGGAAAAGCACTAATAGTTATTTGCTAAACCCAGGCCAGCAAGGCTGGAAAGTGGGGGAAGGAAATACTGAACTGCAACCTGTGTTAACCAGGGAAAGCTCAGGATTAGAAGACACCACGAGTGAGCTATAACCCATGCAAATTGAGTTTGCAGAACCAGAACTGTTGATGCTTGAACCAATGGACTGTTCTCTGTGTATTACCGAGAGCCTGGAATCTCTTACCGAGATATTACAGCAGCACATGTTTTAAAATACCTTTTGCTTCTGTTAAAAACTGAAGAAAGAAGTTTTGTCTTGTTTTTCTTGCTGTTTGAGAAACTTGCTTGGATACAGAGAACTGTGAAGCATTTGTAACAGTGGCTGACCTTTTGTAAATATTCTTGACACTAAACCTGAAGTAAGGTAATTCTACTTTGTTTCCTGAAGAACCTTTTGCGTAACAAGGGAATAAAAACTTTTTTGTTTCACCCTGCTCAAGGCTCACACATCTATTTTCTTTGTGAAGAGGGACTACAAGGACCAGAATGCACTTGGTCTAAAAGTTTTTCTTTTTTCACCAAAATTAAAATGTCCACCCTGACTCTTTGGCATACTGCCACTAGGAGGGGCTGTGACAGCCTCCATGAAGGGAATTTTTGAAGGGACGTCAGGGAACATCCAGTGCAGAATGTTTCTAACTGATTTAAGGAACCCAGACGTCCCCGAAGTGGACGTGCACATGGGATGCCACATAGGAGTCCCCATTAGGGACGTTTAGGTTGAGAACGTCCATCTCAGGCAAACTAGCAAAAGAAGACATCCAGCGGCATAGCAAAGTGAAAACGTGAGTCCCCATCCCCTGTCAGTGTTTGTTGACATAGTGTAAAATACATGGGGGGATATTAGTGTAGCTTCTTCTCCACACCTTCCAGACATTTGCCTGAAAAAAAGAAAACCACCACTTTTCAGATGCCTGTTTGTGCCTAGAGCAGGTTTAACTTTAGATGCGATTCGGAACATCCAGGATGTTTCTGAGATCAGGAAGGGACATCCGGTTTCTTAGGAATGTCCCAACCATGCCTCCGCCACGACCCCGTTCAGATTTGGATGTCCTCACACTGCAGACGTCCACAGACCCAGTTCTAAAATGGCTTTAGGGACATCTCTGTGATTTGGATGTCTGCATGCCCTTTTGCAAATGTCCAAATTATGGATAGCGCCTTTAAAATAATACCCTATACCTATATCGTCACTGAACCAGAAAAATACTGGAATCATGACCCTGAGAGAACTGTGGAGAATGTAGCACAGAATAGTCTCTCAACACCATTAGGAATGTTGTTCGTATACTTCACTTATACTTTAACACATAAAAAACATATAAAGCACAAAGAAAAATAGATATTGTGTTAAAAAAGTATAAGAACAACAGGTGGCATTTTCGAAGGCATTTACCCTGGTAACTGCCCTAGCTACCCATATAAATGCCTTATCCGGGATTTTCGAAAGGCACCTACATGGGTAGTGCCTTTGGAAAATCCCGGATAAGTCCCTAATGCGCCCAGATGCTATGTGATTAGCATCGGGGCGTTCTGGGGAGAAGCAGGGGTGGAGGAAAGGGCTAAGTGGGTAGCAGCGATTTTTGATTCTATCCATTTAGCCCTCTGCGCCTTAAAGACAAGCAAGATTTTTCCTTGCCTCTCTTTCAGGTGCAGGGACTAAGTGGGTAGCAACAAAAATTGCTGCTACCCACTTAGCTGGCGCATCCAGCCAGACCTGCCTTTTCACTACTGTTGCCAGTGAAGTGAAAATCCGGGTTAAGGGGGTCAGCAGGCAGGCTATACGCCGACGTGGCATATAGCCTGCCTAAATGAAAATCGGGCCCAACATTCCTAATGGTGCTGAGAGACTATTCTATGCTACGTGTGAAGAAAGAGAAGATCCCCAGCTACAACAAATTCAATCAGGGACCAGGAAAATGATGCCCAAAAATAACAGAATTCGTTCCAAGTGAATTGGGCACCAGTGGCCTAATTAAAAAGAACTTCAAAGTGCACCATGATATATTGCCTTACACATCACAAATTATGAACTCCAGAAGGAAGCTCTCTCTGGTACAATGCAAGTATCATGATGAGCACTAGTAATAAATTTGAAAGACTGAGATTGTATCCAATAAAGTCTGGCTTACGAGTGAGGTTCATTCCTGCAATGGTATATGCAAAACTAAGCATTTGGAGGTATTATCCTGAGAGTGTAAGCAGTAGGAACTTTTTTACTAGGTCCTTGACTCTACCTTTATGAATTTTCTCCTATTACAGGTGGCGCGGATGATGAAAGTTACTGCTGGCCCCCAACTTGGTCCCTTTGTTTAGAAAATTATCACTGAGTGTAAGGTCCTTTTGCCTTAGCATACATCCATTGCCCTGCCTCAGGGAGTGGTTTGAGCCTGTCCACCCCGATTGTGTGAGTAGCTGAGTCTTAAAGTGGATGTACAGAGGAGGCACCAGATCATGACTAGCCACGGACAGAGTAGACCTGATGATAGCTGCTGCAGCTAGAGATGTCTGTTCTGCTGGCTGCTGAAGACAGAGAGAAGCAAAGTCGAAGCAACCAGCCCCAAGTCAGTGGACCTTGATGCAAAGATGGAAGAATTACACTGAGCTGTCAATGATTGAGTGGCGGTGACTGGATTCAACGCTTGCAAAACTTGGAGCAAAGATGGATATTTCGATTGAACTCCGTTTTTCCACATGGTCTTAATCAACAGATCGATTGGCATAAGGCTTCTACACCCTCCGAGGAAAAAACAACGGGGGTTCTTCCTTTTATGCAAGGTACCACTGCGGTGGTTCGCTTAATGCATCAATTTTGGCCCATTCTAGCCATTCATTCATGTTTCCGAAAGCCACTTCAAATTGCCTACTCCCGTGGTTCCAATCTGCGGGACTTTTTGGTTAAGACAAGATCTCTTTTTGACCAACCTCCTAAGAGCCATGATCAGGCTGGTCACTTTACATGTCAAGTTTGTTCATTTTGCTTGGGCACTCTAACAGGTCTCATTTGGATTGACATCCGTACTAACAGATCCTACTATACTCGGTGGCATACTGATTGTAACACTAATCATGTGGTTTACTTGATCGTTTGTCCTTGCCAGCTACCTTATGTTGGGAGGACATCACGGTCTTTTAAGCAAAGATTGACTGAGCATGCTTCTCGGATACGTACTCAATCATTGACAGCTCCTTTGGTCAGTCACTGTCTTGAACACTCACATGATTTTGATGATCTCCGGTGGCGAATTCTTGATCATGTACCCCCGGATCCTTGTGGCGGTGACCGGATTCAACGCTTGCAAAACTTGGAGCAAAGATGGATATTTCGATTGAACTCCGTTTTTCCACATGGTCTTAATTTTTTAGACTCAGTTTAGAAGGTTTTGGTGTTTTCTTATGTAATGTCTGTCAGATCCCTAAGTGGGCATCTCTCTGATACTTGTAAACTTTCACAAATGTAGTGTGGATTCCGCGACACAGATTTTTAAAATTTTGAAGGGCTGCCATCATTTAAGAAATGCACACCTTTAACTCCAAAATCATATAGAAATATCATAAATAAAAAAAGGTAGGAAAGAGAAAAAATATGACCAATGGATAACACCAAAGAAAGAAGAAAAGGAGGTCAAGATACAGGCAAGTGGATATTCTGAAACCGCTAGAACTGCTGCTTTAATCCCTTTGATGATAAAACTAGTCAAATGTTATAAAAATGCTTCTTCTGTTCCATTAAGAAGCAAAGCAACAACATACTTTGTGCCTCTGAATTTTGCTTAGCAGCTCCAGATCAGTGGTATCCGACACCCCTCCATGAGTAACCAACACTTTCTCATCAATCAAGGTGGCTAAGGGCAACCAGCTGAAAACACTTTGTAGCATTTTTAGAATTTTTTTCCCATGTACCTGAAAGGAAAGAACCAAAAATGAAAGGCACAATGGGGCTTACAAGAAAATCAGTCAGCATTTAGCATGTAAAAAGTAAGATTTAAAAAATGACATACCTTATATTTCTCCATTACTTCCTTGGTGAAACCATAGCTGACATTAAAGAAGAAAAGTTATGCTAAATATGTGTTTTTATATACCAAACTTATCTAACCTCCATAGATATTGCACTCCATTCATACCGTAAGTTAACCATGTAGTCTTCATGGTTCCCTCGGTTCAGATGAACTTCCTTGGGGTAAACCAGCAGGAATGCAAACAGAATCAGCAACACCTCAATTGATTGTTTGCCCCTATCCACAAAATCGCCATTGAATACATAGGGCCTTTCTGGGGACGGAAGACCATTCTGATGTCAAATCCAAACAAAGAACAAAACATCAAAATCAAAAGAGAGGAGGACTGGGGACAAAAGAAACAAGAACATTACAATGCAACAGCCGATCCTGCTTCATTCAACTATCATACATGCAATCCTCAATGGACTGAGGGCTAGATTTACTAAAGTGCACCCCACGTTAATGAGACCTATTTACTAATAATGCGCATTAACGATGTCGGTAGTGCTAATACAGTAGCACACTTTAGTAAATCTAGCCCTAAACAAGGAAAACCTAGCTCAAAACCCATAGAAGCTAACTTTAATATATAGACAGAAATGCTGCATTGGGCGTCGCATGACTTCCTGTCACATAGACAAGTGAAGTTATAATTCAGTATTTCCTAGAAATATTGGAACTACGGAAATGGGCATAGCCTATTTAGAGATCATTCAGTCAGTTAGTGAACTCTACCCTGTGCAACCATCAAACCTTAAGCGACCTTCCATAGTGCTATTCATGTGATATGTATTTTTATCAAGAAGAGATATGACCATGACTGAAGATATTAAATATCTCCAGAGGTATCACATCATTCATTTCTTGTACATACAATTATATAAGATGGTAGTACTCTGTGATTAGATGGATCTTAAATTAATCTCTTATGCCAAAGCATGCCAGTAATAGTGTCCATGATTAACTCATTCTTTCATAAAATATTCCTTCTCCTCTGCCACCCCACTCCCAGTCGGTGTACCCCAAGGCTCCGTCCTGGGACCTCTCCTTTTCTCCCTCTATACCCAGTACCTTGGCACGCTTATCTCTTCCCATGGCTTTCAGTACCACCTCTATGCTGATGAATCCCAAATCTACCTCTCTATGCCTCTAATATCTCCGGCCATCCAGACCAAGATCTTAGCCTGCCTTTCTGACATTGCTACCTGGATGTCTCACTGCCGCCTTAAACTGAATATGTCCAAGACCGAGCTCCTTATTATTCCCCCTAAAATCTCCCCCAAACCTCCCTCCTCTTCCTCCCCTCTCTGTCTCTGTCGATAATGCTGTTATCCTCCCTGTTTCCTCGGCCCGCAATCTTGGGGTTATCTTTGACTCCTCTCTCTCCTTCTCCACTCATATCCAACTAGTAGCCAAGACCTGCCATTTCTTTCTCTATAACATTAGCAAAATTCGCCCCTTCCTCTCCGAACACACTGCTAAGGCGCTTGTCCACTCTTTAATCACCTCTCGTCTTGACTACTGCAATCTGCTCCTTGCTGGTCTCCCCGCGAACCATCTCTTTCCCCTTCAGTCTATTCAACATTCTGCTGCTCGACTAATCTTCCGCCAGCCTCACCATTCCAATATTACCCCTCTCCTCAAGTCACTCTACTGGCTCCCTTTCCGTTTCTGCATCCAATTCAAGCTTCTCCTCCTGACCTATAAATGTATTCACTCTGCAGCTCCTCAGTATCTTTCATCCCTTATCTCTCCTTACAACCCCTCTCGGGTACTTCGCTCTTTTGAGAGACTGCTTCTGTCTGTGCCCTTCTCTACTGCTAACTCCAGACTTCGCTCCTTTCACCTTGCTGCACCCTTTGCCTGGAACAAGCTACCTGAGTCTATACGCCAGGCACCCATTCAAGTCCAGGCTAAAAACCCATCTCTTCACCATTGCTTTTAGATCTTGACCCCTGTCTTTGGTCCTGTCTAGACTACAAGCTCCATATTTTGTGTTTTCACTTTGTATTATATGCTAACTGTTACTCTGTTACTTTGTGTTTTGTCTTGACTTAACTAGATTGTAAGCTCTGACGAGCGGGGGCTGTCTCTTTTATGTCTGTACAGCACTGCATACGAATGATAGCGTTATATAAATGATAAATAGTAGTAGTAGTAAAACAAATGATGCAAATGTAATTTATATCTATTCCATATCTTGAAGCCAAAATATGATAAAGGGAGAGAGATCCAAAACAATTTTCCCTTAGACTCTAATTTTATAACAGGGCTCCTAGGTTACGGAAACCAAAATGTCCCTATTTTAAGTCTGTTTTACAAAGACAGGATTGCACAAATTCAGGCTCAGACATTTACATCTGCTCTGTAGCAGGAACTCATGAATGGGCGTTAAGTACATGGGCCTACCCAGAAAGTACATAATTCATGTCCACATGTGAACTTTTGCGCCAGTTGATATTTTATAAGAGGTTATTAATGAGCACAGACTGCTGCATATGTGTGTTAATGACTTTATAAAAAGACTTCCAAAAAGTAAAATTCTTTAGTTTTAAGACCTCTGGTTCTTAATGTGCAGCAGACATTATGAAAAGTGGTGCTATTGAGCTCTTTTAACATCTTGAGAGAACATCTAAAGACCTTGATCTTTTCTAAACAGATGCAATAACATGAATATTTTTTTTAAGTGCTCACAAATCAAGGCACACTCCTGCTAACCCAGCAGCCCCTGAGGTTTTTTTGGCAAGTTATGACCAGAAGTAGATTGCCAAGCCTTTTCTTCTGAGGCAGTGGAGGGTAAAATGACTTGCCCAAGGTCTCAAGGAGTGTCAGTGGGAATCAAACCCTGACCCCTTTGGTACTAGGCTGTTGCTCTAACCACTACTCCACACAATATGAATATATTGAATATCAAATCAAGACTGCAGGCTGTCCATCATTTAGTTTATTTTTGGAGTACACAAAATAAGCTTTTAGCAATGAACCAACCACATAAAGTTAAAGAGATGAGTGTTTATGAAACAAATATTACTATCACACTCCATTCACAGTGCTGGAAACCAACCGAAAGGGACCTTGGCACAGAGGGAGTTGGGTTCTGCTCCACAAAAAGGACAACCCAAATCTTGAATCCTAAAGGGAGGCTATCTCCAGACAATAGTGGGATTTGAACTTGAACGCCTTAGCCTAAGCCTTGGAAATCTTATCCAAGGAAAGAGAGCTTAGAATGACAACCAATGTCACCATTGCCTGGACAGCCTGGGCCTGCACATGTCCGTCAAAGATCAGTGAGAGATGAAATCTGCTGCTATCCGTTAGACATACCAGTTTTTGTCACTGAGAAGGCGGGGCCTGTTAGAGGTAAAAGAAACAAAGAACTGGCTGGACTTTCAATAGGCTTCAGACCTGTCCACCAGTGAAAGTCTCTTTCCTCCATCTGTATCTTATCATAGAAATATTTTAGTTCTACTGTATATTATTCATACAGTATCTTAAAACAACTAGTAGCCTTGAAATTCTACATTGTCTGTCAATAATAAGCAAACTGAATAATTAATATTTTACTGCTCATATGAAACTGGAATTGTGGCATCTATCATTGTAGTATATTGCATGTTTATTTTATGGTTTGAAGAAAGGAAAAAGAATTTAGATCACATGTACACTGGATGATTGAACTATTCTATCTAGGGCTTTCCCAGAGTCCAAAAATAGGGGCTTATCAATGTATTTGCGTTGTGAAAAAGAATGCCTAGTGGCTTTTTAAGTGGATTAAAGGTAAATTCCATTCAATGACACAAAACACAATTTTCCAATGCTAGCTCGTCCTCCTAGCCCCAGCATTGCTCCTCATTCTCCAAGCCCCAGCAACACCTTCAGCATGCCCCCCCCCCTTCTGCAATCTCTGGCACCAGCTCCAGCACCCAACCCCCAATCCATCTGCAAGCCCTAGCAGCAGCAGCAGCATCACCCCCCCCCCCCCCCTGCAATCTCTGGCACCAGCATCAGCACCCATACCCCAATCCATCTGCAAGCCCTAGCAGCAGCAGCAGCAGCAGCATCCCCACCCCCTTCTACAATCTCCAGCACCAGCAACAACATCCCCCCTCATTCTCCAAGCCCTAGCAACAGCAACAACATCCCCCCTCCTTCTGCAATCTCCGGTACCAACATCAGCATCCCCCCTCCTTCTCTAAGCCCTAGCAACAGCATCAGCATCCCCCCCCCCTTCTGCAATCTCTGGCATCAACATCACACCTCCCCCTCCTTCTCCAAGCCCTAGCAACAGCATCAGCATCCCCCCTTCAGAAGTCTCTGACATCAGCATTGGCACCACCCTCATTCTCCAAACCCTAGCAACAGCATTCCCCCCCCCCTTCTGCAATCTCCATCACCAGCATCAGCACCCCTCCTTTTCCAAGTCTTAGCAACAGCATCAGCACCCCCCCTTCTTTTCCAAGCACTAGCAACAGCATCAGCACCCCCCTTCTTTTCCAAGCACTAGCAACAGCATCAGCATCCCCCCCCTTCTGCAATCTCCATCACCAGCATCAGCACCCCCTCCTTTTCCAAGTCTTAGCAACAGCATCAGCACCCCCCTTCTTTTCCAAGCACTAGCAACAGCATCAGCACCCCCCCTTCTTTTCCAAGCACTAGCAACAGCATCAGCATCAGCATCCCACCCTTCTGCAATCTTCATCACCAGCATCAGCACCCCCTCCTTTTCCAAGTCTTAGCAACAGCATCAGCACCCCCCCTTCTTTTCCAAGCACTAGCAACAGCATCAGCACCCCCCCCCCTTCTTTTCCAAGCACTAGCAACAGCATCAGCATCCCACCCTTCTGCAATCTCTGGCATCAGCATCAGCACCCCTCCTCCTTTTCCAAGCTCTAGCAATAGCTTCCCTCGGCCTCCCTAGCTGCACACAATGGCAGTAGCTTGTGCTTTTTGCCCCTGCCACTCTGCTGCTTCTCTCGGCAGCTGGTGCTGGAAAGGGTTTGAATCCTGAGAACAGAAAGCAGCTGTTCTCATATTTCTAACTCATTCTAGCAGCAGAGAGTGGCGGGAGCAAAAAGCACAAGTTCCCACCACTTCCAAGGGACTCTACCTGCAGCTTTCCGCTCCAATACTTTCATCCAGCTGCGACGGTAGCTGCTGGGTGATGTCATTTTAAGTGCCGAGTGTGGGGAAAATTTGGGGGGGGGGAGGGGGTTTGTTATAACCAAACCCTCCAAATTCCCCTTAAGGAGTCTTTTATTGAGGTTTTAAAGTTATTACCGAAAATCAGAGGTTCTAATTATATTTTAATAACACTTTGCATAAATAGTGAGTAGCCTAGTGGTTAGAGAACTGGCTTGGAACCAAGAGACCAGGGTTTGACTCCCACTAGCACTCCTTGTGGCCTTGGGCAAGTCACTTAACCCTTCATTGTCTTGGAAGAAAGGCCTGGCAATCTACTTCCAGTCATACTGCCAAGAAAACCCAGGAGCTTCTGGATCACCAGGAGTCAGCACTGACACAAAGGTACACATTGCAATACATTTCAAATGACAATTTCAGAACACTGTTATTTAGAGGTGTAGATGGCCCAGGATGCACAGATTTAAAGTGAGCACTTTCAGGGCATGGTCTGGGTGTGCAAAGTCTCATTTTGGCAAGAACTTGAAATGAGTGATTGATGGGGCAATGATGTTTAGCTGCCTCCCCCCCCCCCCCCCATGTTATTTAGTATTTAGAAAGTAAAGCTGTGCCATTCAGGGCTTTGTTCAATAATTGACTGCACTTATCTGGAAACCTTTCTGGAATGTGAGTTTTCTACATATAATGGCCAGTGACTGCACATTTAGGCATTGAAATGAGCACCTGTATGTACAGTCACCACCATTTGCATGTAGAAATTATCGAGTGATGCTGCTGTTTTCCTGGACATGTAAAGGCACATTTTACAATGGACACTGAAGTGCAACCTGGATAGTCCAAGCCAGAAAATCTTTAAAAAATGCAGGTACATCCAAGTTCGGGTACGATTCCACAAACGTGAACATGCCCCTGTGGGACAGTCTATGTAGATATCTCTGGGAGAGTTTCCAAGACTGGGAATATCTACGAGACATTCAGTGGTGATGCAAACACAAAAGAGGTTTCCTGAGTATACTAAAAATAGCATAGTGATGGTGGAAAGCACCAGGGATGCTGGCATGCCATCTTCTTTACACTCTCTAGATATACTAGATAGCATAGTGATGGTGGAAAGCACCAGGGATGGTGGCGTGCCATCTTCTTTACACTCTCTAGATATGCTAGATAGCATAGTGATGGTGGAAAGCACCAGGGATGGTGGCGTGCCATCTTCTTTACACTCTCTAGATATGCTAGATAGCATAGTGATGGTGGAAAGCGCCAGGGATGGTGGCGTGCCATCTTCTTTACACTCTTTAGATATGCTAGATAGCATAGTGATGGTGGAAAGCGCCAGGGATGGTGGCGTGCCATCTTCTTTACACTCTTTAGATATGCTAGATAGCATAGTGATGGTGGAAAGCGCCAGGGATGGTGGCATGCCATCTTCTTTACACTCTCTAGATATACTAGATAGCATAGTGATGGTGGAAAGCACCAGGGATGGTGGCGTGCCATCTTCTTTACACTCTCTAGATATGCTAGATAGCATAGTGATGGTGGAAAGCGCCAGGGATGGTGGCGTGCCATCTTCTTTACACTCTCTAGATATGCTAGATAGCATAGTGATGGTGGAAAGCGCCAGGGATGGTGGCGTGCCATCTTCTTTACACTCTCTAGATATACTAGATAGCATAGTGATGGTGGAAAGCAGCAGGGATGGTGGCGTGCCATCTTCTTTACAGTCTCTAGATATACTAGATAGCATAGTGATGGTGGAAAGCAGCAGGGATGGTGGCGTGCCATCTTCTTTACACTCTCTAGATATACTAGATAGCATAGTGATGGTGGAAAGCAGCAGGGATGGTGGCGTGCCATCTTCTTTACACTCTCTAGATATACTAGATAGCATAGTGATGGTGGAAAGCAGCAGGGATGGTGGCGTGCCATCTTTACACTCTCTAGATATACTAGATAGCATAGTGATGGTGGAAAGCAGCAGGGATGGTGGCGTGCCATCTTCTTTACACTCTCTAGATATACTAGATAGCATAGTGATGGTGGAAAGCAGCAGGGATGGTGGCGTGCCATCTTCTTTACACTCTCTAGATATACTAGATAGCATAGTGATGGTGGAAAGCAGCAGGGATGGTGGCGTGCCATCTTCTTTACACTCTTTAGATATACTAGATAGTATAGTGATTGTGGAAAGCACCAGGGATGCTGGCATGCCATCTTCTTTACACTCTCTAGATGTTTTAGGCCAAAACGAGCATTTTCCTGGTGTCTATTCATTCCTGGAGCATGTCTAAACATGGACACAATCGCAGACGTCCCTGAGGGATTGTAGCATCACCCCAGACATGCCTCCCCCCCATACCCTTCCTACATGGCCATCGCCACAGTGCAGTCATCTTAAAAAGTCATTTGTAAAATGGCTTGGGGATGTCCCCATGATGTGGACATCCACAAACAGGTTTTTGGATGTTCAAATCAAGTTTAAGCCTTTTAAATGACCCCTGTAGATTTCTAAAATCAGTGCTCCTGCTGTAAGGGCCAGCAAATATTGGTCTATTTGCTAACATCCTTTTATATATGTATTTTAATATATATATATATATATATATATATATATATTACATTACAAGCAACTCCACATTCAGCACAGCCTTTTGTAAAGTATTGAGGGAACTGAACATCCTGACCTGGACGCTGTAATTCCTTCCTCAATATCCTATGCAAGATAGGGCTTTGTATATAATACATGAACTGGGTTAAATGCAAGAACCTTGCTAACAAAAACTTGACTTTGATGCATACATCTTGCCACATACCTTGTAAAAAATCAGAAAAAGATCATCCAAACTTCCATGTAGATCTCCTAACAAACATCAACAGAACGTCTGCTTTACTCATTATTCACCACTGAGAAATCACATAAGTCAGACCTTTCCTATAATAGTGAGCAGAAAGGTTTCCAGGACTTTTCTCCCATTTCTCTTAAGCTGTTCCCAGTTTCTCTCCCCCATCTTTCTCTCATATCATTCTGCCAGCTTCTCTCTCCCCCCTTCTTCCTCCCTCTCAGCTGCTTCCTTCTCCCTGTCTCTGTGACTTATTTAAGTTTTCGTCCTCCTAGCTCACACAGGGGCATGTTTGCTAAAGTGCACTACTGGTAGCGTGGGGTTTAGGGTGAGGTTTTGGCACTACACTAAAATGTAGCACAAGGCTGCACATTGAAAACCTTGTGCTATCTTCATAGCATGCACTGGGGCAGTGACTGGGAGAGATGGGGGCGTTCCTGCAGCAGCGCAGCTAATGCAAGGTTGGGAGTCCATGCTACCTGCGCTCAGTGCAAATAGCGTTAGTTGCACCCATGGTCATTTTGCCATTGTGAAGCATGATATCTGGGGGGGGGGGGGGGTTTGCACCTGCCCCCCCCTGTAGTTAGCTTGCTGCCTCGCACTGGTAACATAGCCCACACATGCGTTACCAACATGTACATTCCCCCACAAGGTTGAGAGGGGGAAGAGAGAAGGATGGATGGAATGTTTCTGGGTATTGCATCGGAGCAAGGTTTGAAGCCATGGCAAGGGTAACCAGAGGAAGATCTGTTGGGGTGGGTATCTCAAGATACAAATCACCACTGGACTCATATTTTTTGTTATCACACTTACGGGAAGGCATCCTGTATTTTTTTTACTCTCAACGTTTTTCATAAACCAAATAATCATTAGCACTGGTAAATTTCACTGGATCATTTTTCATGCCAGCCAGAATCGCAGAATACTCTGTTTGTCTGACTCCTGAATCTTTGCATCTTTGAGGCCCCTTTTCAGATCAGCAATGATTTTGACTTTGTCCTCTAAGAGTGTCACTGTATCTTCTGACAGATCTTTTCTCCTAATTCCTCCCATCTCTTTAGCACTGTGAGGGAAGTCACCTCTGTTTCAGTTTCTTTAGCTGCACCGTGATTCTGTGTCACTGTTGCTGTCTGGAAGTGCATCCACTTCAGAATCATGGTAAGGCAGGTTTCACATTCCTTGCTGGAAACTTTAATGATGATGAACAGCCATCTGAACCTACTGACATCGTGCGACAGCACAAATGCTGCTTATGTTTTGCCCAGTTTACTACTGGCTATGACAGTTATCTTGTGGGATAAGTATTTGGAAGAGAGTGCAGTTTTATCTGAAGGGTTTATTGATTCTTGGCTGGTTCCTTAGACAGCAGAGGTCTCACGTGTCTGGCTGGCAGCAGGCTCTCTAGTGCTCCATGTTTTAAGAGAAATTGTCCAACATCCTGTTTTAGCAAAATCAAGGCAAACAATTGTTCTATTTTTCAAAAGACCATAGATGGATAAAGGAATGTAAATGGATTTTGTATATGATGTAAGGTTTTCTAAGAGGGAGGGGTGCATTTGGTGTAGTGCATTGTTATTCCCCTACCCTTCCTCCCACCGCTCTTATCTGCTCTTTCTGCTCCTTTCGTCTGCTCCTTCCAGGGTCTTCTTAATCTCCTTCTCACAAGTTCCTCTCTACCTTCTCCCTCCCATTTTTTCCAGCCTCTCCCTCATTCACATCCCAATTTCCCAACCCCCGTAAATTCATTTCCATTCCCCCCTTATGTTGCTTTCATCTCCCCGCTTCCCACGCAAGTTCTCCATCTCCCCCCCCCCCCCTCGGGAGTCCTCTTCTGCATGGATTTCTCTCGTTCTTCCCCTTTGGATCCCTCCATCTCTCACATCCTCTTCAGATTTCTCCCTACTGTTCCTCTCTTTGGTTCCTTTCCATCAGGTTTCCGTCATTTTCTTGGGACGCTGTACAGTGGGCAGAGTAGAGAGCATCGTTCCCTGTCCCATCGGCTTCTCTTCCTCCCATGATCTGTGTGTCCTTTAGATTCCTAAAGCCTACAAGTGTGAGAAGGAGCAGCTTCAGAGACTGGAAGTGTGGGCTTACTGCAATCCTACATCGCCGTCAGCGCTGCCGATGTGAACGACTGCTGTGAAGACCAAGAAACTACAAAGGTCAGTCTTTTAAATGAGCCATCGCTTGGTGTGGCTTTGAGCTTCGATGGTGGGGCTGCAGAGATGATCGTCCTACCTCTCGGCCTGGACCTCCTATTTTGTATACTGACTGTGCTTACTGTTGGAGCAAGTGTCACACAGTCAACCACATAAAAGGAAAATTCTTGCAGCACTTCACATTGATCTAAAGGACACGATAGTAGGTTAATATCTGCACAGACGTTGCTCAGGCAGCAGATAGTGAACAAATTATAAACATTCCATAAGGTCAGGCATTTGTGACATGTTTGCAATGGATATGTTGCAATCACAAATTAAAACTGATTCTTTACATCCCATTAAACAAACTTTTCTGCACCTAGGTTTCACAGTCTGAAAGGTTCAACACAGGGAGTACTAGATAAACACCAGGTGACTACGTAGAGTCCTTCCTTACCACAAATCGTGACCTCCTTACTGTAACAGGTGGAAATGCGCTTGATGTTCGGCAGCTGTTTGAGATACTTTCTGGTCTCGAGCAGGAGCTTTAAGACATAATAAGCATGGAGCTGCTACTGGGAAAATAGTGAAGAGAATTAGAAAATGCAGTGGTCACTCTAAATATTAATGGCGTTCTCCCCATGCAGGTTAAGACACAAATGACTAGGCCAGACTGAGGAGGGAGGAGGGAGTGGGGAGAGGGGTGTGAGTCACAAGCACACTAGCTCAGGGTTTTCCACAATTGTCCAGTTGATCCTACAGCCAGCTGGGTTTTCAGGATATACACATGTACAAACATGAGATAAATGAACACACATTGGAGATTTCAGTATATTCATATTCATTGTTATAGTTACATTTATAGTTTATTACATTTGATATAGCGCCCTTCACTAGTTGATGTCCTGAAGATCTGACTGGCTGTGGGATTGCCAGGACAAGCTTGGGAAGTCCTGCACTGATCTGTTAAGAACATAAGAACATAAGATATGCCATACAAGGTCAGACCAAATTCCATCAAGCCCAGTATCCTATTTCCAACAGTAACCAATCTTGGTCATAAGTACCTAGCAGTTCCCCTAGAAGACTCAGGTTCCACAGTGTTTGTACTGGGGCAAGCAGTGGATTTCCTGGGTCCCCTTTAATAATGGTTTATGGACCTTTCCTCCAGGAACTTGTCCAAACCTTTTTTAAACCAAGCTACACTAACAGCTTTTACTACATCCACTGGTAACGAATTCCAGAGTTTGATTACGTGTTGAGTGAAAAAATATTTTTTCTTATTAGTCTTATATGGGTTACCCTGTAGCTTTATTGCATGTCACCTAGTCTTTCTACATATTGATGGCGTAAACAATTGATCTACGTTTACCCATTCCACTCCATTCATTAATTTATATGTCTCTATCATATCTCCCTTCTTTTCAGATTGAAGAGCCCTAACATTTTTAGCATCCCCTTTACCATTTTGGTGACTCTTCTCTGAACCTTTTCTAATAACGCTATATCCTTTTTAAGATACGGTGACCAGAATTGCACACAATATTCAAGGTGCGGTTGCACCATGGAACGATACAGAGGTATTATAATATCCATTGTTTTATTTTCCATTCCTTTCCTTATGATACCTAGCATTCTATTTGCTCTCTTGGCTGTCGCTGCACACTGGGCGGAGGGTTTTAATATGTTATCCACGATGATGCCTAAATCTTTTTCCTGGGTGGTGGTTCCCAATGTGGAACCTTGCATCGTGTAACCATAGTTTGGGTTGTTTTTCCCTAGGTGCAAAACTTTGCACTTCTCCTCTTTAAATTTCATCTGCCATTTGAATGTCCAATCTTCCAATTTTATTAACTTCCTCTTGCAATTTTTCACAATCCTTTTGGGTTTTAACATCTTTGAATAATTTTGTGTCATCTGCAAATTTGATTATCTCACTCGTTATTCCCATTTTCAGGTCATTTACAAATATGTTAAAAAAACAGCAGATCCAGCACTGACCCCTGAGGTACTCCACTATTCACCTTTCTCCATTGGGGAAATTGGCCATTTAGCCCTACCCTCTGCTTTCTATCTTTTAACCAGTTCCTGATCCACAATAGTACACTGCCTCCTATCCCATGACTTTTTAATTTTGCCAAGAGTCTCTCATGAGGGACCTTGTCAAAGGCTTTCTGAAAATCCAGATACACTATATCAACTGACTCACCTTTGTCTTCCTGTTTATTCGCACCTTCAAAAAAACATAACAGATTAGTAAAACAAGACCTTCCTTCTCTAAAGCCATGTTGGCTATCTCCCATTAAACCATGACTATCTAAATGTTCAGAAATTTTGTTCTTAATAATGGTTTCTACAATTTTTCCCATTACTGATGTCAGGCTCATTGGTCTGTAGGTTCCCGGATCACCGCTGGAATTCTTTTTGAAAATTGGCATTACATTGGCCATCCTCCAGTCTTCAGGTATTACTGATGATTTTGATGATAGTTCTCAGATTAGTAATAGTACGTCTGCAGTCTCATGTTTAATGCTTCTAGTGTTATGTGCTGTGTTAGAAAGCTAAATGCCCTTTTTGTTATTCAAGGACTGGAACACTGTGTCATTCTGCTGTTCTTGCACCTGATCCCACACACTAATGCTGCTCAGGATCTTATATGTAGATTGGGACTGGATTTAAAATTTGGACATCTGTAGATCCTGGGAGGAGTATGGGAAGGCTTCCCCCACAAAGTTACCCAAATTCACACTCATTCACAGAAGTTGATGTGTCTGCATAGCGAGGAGAAGGAACTCCCCTCCATCACTCCGTGAGCCTTACCTCGGTGGCGGGAAAAGTAATGGAGGCGCTCCTGAAAGAGCGAATAGTGGACTTTCTCAAAACCAACAGGTTGCATGATCTGAGGCAACATGGCTTTACCAAAGGACGATCTTGCCAAACAAATCTGATTGAGTTCTTTGACTGGGTGACTGGAGAACTAGATCAGGGGCATGCGATGGATGTCATCTACCTGGATTTCAGCAAAGCCTTTGATACTGTTCCTCATAGGAGGCTTATCAATAAACTCAGTAGTTTGGGGATGGGTCCCAAGATGGTAAAGTGGATCAGAAATTGGTTGACCGACAGACGACAGAAGGTGATGGTAAATGGAGGTCACTCGGATGAAAGGAGGGTGATTAGCGGGGTGCCCCAGGGTTCGGTCCTGGGCCTGGCACTGTTCAATGTATTTGTGAGTGATATTGCTGAAGGACTGCATGGAAACGTCTGTCTTTTTGCAGATGCCATGAAAATTTGCAACAGAGTGGACTCCCCTGACGGAGTGGATAACATGAGGAAAGATCTACAAAAGCTGGAAGAATGGTCTAATGCAGGAGTGGGCAATACCGGCCCTCGTGCAACACAATCCAGCCTGGCTTTCATGATGTCCCTAATGAATATTCATGGACCTATTTCCATACAATGGAAAGCAGTGGATGCAAATAGATCTCATGAATATTCATTAGGGACATCATGAAAGCCAGGCTGGATTGTGGTGCACGAGGGCCGGAATTGCCCACCCCTGGTTTAATGCTTGGCAGTTAAGATTTAATGCAAAGAAGTGCAGTGTCATGCATTTGGGAGGCAGAAATCCAGGAGAAATGTACGCGATAGGGGACGAGAGGTTGGTGTGCACAGACCAGGAGAAGGACCTTGGTGTGATTATTTCTGCGGATCTCAAGGTGGCAAAACAGTGCGACAAGAGAGTGGCAAAAGCCAGGAAGATGTTGGGTTGCATACAAAGAGGAATTACCAGCAGAAAGGAAGAGGTACTAATGCCACTGTATAAGTCACTGGTGAGGCCTCACTTGGAATACCGTGTTCAGTTTTGGAGACCTCATCTTGCAAAGGATATAAAAAGACTGGAAACTGTTCAGAGGAAGGCAACCAAAATGATTTGGAGCCTGCGTCAGAAGCCTTATGAGAAAAGACTTGAAGACCTAAATATGTACGCTCTGGAAGAGAGGAGGGACAGGGGAGATATGATTCAGACCTTTAAATACTTAAAGAGAAATAATGAACAAACAAACCTCTTCCAAAGACGGGGGAGCTGTAAAACTAGAGGGCATAACATGAAGCTGCAAGGGGGTAAATTGAAAGGCAATGTCAGGAAATACTTTTTCACTGAAAGGGTGGTGGATGCTTGGAATGCCCTCCCGATGGAAGTGTTGGGGGCAAACACAGTGACGGAATTCAAAATGGCATGGGACAGACACAGTGGATCCCTTTACAGCAACAGGATAAAATAAAAATAAACTTAACTAACTTCTCAACATACAGGGGTATCCTACACGGAGCGGTGAGTTCACCCCTAAAACAAAGACATGGGGAAGGGTGGCCTGCACGGAGCGGCAGGTGCACCTACTCTTGCCATCTTACTGGACAGACTAGATGGACCATACTGGTCTTTATCTGCCGTCATTTACTATGTTACTATCACTCAAAAATCATCAGCACAGGAGCAGCTCTCAGTTCCAACCTACTGCCCAGTTCTTGCCCTTCTCCTCCCCTCTCGACTTGCCACTGGCTGTAGGAATAATTACTAAATGAAGTGGAGAGTCAGCGGCAGTAGATCCAATGTTTATTATAGATTAAGCCCAATGCATTTTGGCTTATGCCTTCCTCAGGGGGTATAGCCTCACGTAAAAGCAACAAAAAGCAGACTTAACAACACATTAAAATATCATTGAATGATCTAACTTAGAAATCATAAAAGCCATATATGTAAAATATAACAACATGGGTAATATCCAAAATAACACAATGATAGATATTTAAATAGATAATAAAAACATAAGTATCATAAAAACAGAAATAAAACCTCTAAAATGCAATACATGTACAATACTAAAAAGCAATAACACAAAGCAATAAAGAGTATGAGTGGTCAAATGTCAGATGAGCATCTACAACACAAACTGTGTACATGAAAGCATATAGTCATACATATATAAAAAAATTAACCCAATTCAAAGAAGAGAAAGGAGAAAACAAAAGAGAACAAGATGGACGTTCATCCAATATGGTATGTGTTTCATAGTGTAAAACATCGGAATTATATAGTTGATACGAAAGTCTCTTACATATGTAGTTGTCATGAAAACCTATATACAATCCAAATGAAAATAGAAAGTGCGGGAGGATAATATTCCTATGGTTAAAACAAAGAAGGAGCAAGAAGTGGAGGAGATATGCTCCAGTATGTGAAAAACATTGCGAGTGAAAATCCAAAGGCGAGAGTCGTTAGAAAAGCTAAAACATATGGCTTGCTTTTTGTTCTTATTTCGAGTCAAGAGGGAATTTGTGAAAGAAAAATAGAATCTGACCTAAGCCTGGCTTAAGAGTTTGAACCAAGCTGTTGAAGGAAAGCTGAGTGAAGACAGACTGCAGGGCTGACTTCAGGGGGAGCTATAGCCTGAGCTGAGCTGAGAGAGAGATCAACTGCCTACAAAACCTGCTAGCAGCCAGATGCAGGGCCTGAAGGGGGCTGGAGGAATAGCAGCTGTGCAGGAATCTTTGAAGCAGTCGCAAGTTGCTTGGATCCTTAGAATCCCTTCCACCCATGAAGCGCAGTGGCTGCGAGAACTGCAAACCTTCGTCCTAAACAAAAGTGTTAGAGATTCTAGATATATAGAGTACCCTAGTCTTGTTTTATTTCCAGTTTAGCTACTATAAGATTGAGAGTCAATGCATACACCGAGGCAGGCCTACTTGTAGTTAGGTCCTAGAGAGGAGTTTTGATCATTTGTGTAGCTAGTCCCCCCACATATTCCAGGCACTGTGTGAAGACTAACCCCAGATATTCAATGCTGGGGTCATATCCGGCCACCAGCATTGAATATCTAGGTCATTGCAGAAGCCGGAAGCTAACCAGGCAGCGGAGATATTGAGCCGCTGCCCGGTTAGCTTCTGGGGGTGAACTTAGGCCAGCATATGCCACGTCTTACTTTAACTGTGTGGTGCTAACCTGGCAGTGGCTCAATATCACTGCTGCCTGGTTAGTGGCGGGCGCCGCCTTGCTGCACCCCAGAATGGCCCCAACGCTAAGCCAAGCATCGGGGCGTGTAGCAGTGGCACCCGCAGATATCCAGCTGTGTGGCATTAAATATCCCCCCTAAAAACATACACAGACCTGCGACTAAAAAGCTGTTTGATTATTTTCATCTAATTTCCATGTATTTTGGTGTGCTGAAAACAAATAAAATATTGAAAAAACTCCTAGACGTCATGATTTGCCACAACATGCAAAATTGTCTTCAAATTTATCAAATTTTTTCAAATTACTATTAATTAATTCACATAAGTGCATTTAAGATATAAAATGACAAAAAAACCTTAAAGGGGTTGTCCGAGTCTCGTAAAAAAAATATAGCACTGTAAATCTGATGGTCAGCAATATATACATAAGCTAAGCAAGTTTTAAGTCCGTGCTTCTAATGGTAGAAGGGGTTAATCTTTCCTGAAGAATCCAGTGGGGAGACACAGGGCAGATAGCAGCAGCTCCGGTCAGTGCAGGGGGGCGTGGCCAGCACTGTGACGTCTCGTGTACAGACACAGAGCTGCTCTCTCCTGCATGCCACACTTGTGCACGAATCATCATCAGGTTCTTGGTTCTAGGCGGTTCACACTTTTTCATCGCAATTCGTGTTAGCTCGTCATTCTTCAACTGTTATGTTATGGCTCCATGAAAGTGTATTAATTCGCCAGACAGTTTCTGTTTCATCTGTGGTGAATATACAGTGTTGAAGCAACAGCAGAATATTACAGACTTTGTGAAAAAAGTATACTTTGCATACTTTGGACTAAAAATTGGAGATCAAGATAAAGTCTGGGCGCCTCATAAAGTGTGCAAACGGTGTGTTGAGGACATCCGAAACTGGTTCAAGAGTAAGAAAAAATCTTTCCGTTATGGGATTCCTATGGTATGGCGAGAGCAAAAGAACGATAGTGACGACTGTTACTTTTGTTCATGCGATGTGAAAGGGTTTAATTCCAAATGGAAGCATTCCATTTCACACCCCAATCTTCACTCGGCAATTCGTTCCATCCCCCAAGGCACAGATATACCAGTACCCAAGCCCCCTGCTGCCTTGGAAGAGATACCTAGCTCCGATGAAGGTGAAGTCATACCTGAACCAGATGACGAATCAAGTTCTGACTTTGAAGATGATACAAGACCAAAATTGTTTTCTCAGGAGGAGATGAATGATTTGGTAAGAGACTTGAATCTTCCCAAAGATGCCGCTGAGTTACTTGGATCAAGGCTGAAAAGCAGGAATTTATTGTTGCCAGGAGTGTCATCTTCATGGTTCAGACATCGTGAAAAGGAGTTCGTTCCTTACTTCGCCCAGGAAGACAAGTTGGTTTATTGCATCGATGTCGAAGGTCTGATGGGTCAATTTAAAATCCAATATGATTCAGAGCAATGGCGTATTTTTATAGATTCTTCAAAAAGAAGTCTCAAAGCAGTTTTACTCCACAACGGTTTTTACGCTTCCATACCTGTAGGTCATTCCGTACACTTGAAGGAAACCTATGAGAACTTGGAATTGGTTCTTCGTAAACTTAAATATGAAGACCATGGTTGGCAAGTGTGTGGGGACTTGAAGGTCTTGTGCATGCTGCTCGGGCAACAAGCTGGGTATACCAAATATCCTTGTTTTCTGTGTCTATGGGACAGTCGAGACCGACAAAATCACTGGACCAAGAAGAGTTGGCAGCTGAGGGTGCGAACAGTCGGTGAAAAAAATGTCCTCCGAGAAACTTTGGTACCTTCCCATAAAGTTCTTCTACCACCTCTCCACATAAAATTGGGATTGATGAAGCAATTCGCAAAATCACTTCCAAGAGATGGAGAATGCTTCAAATACTTGGTCACCAAGTTTCCAGGCCTGTCGGAGGCAAAATTGAAGGAAGGTGTGTTCGTCAGACCAGACATTAGAAGGCTTATAGTTGATCAAGAGTTTGTCAATACCATGACGGATCCTCACAAAGAAGGGTGGATTGCATTTAAAGAAGTCGTACAGAAATTTTTAGGCAACAACAAAGATCCTCACTACAAAAAGATCGTCGGACGAATGCTGAAAGCATTTCAAGCTTTAGGTTGCCTGATGAGTTTGAAAGTGCATTTCCTCCAGTCCCACCTTGACTACTTTCCTGATAATTTGGGAGCTGTGAGTGAGGAACAAGGTGAACGATTCCACCAAGACATTAAAGAGATGGAAAGGAGATACCAGGGAAAATGGAGCATTACAATGATGGCAAACTACTGTTGGATGCTTCAGAGAGACATTCCAGATGCTACTCACAAGCGTAAATGCACCAAGAGGAGCCTCACAAGGAAGAAGAATCGAGTTTAGTGTGTGTAGGTGAGCTCATTTCAGTTCAAAAAAGGATTTTCATGAAAATATTGTAATAAAACTTTAATTTTATAAGTCTATTTCCATTTATTTTGAGGTATTGCCTTATTTAACATAGTTACCTAAATTGTCAGGAAACATGATGTCCTATGACAAAATGGAGGTCATTTTCGGATTCAGCACACCAAAAAACATAAAGATTACGTGGAATAACCAAAACAGCTCTCGAAATAAAATTTAGTTAAATATTTATTAGAAACAGTATAATAAAATACTTGCGTTGATTGCAATCCAGTCAACCAACTTTGCTTTCAAATACTTACTTGTTTCTGCTTGAACGTTTCCACCAAAGCAACGGCATCATCAGGCATTAGAGGGAAGGTGAGATGCAGCCCCGTATATGAGTTTGACACCTCTATTGATTCCAAGTCACAGTACTCTTCGAGGTCAGTGTCCTTGTAACGTTTTTCTTCAGTGAGCATGCGGCAAATAAAATCCCCTTTATAAACAGAAAAATAAAACTTGTCATGCTGTATTTTTTTTTTTACCAGCTTTGCACTTGCTGTTGAGTCTTGTTACCCTTAGCATCCACTCCCTAACCTTGAGGGTTTAAGGAGGGATGGGCCTTTGTAGTTGTGGGGCCAAATGATAGGCGGGCACAAGAATATTTATTTTTATAAGGATTTATTTACCCCGCTCCGTGGTGGAATGGAACAGGCGTGAGGATTAAACCAAAACAGGAACAAAAGAAAATCAAGGCTTTTCAATGCTGTGCTTGAAATGTCCTTTCATACTGGGATTCACATTACGTCATGTGTCCTCTTACTTTGCAATCACAATAAACAAGGGAAAACAATATTGTTCATGAGTTGTATCTAAATTATACTTTAGCTTATTTTCACTGCTTCATAAGCTCTTCATCCAGGTACTTAAACAACATACATTTTTGTAAGCTCTTCATCCAGGTATTTAAACAACATACCTTTTAGGATATGCTAGAAAATGACCATTCAAGCTTTGCTTTAGTTATTCTATCAATCAGACCGATTGAGCAGTCCATTGGCTGATTGACTTCAATCATGGGCAACGGAGAAGCTAATGGTATTTCTGCCTCAGGATTCTTTCCTGCTTGCACTAACTTCTGTTCAGCAATAGCTCTTTTATCTAAGAATTGTTTAAACTCTTTAAGGAGAACTTCCGCCTGCTTTCTAGCTGGGCTGGACTGAGGATTTGCTCCTTCCTTGGGTAAGTAATTGTTTACAGAGTTTACCTCTGGAAAGCAAGCAATGCCGTCTCTGTTCAAACATTCATTCCCTGCAGTGGAGTTACCCCTCCCCCACTTGTCTCTGTAGGCAGGTGTCGGGTTAACAAGTTCCTTTGTATGAGGAGTGTTTCTAAGGAGTGATCCAAAGGTAGGACCTCTTAAAACATCCTGGCTTAATTCTCTCCTGAACAATTCAGCTGGATTCCTTATATCAGCCTGCTTGCTAAAAGCATCAGCTGTCTGGTGAGAAAAGCTGGGTTTGTTTAAAGGAACTTCAGGCTGCAGCCAACTGCTTTCATAATGCCTGAAACTGTCCTGAGTTTTAAAGTCAGCATTCACTCTTTCTGGGTTCTCATAAAACTTGTCATATGAATTAAATACACCAGGTACCTTATAATGAGGCTTGTCTGAGAATGCCTTGCCACGCTGCCTTCCTCTCCAAGGGTCAGCTGTTTGTTCCAGAAACCTAGGCTTTATCCCTGGGTCTCTCAGTGCTTCTAACCTCTGTTGCTCCCAGAAGGTTCTTTCAGGCACTGAGTATCCCCGGTACCTACTTCCTGGTTCTGAATCCCTTTTCCTTGTATTACAGCTGGGCAGTGTTTCTCTTGCTAGGTCAAAGGTTTCTGTATCAAAGAGAGCTTCTTGCCTTATTCCATCTTCACTCTCCTTTCCTTGTTGCTTTTCCAACGTCCTTTGCCTTCTCATTCGTTTTCCCCTTCCGATACTTGTTCCAATACCACTCACTTCAATTCCACTCATTCCACTACTGTCTTCCTTCTCTCTGTTTAACAAGGGCACCTTGTTAAACAGAGAGAAGGAAGACAGGGGCTGCTCTGGGGAGCCCGCCTCCAGCTAGGGCGTGCCCAATCAGCAACTCTGCTTCTCTCCTCCCCTGAGGTGAACTGTGTTAGCTGATTAGCTCTGTGCATCTTGTGCTGAGAAGGGAAAACCTTGCATTTACCTGCAGTACCTGAACCTTCCAGCGGGTCAGTATCAGTTTCCATGGCTTCCAGCCCTGCCACTGCGTCACAGTCTGACTGAAAGCCAGACCCCAGAAAAGCTGCAATAATGTTCATGTACAGGCACTTCGGGGTTAGGAGAGGGAATGCACTGGCAAGCTTCACATAAGGGGGCCTATTCATTAAGCTGCTTTAGCTGTTTAATGTGGGAATTACCTTGCGCTAACAGCATGCAGCCACATTAACGGAGTGCATTAGTTCCCATGTTAACAGCTAATGTGGAAATCACCATTAGTGGGTCAGGAATCAGAGGGGAGTGGGCGGCACTATGCCTTGCAGTTAATGCAGTGATCATTACTGCATGTTTCATTTAATTGACTAGAGGTTTTGCTATCCTGACTTTATAAAAAACTTAAAAGAAGACGATTAATGCAGCCATGAACTTTGCTCTTTGTGACAGCTCTTCCAAAAATGCTCTCTCCCATAGTCACTGCAGATGTTCAGCACTTAATACACCTTAAGGTTTGAAATTAATACATGTTAGGTACAAAACCTTAGCACGCATTAATAAATAGGGGGTCAGTATGATTTTACAGAATATATGCAGTACAAGATGCATTGAAAATGCCCTTAAGAAAACATATACAATGGGAAATGTAGCACATCTGCTGTGCCATCCTATTCTAATGGGGAGTGGAGGAGTAGCCTAATGGTTAGAACAGCGGGCTGAGAACCAAGGGAGCCAGATTCAAATCTCACTGCCATTCCTCATGATCTAACATGTATTAATTGAGGGAGGAGTGGCTCAGTGGTTGGGACAGGTTACCTCAGGCCAGAAGGCCAGGGGTTCAATTCCCACATGGGGACAAGCAACCTCAGGCCAGAGGGACTGGGGTCTCTAGTCCCATGGCTACTCCGCCTTGGACAAGCCACTTAACCCTCCATTGCCTCAGGTACACTTAGATTGTGAGCCCTTTGGGGGACAAGGGAATAAAAAGTACCTGTTAGTATACTTGTAAACCACACTGATTCTAAAGAGCACAGTATAAGAAAGAAAAAAATCTTGGACAAGTCATTTAGCCCTGCATTGCCTCAGGTACAAACTGAAATTGTAAACCCTCAGGGGACAGGAAAGTACCCACAGTATCTAAGTGAGTTCATCCTGAGCTGCTCCTGATAAAGGCATGGGCTAAATCCAAAATCTCTTCCCTTTTATTTTTAAGTATTTTCAGTTCTCTAAAGACAAACGAAGGTTAGCTCGTGGCTCTGTGATCGTGCTACACACTCTTATGCAGGAGACCGAGACTCTGTTCTCAAGTCTGGCCTCTGCTCCCAGAGCTGGCTGCAGCTGAGGATAGTGTGGGGGTATTTTTCACAGACCCCAAGAATCTCAGTCATTGTGCAATAGTGACTCAGAGTACATGTGTATATCACGTTAAGAACATAAGAAACTGTCATGCCAGGTTAGTTCAAGTCCACTAAGCCCAGTATCCTGTCTCCAGGTCACTAGTACCTGGCATAATCACAAAAGTAGTCAGATTTCATGGTACTTATCTCCATGGGTAAGCAGTGGCTTTCCCAGGCCTACTTCAACAATAGTTTATGGACTTTTCCTCCAGGAATTTGTCAAAACCTCTCTTAAACCCACCTATGCTAACTGCTTTTACTACGTCTTCCAGCAATGAGTTTCCAAAACGTAACTATGCATTAAGAGAAAAAAATATTTTCTCCTATTTGTTTTAAAAGTACTACATTGTAACTTCATGACATATCCCCTTGTCTGTATGTTTTGGAAGAGTAAACAATAAATCCACATTTACCCATTCCACTCCACAGGATTTTCTAGACCTCTGTCATAGCTGTTTCTTCTCCAAGCTGAAGAGCCCTAATCCCTTTCGCCTCTCCTCATAGGTGAGCTGGTATATCCCCTTTATCATTTTGCTCCCCTTCTCTGTACTTTTTCTAATTCCGCTCTATCTTTTTTGAGATGCAGAAATCAGAATTGCACACAATACTCAAGGCGCTGACGCACCATAAAGCACAGAGGCATTACAATATTATTTGTGTTATTCATGTTTCATTTCTTAATAATTCCTAACATTCTGTTTGCTTTTTCAGCCACCATCGTACACTGGGCAGAAAATTTCAATGTATTGTCCACAGTGATTCCTAACGTGTAGCTATAATTTGGGTTATTCTTCCATATGTGCATCATTTTGCACTTGTCCATGTAAAATTTCATTTGTCATTTGAATGTCTAGTCTCCCAGTCTCACAAACTCCTCCTGCAGTTTCTCACAATCCGCATGTGATTTAACAGCTTTGAATAATTTGGTATCATCTACAAATTTTTAATGATTTTGCTCTTTTTTCCTCTTTCAAGATCCTTTATAAATATGTTCAAAAGCACTGGTCCCAGTACAGATCCCTGGCTACTCCACAATTCACTTTCTTCCTTTGAAAAAATTGGCCATTTAATCCTACTCTTTTTTTCTCTCTCTCTTTTTTTTAATAGGACATTGCCACTTATTCCATGGCTTTTCAATTTCCTCAGGAGTCTTTCATGAGGTACTTTGTCAAACGCTTTCTGAAAATCCAAATACACATTATATAAACTGGCTCACCTTTATCCACATTTATTTGTGCCTTCAAATATGCAGCAGGTTGGTGAGGCAAGACTTCACCATGACGAAATCCATGTTGACTTTGTCCCATTAAACCATGTCTATCTATGTGTTCTGTGGTTTTGTACTTTATAATAATTTCTACTAGTTTGCCTGACACTGATATCAAGCTCACTAGTCTGTAGTTTCTCAGGTCATCTCTGGATCCCTTTATTAAAAAACTGGCATTACACTGTCCATCCTCTAATCTTCAGGTTCTGTAGATGATTTTAATGAAAGATTACAGAGTATATCTGCAATTTAACTTTTGAGTTCTTTCAGCACTCTGGAGTGTATGCCATCTGGTCCAGGTGATTTGCTGCTATTTAGTTTTGGGATTTGGCTAGGGGCCACGAAATGACTCTTTGGGAGGCAAAGCTCTGCTTTGACTCTGCCCCAAGCTCCACCCTAACTCTGTTGCTTTGCCCCCCCCCCCATCCTTCCCCTCCTATCTCCAGGAAAAAGCAGGAATGTAGTCTTCATATATGGGTGAACATCACAGATGGAGCCCGCGTGGGAACTCTTCCCACAGTCTAATAGGAAAGCCTTTGGGAGCACTCTACTGCGCTTGCATGCCTGTGTTCCCGCCTCCCCACCTTCCCAACTCCTCTCCTCAGTTCTTCATTTTCTGAAGAACCAGCAGGATGTATCATTCCTGTCACTGCCAAAAAACTTTTCATTTTTGTGTGACATCGTGTTACTGCCTTCCCGTCGATGCCAGTTCTCTTGAATCTGACACTGGTCTCTTTTTTTATTTTCATATTTTCTTTATTTTAATTTTCATCCCGTTTTCACTGCCAAACTAGGCCTCCATAGCCTTCTCTTCAAACTCAAAGACAACATTTTTAAGGCATGGAAAAGCTAACTAGTGGTTTTAAAAATGTATCAAGTGTGCCGGTACTATATCAGTCAATGATAAACATGACTGTTGTCTAAAATGTTTGGGGCCTGAACATCAACCCAATTCATGCCCTTTGTGCCGGCAAATGACAAAGAGAAGCCTCAAGAACCGAGCCAGACAATATGGATCGTTGTTCACCTCAGACACGGTTTCAGTGGCTTCTACTTCATCAACGGCATCAACTTCCTCTCATTGGTGACAGGTTTCTTCAAAGTCCAAACACAAAAGTAAGTCAAACTCTCTGTTTGCTTCCAAATCCTAGTCGTTGGCATCAAAGACCAATATCGAGATCAGAGAGAAGTCCCAGCATAAGCATCGAGACTCCCCTAGAGGTGCTTCTGGTGCAGATCAGCAATCCAAACAGCCCCAGCGGGAGGATCTGTCCTCCAAAGCACAGGTGGGGCTCTGGGACACTCCTGACACATTGACCTCCACAGAGCTACTGGTTCCATGTTCTGGGACGGTGGCTCAGAGCCCCGTGGGTGACTACTCAGATATCAGCCATCTCCCTAGACCAGCACATGCTGGCTCTCGAGAGGAGTTTGGCAACACTCCTGGCAGCTTCGATATTGATAACATTGAGAGCTTCAGGAGTGCAGGCTTCTGCACCAAGCCTACAGCCAGGCGTATCGGGCCTGATGCCAGCCCTCGAACCAGCATCATCAGAGATTGATACCTTCATTGGAACTAATCCATACGCCCGGTATCCAATAGATTCAGATCACCATGTCTCTTGGTTCTAATACCTCTGAGTATCAGTATCAGCATCGACCTTCGAAATCCATGAAGCATCAAGGTCGAATTCAAGACTGCCGATATTTTGATTTCTTACCAGACTCTGATTCAAGTTCTTCAGAATCTGACAGGGGGTCACTCAATTCCCGAGAACTTGCAGATATCCCTTCGGACCTTTCGCTGCCTCAGGAATGGCATCAGTCCCCACCAGAGGATATGTCCTTTCAGGATTTCATCAATGACATGGCAGTGGGACTCTCCATCACGGTAGCCTCAGAAAGGGAACTGAGGGCAGAGGAACTGGAGATACTCTAATACCCTCCCACGCCCAGGGAGGCAGCTACATTACTGGTGCATCATATCCTGCAGAATCTTATGCTCTGCATGTGGGAGGCCCCGCTCATGGTTCCACCTGTCAGCAAGAGATGCAATACCATGTACTGAGTACCAGAATACCCAGGCTTCCAAAAGCCTCAGCTCTCCCACCACTCAATGGTGGTGGCATCAGCGATGCACTGAATAAAGAGCTCTAAGAACCATTCATCCATGCCACCTGGCAGAGACTCAAGGAGATGCCTTTGGGCATCAGTGCTTCCAAGCATGCATGTTGTCCTCCAGAATCAACTCTTACATGCTGTACATGGGCATGTTTCTGAAGGATGTTACCAGGGATCTGGAAACTTTCACCCCCATGCTTCCTGAAGATAAGCAGAGTGTATTCCAGACACTCATCAAGCAAGGCCAAAATACTACATTTCTTACAAGCAGAGCTTCAGCAGTCTGCATTAGGGCTCGCTGAATGGCCTGGATACAGGCATCAGATCTCGAGCAATGGATTAAGGATAAACTGGCCAATATCCCATGTATTTGGGGAAAACCTTTTTGGCAAAGATTGGAGGGAAAATGAGACAGATGATCTCACCCTAAAACACCTTTCAAAGAAAACAGCTGACCCATCCAAGAGGAAGGCTCTTCCCAAGAAATCTTTCTATTCTAAAAAGAAGAGATACTATCCTTCTTACCTGCCTTCTGCTGCCTATCAGCCTCAGCAGACACAGCAGGACCCTCGCCAATCCAAGAAGCCCAAGGACCCTAAGCCTCAACCAGCAGCACAGGCACAATCTGCACCTGGTTTTTGACTTCTTCCTAGAGAGCATTGCCAATCTGCCCCTGGAGGGTCCCCTGCCCCTCCACATAGCAGTAAATTAGCATTAGCAGTAAATTTGAGAGATTAAGATCATATTCCACATACCCTGGCTTAGAAGTGAGGTTCACGACTGCCATAGTATGTGCAAAACTAACCCATTAGGAGAAACTACCCCAGGACGACTTTGTCACTATGCCCACATGTGGCACTTCATAACATCAGAGCAGTGGACACTCTAGATTGTCCAAAGGGATTATCAACTTCACTTTGAAACCTTACCCCCTACCAGCTTCACGGGAGATTATCCCATGCAACCCCTTCAAAGCACTCTCTTAAAAGAAGAGGTGACCATCCTGTTGTCCCAGGGTGCTATAGAAAGAGTTCCTCCTCCTCAAGAAAGGATGGGCTTTGACTCTCCATATTTTCTTATTCCAAAGAAAACAGGAGGATTCAGGCCCATCTTGTATCTCAGAAACCTAAACAAATTTATGTTCTGAGAAAAATTCTGAATGATTTCCCTAGGACCATTTCTACCATACCTCCTGAGACACGATTGGCTATGTTCTCTAGACCTAAAAGAGGTATATACTCATTTACTGATCCATCCCCTGCACAGATAGTATCTGTGTTTCATGTTTCAAGGAAACCATTATCAATACTGGATTTTCCCCTTCGGTCTAGCCTCTGCCCCAAGAGTCTTCACAAAATGCATGGCAAAATGCATGCACAAAATGCATGGAAATACTTAGATGATTGGCTGATCAGGGGAGGCTCCCCTCAAGAGGTAAGACTCTCCCTTCATCACATTATCACAGTGCTCCAATCACTTGGATTTGTCATAAACTTCCTGGAATCTCACCTCGCTCCATCCTAACGAATGGAGTTCATTGGGGTGCTCTTACATACTCAACAGGCCCAAGCTTTCCTCCCACAGGATCGCTGTGCCCACCTCATCGAGCTGGCAAAAGAGGTACAAAAGCAATGCTGAGTAACTGCTCGAGAGATGCTACGACTATTAGGACACATGGCCTCCACAGTCCATGTTGTCTCATATGCTCGATTACATGTGAGACAAGCACAATGGACTCTGTCTTCTCAATGGATGCAAGCAAAGAGGGATCTCGGAGACAAGATCCACATCACCCCTCAACTGATCAAGTCCCTTCAGTGCTGGTGTTCCCCACAAAACCTACTCGCCAAGTCACCTTTTCAGACGCCTCCACCTCGATGCACCCTGACAATGGATGCTTCCAAGCTGAGTTGGGAGGCGCATCTGAACAACACTTATTAAAAGAGGGCTGCTACACAGTACCCTGTCCTGTGCTTCTGAGGTAAGCTGTGACCAACTTCCTGGGTGATTAACAGTCCTTGCTTGGATAGAAGGAGTCTTTCAAAATGGCCTTTTGACCTGCCATCTGGCGTTAACACCTATTGAAAATGTTTCACAGGTCTCTTGCCCCCTAGGTAGAAGGCCTCTTTGTAAAGATCTCTAGAAGACTTTATTTGTTGCTCAAGGAATACTGACCCTGTTTTGCCTTTTATGCTAAGTTATATTCTGATTTGATTTAAATTAAAGCTCTTTGATGCTGCTAGGCTCTGACTTATTATGAAATTTAAACTAGAAGCTCTCTGCTGGGTTCTAAATTTAACCAGAAAGCTCTCTCCTGTGTTTTAAATTTAAACTAAAAGTACTTTGCTGATACTAGGCCCTGAGTGAGTATTAAATTTAAACTACAATCTCTCTGCTGGGTATGAAATCTAACCAGAAAGCTCTCTTCTGTGTTTTAAATTTAAACTTAAACTGCTGCTACTAGGCCCTGACTGATTTAACAAATACACTGGGTTCACAGATTAATCAGCTTTAATCCAAAGACGTCCTTCAGAAAAATTCCCAGAAGCATATACTCACAATTGCAGATCTCTCTCCAGAAGTAGCAGTCCCCTTTTCTAGTCCTTCAAGACTGAGGATCACAGAACTCTGGTTGAACTTGTCATCAACCCCCCCTGGTGGCCAGTGGCTGCAAGGGCAGGTTGAGCATATTTATTATTTGTGGAGGTAAGAGACTTTTGGAGGCCAGGTGCAGCCTGGTCTTTGTAGTCCTCCTCCTTATAGGAATAAGTTGTGTAGACCAGAATTGAGGGTAAATAAGGCTTTTATTTCCCCTTTCAAGCACTGAGGTTCGCTAGGTAACAGAAAATAAAGGGTTCTCCTTCTTTGTCAGGGTTTTTACCAAAGCATAGTTAAACAAGTGAACTGTTACATACTTCACAGCTTCTTGCAAAACAACACAGGGTTTTCCAAACTTCAGAGCAAAGTAAAATTAGTGAGCTTTTTCTCTTTCGCTCAACATGAACAAAAACAATATCAAAGCTTGTCTAAATAAGTTACAGCTCGGGGAGTGACTCAAAACTCCCTGCTACACAAACCGAGCAGTCCATTACTTCTTCCTGGGATAATGTAACTGAGTTGACAGGGTCCAGCTGCATGGGCTCTGTTTCATTTGTGCCTCCCTCTGTACTTGAGCTTTCCCTGGCTGCTGTGGTTTGAAAGTCAGTACTTCTTCTCCCTAGCTTCCAGCTAGGCTGTTCTAGGGCTTTCAGGTAAATAGCAGGGTTTGTCCCTATGCCCCTACGTGATGGCTTAAAGGACTCCTGCCCGCTTCCTTTTCTCTTAGACTGATTATCTGGTTTTAAAGACGTTCTAGGAGCTGGGCCTTTCTTTGGGAAAAAATAGACACCGTACCTTGGCTTCGTGAAGTCAGGGCGTCTGTTACTTGCCCACTCAGGCACCTCTCTCTGGCCATGGTCTCCTTTGCAGACTCCCTCTGGAAGCCTCCTGGGTACTGTCTGTCCTCTCTGTAGCTTGGGAAGACCCTGTAAAGATTCCAGGCTTCCTGGCTTCTTAGTATAAGTAAATCTCCTGTCAGGACTTTTTCTTCCAGTACCTTTTTTAATCCTGTTTCAGACCCTCCTGGTGAGCAGAGGCCTCTCTCCTGGTTGGGCTCTCTCCTTCTGAGCTCTCTGCCTTTGGAATTTCTTCCAAGCAGATCTCTTTCCAGTCTGTCTCTCCCAGGTCTCTCTCTCACTCCGGCTCTTTTGAGTCTGCTCCTTTCTCTCTCTCTTTCTGAGCTCTCCTCTGAGCTCCCTTCTGAGCTCCCTTCCAAGGTTCCTTCCTCTCTCCCTCCTTCTGAGTTGGCTCTCTGCTTATAAAGGCCTTTTACTTTTGAGTTTCCCGGGCTACATCTCAGGTGGAGCTGATTGGCTCCTGCACAATCAGTACCCGGGTGTGTTAGCTCAGCCTCTGTAGGTTCATGCCTGCTCCCTCTAGCTGCTCTGCACGGGAACTGCATCTTCTGCACGTTAGCAGCTTTGTAAGGAACAGTGTTTTTTTCTAAGTTTTTGCTTTCAGTGGCTTCAGCCCTATCACAAACTATTTATGCCTGTGCTGCTGAGGTAACTGTGACCAACTTCCTGGGTGATTAACAGTCCTTGCTTGGATAGAAGGAGTCTTTCAAAATGGCCTTTTGACCTGCCAACTGGCGTTAACACCTATTGAAAATGTTTCACAGGTCTCTTGTCCCCTAGGTAGAAGGCCTCTTTGTAAAGGTCTCTAGAAGACTTTATTTGTTGCTCAAGGAATACTGACCCTGTTTTGCCTTTTATGCTAAGTTATATTCTGATTTGATTTAAATTAAAGCTCTTTGCTGCTGCTAGGCTCTGACTTATTATGAAATTTAAACTAGAAGCTCTCTGCTGGGTTCTAAATTTAACCAGAAAGCTCTCTTCTGTGTTTTAAATTTAAACTAAAAGTACTTTGCTGATACTAGGCCCTGAGTGAGTATTAAATTTAAACTACAAGCTCTCTGCTGGGTACGAAATCTAACCAGAAAGCTCTCTTCTGTGTTTTAAATTTAAACTTAAACTGCTGCTACTAGGCCCTGACTGATTTAACAAATACACTGGGTTCACAGAATAATCAGCTTTAATCCAAAGAAGTCCCTTCAGAAAAATTCCCAGAAGTATATACTCAAAATTGCAGATCTCTCTCCAGAAGCAGCAGTCCCCTTTTCTAGTCCTTCAAGACTGAGCCATGACACCATGACATGGTGTCATGACAAGGTGATTCTCTGTATCCATCCACAATTTTTCTCAAAGGTGGTTTCTCCTTTCCATCTAAACCAGTTGGTAATCTGCCTGATTTTCTTCCCTAGATCACATGCATCTCAGGCTAAGCAGCACTATACACTTTAGACTGCAAGCAAGCACTGGCCTACTACTTAGATAGAACTAAAACTCACAGAAAATCCTCTCAATTGTTCATTTCCTTTGATCCTGGTTACATGGGCCTCCAGCTCCTTCCTTATCGGGTCACCTCACTCGGACACCCACAAACCTGCTAGCTTGTTGTCATCATTGCAGCCCCCATGCTTACCAGCATTCATTAGTTCTCACACTGTTACTTAGTCTGGAACTCCTGAACTGCAGATCCCTCCGTTCTAAATCGTTCCTTGTTCAAGAACTCCTTCAGCGATATTCCCTTGATATGCTCTTCCTAATGGAAACCTGGTTGAGAGAAGGTGAGGACCCTTTCCTCAACTGGTGCCTACCCACAGATTTTTCTGCCTTCTTTACCTCCAGAACGAGCTGGTGCGGTGGAGGAGATGCCCTTTCCATTTGTCCAATCTTCCTATTACTAAAATTCATTCATCTACCATCCATTATCCCAAATCTCTTCTGCTCCATTTTGACGGGGCCCCAGTCCTTTATTTTTTCCTCTTGTATGTCCCTCCTTTACTGCGCCCAGACCTTCTGAAATCTCTCTCTCCTAACCCAACTTGGTAATCCTTGGGGACTTTAACATCTACTTGGACTCCTCCTCCAGGCCTAAGGACTGTGCTTTTCTCAATTTACTCAATGATCTCTCACTTGCTCATCATGTCATATGCCCCACTCACAGCACTGGCTTTACACTTGACTTTATTATAACATCTACCAACACTCTGTTCACATAACATCTACCGATACTCTGTTCATCCCATCAGCTTTCTCCACTCTCTGCTTCCCTGGGTCAGACCATTATTTTTTTATTTATTTTATTTATTTATACTTTTCTTCTATACCGCTTTTTCCCAAGATCAAAGGCGGTTTACAAATAACATAATGAACAGTTTACAATTAACATAATGAACATTGTTTTACATAGAACATAGTGTTTTCTTTAAATTATGTACAATTAACTTTTTTATGAACAATAACATTAACTTTTCATGAACAATAACATGGCGCATATAATTATACATATGCTGAACTATTTACATCAGTCAAATATTTACATTAGTCAATTATTAATCATGGTTTCGAAGGGTTGTTTTTCTTATGTGTGTTGAGGTTTGAGGCTTTTTGATCTGTGTTTAGGGAGGATTTTTATGTAGGTGTGGTGAGGAGGATGGAGGGGGTTCATTAAGGTTTATGAAGTGTTCTTTAAACAGATATGTTTTTAGTTCTTTCCGGAATGTCTGAAGATCCTTTATTTTGCGGAGGTTTAGTGGGAGTTTATTCCATATGGTGGGGGCTGCATATGAGAATGCTCTTGAGCTTGTGGTTTTTTTTGTTTTTCGAATTGATTTTTTTATGTCTAGTGAGTGGGTTGCATTTTGTCTGCGGGTTCTATGTTCTTTTGGAGCATGTAGTAGAGTGGTTAGATGTGAAGGTGATATGTCGTTGATAAGTTTAAATGTGGTTAAGAGTATTTTGTATGATATTCTACTATTTATGGGAAGCCAGTGTAGTTCAGCGAGGATGGGAGTTATGTGGTCAGTGAGGCGGGCTTTTGCTGTTACTCGGGCACAGATGTTTTGAGCTCGTTGGAGTAAGTTAATATTTGTGAGAGGGAGGCCGATGAGTAGACTATTACAATAGTCAAAGTGGGGAGTGATGAGTGTGCTGATAACAGATCTGAAGTCATGTGTGTCTAGTATTGGTCGTAGGTGTTGAATGGTTTTGAGTTTATAGAATATGGTTTTCACGGTTTGTTTTATGTGAGGGATCATACTAAGTGTGTGGTCTATTATGATGCCTAGGTATTTTACTTCCTTTTTGATTGGGATTATTGTATCGTTAATTGTTATTGTTTCTGGGAGAGTAGTATCTAGTTTTCTTGTTACGAACATTGCTTCAGTTTTTTTTAGGTTGATGCTAAGGTTATTATTTTGTAGCCAGGTATTTGCTTCACTGATACAGTTTAGTAAGTTCTGGTAGTTGGGGTTATTTGTGTTTATTGGTTGAGTGAGCATGATGTCATCTGCGTATATATAGTGGTTGACTTTATGTTTTTTGAATATATTTGTGATGGGTTGGAGATATAGGTTGAAAAGGAGGGCTGATAGGGCCGAGCCCTGTGGGATACCTTGTCCTTGTATGAATGGCTCAGAGGTGTCTTGACCCAATTTAACGCGTATTGATCGGTTTGTGATGTATGATATAAACCATTGTAGAATTGTTCCTCCTATTCCTAGGCTTATGAGTCTGTTAATAAGTGTGTTGTGGTGGACATTGTCAAAGGCACCAGCTATATCAATGAATATGAGGATGTAACCTTGGTTGCATGTGTCAGTGCCCTTTATGAGGTCATCCATGAGTGATACATTATTGTATCTTTTTCTCCATTCGCTCCCCTGCTATAACGTCCCAGTCAAGCCCTTCTAGCACAAACCATCCCCTCCCTGTTTGCTTGAAACACCATATCACACCTTATACACTTCAACAATTCCAAGTCTCAGACACTTTATTTCCCTCTAATTTCTCTGTTCAGCCACCCAACTCTCAAGTTCACATTTGGAATACTGTGCTTACCTCCGCGCTAGACCAGTTAGCACCATTGTGCTCCACTCCCACACTAATTCAGCACAATCACTCCCCCTGGTATCATTCTGGTCTCCACCTCCTCCGCACTCAACTCCATCATGCTGAACGTCAATGGCACAGGCATCCATCATCTACCACTTTATCCCAATTCTGCCATTGTCACAGTTACTATCGATCTTTTGTGCACACCGCTAGGCAATCCTATTACTCCAACCTCATCACTTAATCCTTCAACTCATCTAGACAGCTTTATTCTGTCCTCCGTACCCTTTCTGCGTCTACAGCTACTGCCCCCAACCACACTTGGGCACTTTACTGAACCCAGCGCAATTGACTTCTTTTTTCGCAGATAAAGTTGATCAATTGCACGCATCTTTTGTTACCTGCCCCCTCCCTTGCCTTCTATGCCTCCCCCTATCTCACCAACCGAAGAACCCTTTCCTTCGCTCTCCTCTAATCCTGCCCTGTCCCATATAATCTCCATGGCAGAATTACAAAAGGTTCTCTCCACCTCCCGTAAAACTACCTGTCCATTGGATCCCATCCCCTCTCATTGGTTATCCAAATCTTCTCTTGCCTTCCTTCCATTCATCCTGACTATATTTAATTCTAGTTTGTCCCCAAGTACCCTCCCCACTCCCTGGAAGTCTGCTGTTATTCGTCCAGTTCTTAAAAAAACAACGTTGGATACTATGGTACCTGCACATTGGCGTCCTGCTTCAAACTTCTCTTTTCTTTCTAAAGTCTTAGAAAAACTAGTTTTTGTCCATCTGTCATCACATATTGATTCTGTTCACACCCTCCACCCTTGCCAATCTGGGTTTCGGTCAGGTCACAGTACTGAAATCATCCTTCTTTCCTTCCTAAATAAACTCCATGTTTCACATGATCATGTTGATATTTCCCTGGCTGTCTCACAAACCTTTCCTCAGCCTTTGATTTGGTCGACCACTCTACCCTCCTCTCAAGACTTCATGATTCTAGGATATGGGGTGCTGTTTTGCATTGTTTCGCTCTTTTCACTGCTCACTCTTTTTCTGTGCACTTAAACTCTGCCACCTCAGCTGCAGTACCCCTTGTGTATGGTGTCCCCCGGGATTCTGTTCTTTCCCCTCTCCTCTTCAATGTCTTTCTGGTTCCTCTTCCCCTCATTATACAGCAATACACCATGTCAGCATATTATTATGCTGATGACATTATTCTCCTTTATCATACTAGTCCCGCCGCTCCTGATTTGTCACCGCTCAACACCTGCCTTTCACATATCTCTACCTGGATCTCAAGTAATTATTTACATCTCAACTCCTCCAAATCGGCAGCTATGTGGTTCTCATTTGGTGCTCCCTGTCCCTCCATTGCCCCACTGCTCAATTCCACTCCTATCCCTATGGTATCCTCCCTTCATTACCTAGGCATCACTCTGGACCCTGCACTCTCATTCCAAAAACACCTCTTGTCCCTCACCTGCCGTTCCTTCTTTTCTTTGCATCAGATTCAAGCAATTCAACCTTTTCTGACACCCTCCTCTATCACTACTCTCCTTCTGTCATTGGTGATAAGCAGTGGTTGGGGCAAGGTACTTCAGGCCGGAAGGTTGGGGTTCAAATCCCACTAGAGGACAGCAACCTTGGGCCGGAAGGACTGGGGTTTCTAGTCCCACAGGTGCTCCTTGTGGTCTTGGGAAAGCCACTTAACCCTCCATAGCCCATGTTCCCTGTAAAATAGTTATCTCCAAGTTATAATGCCCTGTTCAATGTAATTTCAGTTTGTTCAATGTAAACCGCACTGATGCAGAATAGCACGGTATATAAGAGAATGTAAATCAATAAATAAATGCTGATCACGTCACTGCTCTTCTTATCCATCTCCATTGGCTGCCTCTCCACAATAGAATTCAATACACATTCCTGATCATGGCCCACAAGGTCCTCCACACTTCCATCCCCCAGTATCTGGCTAATCTTATCCATCTGCATACCCCTTATCATCAGCTCCGGTCCATTCACATAAATAGTCTATCTCTATCCCCACCATCACAAGCTCACTTAGAACTCACTTATCACTCTGCTTTCTTTTTTCTTGGCCCTGCACTCTGGAACTCCCTGTTGTCTACACTCGCAGTAAGTTCGCTGCTGCTGCTGTATGGGCCTGTTTTCTCTCTGCCCCCACCCCCGCATTGCAGGGGCTGCTTAGGTAGAATTTATGCCACTACTATGATCACTACTGCCAAATATCCCTCTTACATCAGTTCCACTAAAAACATGGCATCCCATTCAGAAAGGGGCCCGTCCGGTCTGTCCGGATGCCCAGAATCTGGACGGGCCAGATTTGCACCTGATTCTGATCTCGCAGGGGCTATTGGTCTGGATGGGCCAGTCATGCCCCAATTCTGTGTCCCTGGACAGCTGCCCCATTCTCCGCACAAGACCCCCGAGTCTCCTGGAGCCCGGTGCTGTGGCATCCCATCACCATGGCACCAGGACGCCATGCAGGAGACCTGGCTGCCAGTGATCTGCTGCCCAGTGCTGTTTCCCGCAGCCCGAATCCTGATCAGGCCCTCAGAGCCCAGGACTGGGCTACGGGGAACCCTCTGCCCTTCTCACCTGTTTCCTGGGTCCCGGCCTGACTGGTTTCCCATGTTGGAGAGGACTTATTCCACCTTGGAGGTGGAATAAGTCCCCCGTCTAGATTGCCGGACCCGGACGTACAGGACCAACACTGTAATCGGTGCTGCATGTTGAGGTCAGGGTCCCGCCCACTCCCCGCCATCGCTCCTCCTCTGGTCCACCCTCTCCCACCCCCATCCAGAGATCCCCACACATCTCATCTCTATGTGCGGGGAGTTCTGCTTTCTGCATCAGCAGCGAAGGGCTTAGCCGGACTGGACGTCCAGACCAGATGTGCAGCCCCACTTAACCCAACTCTGCATGCTTCCCTAGCTTATCTTCTTATCAGTTCCTTAACCTGCTGATCCATGAAGCAGTCATTTATTTCATCTAGGAACTTTACCTCCCTAGCATGTCCTGACATGACATTTATCCAGTCAATATTGGAGTAACTGAAATCTCTCATTTATTGTGCTGCTAAATGTGGTAGCTTCTCTAATTTCTGTTAACATTTCATTATCTGTCTGTTCATTCTGACCAGGCAGATGGTAGGATACCCCCACTACTATTCTCTTTCACGGTGGAATCTGTTTTCTACAGAACTTCATTTGATTTGGTTCAGTGCTCGGTTTAACATTTTGCACCTCATTGGCCTCTGACTAAGGATGGTCAGGTTGGTGGGGAGGGGGGGGGGGGAGAGAGAGCTTGCAGGAGGGTTTATTAATGAGGGAAAACGCCAGGTAATTGAAAATGTATGTGCATGGTAATGTGGCTCCACCAGAGACTGGTTCTTACTGTGCTGAAAGCCCAAAGCAACAGGAGGAAATTACTGGTACAAAAATAAAAGAGAAATGGATCCTACATTAACAATATTTTGTCAAAAGGGCCTTAATAAGATCAAAGTAAATTATACCTGCTTTGTATGCCATATGTAGTGGTCTGGTGACATTATTTTAAAAAAACAAACCTGATGAGATGATTTGACAGGCTCTATCTGCTCTTGAAGCCATCTTCACTACTGCTAAATCTCCCTTGACTATGAAACTGTTATTTTCTTAAAATGAACCTAAACGTCAGGAAAGGGAAAATGAGATGCGCTGGTCATGTATTTAACAGGACTGGCTATAAACTAGGTAATCTTGTAAGAGTGGAGGGCATGAGGATGGGTAAAAGAGAGAGCGGAAAATAGATGGCAGCCTGTGGGGAGCAGATCAAATAATGATTAAAATCTGGAAACATGGTTGAAACGAAGAGGAAAAATGAGCGCAGAGAGTAATATGAGAGAGAGAAAGAAAGCGCAGACTCTACCATGTCACATTCCTGCTCCTTTAAGCCTGACTTTCCTGCACTTGCAACTTGCTGCCCTGGAAGCTTCTAGGGTCTTCGGTTTTGTATTAGTTGAATTGCGCTATTTACTATTTGAATGCATCTTGTATAATTACGTGTCTTCTTTCTATATTGTTGTAATTAGTATTTAATGGGTTTTCTAATAAATGCATTTGGATTAATGCATTATTTTGTGTGTGTGTGGGGGGGGGAGGGGGTTGTATTATCATTTATGCAGTGAATTGAAATGCATATGCAAAAAATGCAGGCTTACTTTCGGTGTTGCTGCTCGGAGTGAAGTGCTCCATGAGATAGTTGAAGAAAGCATAAAGCTGTGGAAGCAAATCAGAAATATATTGTTATTTTATTGCAAATAACGCCTGTGTTTTCCAAACTTTGCCATGGATGCTCTTCCAGGTACAGGTATTTTTCATTGAACAGCATGTTCTCAAGCTTACATTGCTGTTAATTATTCCTGCTGGCCAGTTCTTACACTTCTCTGAAAGGAGTGCTCCTGCATCAATTCCCTAAACTCTCTAAAACGTTGTTTTCCTTTTATTTTACAGCCCTTCGCAGCCCCTTCAGTGAAGCAGTATCTGGTGTTTTCAGGATTCTCCTCAACTTTCAGTATTTTGCTAATTTTTAAAGCATTTTTTTCTTAGCTTTTCTTACCTTCAGCATATTGTTGGTTTAATGTTCTTGCTCCTTTTCTATCTTTCAATTGTCTTAGTGCGTCACCTAGATATTGATCTTTTGATTGGACCACTACCATATCGGGAAGATTCCATTTTGAAAGCTTGTTCAATTAGAGTCAACCTGATGCTCTTCTGACTATGTAATTTACATGACAGTGTGTCCTTATTCCCTGCTATATGTGGGCAGAACAAAGAGAAGTGTGAAAGTTTGCTTAATTGAACATAGGAGTAGGATAATGAATGGTAATTTAAGTGCTCCATTAGTACAGCATTGGATTGAAAAGAATCATAAACGGCAAGCGATTAATAAGATCTCTGTGAGTCCACGAGGTGGGAATCCTGAATACTGACTCAATTATATAGAACAGCGATGGATCTTCAGTTTAGACACTGTGACTCCTGGGGGGTTAAACCTTAAAATTGAATGGAAATCGCTGATTTAATGAGTGTAAGCATGCGTAATGGTTTTAGAAAGGCGCTGACTTCATTTATTTAGGCACTCCCCTGAACGATCACTACCTTGTTTGATGTATATAGTTACTGCATATTATACTACTGTAAATAGCTCTACATTGTTTTATTGTAAATGAGAATATGATAGTTTTGTATTACTCATATTGTTGTTACCTGTAAACCGCGATTGATCTACTGGAAATCGCGGTATAGAAATGTTAATAAAATAAATAATAAATACAATTTTTCTTTCAGAACTGTTGGAGAACAAAGACTATATGAACCAGTTTTGTTGAGCAGATACATTATTTAGGAAGAATAAATATGACCTCCCTGATGCAGAAAAGTTAAGTGACAAACTTTTTGAAACATAGTAGTTAGTATGTTGGAGAGAAATATGTTTGAATTGAATCAAAAAATGTAAACTGGGTTATAAGGTAAAATTAAGGAAAAACATTGAAGAAGATATTTTAGATGGAACGATGATGAAATTAAAGTAGTACCTTAGAGCGCTGTTGGCTGGAAATGTGCTATATGGAATTTAATGGTCCAAAAAAAATGGAATCTTTAGTTAATTAATGTTTCTACTATGAGAGCCTGATTTTGGTTTGTTCTTTTGAGTTAAGCAGACTTTCATCTATAAGTCTTATTGGAGCTATGTAGTCAGTATTGACCTAATATTATGGCGTCTAAATGGGGGTCAGCATTGGCTCGAAGGCACACATTGCATTGCAAATGGGAGAAAATTCTGAGTTACTTTGAAGATTATATTTCTAAAATTATGCAAAGGACAGCCTTGTTAGACACCAGAGATGACACTGGAGAATTAGCAATCTGGATGGAATTACTTAATCTTAATTAGAAATTAGCACGTGCAGAGCTACATGGAGATATGTTAGCTCAATATATTAAGAAACAAATGATCCTGCGGGGCTTCTGGATTAATAAAGAACCAAAAGTATTCGACTGACAATGTATTTCTTTCAAAATGGAATTCCATATTAAAGAAATGCAGTCTAGATCTGATTGTCCTGATTATTGAAATGACTTCAGAATTGGAGACCGATCTGAAGAAACAAATAGCGGACTTAACATTGAAACTTAAGGAAGATATGACTGAAGAAGAGTTTGCAAAGAAACAGCAGGAAACTACTGATATCCTGGCAAAGCATATGGGGACCTTATAGCAGATGAAGATTAGGAAACTAAAATGGGACGAATGTGATTAAGAGCAAGAGCATAGCTATGGCTTATCCAAAAAGGAGAGTGGACTTTGAAACCTCATCTGAAGAGTTGGACTTGATGACAATCAGTATGGTGAGAGGAGAAATCGTAGCTACTGAGGCAGATCCAGATGTGTATGGGGAGAACCGTCATGGGAGACAGAATTTGGGGTCCTGGAATGTGCTCGCAGGCAGCGAGGGATCAGAAATTACTATCTCCGTCCATGAGCTTACTGTCACCCAGCAGGATGTTCTGAATCTGGGACACTTTATAATCCTTTTAAAATCTGTGTCTGTTTTTTTCAGTGTATATGACTCCTACATCAACGGTTTATTTTTTTAATAATCCATCAAATGTCGTTATTTCAGTTATTCATCCTAAATCACACTGGTATTGCCCTGGTCAAATAGACCTTTAGAGATTGTGTTTTATGAGAATAGACTTGAATTGAATGATCTTTAAAAATGGAATCTTTCCAATATAATATGACTAGGGACAAAAAAGTAGCATTATCGCAACTAAGGAGGTCACCGGAACTGATTATCCTGAGGACTGATAAAGGAGGGGCAGTAGCGGTCCACTCAAAAGATCAAATATATAGGTGAAGCGCTAAGACAATTGGGAGATCAAAAATGTTATCGTAGAATACAAACTTTTCCATCTTTGGCAGATTCATCATGTAATGCTGTGCTAGGCTGCTGGTTGCATTTCCTCCGTGAATTGAACAGACAGGTGAGAGGCATAAGGACCTCTCCCATTCATCTTGGATGTGAAGAGCTCAGATTCAAATGAGGATGACTACCTGATCTAGCTCAGTTCACAGAGGCTGATCCAGTTCTGGTTCTGTCACCATGGGGAAGAGACTTATACATCTCTGTAATTCTCATGACTGCTCTACAAAGTTTGCCAGTCTCCCTCATTATACTTGCAGAGATGGTTTCTCATCGCAGCCAGCTGCCCTGCTAAGGCATTGCTGTCAAGTGACTCCGTTCTAAGAGAGAAGCTTTTGGCCAGTACTGATTTTTGAACTTATGCTTCAAAGCCTTGTGGTATTTGTAGTCCTTCTTTCTACCATTTAAAATTCGGATTGCATGGATTTATGGTTTAAGGGTTTATTTGGGCTTTTTATACCTTCCTTAAAATTAATATCAAAGTGGTTTATAATAGAATCAGAGTGGTCAGAAATCTAGGAAATGCCTAAAATCTCCTTCATTAAATTGGGTTACCTATCACCCCCCCCAAGACATCTAAAAAAGCTGATCCAGTCCTGGTTTTGCTTCATTGCAAGCAGGGGTTTGTAGTTTTGATTTTCTTAGAAAACACAATGGGAAACTCAGGATTACCAGGCCCTCCCTGCACTGGGGCAAAACCAGGACTGGATCAGCCTGTTTGGTTGACCTGGGATGAGTTGGCCACCCTAGTTGCTTGGCAGCTCTGCCAAGGTGGTTTCCAGTTGCTATAACAACCACAAGGGGGCGATGAAGGAAAATAAAGAATACTCAAATCAACTGCAGGTCCCATTTCATATGTAAGCACTTTTAAAGGGCTGCTGCTAAAGTCCAACTGTGACATTACAAGCTATAAACGTATCCCTCTTTCCATCTCTTGTCTGCCAAAATTCAATATTGCTTTTCCACTGACTGCAAAGGCCTTTTCACTAAACCATTGCACCTGCAGATTCGCCACCCAAGAAGCAGGCCATTTCCAAGCTAGATCCTTTCCAGTTGGCCAGGGAGTTATTCAGACTTATGCAGTACCTAGAAGTCAATACATTTATTTTTTGTAATTAATTCCAAAAATATTATTTTTATGCTATGAACTATTTTGCAACAGCTCCATTAACTCCTGCCTAATAATCACAATAGCAATTTATAATACAAGCACAACTTAGATCTATTGACAACAATGTCTTTAGAAAATAATGAAAAATTGGGCCTTCAGTGTTCTACAGTCACTGCTGAGATCACTTTTTCTCTTAAAGGACAGCTGAGGAAAAGTTAGGGACTTTGTAGACCTCTCTCATTTACTTCAACAGATACCAAAGCTCCACCAACTGAACAATGGCTGGAAAAGATGATATTAACAAAGCTGTTGCCTCCATTAGAGCTTCTGCCTCTGTCCAGATGGACAGCACGATACCAGTCGAAGGACCTGTTCCATGTGCAAAATGCCTGCAAACTGAAGCCCTCATGAAACAAGTGGAGGAGCTCAGAGAAGAGGTGGTGAGGCTTAGAAGCATTCAAGACAGTGTGAAATACATTGACGAGATGCTTCTTGAAGCATCCAAGCACTCCAACAGAGGTGAAGATGGTATGCTACAGAATGAAGAGTCAGACACAAGTCACCAGAGCCTGCAGAATCGACACTCCAACTCCTCCAGCCCTCAAATTGAAGAACCAGTATGCAGCCCTAGAAATGGAGGAGTTGAAAGCATCCCAGGAAAAGGAAGAACCAGAGCTCAAGCACCACAAAGTTGCTGAATCAGTGACCACAAGGAAGCGAAAGGTAGTGGTGGTTGGTGACTCTCTTCTGAGTGGAAATGAGGTGTCCATCTGCTGACCAGACTTGATGTCCAGAGAGGTGTGCTGTCTGCTAGGTGCCAAAATCCAAGATATTATGGAGAGTTTGCAGAGATTCATCAAACCTACTGCCCATTATCCGGTGTTGTTCATCCATGTCAGCACAAATGATATTGCTAGGTATCCCTCTGAGCATATCAAGAGTGACCTCATGGCTCTGGGACACAGGATGAAGCAGATAGGTATACAGATGGCGCTCTCTTCAATTGTTCGAATGCATGGCTGCGTGGATGGTGTCATCAAGAGCGTTTTGGTTTCCTGGACCAGGGGTTGATTTTCCAAGGGCTGCAGAGCAGAAATGGCATCTACCTATCCAAGAAGGGTCAAAGTGTCTTCCGCAACAGACAGGCTAACCTACTGAAGAGAGCTTTAAATTAGATTTGTTGGGGATGGGTGAAGAAAGCCCCCAGGTAAGTAAAAGTCCTCGAGTAAGTAAAACATTAAATACCTCTGTAGAAATGAGTAAAAGAGGCAACATCTGGAAAGCAGTCTGCATAAATGCCTGTAATATGGGAAGTAAGATCCCAGATGTTGAGGCTTTAACGGAAGAGGCTGACTTGGATTTAGTGGTGGTTACAGAGACATAGTTCATAAACAACCATGACTGGGATGGAATTATACTGGGCTTTACTTTATTCAGGAAGGATAGGGTAGGAAAAACGGGAGGAGGAGTGGCACTATATGTAAAAAATAATATTAAAGCTATAGAATTATAGGGCTTAAAATGGAGCAAGGAAGCACTGTGAGTTAAACTAGAAAGAGGGAATGGGAAATGAATTTGCAATGGTGTGATATACAGATCTCCTTCATAGAGAGACGAAGTGGACAAATTTTATAGAAGGCATACATAGTATTGCCATGAAAGGAGAAGTGATACTGATATGTGATTTCAATATGCCAGATGTTGATTGGTAAATCCCTGCTGTGGTGTCATCTAGAAGTAAGGAGATCCTAGATTCTCTACAGGGAGAACTATTTTGGCAACTAGTATCCCAACCCACACGTGAAGGGGCCGTACTGGAGCTGGAGCTGGAAAATGTTTCTGATGTTATAGTGGGAGATCATCTTGCATCCATTGATCACCAGATGCTGTGGTTCAGTATTAGGACTTGGGATGATATCCATTCAAAAGTGAAGGTTTTACACTTTAGGAAAACTAAATTGTGGAAGCTCTGTCTCCCACCTTGAGGGTCTCTCTGACCCCAGATCTTGAAGTTATTCAACCCTAAAATGCTATGGCGGTCATTCTGAAGCATGTTTAGCGGATCTAGATGTCCGATCCAGATGTCCAGACTCGCTAAACGTCCGGAACCGTATTCCCACTCCAACGTACCCCGCATGTATAGGGGAGATGTGTGGGGGGCTCTGGACGGGGCGGGAGGGGATGAGCTGAGGGAAGTGCAAGGGTGAGCAATACTATGTCCCTGGAAATACAGGGCCGATTCCAAGGTCGGCCCTGTAGACCAGGGTTGGCCATTTAAATGGGGGACTTATTCCTCTTTGGAGGTAGAATAAATCCCCCTGGACTTCGGGGGATGCCAGAGCCGGAGCCTGCAAAACAGCTGAGGAGGTGCAGAGAGTTCCCCACAGCCCAACCCTGGTTATGAAAGGCCCAATTATAAGTCGGGCTGCGGAGAACGAAGGATTCGCTGTTGCTGCCAGGGATCGCACCTCTTTCATGGAGCCATGGCAACATGACGCCATGGCACCATGTTTCATGCAGGAGCCAGGCTGGGCTAGCTGGGCAATGGATTGAACATCCGGGTTACCTGAATTGGGGCATGTTATGGTCGTCCAATTCCTATGCCACAATTCTGTTTTCGCAGATACATCTAGCCCCTGTGGAAGCAGAATCGGGTACACCTTCGGGCTGTCCAAATTTCTGGAAGTCCGGGCGGCCAGGACGTGCACCTTCTAAATGGGCCTCTATTCTTTGGCTCTGGTCTTTCTTCTACTCCTGATGATTTATTCTTGGCAATGTCAGCATCAGAAAAGGAATTAGTTGGTAGTTGGCACCATAGAGTGTGGAGGTACTTGGTAATGATGCTTGCACATTGATTGCATACTCAAGTATGCCAGGAGATTTTGCACAGAATGATGTTGATAACAGTGCTGCACTGTTTCAAGGTGCCCAGAGGAAAACATCAAGCTCTATGTTCTGTTTGTTTGCACACTCATGGAGACCATTGCTGGAAGAGCTGAATGGAGTCCATGGGAAGAAGATAAACTGTGGTAAGATCTATTTGAATAATTTTGAATCTATGTCTATTGACCTTTTATTGGCTAAGGTTTTCTCAGTTCAACTTGGAAAACGTAAGGGTTTGTTTAGAGAAATGGTAAAGGAATCTTTGGGTAGTTCCTTGTTGCATCAAGGGAAGGAGAAACCTTATTTGTGGAATGAAGGAGTGGCTTAATGGTTAGAACAATGAGCTAGGATGTAGGAATGCCAGGTTTCAGATTACACTGATGCTCCTTGTGGTCTTGGGCAAGTCACTTAACTCGGAGGTACAGACTAGGACTATAAACCTTCTCTGGGACAGGGAAGTGTCTACCATATATGAATGTAACTTATCTTGAACTATTTCAACTAGCTTATGGCCAGCCACCCTGAATGAGGCCTATGTACAGATCTCTGCTAGCTCCCCTACCTGCATATTCCAGGTTAATTTCCTTGTATTCACATCCAATTTAAATTAGTGTTACTTATTGTTACTTATATTAGTTCAATGTAAACTGTTCTATTTAAATTGTTCAATGTAAACTGTTTTACTGTTTTTGTTCCTTGTAAACTGCACTGATTCCAAAGAGCGTGGTATATAAAAACAAACAAATAAATAAATAAACTGGGAAGGTGTGAACTAAATAAAATCTGCTAACTAGAATTTCAGAGAAAAAATGTTCCAGAGCTTAATACATTTTCAACAGAGACTCAAGACCCTGCCCTGATATTCAAAAGGATTTATATATTTACCAGAGGCCAGTAAATATATGTCCACTGGCCACTGATATTCAGTGGCACTATATAGATAGTGTTGGTGAAAATCATTTTAACTGCTTAAGCATTATTCATAGAGAGCTGGGGCAGAATTAGGGTCACAGTGTGGGTGGTAAGAATATACGATATGCCATACTGTGTCAGACCAAGGTCCATCAAGCCTAGTATCCTGTTTCCAACAGTGTTCAATCCAGGTCACAAGTACCACACTTGTCAGGTTCCCAAAAAGGCACACAGGTTCCACAATGCTCTTCCTGGGGTAAGCAGTGTATTTCCTATGTCCTTTTTTTTAATTTTATTTTTACAAATTTACAAACCAACTACCAAGCAAAATATAATTGTACATGAAAAGAGACAAGCAAGTGGCAATTATAAACAAAAAGGAAAAATACAAAAAAAGCAAACTAACATGCTTAGAGGTATGTTTACTATTTGGCAGTAACGGCTTCTGTGTGATTTCAATGGGGCCATGGTTCCGATATCACACGGAAGCCATTACCGCCAAATAGTAAACATACCCCTAAGTCTCACCAGCTCACAACAGACAGGAAGGGGGGATCCAAGATAGAAAGAAAAATAAATCTGTATGTTCACAACCAGTGAGGAAAACAAAGCTACAACCTAGTCCATATCATCTTTAACATACACTGCCTAATATTACTCTACTGAAGCAAGAGGTACAATGCTGAGATGGGAACTAACAAAAGCGACTAATCGAGGGGGATCATAAAAAACATAATTGACAGATCAGAATTTCACTAAACATTTGCAAGGAAACTTTAGAAAAAACAATCCCCCCAGCTGGATCACCCCTGGTTTTAGGAGCAGAAATTCTCTGTGCCTGCTCTGTATCTCCTGGACAAGATCCAGAAATATCCTAACTATTATTAAGACTATCCATAAGTTGAGATTCTGCATTAGAAAGTTGCCCCCCCTCCCCATTTCTTATTAACCAGGAGATAATAAACTTTAGTCAGAGGAGGATGTGACTCTACTGGAATCCCAAGAACATCCACAAAATATTGTTTTAACATATCCCTCACAGAAGTAAGAGACGAATGAGGAAAGTTAATTAACCTCGAATTAGTAGACCAAACTTGATTTTCCAGAAGCTCTTTAAACTTTATTGCAGTGAGATCCTTAGATCCTTCACCAACCCAGCTTGTACAGGTCCAACTTGTTGAACTTTTACTTTCAAATCTTCATCTTCACTATTCATCATTTCCAATTCACGTACAGTATCTTGAGAAAAAGCAGTATTGCTTTGAACCTGACCAGCCATCTGATTGGACTGCTGCAGAAAAGCTTCTCCAAGCTTCACTATAGCCCTCCATATAGTCTCTAAAGTGAAAACCACAGGGCATTCAAATTGAAGATTTACCAAAGGAGAAGTCTCTGGATCTGCCACAGCACTAGTGCGGGCATCCAGAATCGTTCCCAAGCCAGACACCATCGCCGATCGAGACGCTGCACAAGGACTCCTCTCGGCTTCTGTTGTAACACCGCCATGCTCATCCCGCGGCAAAGGAACCTGTCCTGCACAAGATGTACTGCCCCCTCCCAGGACAACGTCCAGACCCAGCTTAGGGCCGGCATTCCTGGAGGCATCTATCTGCAGGAACCCGCTCGGGAGCGCAGGAGGAGGAAGCAGACCAGGCAATAGTTCACACCCTGAGGAAGACGTCGGGCTAGCCAGCCCCGGTGTTGACACAGCCAGAAAAATGCAGAGTTCATGATGAAGACACCCAGGGTGAGCCCCTAACGCGTCCATAGGACCAAGCACACAAGTTAGAGGCAAATCGGAGGACGTATCTATGGGCACAGGGGGCTTCTTGCACAGTTTACCCTTCCTCTTCGGCATGCTGAAATGCTCACCTACCGGGGCGGTTGGCTAAGCAGCGGCCATCTTGGATCGACTGTTATGACTATTTTGCTGGGTCATCTTTAATGATAGTTTAAGGACCTTTCCTTCAGGAACTTGTTCAATCTTTTTTTAAATCAAGCTACACTAACAGCTTTTACACATTCCTCCAGTAATGAATTTCAGATTATGCGTTGAGTAAAAAAAAATTTTCTCTTATTAGTCTTAAATGGGTTACATTGTAGCTTCATTGCATGTCTCCTAGTCTTTCTACTTTTTGATGGTGTAAACAACCGACCTACATTTACTATACATAGAGTGGCAATATTCAATCTCTATCTATAAATGCTTCACTTTAGGTCTCCTGAAAAGCACTTCTAAATTTGACAACTTAGCTAAATGTATAGTAGCTGAATATTGTTACTATACATGTGCAGGGTAATTCTGTAAGGCGTGGCTAGATTTCCACACGTTTTCATGCGTGAATCACTGTATTTTAGTGGTTAATTGTGTAAATGACCACTTACACAGTTGCTATTCTGAAAGTGTGTGACACAGATCGATGGCACATGCTTTCACTGTGGGCACGCACAAGAGCAGAGTTTGAGCGGAGCATGGGCAGACCGCAAATTTATGCATGTACTTTATAGAACATAGCCCAGTACACATAAGATACACGCAGTCATTTCCACCTGCCCTACATCTGATGTGACTGTAGCTTAATTTACGCACATTCATAGCCACTTACTCTAGTTTTTTATAAAGCCACGTCCACGTGGATTCAGCTTTATAGAAGAGGCACCATTTATGTGCGTAAAACTAGTCGCTACTTATAGAATTGCCACCATAGCCAGCACCAGTCACTGCATTTTCTATAGACTTAGAGAAGTCGGGCCCAATTTTTGAAGGTCTTACACGGGTAACTTCCCTAATTACCCGTGTAAAGGCCTTATTCAGGATTTTAGAAGGGCACCTACACTAGTAGTGCCCTTCGAAAATCCCAGATATGTCCCTAACGCGCCCAGATAGTATCCGCATAGTATCAGGGTGTGTTGGGGGCATTACGAGGTGGAGCATAGGTGGGCCACGGCGCTACCTGTGTAGCACCGATTTTCAATGCTATATGGTTAGCACTCTATGCCTTAAAGATAGGCGTGGGACAACCTCGTCTATCTTTAAGGTGCTGGGACTAACCATGTAGCATCGAAATTCGGTGCTACACAGGTAGCTCCTGCGGCTACCTGGCTGTGTGGCAACACCCGGATTTGTGATGCCGGGGCTGCATATGACCCCGGCATGGAAAATCCAGGTTAGGCAGGAAGTGGGCAGGCTATGCGTCAACGCGGCACATTGCACCGCCCAACTAAAATTCGGGCCCATCGTCTATAAGTGTGGTGGAGCTGAGTATACAGATTTTTTAAATGCTGTGGGTGGTATTTATTAAAAAATGTGGTCACTGCCATTGCTAAATGCTGATCCAGTCATTGCCAGTATTTGCAAGATTGGAAGCTTTTGTTATTGCTGATTTGGACATAAAATATGTGATTGTTAGATTTGAGCAATGGGCTTTTTCTTGTGAAGAATCAGTGGGCCCACCCAAACTACTCCCTCTCTCCACCCTTGCCATGCCTCTGGGATTTTTAGACATGGTTAGCATCTCCATGTCTAAAAAGCACTTGTTCTGAAAAGGCATTTATACATGTATACCAGCGATGGCGAACCTATGGCACGCGTGCCAGCTGTGGCACGCGAAGGCCTTGCAGCTGGCACGCGGGAAGGTCCGCAATCAAAATATGCGGCATTAAAAAAAAAATAAATAAAAAGCTGCCGCTGCCGGGGCCGGGGCCGCCGCGGCAGAATCGAGTGGGCCGCGGGGCCCCCCCCCGCCAGCAGAGCCTGCCCTCCGTCCCCGGTATCACCTTCTCTCAGCTGCCTCTAGTCAACCGCGCCTGCTTTCAGAGCGCGAGTGGAGTTTCTTCCTCGCTGCTCTGTTATGCCCGCGGGGGCTGATGGGAAGTTCCCATCAGCCCCCGCGGGCTTAACAGAGCAGCGAGGGAGAAACTTCCCTCGCGCTCTGAAAGCCGGCGCGTGTGACTGGAGGCAGCTGAGAGAGGTGATACCGGGGACGGAGGGCAGGCTCTGCTGGGCGGGGGGGCCCCGTGGCACACTCGATTCTGCCGCGGCGGCCCCGGCCCCGGCAGCGACAGCTTTCTTTGTAAAAAAAATTTCGCTGGGGGGGGGGTTAGGAGTGGTAATGGCTGGGGGGGGGTTAGGACTGGTGATGGGCTGGGGGGGGTTAGGAGTGGTAATGGCTGTGGGCTGTTGGGGGTTAGGACTGGTGATGGGCTGGGGGGGGCTAGGACAGGAAATGGGCTGATGGGGGGTTAGGAGTGGTGATGGGCTGGCGGGTTAGGAGTGGTGATGGGCTGGGGGGGTTAGGAGTGGTAATGGCTGTGGGCTGTTGGGGGGTTAGGACTGGTGATGGGCTGGGGGGGTTAGGAGTGGTAATGGCTGTGGGCTGTTGGGGGGGGCTAGGACTGGTACTGGGCTATGGGGGCTAGGACAGGAAATGGGCTGATGGGGGGGTTAGGAGTGGTGATGGGCTGGGGGAGGTTAGGAGTGGTGATGGGCTATGGGGGGGCTATGGGCTATGGGGGAGCTAAGTCTATATGGGCTGAGGGGATTAGGACAGGAAGTGGGTTGATGGGGGCTTAGGACTGGTAATGGGGTATGGGGGGCTGGGTCAGGATATGGGGTGATGGGGTGGGGTTAGGACTTGAGGTGGGCTGTTGGGTGGGGTTAGGACTGGTAATGGGCTATGGGGGGGCTAGGACAGGAAATGGGCTGATGGGGAGGGGTTAGGACTTGAGGTGGGCTGTTGGGTGGGGTTAGGACTGGTAATGGGCTATGGGGGGCTAGGACAGGAAATGGGCTGATGGGGAGGGGTTAGGACTTGAGGTGGGCTTTTGGGTGGGGTTAGGACTGGAATTGGGCTGAGGGGGGGTTAACACTGGAGGTGGTCTGATGGGGTTAGGACTGGTAATGGGCTATGGGGGGGTTTAGGACTGATAATGGGCTATGGGGGGACTGGGACAAGAAATGGGCTGATGGGGAGGGGTTAGGACTTGAGGTGGGCTGATGGGGTTAGGACTGGTAATGTGCAGTGGGCTCATGGGGGGGATAGTACTGGCAATGGGCTATGGGGGGGTTAAGACTGGTAATGGGCTGTTGGCTGATGGGGGCTGTCTGGTAATGGGCGATGGGGGTTCGGACTGATAATGGACTATGGGGGGGCTAGGACAGGAAATGGGCTGATGGGGAGGGGTTAGGACTTGAGGTGGGCTGATGGGGTTAGGACTGGTAATGGACTGTGGGCTGATGGGGGGTTAGGACGGGCTATGGGGGCTGACTGGAAATGGGTTGATGGGGGTTAGGACTGGAAGTGGGCTGATGGGGGGGTTAGGACTGGAAGTGGGCTGATGGGGGTTAGGACTGGTACTGGGTTATAGGGGGGGCTTAAACTGAAAATGGGGTGATGGGGGGTTAGGACTGGAAGTGGGTTGATGAGGGGGGCTAGGACTGGTATTGGGTTGGGGGTTTCTAGGACTGGAAATGGGTTGGGGGGCTGCTAGGACTGGAAATGGGCTGATGCAGGGACTAGAAGGAATGGATGCTGGGTGAGGCTGGAACTAGAAGGGAGCTGGTGTTGGGGGAGGATTAGAATGGGATGGGGCTGGGAGAGTAAATGGAGAGGGGAAAAATATTTTGTGTGGGAGGGATAAAAAATCTACAATTGGCCGGGTATTGGGAGAATAAGTGGGGATTGAGGATGGAGGGGTAAATTTTGAGTAGATGAAATAGGAATGAGGAAAGAGCAAAAGGAGATAGATTAGTATGTTAAAGCAGATGTAGAGAGAGAATGGAAAAAAAAAAACCAAGAAGACAGAAGAAAGGACAAATGGACAGCAGATGGAGAGTTAGCAGAAGACACGAAGAAACCAGAAGAAAGTGGCTGGAACAATTGCAACTGAAAAAAAATGCACAAAAGGTAGAAAAATATCTCTTTATTTTGAATTTATTAACTGGAATATGTCAGCTCTGGGAAATGTGCATCATTAATTTTTGCGCTTTGTTTAGTACAAGAGGAAATTAATTTATAGTTTTATTTCTACAGTGTTGTTGTATATTCCAAGTTTGGCTATTTGGGTTCCCAGTTTAATTATTGTCTTCCTGTTTCTAAATTGTGATTCCTTGTTTGGTGATGGTCTGTTCTGCATGTGTAACTGAGCTGAGGTATTCTGTTTATATAATTCCTATTTGACATTGCCACTTGTTCTTTCCCCAGTAGGTCATGTATTGTTGTTCTCTGAAATGTATTGGTTTAATATTTGCAGTGTTGCCTTTTGATAGTTAGGGTATGGTGCTTTGTGAGTCCTGGTAGTGCTGTTAGGATACGGCGGGTTTGCTATGGGTTCTAAATGGGCAGCGTTTGTAGTAGTTCCTAATGTGCCTGGCGGTTGGTACTGGATTATAGTAATGTAGAAACCTTTTAGTCTTTCTTTATCCATATACTCATTAAGAGGCATGTTTACTAAAAGTTAGTGTATGGTAACATTATGCAAATATTTATGCAAATGAGGCACCTTATGCAAATGAGGCTTTAATTGACGTGCTGGCACTTTGAGGAAATTCTTTGGTTTTGTGCGGCAGTTTGGGCACTCGGGCTCAAAAAGGTTAGCCATCACTGATGTATACCAATCTACATGTTGAAATGCTGCTTCTTAGACATGGGGAGGCTTCTAAAATGACCCCATAGCTTACTGTATATGTAGAAGCCCTGATATTTGCTGCTTCTCCATATGAGTATGCATATAGTTACAACTTATACTAGTATATTCAGTGATATGTATCGCGCTGCTCAATAGAGGAATAGATTAGACATGTCAAGGTTTTCCCTAGATGTCTTACTGAAAATCGACTTGGCAGTGTTTCTCAACCCTCTGCTGGAGACACATGGGGTCCATTATTCAAAGCGATTAAACCACGGTTAGTGCCACTGAATACCCGTAGCTGCTGGCTGCACACGTCCCAATTCTAAGCATGTAGTATCAGGGTGTGTCGGGGACATTCTGGGGCGGAGCGGAGGTGGTGGTGCTTGCTAACCAATGTTGAGTCGCTGCCCAGTTACCAATGCGGTGAAAGCCAGGCACGGCACGAGTAACCCTGGCCTACCATTTGCCATATACTGTATCACTAATTGGGCAGCCGCTCAATATTGCCACCACCTGGTTGCCGATCGGCAAAAGCGTCTAACTGGATAGTCAGTGCCAGGGCAAGATATAACCCTGGCGTTGAATATGCAAGTTTAATGTTCGGTGCCGGCAGATATCCACATTAACAGCGTTAACCGCCAGCACTGAATGTCAGGCCCATGGTTTTCAGCGTTCCTTTAATGAGTATGTATAAGACGGATTTGCGTAAATTGGAGACTCAGTGCGTAAAAATCTATCTCATGCATATACAGAGTAGCCCAAAAAAAGTGAGAACATCTCGTAAATTAAAAGCTTAAATAGTTTACTTATTTACCTTTTTTAGCTATATAACGTCTTTATTTCAACAATTTCCGGTCGCCATCTTTTTTTTTAAATTTGTCAATCGTTTACATCTGTCTTTTTGAATTTTTAAATAACTTATATGCTACGAGATGTTCTCACTTTTTTGGGCCACCCTGTACATTGTGGTTATCCTGAAAATCAGACTGGTAAGGTTCATCTCCATGACTGGGTAAAGAAACACTGCCCTAGAGGAGAGGAAGGAAGGATTGATATACTAGAGACATTTGAATACCTCAAAGGCGTAACAAGAAATCACAGAATGAAGCTCAAAGGGAGTAGGCGGAGGATTAACATGGTGGAAAGGGTGCTGGGTGCATTGAACAGCCTCCCAGTGGAAGCAGTGGAGGTAAACACGGTAACCGAGTTCAAGAAAACATGAGGATAAACACTAAGGTGAAGGAAAAGCCAGGGATTAACGGAGGTGTATGATATTGCAATAGGAAGGAAACTGGACAGACTAGATGGGCCTTATGGTCCTTTCCTGCTATCATATTCTATATTTCTTTGAATGTGGGCAGAGGCAGAACAGAAGTTAATCTTTCCAAACAGGAAAAGCCCAGGCAGATCCTCAGACTCTCTCTTCTCATGCCTTCACAGTACCTTGATCTGATCCTGCTCGCCAATATACTCTATGGACTGAAAGATGGACCAGGTACACTGTCGCCGCACGTCCAACTGAGCGATGTAACGCCGATACCATCGCTGAATCAGGATTGCTGACTTCATAGCTGCAGCACAGAGAAAGAGGCACTTTGGTGGACAAGCATGTCATAAACTAAACTGTTATGCTACGGTTATAGCAGCATAGATAATACACATACTCGTACCTAAGCGGTTGCCTCCACATCTACTAATCCCAAATGCACTAAGAAAATGTTCCCTAACACGTAGATATTTATGGGTTAGTTTTCAAAGCAGCCCTCTTGGGTAGAAGATCCACTAGAAGGTTGTATCCATGGACTTTGTATACTTTTGTAAAGTGAAAGTACCTGTATGTTTTCACGTTGAAAGTTTCCACAGGAGTTTCATTTGTATTGTTTTTTATTTTTCCTGCAGGCACTTTTTCCAGTAAAAATACAACTATGCGTAGATTTGAAAGGGTATTATTTCTCTCTTTGACCTAAAGGTCCTACCAGGAATGCCTCATCTGAATATGGTTAAAAGAACATATATTGTGCAATTCAGTGCATGTTTTCAGCCGGGTTAAGGGTGGGCAATTTTTAGGCATCTAAATCCCATCTAAATCAGAGTTAACTCAGCTGAATGATTCCTGAAAATAGCCCTCTGTAGGAAAGGTGAAAAGTGCCACACTCTGGATTATTAGGTATGTCACATGGCCAGTTTACAGTTGTACATTAGTCCATGCCTCCAACTAATTGGCTAATATAGGCCCTTAACTAACAATTACGTTCGCATCTGAGGTTCTGGTTTAAACCAAGTTGAGGATGACTTCCAGACAAGAAAATGGGATTTTGAGTAATGGCCAGAAGCTCTCAAAAATCTGCCAAGTCCACATTTCCTTCTTATGAATCTGTATTTTACTCAAACTTAGAAAAGATATGAGAGATAACAGATAAGGGGGGGGGGGGGACACTGCATATCAGTTCATTGGATTACTTTTCCATAATATGAAAGTGTTATTGGTAGGCAACTTGCAGAAGATCTTTCCTATTTGTGTTGCCCTGTGAGGGATGTGAAAGTCATGGACTGGTCCTGTCCTTTTTCAATAGTAGTTCCTTGTCTGTGAAATATGCTGCCTTTTGAAGTTCGTCTCAAAATTAACTTCCTGAATTATTGCCACAGATCTGGCTATTTTGCTAGATTTTCTTTGATTTAGCTATTCCTGATCTATTCTGGTCTTTTGTTTGTTTTATTGGTTTCATTTTATTGTGCTGTTTGGTCTATGGATGATGATTATATTTATGTTTTATGATGTAATTCTTGTTTTATTTTTGTGACCCACTTTGGGAAACCTTTTTAGTTGGGATTGCGGATTAGAAATTGAAAAATAAATAAATCACTACTGAGGTTTTTTGCCGGTTTATGCCACTACAGAATGTACAAAAAGACCCACCAGAGGTGATCACAATACCATGTATGAACAGAAAAGATAACCCCTTAGGTCGGACCATATCAAGTTTGAAGATCCAGTTCTGTTCACACCATTGCTCTCCTACAGGAGCTCTCCAGATCAACCAACAGTAAGGATTTAAGGGTTTGTTTTATTATATTAAATTGTTAGCTCTCTGACTGGGAGCTCTTAAAAGGGTTTTTTGTACATTTTTAAAGCAAGGTTACTTTCTTTTTGGTGCTTTAGTGGGACTTTCCTTGAGCACAGTAGGTGGTTGAACTCCAGTAACCTCTTCAGCTTTGGGAACTGCTAACACCTAATCAGGAGTTAGTGGGCCTGATTTCCTGAAAGCAGCTGAGGGCCTGCATAAAAGGCTCCAGTGCCCTGCCCTGTTCAGGCTTTCCTACAGAAGCTCTCCAGATCAACCAACAGTAAGGATTTAAGGGTTTGTTTTATTATATTAAGTTGTTAGCTCTCTGACTGGGAGCTCTTAAAAGGGTTTTTTGTACATTTTTAAAGCAAGGTTACTTTCTTTTTGGTGCTTTAGTTTGACTTTCCTTGAGCACAGTAGGTGGTTGAACTCCAGTAACCTTCTCAGCTTTGGGAACTGCTAACACCTAATCAGGTGTTAGTTCCCTCCCTTCCCACCCCGACTCCCACTCACCCCTAGCAAGTAGTCTTGCTTTATAGGGCACCTCCCCATTTGACAAAGCACAGAGAATTGGACCAGCACATTTTGAATATAATTAAGGAGATTTAACTGCTTTTTCTCTGAAAGGACAGCTGGGAAACCGGCTGGAACTTGGTAGATCTCTCTCTTTTGCTTTAACAGATACCTAAGCTCCACGAACAGAACAATGGCTGGAAAAAATCGTATCGCTAAAGCTGTTGCCCCCATTACAGCTTCTGCCTCGGTCCAGACAGAGGTCCTAATGCCAGTTGAAGGACTGGTTCCATGTGCAGGGTACTGCATGCTGAAGTTCTGAGGAAACAAGTGGAGGAACTCAGAGAGGAAGTGGCGAGGCTGAGGAGCATTCAAGACAGTGAGAAGTACATTGATGAGATGCTTCTTGCAGCAACCAAGCTCTCCAGCAGAGGAGAAGATGGGTGCCAACAGAATGTCGATGGTTGGACACAAGTCACCAGGGCCTGCAAAATCACCAATCCAACTTCTCCAGCCCTTGAATTGAAGAACCATTATGCAGCCCTGGAAGTAGAGGAGGTGAAAGCATCCCTGGAAAGGGAAGAACCAGAGCTCAAGTACCCCAAAGTTGCAGAATCAGTGACCAAAAGGAAACGAAGGGTAGTGGTGGTTGGAGACTCTCTTCTGAGGGGTACTGAGGCGTCCATCTGCCGACCAGACTTGATGTCCAGAGAGGTATGCTGTCTGCCTGGTGCCAAAATCCAAAATGTTACGGAGAGTTTGCCGAGACTCATCAAGCCCACTGACTATTACCCAATGTTGCTAATCCATGTTGGAACAAATGATACTGCCAGGTATACCTCGGAACGTATCAAAAGTGACTTCATGGCTCTGGGACAGAGGGTGAAGCAGTTAGGTGCACAGGTGGTGTTCTCTTCAATCCTCCCTGTTGAGGGTAAAGGCCAAGGCAGAGAGGCTCGCATCCTGGAGATGAATGCATGGCTGCGTGGATGGTGTCATCAAGAGCATTTTGGTTTCCTAGACCATGGGATGCTGTTCCAAGGGTTGCAGAGCAGAGATGGCATCCATCTGTCCAAGAAAGGTCAACGCGTCTTCAGTAGTAGACTGGCTAATCTACTGAAGAGGGCTTTAAACTAGATTCATTGGGGATGGGTGAAGAAAGCCCCCAGGTAAGTGAAAGCCCCCAGGTAGGTGATACATTAAATAACTTTATGGAAATGGGTAACAGGGGTAACATATGGAAAGCAGTGTGTATAAATGCCTGTAGCATGGGAAATAAGATCCCTGATGTTGAAGCTTTGGTGGGCATGACTGACTTGGATTTAGTGGCAGTTACAGAAATATGGTTCACAGAAAACCCTGATTGGGATGTAACTATACCTGGCTATAGTTTATTCAGAAAGGAAAGGGTAGGAAGTAGGGGAGGAGGAGTGGCACTATATGTAAAAACTACTATTAAAGCTTTAGAATTACAGAGCTTAAAGGGAGAGGGGAGGCATTGTGGGTTAAACTAGAAAGAGGGAAAGAGAAATCTATTTACATTGGTGTGATATACAGACCTCCCTCACAAGAGGAAGAGGTGGACAGAGAGTTAATTGAAGACATGCACAGCATTGCTAGGAAAGGGGAAGTGCTACTGATAGGAGATTTCAATATGCCAGATGTTGATTGGCACATTCCTGCTGCAGTATCATCTAGAAGTAAAGAGATCCTGGATTTTCTACAGGGAGAACTATTCAGGCAATTGGTAACAGACCCCACACGTGAAGGGGCCATACTGGACTTGGTGCTTGCCAATGGTGAAAGTGTTTCTGATGTTGTAGTGGGAGATCATTTTTGCATCCAGTGATCACCAGATGGTGTGGTTCAGTATTAGGACTAGGGCTGTTAGAATCCATTCAAAGGCGAGGATCTTAAACTTTAGGAAGACAAACTTTGCTAAGATGGGCCAATACCTCAGGGAGTCAGTTGGATGGGAACAGCTGAGGGATGTAGAAAAACAGTGGGAAAAACTGAAAGGGGATATTTTAAGGGCAACCAACCTTTTTGTTAAAATGGTAAATAAAGGTAAAAGGAAAAGGAGACCGCTATGGTTTTTGAAAGAAGTAGCTGAAAAAGTGAAGAAAAAGAGGGAGGCCTTCATGAAATACAAGAGATCACAGAGAGAGGAAGACAGGCATCTGTATTTGGAAAAACGTAGAGAAGCTAGTAAAGTAGTCAAGAAGGCAAAGATTCAAAAGGAGGAGGAAATGGCCAATACAATAAAATGGGGGATAAGACATTTTTCAGATATATTAGTGAGAAGAGGAAGGGCAAGAGTGGTATTGTCAGACTCAAGGGTGCAGGGGAGGAATATGTAGAAGCTGATAAGGATAAAGCGGAATTGCTTAACAAATATTTTTGTTCTGTGTTCACAGATGAAGAACCAGGAACAGGACCTCAGAAAACACCCACAAAAAGGAACAGAAGCAAAGGACATCTTGAACAATTTTCAAAAGACTGTGTTCGTGAGAAACTATCTCAACTTAAAGTAGACAAAGCGATGGGACCGGATGGGATACACCCGAGAATACTGAGGGAACTTGGGGACGTTCTAGCAGCTCCACTGACTGACCTTTTCAATGCCTCGTTGGAGTCGGGAGTGGTGCCAAAGGACTGGATTGAGGCTCATGTGGTGCCTTTACACAAAAGCGGAAGTAAGGATGTGGTTGAAAACTACAGGCCGGTTAGTTTAACTTCGGTGGTGAGTAAATTATTGGAAACGCTGCTGAAAGAGAAAATAGTGAGGTTTCTGGAGTCAAGCGGATTACAGGATCCGAGGCAGCATGGATTCACCAGGCAGGTCTTGTCAGACAAATCTGATTGATTTCTTTGACTGGGTGACCAGGGAGTTGGACTGAGGGAGAGCCCTAGATGTGGTGTATTTAGATTTCAGTAAAGCCTTTGACACTGTTCCTCACAGGCGACTTATAAACAAACTGAGGACCCTAGAGATGGACCCAAAAGTTACTGCTTGGGTTAGAAATTGGTTGGGTGGAAGGTGACAAAGAGTACAGGTAAATGGAGCTCACTCTGAGGAGAAGGATGTTATCAGTGGTGTGCCTCACGGATTTGTCCTTGGTCCGATTCTTTTTAACATCTTTGTTAGTGATATAGCGGAAGGGCTTTCAGGTAAGGTTTGCCTCTTTGCGGATGATACCAAAATCTGCAATAGAGAAGACACCCAGGAAGGTGTAGATAACATGAAGAGGGATCTAGCTAAGCTTGAAGAATGGTCTAGAATTTGGCAGCTGGGATTTAATGTTAAAAAATGTAAGGTCATGCATTGGGGCTGCAGCAATCCAAGGGAGCAATATAGTATAGGGGGTGAAGTACATTTGCCAACTAAAGAAGAATGGGACCTAGGCGTGGTTGTGTCTGATGATCTTAAAGTAGCTAAACAGGTAGAAAAGGCGACGGCAAAAGCTAGAAGGATGCTTGGGTGCATACGGAGAGGAATGGCTAGCAGAAAAAAGGAGGTGATAAGGCCTCTGTATAAGTCTTTGGTGCGACCAAATTTGGAGTATAGTGTGTAATTCTGGAGACCGCACCTTCAAAAGGATGTGAACAGGATGGAGTCGGTGCAGAGGGTGGCTACTAAAATGATTAGTGGTCTTCATTATAAAGCATATGAGGACAGACTGAAGGATCTTAATATGTACACCTTAGAGGAAAGGCGGGATAGAGGTGATATGATTGAGATGTTTAAATACCTCCGTGGCATAAATGTTCAGGGAGAGAGCCTCTTTCAATTGAAAGCAAGTTCTGCTACGAGAGGACATGGGATGAGGGTGAAGGGAGATAGATTCAGGAGTGATATGCGGAAATATTTCTTTACGGAAAGAGTAGTGGATCCGTGGAATAGTCTCCCAGTGGAGGTGGTAGAGATGAGGACAGTAACTGAATTCAAAAAAGCATGGGACAAACACAGAGGATCTCTAAAGGTAAAAAGGGGACTGTTGTAGTTGTTATGGAAGGACAGACTAGATAGGCCATGTGGTCTTTTTCTGTCGTCATATTTCTATGTTTCTATGTTTCTGTATTGCAGTTTCTCCACCCAATCATCGCCCCGAGGATCATAGGGGACATGGTCAATGATCCACCAGCTCAGATCCAAAAAAACATGATGATGTGATAAACAATGTTCCACGATAGGCGCTGAGTGTGTTACCGTCCGTAAACGGAAGAATGCTCACATAAATGGGTCTTAACTGAACGGGTGGTGCATCCAACATATAACCTAAGGGCTTGAACTTAGAAATTGAATGGGAGAGCTTGTTTTAACTTTCTCCAGTCAGGCGAGGGTTTCCCCAGCACCATGGGGGTTTTCCCTTGTTTCTGATAGGTGGTTCCATCAGCCAATACTTAACCGAGCAGGCATTTAAATAGTGGTTTTGTTTGGTGGGCTTTTCTATTGATAGTTTTGGTGGAGGCTTGGATGACACCTTTCACATCCTGCGGCACCTGAGGCAGGGCTAGCATTGATGGCCCGAAATGTGCACATCGTGAGTTGGAATATGCGGGGTTCATTCACAGAGAGAAGTCTGTCATTCATATAAGTGTTAAGCCACTTTGACCCGATGAAAAGCGGGATATAAATACAGTTAAATAATTAAATAACATAAATAAATAAATAAATAAATAAGTGTGCTGTTATGGAACTGAATTGAGTAAAAGGATACAGCGATTGGGGAGTGTGACTTTGTCCCCTCCTCATTGTGACATCCGACAAAAAATATAATACAAAATAGTATTGGACTGCTCTTTTCTACTCAGGGGTTATCTTTTCTATTACTACAGAATGTAGGGCATTTCAATAGTAATTGGGAGGAATCATTTAGGTGGTCATTTACTAAGAGTGTGCACTGAAGTGGTTAACGTATATTATTTGCCAAAGGGCTGTTTTATCCAGGGCAGAATGGGGTGCATGAATTAGCAAATTGATAGCTGTAAGTGGGGCAAGTCGGGCATTATGCAGCAAGATCGAGCAGGAGGATTTCAGGACTTTGCTACACATGCAAACTGCATAGCATTGCTGGGCTGTTTGGTATGAGGGGAGGGGTGTGTGCTAGGGAGGATGTGAACAAGGAAGTGGAGTGGGGAGAGAGCATAGATCTTTTTGGAATATGGGTAATAGAATGAATTGTTTAGGAGTGAGATGAGTGTATGTTATTACAAGGGATCAAAGGCAAGTAGGGTGGAATGCAGAGTTCCTCACTGTGAACATTGGGGTGGGTTTTGGAGGGAATCAAGTACCAGAGCTCTGGTCTTTGTAAGATGCCATAGATTTATTTTATTTATTTATTTGAACATTTCTTATATACCGCCACTTCCATCGATCAGAGGCGGTTTACATTGAACAACATTCCAGGGTCCTGGTTACAGAAAACATTTCAAACTATAATACAATAAACTATATACATATTACAAATCAGTTTAAATAAACCGAGATGTAATGAAGGCTAGGTCTGAACTATTTACATTCTGTATTTACAACAGAGCAGAATACAGGCAGTTATTTGTACTGGGGGGGGGGGGGGGGCGGGAGGAGGAGAGAGGGGGGAGGCAGATGAGTTGTAGAATTCTGAGAAGAGGAGGGTTTAAAGTAGTTTAAGAAAGTCCTGAAAGTCCTTCATTGATCTTATAGTATCGGGAAGGGAGTTCCATAGGGCAGGGGCAGAGTACCTGAAGGTTCTGTTGCCTTCTTAGTTTTCCTTACTGAGGAGGTTATGGCGAGGAGGTCTTTTGTACTTTTTCTTCTGATCCTGATATCAGCTTGAGAATGAATTAGGGTTGAGAGGTGTGAGGGGGAGATATTGTTATGCAGTTTAAAAGTTGTGACTAGCATTTTGTATTTTACCCTGGATGCAATGGGGAGCCAAAGGAGACTGTAGAGTATCGGGGTGATGTGGTCAGTGAGGCTTGCTCTGGCTATGACTCTAGCGGTTACATTTTGTGCAAGTTGAAGCATGTGAAGTGTTGTTTTAAGTAAGTCTGGAGGACTTACTTAAAACACTGGAGGACAGCAACCTTGGGCCGGAAGGACTGGGGTTTCTAGTCCCACAGGTGCTCCTTGTGGTCTTGGGCAAGCCACTTAACCCTCCATAGCCCATGTTCCCTGTAAAATAGTTCTCTGTGTGCTGTGCTTTCCTGTCTAATCAATGTGTTTATACCTCAAAAATTTCCTGTCATGATTTGACAATTTCCAATCTGTAATGAAAACCGCTGCTGATCGCTGGAAGTAGCGGTATACAAATGTATACTAAATAAATAAATAAATAAATAAAAGTCTAGTAGCAGACTGTTGCAGTAGTCCAGGTGAGGAGTAATCAAGGCCTGGACTACAGTTCTGAAGTCATGTGATTCCAGGACTGGTCTGAGATGTTGTATTGTTTTTAATTTGAAGAATATTGCTCTAGCAGTTTGTTTGACTTGGGCGGTCATAGTGAGTGCCCTGTCGATAATGACACCCAGATACTTTGCTTCCTGTTTGACTGGAAGTTCGATGTTCTGAATTTTGAAGGTGGTGGGGGGTGTAAAGTTTTTGTTTCTCATCGTGAATAAGATTTCTGGGGGTTTTTTAGGTTAATTTGCATGTTATTTGCATTTAGCCAAGCTTTTGCTTCAACTATCCCATCAGTAATGTCATTGTATTGGGGGTTTCTTATGTCAACTGGGGCATAAACCATTATTTCGTCGACATAGATGTGATATTTGATATTGTATTTTTTTAATATTGTGCATATAGACTGGATATATAGATTAAATAGTAATGCTGAGAAGTCCGAGCCTTGGGGTAAACCCTGTTCTTGGGGGAATGTTGCTGATACTTCTTGGTTGATTTTTTTCGAATTGGTGATGCTTGGATATGTAGGATTTAAACCAACTTAAGGTTGTTCCAGCAATACCTAAGCTTGCTAGTCTATCTAGGAGGATGGTATGGTCAATGCTGTCAAAAGCAGAGGAGATGTCTAGGAAGATCATGATGAATGCCTGATTTGGGTCGTCCAGTCCACAAATAAGTTTGTCAAATAATACTAAGAGGAGTGTTTCAACACCATGGTAAGGGCAGAAACCGTATTGATGGGGATCAAGTGGTGCATTGAGGCCAATGAAGTCTTGTAATTGGAGCTGGACTAATTTTTCAATTATCTTTGCTAAAAATGGAATGATGGGAGGGGCTCACTTAGATGTGGGAGGGGCTTACTTTCCTGTCCTTGGCGGGTCCTCAGGTGAATGTGTTGTAAGTGACATGAAAGAGTCCTATGGCTAGCCTCCGTGAGGGAAGCTGGTGGGGCTTGATTATGAAGACTACATCAGTCCCTTCCTCTGTTATACTTTGAATACTGCACATACTATCACCCTGCTTCTTGAAGCGTCCTGAGCAACAGTAAGAAGACAGACAGAGTGATTCTAGACACGAAGCAAAGAAAATCCTGGGAAATTTGGCAAGGGGCCCGTCTATTTATTTATTAATCTATTAATTTATTTATCAGGATTTATTAACTGCTTTATGAAGAGATTTGCCAAGATGGTGCATAGCAGGTCTTCCCTGACCTAGACAACTTCCATTGCAATAACAGAATAACACATCATAAAAGCCAAAAGACAGTACTGTATTTTACATAATTAGAAGAATAATGAGATAAACTTGGAGATAGACAAATTAAATCCTAGTAATGATAATAATATGATACAGTGTTAGTAATGTACACTTTGATACAGCTTTCTGCATTTCCGAAGGACCCTAGTTAATGCAAATAAATTAAATAAATAAATCTACAAATATAAAAACCTCTCACTTAAAAGGTGCGATCAAAAAGTATCGATACATACAATGACACAAGAAGTGTAACACTGACAGTTATTGCACTCAGTCTCCTTCAAAACAATCCCTTTCCGATAAAACACACTTCCTCCCAGTGCTCCTGCCACTGTTGGAAGCAATTTTAAAATGCCTCTTTCGTTATGCTGTGAAGCTTCTGTGTCAAATTTTGCTTAATGGTCTCCAAGTTGTCAAATCTCCTTCCTTTCAGTGGTAATTACAATTTTGGAAACAAGAAAAAGTCACAGGATGTGAGGTCAGGTGAGTACGCTGACTGATGGACTTGCTCAATTTGGTGTTTGTCCAAGAACTACTGGACAAGATATGATGCGTGAGCTGGGGCATTATCGTGTTGAAGCGACCATTCACCATTCCAGTGCAACTCTGGCCTCTTATGAGGAATTGTATCTCTCAAATGAGTCAGAACTTGAACGTAGTACTCCTTATTGATGGTTTGGCCTTTTGCAGCATACTCATGATGAATGATACCCTGGTAATCAAAGAAAACTGTGAGCATGACCTTGACATTGTTCCTCACCTGATGGGCTTTCTTGGGTCTGGGAGAGTTTGGAGTCTTCTATTGTGAGGACTGAGCCTTAGTTTCTGAGTCATAACCATAAACCCATGATTCATCACCAGTAATAATCTTTTTGTTGAAATCTGAGTCATTTTCAACGCATTCCAACAACTCCCTGGCTGCAGACAGTAGATCTTCTTTTTGGTCAGGGGAAAAGAGTTTTGGCACAAATTTTGCAGATACGCATCTCATCCCCAAATTGACAGTAAGAATGGACTGTACCAACCCAAAACTGATGTCCATGTCCTCAGCAAGCTCCCTGATAGTCAATTGACCATTTGCTTCAACTTTGTCTTCATTCCTGCTCGTGGATGGCCTTCCAGAACATCAACACTTTGTCAGTCCTCTTGGAAACATTCATGCCAGTCATAAATTTGAGCATGGCTCATGCATTCACTGCCATGCACTTGCTTTAACTTGTCATAAGTCTCTTTGCACAAATCTCCAATTTTCTGGCAGAATTTAATGCAAATTCGCTGTTCAATTTTTTCTCTCATTGTAAATCTGACAAACTGCCTTTACATGATACCGAACATCACGTGATTAAGAAAGTACAGGCGTGCTGCAGCCATGCTACATTCTGCACATGCGGAGCACGTAACTAGGTCACTGCATGTTTAATAGCATCGTGGTGCGACGTACTGTTATATAGCCGCACAACAAGTCTTGATACTTTTTGACCACACCTCTTAGTTGTCAAAATGCAGAACTACCACATTAATGGAAGCTTCGATTTTTATTCTAAGCAAATGGATGAATTGCAAAACCATATAATATCTAATCCACTTGCACTCAGGCTATATGGGCATGCCAAGAGAAGTAACTGCAGGGTGATGGGCCACACTTAAGCATCTTCATTGTGCAAGAGCAGCTCAATGGATGGGATAAACCCATCGTAGAACAGCCTGGGGTCTAGGTAGGAAAACGCACAGCCTGTGAGAATGAAAATGAACAAAGAAAGCATTCTGCAAAAGCATGCCGTTGGGAGTTATGCTTGTGACTGCAACGTCTGGTGCATAAACGTGAACTGAAACGCTGTGGACTCAAATCTGTACACCATATGGCTTTGCATCAGTTCTGTGATATCGAAACAGAAAGAATTCACAGTGAGGAAACAGGGGAAGTGGATATTAAGACACACAACACATATCCCAGTTTCTATTTTTGAAGACACAATTTGCTTAATAAGAACGGTCTTGTGTCATTATCTGCAAAGCACCATAGATTTCATCACTTACCCATGCCAGCTGGTGAGCGAGAAGAGCCAATAATGAAACAAAAAACAAACAACTATTAATCAGGTTTCTATAATGGTAAAGTCAGATTACATAAGTGTCTTAATTCAGTTCTGTTTTTACATCACTTGATGTGCTGAGTAGTAAGCAGTTGTACACTGTGAGGGATGTTTTAGATGTCCCCCATGCTTTGCATAATGCTTCTGCACAGTAGCCTGCAATGGAGTTCAGGCTAAATTGACCAGATAGTTCCAGGTCAAAGGGGAGAGGCTAAGCCAGCAATGGTTTTACCCCAAGTTGTCTGTGGAAATTACATAGCTGTCAACTTACCCTGATGCATTATGAGATATGCGGCACTGATATCAGTGAGAAGAATCAGGGACTGCAAATATTACATTGAATTGGATGTAACCATAGGCAGCCCAAAGGGGAAAGGTTACGCCCCATCTATATAAGGAAATCATGTATTTGTCAATGATTTACTTAAATAAGAGTCCGATTCTGCGTCCCGCTCGTCTGGGCCATCTGGATGTGTGGAAAACGTACAGGCCAGCGTTAAACCTGATTCTGCAAACATAGGAGTTAAATGTTACTGTGGTTGCAGAATCAGGGCACTTAGACAGACAGGCCAGTGTGAATAGCATTCTGTACCAGTCAACGTGCCTGCCCATCCTCCCCACACAGGGCTCCTGCTTGTGTCATGGCGTCCCATCACCATGGTACCAGGACACACAGCAGGAGCTCACATGGCCCGCCACAGCTGCAAACGCCTTTTCCCATCTGCCCAACCATCAGAGGGGCCTGCCAGGGCCAGGATCGGGCAGAGGGGGCCTACCTGCTGCAGCTCCTGTGCTGGAGGGGGGTTACAAGGCCCAATCACCATCCTCAGAGCTTCGCCAGACATACAGGGTCATGACCTGAATTGGCCCTACATGTCCAGGTGAGTCAGCCTGCCCCTGCTCCACCCACCCTCTGCCTCCCACCTCCATACAGCACTTCCTGCACACACCATCTATACGTGCAGGGAATGCTGTGCCTGGAATCAAGTCCAGGGCCTGAACAGGGGTTGGACATCCAACCCCAATATTTGTGTTCCTTGATGCTAGCCTAAGCAGGTTGTTTAGCAGGGTTCTGCTCATTCCTTGTGATCCTCTCAGAGAGTACTATTATTTATTAGTTTTTTTTATATGCTTTAGCATTTTAGTCAAAGCAGTTTACATTGTAAATCAAACTTGGTAATGTACATTAAACAGGGACATTGATAACTTGGATTCTTCTGAGGCAATGGAGGGTTAAGCGACTTGCCCAAGATCACAAGGAGTGCTAGTGGGAATCAAACCCTAGTATCTTGGTTCTCAAGCCAGTGCTCTGGCCACTAGGCTACTCCTCCACTCTACCTGGACTTTCTGAAATTCATTGATCTAGTACAAAGCACTTGGTTATTTCATTAACAAGGTTCCCATTTATGGAATCAACTCCTTCAAATTCCACAAGATGCTGGAGATATGGTTGTCTACTTTGTTTTATGGTGAAGTATGATTTGAATTAATTTATTAAGGGTTGGGGTAATTTTATAATTGTTTTTTATATTATTGTATTTTTCTTTTTTTTAATACTGGATTTGTAAACCACAGATATGTTTTTGTTCATTCATTCGTCCATTTCTGTGCATTGATGGGCCTCTCTGTCCGTAGGTGGTAAGTAGGCGTGACGGTGCATTCTTTCACTGTGGATGTTCACATAGGCAAAGTGTGCACTTATGCCATAGGGTCGCTGTAAATGATAGCGCCTAGATTTGGTGCATGTTTCCCACTACTTATGCCCCTGTTTTATAAGGCAACCTCTGCACATACTTAATAAAATAGGTGCGATTGACATGCATAGAAATATGGTTACCCTCTGCTCAGCTTGAAAAATTACCCTCAAAATATCCATACTGGAAATATATTAGTTGGCAGTTATGAATTTAAGGCTCACTTTCTCCTGGAAAGTGAACTTAATAAACAATGCCTTTTATATTATCATATCGTCTCTGAGCATGCTGAAGAACCCTAACAAGTTTTCTTCATAGGGGAGTCGTTCGGTCCCATTTATCAGTTTGGTTGCCCTCCTTTGTACTTTTTCTGGTTCTGCTATATACTTTTGTGAAATGGGGTGACCAGAACTGCACACAGTACTGAAGATATAGTTGCATCATGGATTAATAGAGGCATTATGATAGTCCCAGTACTATTCTCTATTTTGAAGCAAATAATTCCTACCATTTTTTTTACTTTTTTGTCCACTGCTATATGTTGAGCAAGGATTTCAACATATAATCCACAATGACTCCAATGTGCTTTTCCTAAATAGTAACTCTTAATATGGAAACCAGCCTTAGGTACAGGGTTTTGTTTTTATATGCTGTCAAGTCAGTGCTGACTCCTGGCAACCCAGCAGCCCCTGGGTTTTCTTGGCAAGATATGAGCAGAAGTAAATTGCCAGGCCTTTACTTCCAAGGCAATGAAGGGTAAAGTGACTTGCTCAAGGTCACAAGAAGTACCAATGGGAATCAAACCCTGATTTCTTAGGTTTGAAACTGTTGCTCTAACCACTAAGCTACTCCTCTACTCTGAGGTACATATAGTTAGAATTATTTTTCCTTATAAGCATCTCTCTGCAAATTCCTGCATTAAATTTCATCTTCCATTTAGATGCCCAGACCACCAGTCTTGCCAGCTACTTCTGTAACTCTTTACAGCTTACTCATGTTTTTTTTTATTTTTATTTTTTTTATTTAATATGTTTATTGAATATACAGATACAATCAAGAAAAATGAATGAAAGCAAAATGGCAAACAAGTAACATTAATAGCACAGGCATGAACGATTAAACAAGGAAAATATAATATTAGCCTAAATTAGCCCACAATTATTAAAAAGAGGAGGCACCAGGAAAAGCTACATTACATTAGGAAAAGTAAGCATATCATAGCAGTGCGAGACTTATGCATCAGCCGTATGAGAAACAAGAACAAACACAGTATCCTCCCTAGCCACCAGAACCTCCAGCAGCTGGCGGGGCTCAAAAAACAAATATAATTTCTCTTTGTAGGAAACATGACATCTGGCAGGAAATTTCAACAAAAATGTCCCGCCAAGGGAAAGTACCCTGGGCTTCAAACCCAGGAATTCCTTTCTCCTCTGCTGGGTATCCCTAGCAAGATCAGGAAAAATGCGGACATGAGAGACCATAAGCTGCTCACTGAAATTTCTAAAATAGGATCGAAGAATTAACAATTTATCAGATTCAAGAGCCAAAGTAATAAGGAGAGTGGTACGAGCTGTGATCAACTCCACAGAACTCTCCAGAAACCCCGTAAGGTCTCCGGGTTCCACAGGAATCTCACAGCTAACTCGCCGGTTACTCTGGCACACAGAAAGGTATTGAGCCCTAGTTAATGGTGGCAGGTCATCCCGGGAGATCTTCAAGACCTCCCGGAAATACCTGCGAACCATCTCCATGGGCGACTGCAACGAAGGTCTAGGAAAATTAATAAGTCTCAAATTGTTCTTCCGGACTTGGTTCTCAAGATATTCCATTCTCCTAGAAGTCACACTACGGTCCTTAATGTGGGCACCATGTAAACCTTGGAGTTATTCAAGTTCTCCTTCCAACCGGACAAGCTTCCCCTCCTGTTCCTTTTGAACTCTGGAAAATTCTTGAAATTGCATATGTAAAGAATCCGTTTCAGTACTTACAGATGCTGCAATGAACACAAGGGAGGAATTCATAGTTGAAATAGCATCCCACAGCACTTCCAAAGTAACTTTTGGGGACCTCACCTACACACCAGCACCTACGATGGTCAACGGGTTAGAAACAGCCTGGGATGGGCTATCCTCCAGCAGAGAAAAAGCCTCAGGTCTCACTTCTTCCCCAGAAGCTCCAAACAGGTGAGCAGAACCAGCCACGGAGCCCTCTTCACCTCCCTGCACCGGTGTGGGTCTTCACGCTGGAGGGAAGCACTCCGCTGACGGCCACAACACTTCCGGGGCATGGTGGGGGGGCCTGATGCTTGGGGGAAAATAAGGGGAAGCCACACATCAGCAACGTTTTCTGGACGGCGAAGGTGGTAAAAGCCTCTCCCGAGGGTAGAGAGGCTTGTTTGTGCTTCCTTCTCCCCATACCAACTGCAGAAGCCGCAAAAACCGCCAAAAGAGTACGTCCCTGAGAGAGCCAGCTAACTATGGTTACACGATGCAAAGTTCCACATTAGGAACCACCACCCAGAAAAAAGATTTAGGCATCATTGTGGATAACATGTTAAAACCCTCCACCCAGTGTGCAGTGGCGGCCAAGAGAGCAAATAGAATGCTAGGTATCATAAAGAAAGGAATGGAAAATAAAACAAAGGATATTATAATGCCTCTGTATCGTTCCATGGTGCAGTCATACCTTGAATATTGTGTGCAGTTCTGGTCACCGCATCTTAAAAAGGATATAGCGTTATTAGAAAAGGTTCAGAGAAGAGCCACCAAAATGGTAAAGGGGATGGAAGAATACCCCTATGAGGAAAGGCTAAAAAGGTTAGGGCTCTTTAACCTGGAAAAGAGACGGCTGAGGGAAGATATGATAGAAGTCTATAAATTAATAAGTGGAAGGGGTAAACGTAGATCGATTGTTTACGTTATCAGAATATAGAAAGACTAGGGGACATGCAATGAAGCTACAGGGTAAACTATTTAAGACAAAAGAGAGAAAATATTTTTTCACTGAACGTGTAATCAAACTCTGGAATTTGTTACTGAAAGATGTGGTAAAGGCTGCTAGTGTAGCTGGGTTTAAAAAAGGTTTGGACAAGTTCCTGGAGGAAAGATCCATAAACCATTATTAAAAAGATCCATAAACCATTATTAAAAAGGGACCCAGGAGTGGAGGAGTAGCCTAGTGGTTGGGGCAAGGTACCTCAGGCCAGAAGGTCAGGGGTTCAAATCCCACTAGAGGACAGCAACCTTGAGCCGGAAGGACTAGGGTTTCTAGTCCCACAGGTGCTCCTTGTGGTCTTGGGCAAGCCACTTAACCCTCCATTGCCCATGTTCCCTGTAAATTAGTTATCTCCAAGTTACAATACCTTGTTCAATGTAATTTCAGTTTGTTCAATGTAAACCACACTGATGCAGAATAGCACAGTATATAAGAGAATATAAATAAATATCAATGCTTTATCCAATACAAGCATTGTGGAACCTGTACCTTTTGGGGAATCTGCTAGATACGTATGACCTAGATTGGCCACTGTTGGAAACAGGATACTGGGCTTGATGGACCTTGGTCTGACCCAGTATGGCATATCTTATGTTCTTATCATCACCGCCATCTTGCTTCTACACTCCAGGCAGACCTTTTCTCTTATTCGTGTTTTAACTACTTTGAATAATTTTGTATCATCTTCAGATAATACTACTTCACTTGTTGCTCCCTTTTCCAGCTCATTAATAAGTAAGTTAAACATTGGTCCCTGTGTGGATCTGTGGGACACTTCATTATTTACCTTGTGCCACTAGAAAAACTTTTAACCTTTGTTTTCTATCACACCAGGATGGAATCAGGCTGCTGGCATTAACCTTTAAAAAGGAGATAGAGCAGCTTTTAAACTAGATAATAGAGGAAAGTCGACAGTCGCCCAAGAGCGCATGGTTTGGAAGGATGTATCCATGAAGGATACTAGCAGAAGACTGAAGTTAGGGCATAGTGACAAAGAGGTTCCAATAAAGACAAAAATAACCCAAATGCCCTTAAGTACAGAGCAGACAGAGCTTGTTGTTGTTGTTGTTAAGTGCCGTCAAGTCAGTGTCGACTCATGGGAACCCTCTGGATAGATGTCCTAAGACAGAGCTTAAAGATTCCAAATTACCCCTGTCTACCGATAACTAGATTAATATGAATAAAATACGACCTCTAAAATGCTTGTATGGAAATGTTAGAAGTCTAAAAAATAAGATGGGAGAGTTAGAATATATAGCTCTAAATGAGAGGTTAGATATGACTGGTAACCAGAGACCTGGTGGAAGAAGGACAACCAGTGGGACACTGTGATACATGCGTAAAAATTATATCGCAATGATAGAGTAGATCAAATTAGTGGAGGGCTTGTGCTCTATGTTAGAGATGGCATTCAGTCACACAGGTTTAAAGTGTTGCAGGAAACAAAATACACAGTAAAATCTCTATGGATTGAAATTCCATGTAAAAAGGGGAAGATGATGGCAGTGGGGGTGTACTACTGACAGCCAGGTCAAAATGAACAAATGGAGGATGAAATGCTCAAAGAAATCAGGGAAACTAACAAAAGTTATAATACAGTTTTAATAATGGGTGATTTCAATTACCCCAGTATCGACTGGGTCAGTGTCACAGCAGGACATGCTAGGGAGATAAAGTTTCTAGATGAAATAAATGACTGCTTCTTGGAACAGCTGGTTCATGAACTAACAAGAGGGGAAGTCACTTTGGACCTAGTCCTGAGTGGTACACAAGATCGGTACAAGAGATAAGGGTGTTGGGGCCACTTGGCAATAGTGATCACAGCATGATTGCATTTGATTTAATAAATGGCGGAAGGATGGCAAGAAAATCCAAAGACTATGATAAAATGAGAAAATACTAAAAGGAGCAGCTGCAAAGGTTAAAGATTTACATCAAGCATGGGCATTGTTTAAAAATACTATCTTGGAAGCTCAGAACATATGTATTCCAGGCTTTAAGAAAGGTGGAAGGAAGTCCAAAAAACTGCCAGCATGGTTTAAAGGTGAGGTCAGAGAAGCTGTTGTAGCCAAAAAAGCATCTTTCGGGAAATGGAAAAAGGAGCCAAATGACGAAAACTGTTAACAAGATAAGCACTGGCAAGTTAGATGCAAGGCATTGATAAGGCCAGCAAAGAAAGAATTTGAGAAGAAGCTTGCTATGGAAGCAAAAACGCATAATTTATTTATTTAGACAGTTTTTGTATACCGCCTTATCCTTCAATCAAAGCGGTCACAACACAATTGGGGGATACATTTAACACACGGGGATATGAGACACATACACTAATACTTACAGGGAACATGGGCAATGGAGGGTTAAGTGGCTTGCCCAAGACCACAAGGAGCATCTGTGGGACTAGAAACCCCAGTCCTTCTGGCCCAAGGTTGCTGTACTCTAGTGGGATTTGAACCCCCGACCTTCTGGCCTGAAGTACCTTGCCCCAACCACTAGGCTACTCCTCCCTATTAATAAAGTACATTTGTAGCAAAAAAAAAAACCCTATGAGAGAGTCAGTTGGATCATTAGATGACAGAGGGGTAAAAGGGGCACTAAGAGGGGACAAGGCCATAGTGGAGCAATGGAATGAATTCTTTGCTTCAGTCTTTACTGAAGAAGATGTAGGGAAGTTACCCATGACTGAAATGGTATTTAAAGGTGATGCATCGTGGGGAATTGAAAGAAATATTGATAAACTGGGGAGATATATTGCAACCATTTGATAAATTAAACAATAACAAATCACCTGGACTGGATGGTTTACACCTGAGGGTGTTGAAAGAACTGAAATATGAGATTGCAGACCTACTATTAGTAATCTTTGAGCTATCATTAAAATCATTAGTAATATCATTTATTTATTTAAAGTTTCTTATATATCGCGCTCTTTAGCATCAGCGCGGTTTACATGGAACAAAACAATCTCAGTACATTTGGAAACACGTATGAGTTACAGATAACAGGGCAATAAACTTGGGTAACAAGGGTAACTATCTACAATAACGATTGAACTATTTACATAAATTCAACTAGCAGCGAGATTTTAGTGAACAGAGTAATTAAATCAAAATTTTTAGTTCTAGAAGGTATGTCTTATGGAGTGGTTATGCATATGAATCTGTCTTATGACATATTATAATAGCATTACGGTGGCTGGAAGTACTCAGTGAATAGGTAGTGCTTGATAGCCTTCCTGAACTGCTTCATGTCTTGTATTGCTCTGATATCTGGATGAAGTTTATTCCAGCATCTAGGCGCATAAGATTTAAATGCTCTGTTGATTGTTGATTGGGACCAATTTGTGGATTCACTGGGAATGACTAGGGTATTTTCAGCGAGTGGTCTCCTGGATCTTGTCTTGGGAGGTAGACTGATGAGGTCTGAAGTCGTTGCTGGGATAGATTATTTAAGGCCTTGAATGTGATGAGGAGAGCTTTGTAACTAATTCTACATTCTATAGGGAGCCAGTGAAGGTCCCTAAGGATTGGCGTGATATGGTCTCTCTTTGATGCTCCAACTAGGATACGGGCCGCAGCATTCATTGCTAGTTGCAGGGGGTTAATGGTGTTCTTTGGAAGACCATGTAATACAATATTCGCATAGTCAAAGTGTGGAGTGAATATTGCTTGGAATATTGAGCGGAAGTCGTCGTATTCTAGCATGGGTCTTAGGTGGCGTAATGTTTTTATCTTGAAGTAAATAGTTTTTACCGTGCTTTTTATGTGAGAGGTATAATCAAGTTGTTGATCAAGGATCACACCTAGGTAACGGATTGTATTCTTGATTGGGAGCTCAGCGTCCCATACCTTGAGGAATGCAGGGGGGGGAGAATAGCTTGTTTCTTGTGACAATTAAAACTTCAGTCTTCTTGAAGTTGATTCGCATGTTTTGATCTAAAAGCCAATCTGCTATTGCATTGAAACAGTTGGTTAAGTTGGTGTAATTTGGACTCGTTATATCAATCGGGGTGAAAATAAGCACGTCGTCAGCGTAAATGAGGCAGAAAACATTAAATGATTTGGTGATTTGGCAAATTGGCTGCATATATATATTGAAGAGGAGCGCCGATAGAGAGGAGCCTTGTGGAACCCCTTGCGTTTGTAGGAATGGTTCTGATGTTTTGGAGTCAATGCGAACATGTTACCAGCGATCTTCGAGGTATGACTTACACCAGTTCCATGCTAGACCTTGTATGCCCTTTTCGTAGAGTCGCGATAGTAGAATCTTATGGTCTACCGAATCAAACGCAGCGGATATATCGAGGAAGATCATTGCAACACCAGATCTTATGTTCATTAAAATCATTAGTAATACCTGAAGATTGGCGAATGGCCAATGTAGTGCCAATTTTTTAAAGGGTTCCAGGGGTGATCCGGGAAACTACAGGCCAATGAGCTTGACATCAGTACCGAGCAAAATAGTAGAAACCATTATAAAGAACAAAATTACTGACCATGTACTGTAGATAGTTATGGTTTAATGGGAGAAAGCCAACATAGTTTTAGCCAAGGAAGGTCTTGCCTTACTAATCTGTTATATTTTTTGAAGGTGTGAATAAACAGGTAGACAAAGGTGAGCGGATTGATATAGTGTATCTGGATTTTCAGAAAGCCTTTGACAAGGTCCCTCATGAAAGACTCTTGGTGAAATTAAAAAGTCATGGGATAGGAGGCAGTGTATTATTTTGGATCAGGAACTGGTTAAAAGATAGAAAGCAGAGGTTAGGGCTGAATGTCCAATTTTCCCAATAGAGAAAAGTGAATAGTGGAGTGTCCCAGGGATTTCTGCTGGGTTTGCTGCTTTTTAACATATTCGTTTATGATCTGGAAATGGGAATAACAAGTGAAGTAGTCAAATTTGCAGATGACACAAAATTATTCAAAGTTGTTAAAACTCAAGAGGATTATGGAAAATTGCAAAAGGATCTTGATAAATTAGAAGACCAGGCATCCAAATAGCAAATGAAATTAAATGTGGACAAGTGCAAAGTTATGCACCTAGGAAAGAACAAACCATACTATGGTTATACGATGCAAGGTTCCACATTGGGAATCACCACCTAGGAAAAAGATTTAGGCGTCATCGTGGATAGCATGCTAAAACCCTCCTCCCAGTGTGCAGCGGCGGCCAAGAGAGCAAATAAAATGCTAGGTATCATAAGGAAAGGAATGGAAAATAAAACAAAGGATATTATAATGCCTCTGTATCATTCAATGGTGCGACTTCACCTTGAATACAGGGCCGGCCCGTCCATTGAGCGAGAATGTTTTTTGCACAGGGCCCCGCGTTTCAGGGGGCCCCGCGCAAAAAACATTCTAATCCTAAAGTAAAATTTTTAAAAAGAAAAAAGAAGTTGTCTTCTCCGGCAGCCGGGGCCGCCGCGGCAGAATCGAGTGTGCCGCGGGGCCCCCCCTGCCCAGCAGAGCCTGCCCTCCCGAGCCTGCCCTCCCCTTTATCACCTGTCTTCGCAGCTCTAATCAAACGCGCCGGCTTTCAGAGCGCGAGGGAGAGTTTCTCCCTCGCTGCTCTATTAAGCCCGCGGGGGCTGATGGGAAGTTCCCATCAGCCCCCGCGGGCTTAACAGAGCCGCGAAAGGGAAACTAGCCCTTTCGCGCTCTGAAAGCCGGCGCGTTTGATTAGAGCTGCGAAGACAGGTGATAAAGGGGAGGGCAGGCTCGGGAGGGCAGGCTCTGCTGGGCAGGGGGGGCCCCGCGGCACACTCGATTCTGCCGCGGCGGCCCCGGCTGCTGGAGAAGACAACTTCTTTTTTTAAAAAAATTTCCCTGGGCTGGGCTGGGCGTTAGGAGTGGTGATGGGCTATGGGGGGCTGGGGGGGGTTAAGAGTGGTGAGGGGCTGGGGGGGTTAAGAGTGGTGATGGGCTATGGGGGGGCTGGGGGGGTTAGGAGTGGTGATGGGCTATGGGGGGCTGGGGGGGGTTTAAGAGTGGTGATGGGCTATGGGGGGGCTGGGGGGGTTAGGAGTGGTGATGGGCTATGGGGGGCTGGGGGGGTTTAAGAGTGGTGATGGGCTTGGGGGGGCGGGGGGGGTTTAAGAGTGGTGATGGGCTATGGGAGGACTGGGGGGGGTAGGAGTGGTGATGGGCTATGGGGGCCTGGGGGGGTTAGGAGTGGTGTTGGGCTTTGGGGGGCTGGGGGGGGTTTAAGAGTGGTGATGGGCTATGGGGGGGCTGGGGGGGTTAGGAGTGGTGATGGGCTATGGGGGCTGGTGGGGTTTAAGAGTGGTGATGGGATATGGGGGACTGGGGGGGTAGGAGTGGTGATGGGCTATGGGGGCCTGGGGGGGGGTTAGGAGTGGTGATGGGCTATGGGGGGGGGGGTTAGGAGTGGTGATGGGCTATGGGGGGGCTGGGGGGGTTAGGAGTGGTGATGGGCTATGGGGGCGCTAAGTCTGTATATGGGCTGATGGGATCAGGACTGAAAGTGAGTTGATGGGGAGGTTAGGACTGGTAATGGGGTATGGGAGGGCTTAAACTGAAAATTGGGTGAGGGGGATTAGGACTGGAAATGGGCTGGTGGGATTAGGACTGGGAGTGGGCTGGTGGGATTAGGACTGGGAGTGGGCTATGGGGGGCTAGGACTGGTAATGGGTTGGAGGGGTTGCTAGGACTGGAAATGGGCTGGGGGGAATTAAGACTGGAGGTGGGCTGATGGGGTTAGGACTAGTAATGGGCTGTGGGCTGTTGGGGGGGGGGGTTAGGACTGGTAATGGGCTATGGGGGGGCTAGGACTGGAAATGGGCTGATGGGGGGGTTAACACTGGAGGTGGGCTGATGGGCTTAGGACTGGTAATGGGCTGGTGGGATTAGGACTGGGAGTGGGCTATGGGGGGCTAGGACTGGTAATGGGTTGGGGGTTGCTAGGACTGGAAATGGGCTGGGGGGATTAAGACTGGAGGTGGGCTGATGGGGTTAGGACTGGTAATGGGCTGTGGGCTGTTGGGGGGGGGTTAGGACTGGTAATGGGCTATGGGGGGCTGACTGGAAATGGGCTGATGGGGGGGTTAGGACTGGAAGTGGGCTGATGGGGGGGTTAGGACTGGAAGTGGGTTGATGGGGGGGGGGCTAGGACTGGTATTGGGTTGGGGGGTTGCTAGGACTGGAAATGGGCTGATGGGGGCTAGGACTGGAAATGGGCTGATGCAGGGACAAGAAGGGAATGGATGCTGGGTGAGACTGGAACTAGAAGGGAGCTGATGTTGGGGGAGGATTAGGGGAGGATTAGAATGGGATGGGGCTGGGAGAGTAAAATGGAGAGGGGAAAAATATTTTGTGTGGTAGGGGTAAAAAATCTACACGTAGCGGGGTTTGGGGAGAGTAAGTGGGGATTGAGGATGGAGGGGGAAAATGTGAGTGGATGACATAGGAATGAGGAAAGAGCAAAAGGAGAAAGATTAGTATGTTAAAGCAGATGTAGAGAGAGAGAGAATGGAAAAAAAAACTAGAAGAGAGAAGAGACAGCAGATGATGGAGAGTTAGCAGAAAACATGAAGAAACCAGAAGAAAGTGGCTGGAGCAATTGCAACGGAAAAAAAATGCACAAAAGGTAGAAAGATATCTCTTTATTTTGAATTTATTAACTGGAATATGAAAGCTCTGGGAAATGTGCATCATTAACGTCTGCGCTTTGTTTGGTACAAGAGGAAATTAATTTATAGTTTTATTTCTACAGTTGTTGTACATTCCAAGTTTGGCTTTTGGGGTTCCCAGTTTAATTATTGCCTTCCTGTTTCTAAATTGTGATTCCTTGTTTGGTGATGGTCTATGTTCTGCATGTGTAACTGAGCTGAGGTATTCTGTTTATGTAATTCCTATTTGACATTGCCACTTGTTCTCTTTCCCCAGTAGGTCATGTATTGTTTTTCTCTGAAATGTATTGGTTTAATATTTGCAGTGTTGCCTTTTGATAGGTAGGGTATGGTGCTTTGTGAGTTCTGGTAGTGCTGTTAGGATACGGCGGGTTTGCTATGGGTTCTAAATGGGCAGTGTTTGTAGTAGTTCCTAATGTGCCTGGCGGTTGGCACTGGATTATAGTAATGTAGAAATCTTTTAGTCTGTCTTTATCCATACACACACTAACTTTTAGTAAACATGTCTCTTAATGAATGTTAGCATTATGCAAATATTTATGCAAATAAGGCCACTTATGCAAATGAGGCCCCACACCGAGTCTCCGCACATGGCCCCGCACCCCCCTTGGGCCGCCCCTGCTTGAATATTGTGTGCAATTCTGGTCGCTGTATCTTAAAAAGGATATAGCGTTATTTGAAAAGGAACAGAGAAGAGCCACCAAAATGGTAAAGGGGATGGAAGGATACTCCTATGAAGAGAGGCTAAAAAGGTTAGGGCTCTTCAACCTGGAAAAGAAACTGCTGAGGGGAGATATGATAGTGGTATATAAATTAATGAATGGAGTGGAACGGGTAAATGTAGATCGATTGTTTATGTCATCAAAATATAGAATGACTAGGGGACATACAATGAAGCTACAGGGTAACCTATTTAAGACTAATAAGAGAAAGTATTTTTTCACTCAATGTGTAATCAAACTCTGGAATTTGTTACCAGAGGATGTAGTAAAAGCTGTTAGTGTAGCTGGGTTTAAAAAAAGGTTTGGACAAGTTTCTGGAGGAAAGGTCCATAAACTATTATTTAAAGGGACCCAGGATATCAATGCTTGACCCAATACAAGCATTGAGGAACCTGTGTCCTTTGGGATAACTGCTAGGTACTTATGACTTGAATTGGCCACTGTTGGAAACAGGATGCTGGGCTTGATGGACCTTGGTCTGACTCAGTATGGCATATCTTATATTCTCATGAAGTGGAAGTACAAATGGCACTGTGGTGCTGGAAAAGAAGTTAACGCTGTCGTTGTGTGCCTTTTTTATGTATTGTTGCTGCTGCTTGTCCCAGGGAAGGGCAGCAGTGTCGGATAAGAGCAGCATATTGACAAAGGGAAGGGGCACAGATGAGGGGAGGTAACAGATGAGGGAGTCTGTGCTAGAAAAGATTGCTCCGAGAGTGCTTCAGGGGTTGAAGCGGTCTGGGCTGCCACTGGTCTTTCATAGCCATTCTGTCAAGAGCAATGCGTCATTAGATTTCTTGACTGTTTGTTCCTTCTTTATTGATAGTTGATCCAAATAGGTTAAAGTTGTCCATGATTTCAATTTCTTCTCTTTCAGCGATGAACTTATTGATTTTGCCAGTTGTAATAATCTTTGTCTTCTTTACATTAAGGTGCAGGCCCATTTTAAGACTATGTTCCTTGATCATGAGAAGCAAATGTTTCAGATCTTCTTCACTTTCAGCCAGTAATGTGGTATCATCAGCATAGTGAAGGATGTTGATGAGTCTTCCACCAATCTTCACACCTCTATTGTCTTAATACAATCCTGCTTCTCTGATGATTTGTTCTGCATATAAATTAAACAGGTAGGTCAAAAGTATGCAACCTTGTCATACACCTTTGCTGATTTTAAACCATTTTGTTTCTCCTTGTTCCATTCGAACTGTTGTGTCTTGATCATTGTAAGATTGTGCAAGAGAACAATCAGATGTTCTGGCATACCCATGCTTCTTAATGTTGCCCAGAGTTTCTCATGGTTTACACAGTCAAATGCCTTGCTATAGTCGATAAAGCACAAATAGATATGCTTTTGGTATTCTTTAGTCTTTTCAAGGATCCATCTCACATCTGCGATGATGTCTCTCTTTCCTCGCCCTTTCCTGAACCCTGCTTGCACTTCAGGTAGTTCTTGTTCCAGGTACGGTTGTAGTCTCTGTTGAATAATCTTCAGTAGAATCTTGCTGGCATATGGGATCAGAGCCATTGTACGATAATTTCCACAGTCAATTGGATCACCTTTCTTTAGTATCATACAAAAATGTGGATGTTTACCACCTTTTCTGAATAGGATTCGCTGGCTGCTGATTCAGGCAAGAATTATTTTTTTTTTGAATAGTTTATTTATAATCCACCGAAAACAATACAACTCAGTATAGAACAGTAAACAGGGAACCCGAGGGGTTTGAGGTGTACTCTGATCCTCTCTGCCCCCGGGGACCTGCATAGAAGAAATATAAGGCGGCTTTTAACATAGTATATCCCCCCCCCATCCCCCACCCTCTCACCCACCCCTTCTTCTCCCACCCACCCTCCCCCATGCCCGCCCACTCTCCCTCCCCATCCAACCCCCCCCACCCCCACCCCCCTGAGAGAGCTAGTGGTACCGCACGTCCCCCGGGGGGATGCGCCTTGAACTCTCCGCAGAATGTCTTAGTTCCCACACTGCAAATCTCATTCCGACTATGGGGTCCCAATTGTAGGATATAGGGCTCCCAGATCGCCATGAAGGCCGGCCACCGTTTGACACTGCCTCGCGCCCAACGGTGCTCCATCTGCATCAATTGATGGAAATTGTTCCTCCACTCCCCAAACGCGGGGGGCCGGGATTCCCGCCAGAGCCGAAGTATCGGCGCCTTTCCCACCAAACAAGCCTTGCGAACCAGAAGCCGCTCCCCCCTCTTCCCTGGGCATGGGGGAGGTATGCAGTCCAACACCACAAGGGAGCCCGACCATCGGAGGCGCCGTTGCAGGAGCCTCCCTATGAAGGAAGAGATTTTACTCCAATAAGGCTGCAAGGATGGACAACCCCACCACATATGGAGGAGGGTCGCCAGGGGCTCCGAGCAACGGGGGCAACTGCCGTCGGTAGTGAGTCGGCTCCTCAGCGCTCGCTTCGGGGAGAAATGAGCTCTAGTAAGGCACTTAAACTGCACCTCCCTCCAGCGCATTCCCCTGGCTAGGGTAACTATACGGGAAAGCGCCATCACCAAAGTGCCAGGCGGCACTACGCAGCCCAGTTCCTCCTCCCAGGCCAGTTCAACCTGCCTATAATTCGGGCCAGGAGTGAGGGCGGCCACTCGGGTTTTAAAAACGGAAATTGATACGGGGAGGTCGCCACCAAGCCCAAGGAACTCCAGGATCCGCTGGGCTCGGTCCGCCCTCAGTGCCGCTCGCGGCAAGGAGGCTATGTAGTGTGCCGCTTGAATATAAGCATAAGCGTGTCGAGGGGGAAGATCCCACTCGCGACTCAACATCCGAAATGACTTGCAGGCTCCAGAAGGGTCCACCAAATGTCCCAGGAGCCGGAGTCCCCGGCTGTCCCAGTCTCGAAAAGGGAGCGACTCCGAGCCTGAGGGAAAGGAGAGGTTTCCGCGCAGGGGCAACCAACTAGAGGTCTGCCAGGGTTCACCCCATCGATCATTTAGGTATTGCCAAGTTCGTTTCGCCGCAGTCAACCACACACTCCGTTGTAGATATTGGGGGAGAACCGAGTTGGCGGTGTGTAGAGCCCCCAATAAAGTGAGCGGGGCAACGAAGCATTCCTCGAGGTGCCGGGGCGTGTAATAGGCGGTGGCGCCAAACCAATCTGCCAAATGTCGTGCTTGGCAGGCCAAGGCATAAGCTCGTAGATCTGGGAACCCCATCCCCCCCGCACGCCACCCGCCCAGCAATCGGGCCCATGGGATACGTGCTCTGCCTCCCTTCCAGAAAAAGGAATGAAAGCAGGCCTCGATACGGCGCAAATCTTTGCGCAAAAGCCATACCGGTATGGTCTGAAACCAGTAAAGGAGGCGGGGAAGGACCACCATCTGGGCCGCCGCTATTTTCCCGGAGAGGGACAACGGGAGTGCTCCCCACGCTCGCAGCTGCGTCTGCAGTCGCCGCAGAATCCGATCGAGATTCCGACTGTACAACCTAGTGGGGTGGTCGGGCAATACAATCCCCAGATACAGAAACTCGCCGGACGCCCATTCAAGCGGGAACTCACCGGTCCAGTCGCCCGAAGGGTGCCCAGCACATCAAGGGCCTCTGATTTCTCCTTATTAATGCGTAAACCCGCCACTCTGCCAAACCGGTCGAATTCCGACATCAAACCGCGCAGGGAACGCTCCGGGGATAGTAGATGAACCAGTAAATCATCGGCAAAGGCCGAGAGCTTGAACTCCTGTGGTCCGATGCGGACTCCGGAAATCTCTCTGGAGGTCTCGATAGTCCGGATCAAAGGATCAAGGGAAAGGACAAAAAGCAAGGGCGAGAGAGGGCATCCCTGGCGCGTCCCTCGACCGAGTTCAAAGGCCTTGGAGACGACGCCATTGCAAACCACCCCCGCTGTCGGTCGGGCATAGAGACTTCTCACCATCTGGCAGAACTGCGGACCGAGTCCATACTTAGGCAGAAGCGCCCAGAGATAGTCCCAGTTCACTCGGTCAAAGGCCTTTTCAGCATCAAAGCTGATCAACAGAGAGGGGAGATGGTGATGGTGCACCCATTCCAGAGAGGCCAAAATTTTCCGCAGGTTTCGCACCGCATGACGCCCCTTAACAAAGCCCACCTGTGAGTCGTGTATCAGGTGTTCCAGCACCTCCGCCAGGCGGTTGGCCAAGATCTTGGCTAAAATTTTTAAGTCAAAATTAAGCAACGAGATAGGCCGGTATGAGCTTGCCGTTAGGGGGTCCTTGCCCGGCTTAGGGATCAACACAATATGTGCATGATTATTTCCCCAGTGGAAGTGCCCTTGCGTGATGCGACAATCATAGACCGCCAACAATGTTGGGGCCACCGTGTCGCCCAGGAGCTTATAAAACTCGGCGCCGAGCCCGTCCGGACCGGGCGACTTGCAACAACTGGCAGCGTTGATGACCGCCTGGACCTCCTGAACGGTCAGCGGCTGTTCCAAGGACTCACGTTGAGCCAGAGTCAGCTGGGGGAGATCAATGCCCCCCAAATAGTCACGAAGGTCGTCTGACGGCACACTCTCTGGCTCATATAGAGAACGAAAGAAGGTCTGGAAAAGTTGTACAATTTCGTCACTGCCGCGGCGGAGCCGACCTGCATCGTCTCGCAGGGCCGCCACCAGTCGGGAGCCACGCTGACCTCGCAAACAGCGGGCAAGCAACCGCCCCGTTTTATCTCCATGGCAGTACATCTGAAAGCGATAATAAAGGTGGGATTTCTTAGCCCGTTGGTGCAGTAGCTCGTTTAAACGCCACCTGAGCTTCCCATAGCCGTTTTTTAGTCGTTGCGAGTGGGGCGCGAGCACAACGCCGACGCAGACTCACCACCTGTCTCTCCAATCGTACGATGCGGTCGGTGAGCTGACGGCGCTTGCGGGCCGCAAAGCCAATGATATCGCCGCGCAGAACTACTTTCGCCGTCTCCCAAACCAGCTCTGGGTCGTCCTCGTGACAACGATGGTTCTCTAGAAATTCATGCCAACGCTGGCGGAGGAAGCCGTGGAACTGAGCATCATGATACAGATCTAGCGGGAAGCGCCAGAGCCGGGACCCGGAGGGGGAGGCTCCCCCCCAATGTAATTCCATCCAGACCCAGCAAGATCGGAGATCTCCACTGGGCCAATCTGAGTCTCCCCCACCTTGACCATGGCGTCCCCCGAGAGCAAGATGTAATCAAGACGAGCACTTGAACCATGCGCCCGGGATTGGTGAGTATAGTCCCTTTCCGTGGGGTGGAGGAGTCTCCATGGATCCACCAGATCCAACCGTCTCCGGAATCTTTGCAGCATACGGGTCGTGGGGATTCTCTCTCGGTTCCCCCCCTCCGTCGAAGTATCCAGCTCGACATCTAAGATGCCGTTAAAATCGCCCCCTAGAAGCAAAGGACTGTCGGGAAGCTGTTCAATCTGGGAGGCCAAATCACCGAAAAAAGTGGGGGCAAACGTGGTGGGCCCATAAACGTTACCTATCGTGATTAATTTCCCGTCCAGGTGGCCATGCAATAACAAGTATCTGCCCGCCTTGTCCGCCTTGAGGGAGGCCAGAGAAAAACGCACTCTCTTGTGGAACAAAACCGCCACGCCCCCCTTCCGCCCCTGTGCCGGAGAACCCCAGACTTGGCCCACCCATGAGCGGCACAATTTGTTATGTTCTTCAGTTGTCTGGTGGGTCTCCTGAAGGAGGGCAATGTCACACTTCTGGCGGGCCAAAGCCTGCAGCACCTTATAGCGCTTGATCGGGTTCCCCAGCCCGCACACATTCCATGTGACCACCTTTAAGGGCATGAGGCAGTGTCAAGAATCCAACAAAAGGCCAAGCTCACATGTAGTAGGGGAGCCCCCCCAGCCTGGGACTCCCCTCTCTCCAAAATGGCGCGGATGCAGCACCACAATGTCACCCATGGTCCGGTTACCCCCTGCCCTCTCATCCTTCCCCCTCCCGCCACCCCCCCTTCTACACCCTCTCCTATCCCTCCCCCCCTCCCCACCTGTCTCCTCTCCCCCTTCCTTCCAATCCCAACGAGTCCGCCCATCCGGTCGGACAACTCCCACTAGCATTCGGGTTACCCCCTTCCCCCTAGAATCCCCCCCAACCACGCCACCACTAACATCCTGCCCCCCCCTGAACATCCCTCTTTCCGCCGCTCAGCCCAACTCAATTCTCTGGGGCCCACAAAAGGAATGCCACCATTGCAAGTAATCAAGGACATGGGAATAATACAAAGTAGTCACAATAGCTACGCTCTTTTAAAACAAAGTAACTTAACAGAGACTTCATATTGTGATAGTATTGCCTTAAGCTGATACAGCTAAGGGAAGCAGATAATTAGAAAATGTTACAGTAACATCTCCCACGCCGCAGGAGAGAAGATAGTCCCAGGGAACAGAGCCTAAAAGAAGAGGGAGGCTAAGGCCCCAGTGAATTAACAGAGGGAAAGAAGGATACATGAAGGGTGTATAATTAAAGAGGAAGTGTATGGCTGCCACAGCGGGGAGAAGAAAATAAACTAAAATAAAAAATAAAAAAAACCAGAAGGGATTAAAGGGAAATAAAAATTACAGATAAGGGGGGGGGTGGGGGGTTAAAAACTAAAATAGAAAGGTAAACCGGGTCCCAAAAGCAGAGAACAAGTGTCCAGCAAGACAGCAAATCCGCCCGCACAGGGCAAGCCCCGGTAATCCAAAGGCCACGCCAGAGAAAAGTGAAACCTCAGTCCAAGCCACACAGAGGTCCTCAGGAGGGGCTTGAGCTGGTTATGTTCAGAGAGTCCAAGAACGCAGAGGCCTCCGCCGGCGTTGCTAGGTATTTCGGGCGGCCCTGGTGTTCCACCCGCAGACGGGCCGGGTATAGCAGGGAGAAACGGAGTCCTCGTGAGAAAAGCTGGGCGCAGATCGAGGAGAAGGCGCGCCGCTGTTGGCTAACCAGGACCGAATAGTCCTGGAAAACCAGAATGCGCTCAGCAGGCGGCTGGTCCAGGGTTCGTCGGTTGCGGGCAAGGCGCAGGACCTCCTCTTTCCGCCGATAGTCTTGAAACCGGGCAATCACCGCCCGCGGCCGCTGTGCCTGCTCCCGGCGAGGGGTCCCAGGCGGTGCACGCGGTCCAGCTTCACCTGGCCGCTATCAGCAGCGCCGAGGAGTTGTGTCAGCCAGGACTGCAAATGATGAAGAAGGGCTCCGTCGCTCACAGACTCCGGGATTCCCACAAAACGGAGGTTTTTGCGGCGTCCCCTGTTCTCCAGGTCATCCAGCTTCTCATTTTGCTGCTTCACAACGGTTTCGAGGGCAGCCACTTTGGCCTCAAGAGACTGCTGGGAATCCTCGACGGCGGCGATGCGCTCCTCCGCTCTCTCCACCCGTCCAGTAAACTCTGAAATATGCTGGTTAAGAGTCTGGAGGCTCCCGGCGAGACCCTGGAGGCGAGTTTCCAACGCGCTCACCACAGCTGCGCTCACCTCGGTCACCAGGTCAGTAGTATCCCCTGATCGCGGGCTAGCCGGGTTCCCTTCGGCCATTTTAGCCTCCCCTGCACGAGGCTTCTCCCGCCGGACCGACTTCGCTGCCATCGGGTTGTATCGTGTGTGCCTTGGTTGCTGTAGTCTTACACCAATAATTTAAAGCTCCCGGCCACGGAGTCCAACTGTTCAGCAAATTTAGAGGGGATCGGGAGCGTGGTTGCAGAGTTTTAGCAGATATAAGGGGTAATTACCCGGAGCCGATCAGACCACGTCTGGTCAGCTCATTGCCAGACCGGAAGTCCTTCACAAGAATTATTTTTAAATTATTACTATTATTTTTAAAATTATCCATGGACTTGCCCCTGATTATATGATCAGGATGCTGAATTTAGACCTATCAATTAGAACCTAATGTTTTATTCATTGTGGCAAATTGTCTCTCCCAGCTCCTAGGAACTTTCAGCATGAATCAATGTTTGAGGAAATCATTAGTTATGTAGGGCCTGGTATTCAAAGGCATTTACACACTTTACAGACCTGCAAACCATGTAAATGTCACTGAACATTTAATGGCGCTACACACCCTGATGCTAACCGCTTAGCATCAGGGCGTGTCGTAGGCATCCCGGGGGTGGTATCAGTCGCTAACTGGGCAGCAGTAAGCAAGCGTTGGCCTATCTTTACCCATGGGAGCTAACTGGGCAGCGGCTCAATATCGCTGCTGCCTGCTTAGCTTCCACGGGCTTGTGGGCTATGCGGCGACCCTGGATATTCGATGCCGGGTCTGCATATGACCCTGGCATTGAATATCCAGTATTAAAGTTCAGTGGCGACGGCTATGTGCCATAGCAGCGCAAAGTCATCCCAAAAGAATATCAGGCCCATAGATCCTAGGGAATGGAATTTGTTCCATTAGAGCTATGGAGAGAAGGCAATTACCAAGGGGGGATATTCTGCCGTGATGGTTAGTGTTCATAAAGCTACTGCCGCTGAACTTTAAACCTGGATATTCATTGCTGGGGCCATATCCAGCCGCTAGCATTGACTATCCGGGTTGGCTGTATAATGCTGCAGATAATTGAGCAGCAGCGATCTTTAGGCACTACCCGGTTAGCTAAAGCGGCGAATATTAGGCAAGCCTGTCAGGTGCCGAACTTTCACCACCATGGGAAAACCAGCTAGCAGCCGAATATCTCCACTAGCTGATTATCCTTGGGTGCTGCCTCCACTCTGCTCCCAGAATCCCCTGACACTAGCTGGATAGCATCGGGGCATTTAGTGCTGCTGAATATCCCACTTGCCGCAATTAACGTGGTTAGCAGGTCGGCTAACTCCATCAATCGCTTGAAAATCCTCCCGCCCCCCCATTTTTAGGATGTCTGAAAAGAGTCCTATTTCAGAGATTTCTATTAATTAAGCATAATACAGGTCAGGTTTGATTTATGAGGCTCCGAATCTCAGATATTTAGGTTCCATAATCATTTTGTATTTGTTTTAGTTAATTATTAGTATACTGTAGGTGTATGTTTAAAGGCTAGACATTCTGGGAATTTGTATTGTAATCCACTTAGAACATGTTGGTTAAGTGGACTAGAAATCTATAAATTTAATTTAATTTAATGATATGAGATGCTTTGCACACTTGCTACACTAATAGCAAGAAAATCACTAGACTAGGGGAGCAAGAGAAGTTGCAGCCCTGTCCAGAAGATACTGATCAAGAGGTGCTGAAAAATAATAGGGTAGGTTACAGTGGAGGTGGGAATGAGCTGCGCGAGTATCAGGAAGCAGCAGGGGGCGCCTGTGCACCAGCTCTAATTCCACTTACAGTATGCTGCAAAGGTTACAGGAGCAATGGACAGCTCTCCATCAGATATCATTGGAAACTGATATTTTTTTATCTTTGGGGGAGGTTTCATTAGGAATTTTAACCCCAAGTTGGAACTGTGTGGGGTTGATGCAAATAGACTACCATTGTGCCCTGAGTTGAGGCTGAAGGGAAGGGATTTGGAGGCCACCTGACACCAGGGGTTGGAAGAGTCCTGGATTTGGGCAAAGTTGGCCTTTTTGAAATTTGTGTCACATTGCCACGGCTGGAAATTTATGACCTTCCTGGCTGTGACAATGTGCTACATTTCACAAAATGGAAAATCACGTGCCAAAGAAGATGGTCTTTTACTTTAAATACGTATTTATATTCAACACATTTCTAGCCATAGATAAAAGAAGGTGGATTATAGCATTTATACAAATAAGTGTACCATAAGCTTTATTAGCTGTGGAGTTTGTATGTTATTATGATTTATCTGTAATTTCTTCAATTTCACATGTTGATGAAGGGGCTGAATCTAAAAACTGTGCAATAAGGGGGCATATTCAGAGGTTTAACTGGTTAACATTAACAAAATTCACCCCATCCATTCTGAAAACACTACTAAAATACTTATCCACTCTTTAGTCACCTTCCATCTCGATTATCGCAGCCTCCTCCTTGTTGGTCTCGCTCTGAGTCATCTCTCTCCCTGTCAATCTGTTCAGAACTCTGTTGTGCGGCTAATTTCTGCCAGCCCCGATATACTCATATAACCCCTCAAGTCACTTCATTGGCTCCCCTTCCATTTCCATATCCAATTCAAACTTCTCCTTCTAACTTATAAATGCATTCATTCTGTTGCTCCTCACTACCTTTCCTCTCTCCTCTCTCCCTACACCTCTCCTCGTGAACTCCGCTCCTCCTCTGATTTTCTTCTCTCTATGCCCTCCTCTTCCACTGTCAGCTCCAGACTTGGATCCTTTCACCTTGCTGCTCCTTATGCCTGGAACAAACTACCTGTATCTTTATGTCAGGTCTCATCTCTCCCCCTTTTTAAATCCATATAAAGGCTCACCTCTTTGAGGCTGCTTTTTGATCCTAATCCCTTGCTCTCCTTACCTTTCCCTATTTGTACCCTTGTTCTCATCTATTGTACAGTCTGTCTTAATTAGATTGTAAGCTCTGATGAGCAGAGACTGTTTTTTTCTATGTAACTGTACAGTGCTGCATACGCATTGTAACACTATATAAATGTTTAATAGTAGTAGTAGTTAGCAGACCAGTTAATGCCATTGGATATCCTCTTCTACCCAGTTTAAACACCCCAACTCTAACTACTCAACATCGGGGCATTCTAGGGGCGCAACAGAGGTTAACTGGTCAGCGGCAATATTCAGTCACTAAATGGCTAACCTAAACTGGCAAAGTTAGGCAGAAGAAAGGCTGTCCTAACTTCAGACAATTTAGCTAGCCAGCCGATGTCGGAATAACGCTGCAGACTGTTAGCTAAAATGCCGGCCAAGCAACCTGGACATTCAATGATAGTGGCCGGATATGGCCCTGGCATTGAATAACTCAGCAAACTCTAAGGAGAGGGATCCCCACATCCCACTCACAAACTCCATCAGGGATTCCCCACCTAAGGCTAAAAGCTTTAAGAAGGACATGTCCCACCCCACTGAGCAAACTCCGAGAGGGATCATCCTACCAGCCGTCTCAATAGTTTGAAATGTTTAATGTGACCCTTTTCTTGAAAAGTTGTGCTATGTTGTGAAATCAATAGCTGTGACCGATGCTGTAGTATTTGTAGTTATTTTGACGTGAACTATGGGCAAATAGGACATGACTGGAAGCCCTTGACCTTGAACTTCTCAAATGTCACCAGACGCAGCATCTCCTTTCCCGGCTGCTGTCTCTTACGCCACCCCTCTAGTGTAGGCAACATTACGCGCACTGTGATGTCACGAGACACAGCATCTCCTTTCCCGGCTGCTGTCTCTTACGCCACCACTCTAGTGTAGGCAACATTACACGCACTGTGATGTCACAAGATCGTACATGAATGTCAATAGCTCTGTTTTTGCATTTCTTCCAGTTTAGAAATGGGATTTTTACATCGTCCTTTCATTTTCAGCTCACCTCTTTCTGGTCTGCAGATGGAGCTGTGCTTTGAGGAAATCGCAGATCCCATGGTTTCCTGGCAATGCTCCTGCAGAGCTGTGGAAGAAAAGATTTGGATAAAACCCGCTGAGCACAATATTTGGCAGCCCTATCCAGATAATGCCAATGTATACTGCCACTACTACTATTAATCATTTATATAGTGCTACAAGGCATACGCAGTGCTGCACAGACACACATATAGAAGACAGTCCCTGCTCGTAGAGCTTACAATCTAATCAAGACAGACAGCACAATACAAGAGAAACACGGGAAAGGAGACACAAGGAGAATAAGGAATTAGGATTCAAAAGCAGCTCCAAAGAGATCAGCTTTTAGCGTGGACTTAAAGAGGGGAGGGGAAGAAATTTGACGTAGAGATAGAGGGAGTTTGTTCCAAGCATAAGGGGCAGCAAAATGAAAAGACCGAAATCTGGAGCTGACAGTGGAAGAAAAGGCATAGAGAGACGATATGCCCTGTAGCATCTTCCATGCTACCTGGAGAGTGCAGGGGTGGCCCCATAGGTATGGCAAGGGCGGTCTCGGCACTTATCCGGTTAGCGGTGATTTTCAGTCCATTAAGCAGATAAGTAACTACATAGAGTTAGGCAAAAGAATTCCCTGGCTTAACTATCCAGAGAGCCGCCCTAGTCAGCACTGTTTATTTTATTTATTTATTTAGTATACATTTGTATACCGCTACTTCCAGCGATCAGCAGCTGAATTTCCAGGACTGGATATTCAGTCCTGGAAATTATTTTGCATTCTGGTGCTGAATATTTGGTTTTCCTTTTAAATGCCACAGCTGGCGCTTAAAAAAAATGCCAGCCACAGCATCTGAATATTGACTGTCTAACAATATGCCAAGTTTCTCTCGCTGGTAATATATTGAGCCTAGACTGGAACAGAAAATAACAATGGATTTGAGGGCTTCAGTGCACATAGTATACCGAGAGAGGCCCTAGTCACCTGGGACCCAATTAAAGCCTTTGATGAGGTAAGAGGGAGGAGCTTCACAAACTGATCTACACTACTAGGGAATAAACTATTTTGTGTGACTGATATATGACTTGTACTGTAGGTCCAGCAGTAAATATGTTTAAGGCCTTACAGAGATGAGATATACTCACTATGGGATGTATTTCAATTGTGCTCCTAATTGCAATGGTATGTGAGTAATTTTAAGCACACAAATAGCCAGGGGTGTTGAGTGACAGCTTAAGCTGCTGGAGTACCAGAAAATGTGCTGCAGTCATATGACTGAATAAACAAGAGTTTGGAGATGCTGCAATAGAAGTATATCTGACCGTCTCTCTAGTTTAAATTGCAGCATCCACAACATCAGTTTAAATGAATATCTATAGCAGCTTACACCCGACCAGACAGGACAGCCAGACATCAATGTACGACCAGACAAGAAAGTAATAAAATGAGGATCTCTTTTTGAACCTTCAGAGAAGCCTAAGGTTCATAAAATGTACTTCTTAATGTGGGTTAGTACTTAGAACTGCAAAGCAGCCAAGAAGGAAAACATAGAATCCTCTTTTCTAGTACACAAAATATCATGGGGCCAGGGAGCCGACCTAAGTGACAGAAAGAGATGCATTTACTGCTGTACTAGATAAAATTCCCAAAACTGACATTTTCCGTTCATGTTTTCTATCTTTGCCGTCTGGTGATTTCATTTTTCTAATCATGTTGGTCCCAGTCTCTGATTCTGCTGTGCTCTGTCTGTCCTCTTACTTGGTTTCCAGAATCTCCTGCCCATTTGCCATTTCTTTTCTCCCCTCCTGTCTGCTTCACATCCTCCCCTACATCTGTCTTTGACAGTGATCTGTCACTTTCAGCTTTCTTCAGATTATTTTTCTGCCTCTCTCTCCACTCAGATTTAACCCCTCCTTAGTTTCCTCTTTTTACTGTATCTGTTTATAGCCTTCCTTCTCTCCCCCACTTGGGTCCAGCACCCCCTCTCTTCCCTTCCCCTCATTCATCTCCAACATCGCCTCTCTCTTCCTTTCCTCCCTCAATGTGAGGCATCTCTCTCTCTCTCTCTCCCCTTTTCCCATGCCAGTGTCTATCATTCTTCCCACCCATTCAGCTCCTCTACTACTCCCAAGTCCAGCAATTCCCCTCTCATCCCTTTCTGCCCCCCTTCAAAGCATCTCCACCTAGACCTCCCCCCCCCCAGCCTCTTTCCTCCCCCTCATACAGAATCTCTCCCACTTCCATGTGCAGCATCTGCCCCTCTTCTCTCCCCCTTCCATGTACGGCTGTCTCCTTCTTTTCTTGCCTTCCACCCCCTAACCAAGCATCCCTCCCTCCATGTCCAGATCCCTGTCTTTTCCTTTCCCCATGTCCATTTCATCCCCCTCCCACTCTTCAGCATCTTCTACTTACTTTCCTCCCTGTCTATCATCTCTCCTTCTGTTAACTCTCCTTGGCCCAGCATCTCTTTCACATGTCACTGCCGTCCTCCTCAGATGGCATCCTCCGGGTTCTGCGGCAGAAGCAAAAGAAATGGCAGCAGGGCACGTCGAAGCCCATGCGCTTAACATCTGTCGAGCCCGCCCCACTCCGACACAGACTTCTGTGTTAGAGGAGGCAGGATTGGCAGACACGGAGCACATGCATAGGCTGCGAAGCCCCTCGCTGCAATTTCCCTTTATTTCTACCACGGAGTTTTATTGTCACCTTTTCTCCCCTCCATCCTCTCAAAGGCAGCCTGCTCCCTGGCTCAGTTGGAGGAGGATCAAAACAAAAGTAACCTCCTCTCACCCTGAAGCACAGTGAGCTGCCTGAATGCTGGTGATGGTGTGTTTGGTTGGTGGTATACGGGAATCATTATGCTTGCTTCAATTAGGTTTGAATGTCGGGTTGTTGGGGGGGGGGTTTCAAATCTGCATCTGTCGTGTGTTGGTCAAGAATTTCTTATGATATTTTATGCCATGGAATATAAATATTTAAAATAAACAAATAGATAAGTGTAACTTTATCCCTTGCCATGCATAATGTAAAGTTGTACTCATAAACAGCATTGTGTTTATGCGCACCACTTCTGAAAATTTGAGTTGCGTATATAAATTTATATGTAGGATCTCGCTGCCTTCCTAAAGCGAAAGCTAACCCATAAAACAAGGAATGGTACATTCTTAGAGTGACTAAAAGTGAGTTATGCTCACAAGGAGAGTACAGTGAGTTGAACTGAGACATTGGAGAATCAAAAGAGGACTCTGTCGTGAATGGCGAAGTGAGAACATGTCTGGAGAGGCTGGAAGATCCATGGGCAGAGTCTCTCTTACTTTAGGAAGACTAATTTTGCCAAGATGGGCCAATACCTCAGGGAGTCGTTAGCGGGATGGGAACAGCTGGGGGGTGTAGAAAAACAGTGGACAAAACTGAAAGGAGATATTTTAAGGGCAACCAACCTTTTTGTTAAAATGGTAAATAAAAGGAAAAGGAAAAGGAGACCATTATGATTTTAAAAAAAGAAGTAGCTGAAAAAGTGAAGAAAAAGAGGGGGGCCATCATGAAATACAAGAGATCACAAGAGAGAGGAAGACAGAAATCTATATTTGGAAAAACTTAGAGAAGCTAGCAAAGTAGTCAGGAAAGCAAAGATTCAAAAAGAGGAGGAAATAACCAATGCAATAAAATGGGGGGATAAGACATTTTTCAGATATATTAGTGAGAAGAGGAAGGGCAAAAGTGGTATTGTCAGACTCAAGGGTGAAGGGGAGGAATATGTAGAAGCTGATGAGGATAAAGTGGAATTGCTTAACAAATATTTCTGTTCTGTGTTCACAGATGAAGAACCAGGAGCAGGACCTCAGAAAACACCCACAAACAGGAACAGAAGCGAGGGACATCTTGAACAATTTTCATAAGACTGTGTCTGTGAGAAACTAGCTCAACTTAAAGTAGACAAAGCAATGGGACCGGATGGGATACACCCTAGAAAACTGAGGGAACTTGGGGACATTCTAGCAGCTCCATTGACTGACCTTTTCAATGCCTCGTTGGAGTTGGGAGTGGTGCCAAAGGACTGGAGAGAGGCTCATGTGGTGCCTTTACACAAAAGCGGAAGTAAGGATGTGGTTGAAAACTACAGGCCAGTTAGCTTAACTTTGGTGGTGAGTAAATTATTGGAAACGCTGCTGAAAGAGAAAATAGTGAGGTTTCTGGAGTCCAGCGGATTACAGGATCCGAGGCAGCATGGATTCACCAGAGGCAGGTCTTGTCAGACAAATCTGATTGATTTCTTTGACTGGGTGGCCAGGGAGTTGGACCGAGGGAGAGCCCTAGATGTGATGTATTTAGATTTCAGTAAAGCCTTTGACACTGTTCCTCACAGGCGACTTATAAACAAACTGAGCACCCTAGAGATGAACCCAAAAGTTACTGCTTGGGTTAGAAATTGGTTGGGTGGGAGGCGACAAAGAGTACAGGTAAATGGAGCTCACTCTGAGGAGAAGGATGTTACCAGTGGTGTGCCCCAGGGATCTGCCCTTGGTCCGATTCTTTTTAACATTTTTGTTAGTGATATAGCGGAAGGGCTGTTGGGTAAGGTTTACCTCTTTGCGGATGATACCAAAATCTGCAATAGAGTAGACACCCAGGAAGGGGTAGATAACATGAGGAGGGATCTAGCTAAGCTTGAAGAATGGTCTAGAATTTGGCAGCTGGGATTTAATGTTAAAAAATGTAAGGTCATGCATTTGGGCTGCAGCAATCCAAGGGAGCAATATAGTATAGGGGGTGAAGTACTTTTGCCAACTAAAGAAGAATGGGACCTAGGCGTGGTTGTTTCTGATGATTTTAAAGTAGCTAAACAGGTAGAAAAGGCGACGGCAAAAGCTAGAAGGATGCTTGGGTGCATACGGAGAGGAATGGCTAGCAGAAAAAAGGAGGTGATAGTGCCTCTGTATAAGTTTTTGGTGCGACCTCATTTGGAGTATAGTGTGCAATTCTGGAGACCGCACCTTCAAAAGGATGTGAACAGGCTTGAGTCGGTACAGAGGGTAGCTACTAAAATGGTTAGTGGTCTTCATTATAAAGCATATGAGGACAGAAGGATCTTAATATGTACACCTTAGAGGAAAGGCGGGATAGAGGTGATATGAATGAGATGTTTAAATACCTCTGCGGCATAAATGTTCAGGGGGAGAGCCTCTTTCAATTGAAAGCAAGTTCTGCTACGAGGGGACATGGAATGAGGGTGAAGGGGGATAGATTCAGGAGTGATATGCGGAAATATTTCTTTACGGAAAGAGTGGTGGATCCGTGGAATAGTCTCCAAGTGGAGGTGGTAGAGATGAGGACAGTAACTGAATTCAAAAAAGCATGGGACAAACACAGAGGATCTCTAAAGGAAAAAAGGGACTGTTGTAGTTGTTGATATGGAAGGACAGACTAGATAGGCCATGTGGTCTTTTTCTGTCATCATATTTCTATGTTTCTATGTAATGGAGCAAGGGATAGGGAAGACAACTTGGTGAGGGTACACGTTCCCTCCTCGTCCCCCCTATAGATATGGATTTGCAGGGGGTTCACTCTTTTCTTTCCTTCACACACTCGCTCATTCTCTCTCTCTCTCACACACACACTCGTCTCCCTCCCCAGGCTCAACCCCTGATTTCCCAAACCATAGCGCTCTCTTCCATCCCCAGACCTTAGCTACAGGTGGGGTGTATGCAAAACCAAAGTAAACGGCCCCTGCCTTCGAGGAGGAAGCTCATTGACAGAATCTTTTATGGGGAGAGCGGGTCTCATTGCTTATTAGTGCTGTCTTCAGTATGCTGCCAGCTGAAACACAACTGACCCTCACAGCAGAGGAAAAATTTGCCACTTCCAGTCCAAATCCTTCACCTCTGTTTCAAACGTTCACCACAGTAAAGAATGAGGAAACCCCTACCTTGTTAATCTGTTGTTACTGTAATAGCAGAGGGCGTTTAGCCATAGAAGGGCCTCCGCAGATGATTCCTTTGTTGTAGGTGACGGGCAGAACACCTCACAGAGCACATCCGGCTGGAAGCCTTCGGTGCACCCCTCAGCAGCTGCTGGCACTTCTCTGCTTCACTCGCTGGATTCTTTATGCCGCCGTGTGAGAAGCTTTATGTGTGTGCCCTTTCCATGAGACTGAGGTCTTAAAACAAGCAGGGGAGGTGAAATGGATTAGGCTTATAGGGCGGCGCCCAGGTCTTTCCTTGGTAGACAGGTCCCTGCACTTTGCATGGGGAATCTTTGGGCTTCAGAGAAACACACACAGAGGCAGGATTGTGAGACAAAATGTACTGGCAAGTGCTGTGTTGCCAAAGAAAAAAGATCTCGGAGTTTGCAGAACAGAGAGATGCTATACTTCTCAAACCTTCGTTACTTTGGGAAATTTAAAAGCCTAAGAATTGCACTTTAGTTATTTATCTTTGGATTTAGCTGACAGCTTTTCAGTACATTCAGGTACGGTAGCTATTTCCCTGTCCTAGAGGGCTTATAATTTGAATGTGTACTTGAGGCAATGGAGGCTTAAGTGATTTGCCCCAGGTCACAAGGGCTCATCTCACCATTTAGAAACAGCCATTCCCCCCGCTTGTGATAATCCAGTGCCTCAGCCAGGGTAATGGCAGGATCCCGTGTCATCACACTCACCGCTGGCCTGCGCAACTGTGATTCTACTTCAGTGGTTCCTGACTGCAGGGGCGACTGTAAGGTCACTATTGCAACCTCAGCATCTTCTGGGACCGATTTTCTCCTGAGAAAACCTGGTTTCCAGGTTTGTGAACATTCTTGCCAGGATTTTATGCCCTCACCTTCTTACCTCCTTTAATCTGTTAAACGCTTCATTCTTACACAGATAAACTATCACTATGGTCATCAGCAGAAAAGAATTGGCAACTGCAGTTGGAGTTAGACTGGGAATTACTGGGTCCCGTTTACTCCTTGATACCTTCCTAGAAAACTTTACACTTTCTCACTGCACTTATACAACATACTTTCCAAGGCTCTAATTCTCTAAGCTCGGTGAGTACTCAGCAGAAGATTTTGTAGAGATTGTCTCTATCTCCTGACCGGATTAGTGAATTTGATGCTTCTCTCTGTCCACTTTGCTGACACAGTTGTGGACTAGTCCCTTTTTCCATATATGGTTGGAGGGTCTCTTTATTAAGTACTGTGTTCAGTTTTGGAGACTGTATCTCTCTGAGGATATAGTCTTGAAACGGTTCAGAGGAAAGCAACCAAAATGGTATGGAGTCTGTTGCAAAACTCATATGAGAAGAGACTTGATGATGTGAATGTGTATACGCTAGAGGAGAGGAGGGATGAGGAAATACGATATAGATGTTGAAATACTTGAAAGATATTAATGAACTCTTAAGATGTGGAAACCATAGAACTAGAGCACATGAAATGAAGCTGCAAGAAGGAAATACTCTTTCACAGACGGCTGGTGGTTGCCTGCAATGCCCTCCCACTGGAGGTAACAGGCGGGGGGGGGGGGGGGTGGCTAATTTGGGTGGCAAAACATACCCCCAAAACATTCCACAGTGGCCACCTTACCTCTGCCTTGTCTCCCCCCTGTGGCTTCATCTTCACAGCCACTGCTGCTTCTCCCAAGGTTTGTGATGGTGACAGGTGGTGGTAAAAAGCTCGATCCTAAGCATGGGATCTTTCAGAGACTCATGTGCTTCCAAGGCTTGCTGCTCCAACCTCCTTCTGACATGAAAAGTATGCATCAGAGGGGAACGCGACCAGGACCAGCAGGGCCTCGGAAGCACGGGAGTCTCTGAAAGACCCCATGCTTCATGTGTAGTTTATTGCCAATGCTTCGCCCGAGGTTGGCGGCGGTGGCAAGAAGCTAAATCCTAAGCATGGGGGGTTTTTAGAGACTCTGTTCAGCTTCCCTCTGGCACATGCTTTTTGCATCAGAGGGAGGTGGAACCAGCAGACCTTGGAGTCTCTGTAAGATCCCACGCTTAGGATTTAGTTTCTTGCTGTTGCCGTCGACCTCAAGAGAAGCAGCGGTGGTAGCAGGGGGAAGGAGAGATAATGCACAAAGGGGAGGCAGGTGGGCCATAGGGGGACATGGAGATGCTAGACATGGGGAGGCAGGTGGGCCATAGGGGGACATGGAGATGCTAGACATGAGGAAGCAGGTGGGCCATAGGGGGACATGGAGATGCTAGACATGGGGAGGCAGGTGGGCCATAGGGGGACATGGAGATGCTAGACATGGGGAGGCAGGTGGGCCATAGGGGGACATGGAGATGCTAGACATGGGGAGGCAGGTGAGTCATAGGGGGACATGGAGATGCTAGACATGGGGAGGCAGGGGGCAGATAGGTGGGATGCTGAAGGTGGTCGTAGATGATGGAGGGGGGTTCTGGACATGAAAAGGAGCCTTAGGAAGATGGAGGAAGGATTCTGGACAGTGGACATGGAAGAGGGCCACAGGGAGATGGAGGGAAGCTGTTGGATATGGGGGGGGAGCCAGAGTCATCTATTTCAATGCAAAAATTCTTAGTAAATACAGAAGCATAGGGGGCATGTTCAAACTGATTAGCACTGTTAGCAGACCTGTTAACCTCAGTAATGATGCTAAGTGGGATATTCAGGGGCACATAGGTGGTGTGCACCACTGAATATCCCCTCTAATGCTGCAAGATGCCCCGATACTAAGCACTTAGCACTGGGGTGTTCCGGGGGCATTCTGAGGGTGGCGCCAAAGGTAACCAGGCAGCAGCAATATTCAGTTACTGCCTAGTTATCTTAAAGTGGCAAACGTTAGGCAGAATGAAGGCTATCCTAACTTTAGCCACTTTAACAAACCAGTCAGTGGCTGAATATTGCCGCAGCCCGGTTAGTTGTGGTACTTCCCCGCCAACTCAGATATTCAATGCTGGAGGCCTGATATGACCCAGCATTGAATACCCCAGACTTAATTAAAGAAGCAATGTCTAGCCACTTTAAAGCGTTGACCACCATTGGCCCCATAGTAACTAAAAGGCACATTTTAGCTGTACATAGAGATCAAAATTGAGACACTGAGGTTAGGACATGCTCAAATCCAATAGTATTTTAGAAATAACTCTCCATATATAGTGGGAGGAGCCATTTTAGAATTTTTGCACATGGGAAGAATTGACAGAAGAAACTTGGTAAATTAGATGTGCAAGTAGCAGCATTTCATGACCTGCACATGTAAATGTCAGCACCTACATGAGCAGCGGAGCCATTTTGCAAACACAGACGTGTAGCTGCTGCTACTTAATTATAGATGTCGCTATTTTTATCTAAATAATTTAGAGTGAGGAAAAACCCCTTAATCCCTACTGTAAAGGGCAGGGCGAAGCAAGAACCTTTTAAAAAATCTACAAGTGACAGGAGGCAAGTATAAATTCCAATGTGCACTATTGCAGTCATACACACTGCATTTCCCATCTGAAATGGGGAATACATGAGTAGAGGTTTGACCCACTGTCCACTCCCTAACCATGCCCCTGACATGTGCCCATGTAACTTAGATGTGGCTTGTCCATTGTGCAGGAATGTTGTTCACACAGGGCCCTGCGTTTCAGGGTACCCTGTGCCATCTTCATTCTGCATACTGTTCAGTGCCCAACTGTTTGCAGGGCCGGCTTCAGAGGGAGCTGGGAGGGCCCAAGGCCCCGGCTCACATCTGCACAGCCGCCAGAGTGAAGAGCAGCATTTTCCTTCACTCCGGCAGCTGTGTTCTCATGCAGCCCGCTGGCGTGCCAGAGGTTAAAGGGCATTTCCTGTTTCCTGGTACTCAATATGCCAGCGGGCTGCATGAGAACACAATGCCAGGGTCAAGGAAAATGCCGTTCTTCACTCCTTCAGCTGTGCAGAGGTGAGCCGGGGCTTTGGGCTTCCTCTGCTCCCTCTGAAGCAGGACAGGCAGGTGTGGGGCTCTTTGGGGGGGGGGGGGTTGCTAGGTCTGGAAATGGGCTGATTGGCGGGGGCTTGGACTGGAAATGAGCTGATGGGGGGCTAGGATAGGACTGGAAAGGGCTGATGGGGGATAGGAGTGGAAATGGGCTAATTGGGGGGGGGGGGGCTTGGACTGGAAATGAGCTGATGGGGGGGCTAGGAGTGGAAATAGGCTGATTGGGGGGCTTGGAAGGAAAATGGGCTGATGGCGGGCTAGGATAGGATTGCAAATGGGCTGATGGAGGGGCTAGGATAGGACTGGAAAGGGCTGATAGGGGAACTAGGACTGGAAATGGGCTGATGGGGGGCTAGGCTAGAACTGCAAATGGCTAATGGGGGAGCTAGGATTGGAAATGACTAATGGGGAGGCTAGGACTGGAAATGAGCTGATGGGAGTGCTAGGATAGGAATGGAAAGGGCTGATGAGGGGCTATGACTAGAAATGGGCTGATTGGGGGGGCTTGGACTGGAAATAGCTGATGGGGAGGCTAGAACTGGAAATGGGATGATTGGAGGGGCTTGGACTGGAAATGGACTGACTGGAGGGGGCTTGGACTGGAAATGGGATGATGGGGGGCTAGGACTTGAAATGGGTTGATAGGGGCTAGGATAGGACTGCAAATATGCTGATGGAGGTGTTAGCATAGGACTGGAAATGGGCTAATGGGGGGGCTAGGACTGGAAATGGGCTGATTGGGGGGCTAGGACTGGAAATGGGCTGATGGGGGCTAGGACTGGAAATGGGCTGATGGGGAGCTAGGATAGGACTGGAAAGGGCTGATGGGGGGCTAGGGCTGATGGGGGGATTGGACTGGAAATGGGCTGATGGGAGGCTAGGATAGGACTGGAAATGGCTGATGGGGGGGGGCTAGGATTGGAAATGGGCTGATGCTGGGGGATGGAGAATGGGACTAGAAGGGAGCGGATGCTGGGTGGGGCTGGAATTAGAAGGGAGCTGATGTTCGGGAGGACTAGAAGGGGATGGGGCTGGGAGAATGAGGATGGAGAGGGGAAAAATATTTTGTGTGGTAGGGACAAAAAATCGGATTGGCTGGGTATTGGGAGGGTCAGTGGGGACTGAGGATGGAAGGGTGAAATTTGAGTGGATGAAAAAGGAATAAAGAAAGAAATGGAGGAAAGAGCAAAAGGGAAAAGATCTGTATTTTAAAACAGATGTAGAGAGAGAATGGTAAAGAACTAGAAGAAAGGACAAATGAACAGCAGACAATGGAGAGTTAGAAGAAGACACAAAGAAACCAGAAGAAAGTGACTGGAGCAATTGCAACTGAAAAATAAAATGTTCAAACAACAAAAGGTAGAAAAATACTTTTTTTATTTTGAATTTATTAACTGGAATATGTCAGCTCTGGGAAATGTGCATTGCTAATGTCTTTGTGTTTTGTTTAGTACAAGAATAAATGAATTTATAGTTCTATTTCTTCAGTGTTGTACATTCCAAGTTTGGCTTTTGGGGTTCCCAGTTTAATTATTGTCTTTGTATTTCTAAATTGTGATCCCTTGTTCTTTGTTTGGTGATGGTCTATGTTCTGTATATGTAACCGAGCTGAGGTATTCTGTTCATGTAGATTCTATTTGACAGTGCCACTTGTTCTCTTTCCCCAGAAGGAGATGTATTGGTATTCTCTGAGATGTATTGGTTTAATATTTGCAGTGTTGCCTTTTGATAGGTCCTTGTAGTGCTGTTATGATGCATCGGGTTTGCTATGGGTTCTAAATGGGCAGTGTTTGTGGTACTTCCTAATGTATCTGGCAGTTGGCACTGGAGTATAGTAATGTAGAAATCTGGTAGTCTTTCCTTATCCTCACTGCCCATACAAATGGTATTCAGACACTCATTAAGAGGCATGTTTACTAAAGGTTAAATTGGATTATAAATGTTAATGTGCGTTAAGTGCAGGAACACCCATTTATTTCTATTGGTGCAGTGTTACTTAATGCACATTAATATTTGTGAATACGCATGTTTCCCCCTCCCTTTTCTTTTTTTGAAGTGCAGAAATCATTAAAGTTTTGCTTTTAGCAATAATGCTCTTCTTGCTATGTAGGATTTCAGGGCTAAATATGCTCTTCTATCAAAAAAGCCCCACAACTGGATCCTTATCCAATTTATTTTATTCATTTCTGATATTTAATTGACTGCCTTTTTTGAAAAGGCAGTTTGCAATACTCCAAAAAGGCTGCATTAAAGGGGGGGGGGGGGGGAGGATGACAGCACAAACATAAATCTGAGATATGATAGAGACATTTAAATAGCTCCATGAATAGACTGCGAAATGGGGTGGGCCATAAGGGACATGGCCCCATCAATATTTGACAGAACAGAACATCAGCAACTAGAGAGCCTGCTTCCATGCTATAAATGCAAGGATGGTGGGCTTCCTTCACTCAAAAGCAAGCTCTGGAAAAAGCAGTGAAAGGGGACAGACTCAGGAGTAATCTAAGGAAATATTACTCTATAGAATGGGCGGTATATGCGCGGCACAGCCTCCCAGCAGAGACCTGGACTCTTATCTGAATTCAAGAAAGCATGGGACATGCACAGAGAATCTGTACGGGAGAGGGGATTATAGAGCTTTATAGTTGGGATGGATGGGTAGGACTAGATAGGCCATTTGGTCTTTATCTGCTGTCATTTTCTGTGTTTCTATAGTGAGCCGATTGGTATTTCCTGGCTGGATATCTGGGGCCCACTACTGAAAGCAATTAGTGCGGTTGGCAGACTTGCTAAGCACGCTAATCATACTTAGTGCCACTGGCTATCTCTGGGTGCTACCACTGAACACCTTAATGCTAGCCGGTTAGCCTCCAGTCATTCCATGGGGTAGAGCAGGGCCGGTGATATTGAGCCGCTGCCTGGTTATCGCTAAGTGGAAGAAGTTAGGAACCTCAAAGGCTGGCCTAACCTTCATCGCTGAAGCGAACTGGGCAGCGGCTGAATATCCCTGCTGCGTGGTTAGCTTCTCTGCTTTCTGGCTGACCTAGATATTCAAAACCAGTGGCTGCATATGGCCCCGGCACTGAATATCCGAATCTGAGGTTCAGCGGCGATGCTTAGCTGCTTTGCAATGGCGAGCCACTGCCGCTGAATACCGGGCTCCAGCTTTTTCATGCTTAGTCTTTTTGTTGTGTCTTGAGATTTGGTATTCTCTTGGGGAGTAGGTAAGGGGGAGTTTGGGTTTGGGGATTTCTTTTGTTTGGACAGCTTGGGACTGATATGGTTATTATATGGCTATTTCCATCTGCTGCGTTTAATGTTTATATTATATCAGTATCATAGTTGGTTACATAGTAACAGGGCCTCTTTTACCTAGGTCAAATGGGTCAGCTGCCCTGAGCCCCTGCACAATGGGGGCCCAGCTGCCCTGTAGCGCAGGAACAGCTGGTGACTCTAGAATTAGATATGATCATTTATCTTCTGGGTGTCACAGTAGTGGGGAAGTTGGGAAACACAGTGACAGGCAGCACGGGATCCTCCAGACCCTGCAACTGCTCAAAGTTTGTCTGTCCCGCACCTCCAAAATAGGAAGACTGTGTCGGAAGAGGCAGAGGTGATTGACTTTAGGCATGCACAGGGACTGAAAGAGTCGTGCTGCATGCAGTGTGGTGACCAGGCCAGAAGAAGGACAGCGAGCGAGGAGAGAGGTTTTACATCACAGCAGCAGGAGAAGGTTTGGACAAGTTCCTGGAGGAAAGGTCCATAAACCATTATTAAAAGGGACCCAGGATATCACTGCTTGACCCAATACAAGCATTGTGGAACCTGTGTCTTTTGGGGAAACTGCTAGGTACTTATGACCTAGATTGGCCACTGTTGGAAACAGGATACTGGGCTTGATGGACCTTGGTCTGACCCAGTATGGCATATCTTATGTTCTTATGTAGATGCTGCCTTAGGAGGTAAGGGAGGAGAGATCCTGCTGGGGGGGAGGGGGAGGGGGCGCGATCTTCAGAAGTTGCCCAGAGCCCCATAAGGGGTTGAAGCGGCCCTCATAGTAACATAAATAAAGACAGCACACCCCATCCAGTCTGCCCAATAAGGTGCTTTTACTTGAGTTGTAACTGCCACTCTGTGCTGGTTACCCCTTCCCTGTGCTTTTACTTTGAGTTGTAACTGCCACTCTGTGCTGGTTACCCCTTCTCTGTGCTTTTATTTTAAGTTGTATCTGCCGCTCCGTGCAGTTTACCCCTGCTCTGTGCTTTTACTTTGAGTTGTATCTGCCGCTCCGTGCAGTTTACCCCTGCTCTGTGCTTTTATTTTGAGTTGTATCTGCCGCTCCGTGCAGTTTACCCCTGCTCTGTGCTTTTATTTTGAGTTGTATCTGCCACTCTGTGCTGGTTACCCCTTCTCTGTGCCTTTTGTGAAGTGTAAAAGTCATTTAAGTTTTGCTTTGGGCAGGATTACTCCTCTTGCTATATATGGGTCCTCTGTGTTTATCCCATGCCTTTTTGATGCCAATTGCTGTTTTGTCCCCACCATGTCCAGCAGAAAGGCATTCCAGGTATCCATCACCCTTTCCATGAAAAAGTATTTCCTGATGTTGCCTTTAAGTTTACCTCCTTGTAACTTCATTTCATGCCCTCTAGTTTTAAAGCTTCGGCATCTTTGAAATAGGTTTTTTTGTTCATAAATACCTTTCAAGTATGTAAAGGTCTCTACATATCTCCCTTGACCCTCCTTTCCATATTCAGGTCTTCAATTCTCTTCTCATACAGTTTCTGGCGCAAACCTCATACCATTTTGGTCACTTACCTCTGTACTGCTTCAAACCTTTTATATCCTTACTGAGATATAGCGTCCAAAACAGAACACAGGACTCCAAATGAGGCCTTACCATCGAGCTGTACAAGGGCAGTAGCACCTCTTCCTTTCAGCTAGTCACACTCCCCTCTATGCAGCCTAGCATTCTTTGGGCTTTGGTCACTGTCTTTCACATTGCTTCTCACTTTGAGATCCTCAGACACTATCACCCCAAGGTCTCTCTCCTGCTCTTTGCATGACAGCCTCTTGCCTCCTATTACGTACTGCTCCCTTGGATTTCTGCACCCCATATGCCTCACTTTGCACTTTTTGGCATTAAATCTTAACTGCTAAGCATTGGACCATGCTTCTAATTTTTGTAGATTGCATTTCATGTTGTCTTCTCCCTCGGGGGTGTCTACCCTGTTGCAAATCTTTGTGTCATCTGCAAAAAGGCAAACCTTTCCTTTCAACCCTTCAGCAATGTCGCTCATATATATTGGACAGAATTGGCTTAAATTTGGCCCTGATCCATTACATGCCCCTGATCTCTGGTCACCCAATCAAAGAAATCAATCAGATTTGTCTGGCACAATCTGTCTTTGGTAAGACCATGTCACCCTAGAAAGTTCATTACCGTTCCTGCAAGAGTCTCTCCATTACTTTTCCAGCCTGTAGTTTCCCATCTGGTTATTTCTATTCATATAATATAGCTGTCTGGCTGTAACTGTCTCAACATTATTTCATACTGTAACATTTGCCTGTGTTCTTTCTTTTTCTTGCATATGTAATAGATCAAGATTTTTACCTTTTTCACCAAAATAAAATATTTTGATCAAAGTAAAGAATTCTCATATACCATTTTTCCAAATGTGTTAGAACTTCAAAGTCCTAACAAGGAACAATTAGTTAAATATTTTCAGAATGGAGCCGTGATAATTTGGAGTAGCAAATATGACAGAGGCAAGTGACACCTTATAGACTAACCAATTTATTGAGTTGTGAGCTTTCGAGGACAAGAGTCTACTTCAGTGGTTCTCCACCCAGTCCTCTGGGACCCCCAGGCCAGTCAGGTTTTCAGGATATCCATAATGAATATGCATGAGATAGATCTGCATACAGTGGAAGCAGTGCATGCAGATCTCTCTCATGCATATTCATTGTGGATATCCTGAAAGCCTGACTGGCCTGGGGGTCCCAGACGACTGGTTTGAGAACCACTGCTCTACTTCTTTGCATCTGCCAAAGTAAACTCTTTTCCTTGAAAGTTCATACCTCAATAAATTGGTTAGTCTATAACAGGGATGGTGAACACCAGTCCTAGGGTGCCACAATCCAGCCTGAATTGCAGGATGCCCTAATGAATATTCATGAGATATATTTGCAGCCACTGCCTCCCATTGTATACAAATATATCTCATGAATATTCATTAGGGACATCCTGAAAACCAGGCTAGATTGTGGCACTCCAGGACTGGAGTGAGCCATCCCTGGTCTATAAGGTGTCACCTACCTCTGTCATCATTGTTAAATAGACATCCATTGGAACACATGATTTGATAGAATTTGAATAAATAATTAGAAAAACTTTAACTTAGGTGCCTGAAAATCAAGAGCTAGCTAGAAAAATGAACCAAACTGAGGCCTGCATTTCCCCCTCCCAAACCTAGTATAGCTGCGTATACAAACCAAAATGCTGTTCTACAAACTAGGTCACACACAGCCCTTAATCTCTGTTGATCCAGGGAAAGCAAAACAGGTGCAGCAGATAGCAGGTAAGGATACTTAAGAAGCTATAAATAAGAGATGATCAGGGATGCATCAAGTTTGTAAACACACAAGTCAGGTAGGGCCAAATAGAAAAGACTATTGACAATGTAATTTCGGTACACCAAACCAAACAAGTATCCAACTCTAAGAGAAAAATCCCCCTTAATTACCAAAAAACATTTTTGGTCGGAGAAGGTCTGCTAAGTGTCTAAAATCAGTATATCAGAGACACCGCCGAGACCACTCCATTTTAATAGAGAAATTTTAAAATGAACAAAAAATCCACTTAGCTGACAACCCCAAAGTGCCAGAATTCTCAAAAGACGACGCGGCTCGCGTTTCGGGCTTTACTTCAAACTTAAGAGAAAGCCCTGCTTCAGGTTAGGACAAGCCAGCAATCGATGGATGACAGCATATATATCTCATGAATATGCTGTCATCCATCGATTGCTGGCTTGTCCTGACCTGAAGCAGGGCTTTCTCTTAAGTTTGAAGTAAAGCCCGAAACGCGAGCCGCGTCGTCTTTTGAGAATTCTGGCACTTTGGGGTTGTCAGCTAAGTGGATTTTTTGTTCATTTTAAAATTTCTCTATTAAAATGGAGTGGTCTCGGCGGTGTCTCTGATATACTGATTTTAGACACTTAGCAGACCTTCTCCGACAAAAAAAGTTTTTTGGTAATTAAGGGGGATTTTTCTCTTAGAGTTGGATACTTGTTTGGTTTGGTGTTCCCTATTTCATCCAACTGGGTTCGATTTTGTTTACATTTCAATGTAATTTCGGTAGCCAGGGATATGTAACCTCCCTCCCCTCCCCCAAGCTCACTTTGTTACACAAAATACTAATCAGGGGATGTTGGGAATTTTCTTGCTCTCTGTTAATCAAGGTCCATGGATTTTAATTGAACGTCACTGAAGTTTTATTGTTTATGTATATTTGCATTGTGTAATTGTATTATGTTGCTTGTATATAGTTAGGGTTGCCAACTTTTTCACCGAGAAAAACCCGACACCTGTGGCTCGCCATGCTCCACCCATTCTCCGCCCCTAGTCCCACCCCTGCCCCGCCCCCAGCCCCACCCACAAAAATTACCGAGGATACATGTAGGCTAACTTCCTTGGTCAGATAATAATTAAACTGGGAACCCCAAAATCCAAACATGAAATGTACAACACTGGAGAAATAAAACTATAAAGTAATTTCCTCTTGCACTAAACAAAAACGCAAAGATGTTAGCAATACACACTTCCCAGACCAGACATATTCCAGTTAATAAATTCAAAATAAAAAGTATTTTTCTACCTTCTGTTTGGGCGTTTTATTTTTCAGTTGCAATTGCTCCAGTCACTTTCTTCTGGTTTCTTCGTGTCTTCTGCGAGCTATCCATTTGTCCTTTCTTCTCTTTTAGATGTTTTCCATTCTCTCTCTAGTTCTGCTTTAACATACTGATTGTTTCCCTTTTGCTCTTTCCCCCAATTCTTTCCTTATTCCTTTATCATCCGTTTAAATTTCACCTTTCCATTCTCAAGCCCCTCTTACTCTCCCAATACCCGGCCCATCATAGACTTTTCTTCCACACAAAATATTTTTTCCCCTCTCCATTCTCATTCCCCATCCATTCTAGTCCTCCCCCAAAATCAGTTCCCTTATAGTTCTAGACCCACCCAGCATCCACTCCCTTCTAGTCCCATTCTCCCATGCCCCACATCAGCCCATTTCCAGTCCTATTCCAGCTGTTCATCAGCCCATTTCCAGTGCTAGCCCTCACATCACAGGCCATTTCCAGTCCTAGCCCCCCCCCCCAATCACAGCCCATTTCCAGTCCAAGTCCCCCATCACAGCATATTTCCAGTCCTAGGCCCCCCCACCATCACAGCCCATTTGCAGTCCGAGTCCCCCCGCACCATCACAGCCCATTTGCAGTCCTAGCCCCCCCCCCACCATCACAGCCCATTTGCAGTCCTAGCCCCCCTAATCACAGCCTATTTCCAGTCCAAGTTCCCCCTCCCTCCACCATAGCCCATTTCCAGTCCAAGTTCCCCCCCCCCATAGGCCTTTTCCAGTCCAGGTCCCCTCCACCCCATCACAACCCATTTCCAGTCCATGTCCCTCCCCCCCATAGCCTTTTTACAGTCCAGGTCCCCCCCATCACAGCCCATTGCCCTTCCCGTTCCCCCCCCCATAGCCCTTTTCCAGTCCAGGTCCCCCCCCCCATCACAGCCCATTTCCAGTCCAAATCCCCCATCACAGCCTATTTCCAGTCCTAGGCACCCCACCATCACAGCCCATTTGCAGTCCGAGTCCCCCTGCACCATCACAGCCCATTTGCAGTCCTAGCCCCCCTAATCACCGCCTATTTCCAGTCCAAGTTCCCCCTCCCTCCACCATAGCCCATTTCCAGTCCAAGTTCCCCCCCCCTCCCCATAGCCCTTTTCCAGTCCAGGTCCCCTCCACCCCCATCCCAACCCATTTCCAGTCCATGTCCCCCCCATAACCGTTTTACAGTCCAGGTCCCCCCCCCCTTCACAGCCTATTTCCAGTACAAGTGTCCCCCCCCCATAGCCCTTTTCCGGTCCAGGTCCCCAACCCCATCACAACCCATTTCCAGTCCAAGAACCCCCCCCCCCCCATAGCCCTTTTCCAGTCCAGGTCCCCCCCCCAATCACAGCCCATTTGTAGTCCTAGCCCCCCCCCCCATCACAGCCCATGCAGTCCTTGGCCTCCTCCCCCCCCCCCCCGACCAGCACCACGGCTGTCTGTGGGGCTTTAGAGGGAGCCGGGGAAGCCCGCGCGAGGCCCCGGCTCCCTCTGTACAGCCGCCAGCGTGAAGAGCCTTTTCCTTCAAGCTGGCGGCTGTTCCTGTGAAGCCGCGAATGCTGGGAAAGGTTAAAGGGCATTGCCTTTAACCTTTCCCACCAATCGCGGCTTCACAGGAACAGCCGCCAGCGTGAATGAAAAGGCTCTTCACGCTGGCGGCTGTACAGAGGGAGCCGGGGCCTCGCGCGGGCTTCCCCGGCTCCCTCTGAAGCCCTCCGGTGTGTGGGCCGGCCCTGGGTATTTTTTTTTTTTCTTCGGGGCGGAAGAAAAGCCGGTCTTTTGCTCTGGCCGCTCCCGATTTTGCGGCCAGAGCAAAAAACCGGCTTTTTAAGGGCCGGTTTTGCATCTGCGCCGGCAGCCGGCCTGGCCATGGAAAAACCGGCCAGGCCGGCTGAAAACCGGCCAGTTGGCAACCCTACATATAGTGTACACCTTGGGCTTTGGAGGATTTGTGGCTTATAAGTAAGACTGGATTTCGATATAACTTTTCTTCTGTATGGGTCTGCTGCTGGGTCACTTCTCATAGAAACACAGCAGCCAACTTTCCTCTTCCAGGTCAAACTATGATTCTCTCCTGCTACATCTGACCTCTGCACCACCAGATTGCTGCACCTCCAGAGGAGAATGTGCAGAACTAGAACGTTCTCTGCACCAGAATGTCTTTTTCCTTTACCCACGTAATATATTCTGTAGCAAAGCCAATTTATCAGAAAAATCAAAAGACTTGCTAATCAAATTAAAAAAGCAAAGCTTTTTGTTAGCGTTTAAAAAAAAGTTAAGAAATAGCCCAGTAGCAAAGTTTTCTGTTCATATTTGACTCCCCACCCTGACTCCCAGCCATCCCAGGCTCAATTTTTTATTTAGAGGCTTTTAAGCCAATTCAGAGGATAGGAGGGCTACTTTGCAAAGCAGGGTTTAATGGGGGATTTTCATCAGCAAGTTATTGGCACTTAGCAATAGATTAATTCTAAGTCCTTGAAATTCATCTTGAAGCAAACATGAATAGGTATATTTAGATAGGAGATCAGAAATGAGGTGTCAACGTCAGGACATGCTCGTTTCTGATCATATTTTATGAATATCTCTGCTACACATTGAGCCATTTCTAAAATACACTTCTGTGTGCATTTGGAGGAGCCATTTTAGAAGTATGCACATGTGAAAAATTGACAGGGGGAAACTGGCAACTTATATGTGTCAGGGCCGGCATTTCACACAAATACGTTGGTCATTCTGCAAACATGGAGGTTCAGATGCTCTTTGTTAAGAATTCTTGCCCCCATTTCAATTTGGAGGGGGAAATAGACATAGGGAGATTATATCCCCCTTAATCCCTCCAGTAAAGGGATGACCAGAAAGAACACTTTTTAAAACTCTATTTGTGTCAGGGAATAGGTGTAAATCCAGGCATGGATAATTTTGGGCTTACACGTGCATATCCTATATGAAATTTGAAATGCACTTGTAGAGTGTTGTCTCACTCAGGGCACACCACTGACATGCCCCCATCTACTTTCAACTTGGGGGTATGTTTACTAAACCGTCTTAATGGTACCGGCACTAGTTGCAGTGTTAATGTGAAGAATGCCATATAAGGTAGTGGGCGTTCCGGTGGCAAGGTAGCAAGAATCTGTATCGTGTGATAGAGGGCGCCTTGGCTCATTAACGCGCGATAACCTTAAGTCCATGCCAGCACTGTGCTAGAAGCTATAGAGATGTAGCCCACTGGTTATGACAATGACTGTGGAGGCAGAGGTCATGAGTTCAATCCTACGGTGGTGTTATGTAATAAGGATGTCTGAGGGATTTCCTTTTAATTTGAATCTGTGCTGCCAGCAAAAACACCATCACAGTGCCGTAACCTAAGGTGCCTCATAAGGTGCCCCATAGGGCACATTATAAAGTGCCCTGTCCGCCACAGCGAGGGTGGTTTTGCTGGCAGCACTGATGTAAATTAAAAGGAAACCCTTCAGAGAGTGCTTTTATCATGTTTTAGTAAGTCTTCAGTACCTTAAGGGTTGTTATGAACGAATATTACTTTTTTATTGATATTGATCGTTCAAAAGAAGACCATAATTGGGCGTATGGTCACTGCTCAGTCAGGGTGAGAGTGACCTCCCAGCATGACATGCTGTGGCCACTCTGTCCGTGCAGGTCGTGGTCGGGCACTACAATGTCCCAGCCATTGCCCTATGCCCTGTGCAGATGCATCCTGCCCAGACCGCCGTGTCCAGGCCATACCCACAATACCTTGCTCCTCATTATGCACATAGGTAGGCTAACACTGGAAACAGAGCAAGCATTGGGGGCTCAATAAGGTGTAGGCAGCCACAAAACACTAGATAGACATACACACGCTCCCACACCTATTTCACCATTATGCAAAGATAGAGGTGGTTGGCAGCCCTGGCCGCCACACTAGTCCTGGGCACAGTGCAGGCATTGGTAAGGTATGCAGGTGCTAGTATTGGTAGCTGCTGCTCCGCGCAGGGCCCAACAGCCTGACTTTCCATGAGGCTTTGGATAGTGGAGCCGGTGGGTGTGGGTGTTTGTGCCCCTGTTGGCCGATACTCTAGGGCAGAGGTTCTCAAATCCAGTCCTGGAGGGCCGCAAACCAGTCAGGTTTTCGGGATATCCCTAATGAATATGCATGATATATATTTGCATGCACTGCCTCCATTGTATTTGAATCTATCTCATGCATATTCATTAGGGATATCCCGAAAACCTGACTGGTTTGCGGCCCTTCAGGACTGGATTTGAGTACCTCTGCTCTAGGGCAGTGGTTCCCAACTCCGGTCCTGGAGGGTCAAACATCATTCAGATTTTGAGGCTGTCCCTAATGAATATGCATGAGATACATTTGCATTCAATGGGGGCACTGCATAGCAATGCATCTCATGCATATTTATTAGAGGCAGCATGAACTCCTGAATGGTGTTTGGCCCTCCAGGACTGCAGTTGGGAACCTCTGCTCTAGGTACTGCACATGTTTATGGTGTATGTGCGCTGTAGGGTAAAATATAGGGACATGGTCTGCGGGAGCCACAGCTGGGACTTGAACCTGTGACCTTCTGCCCCTGAACACACTGGCTGTGTGTACTGCACCAAACTGTTGCCACAGAGGCAGGTCATTCCCTGGGGGTACCATTACTGTTCATCAGACAGCCCTTGTCTGTTGCACTGCACACCACCCACTTGAACAGGGCTTGGCCTTGGTGTGCTGTGGGCAGGTGCCACTGCCCCCTCCACCACCAGCACCCCTCCACCACCATGCTGACATGCCCTTATGCCAATGGTGCTGGTGGTGCGCAGTTCCAGGCCATCCAGTGTGCTGGTAGGTGGCTGCCTATGGTGTGGGATCTACATAGACATCCGCGCTTCCCCCCGGCACCACCTGTCCATGTTATGTGCCTTTGGGGTACCTGCTGGGTACTGTCCCCTGGGACACTGTGGGACACACACTCATAGTCCACCCTGTGCACCAGCTGCCCCACTGCATGTCCCACCTTCAGCCCCCTGTACCCCATTTGCAGCCTCACCGTCGTGCCCTTTCATACTTAGGCACTATGCTGTCGCTGCACATGTATCACTACTATCACTTTTCTTGGTTTCCCTGCCTTTGCTGTACATTGCTGACCGAAATGGTTTCTCTCTCCTGCAAATGTGCCTCTAACGCGAGGTTTTCACTGGCGTTAATTTTTAGACCTTCATTTCACAGCGTTAGTGTACCTGGAGCCTCTCCCCGCCCACTCTCCACCCATTGACCCCTTCTCTCCGACCTCTGGAGAGACTTACTCCACCCTCTGTGCCTTAACGCCACTGGAGACGTTATCGCGCGATAAGAAGTCGCTGTGACATTAGCGCTGTTTAGTAAACATACCCCTTGGTGTAGAAGTAGACAGCAGTCCAGCAGGGAGATGGGGGATATCTAGCCTTTTGCACTAAGTGCCATAAATTCCCAGTTGATGAGAGGTCTATGTGTGCATGTGATGCAAAGAGCACCTGGCCCTCAGAAAACAATTTCAGTCTCTGGAGGCTAGAATAGCAGACTCGAAGGAGCTGTGGCAGACAGAGGTATATTGAGGAGATCCTTAGATCCATAGTAGAGAAGTCCTACCATCAGTCTGCCTAGGTCACCTGGGAGGAGAAAATCACTTTAGTGGGGCAAGAAGTGATCCTCTAGTCAGGACTTCTGGGTGATGCAAAATTCTCTCACAGAGAGTATGTATCTCTAGGGGCCTGTGCCAAGGAGGGAAAGGTGACAATAGTCATTATAACTGGCAATTTGGTCATTAGACATTCAGATATCTGGATGGCTGGTGGAAGTGAGGATTGCTTGGTAACTTATTTATCTTGTGCAAAGGTGGCAGACCTCATGTGTTGCCTAGACAGTGTTTTAGACTGGGCTGGCGAGGATCCATATCTTGGCACATATGGATAGTAATGACATAGGAAAGTGCAGGATGGAAGTTTTAGAAGCCAAATTTAAATTTATAGGTAGAAAGCTAAAATACAGAACCTCCAGGGTAGTATGCTCAGAAAAGTTCCCTATTCCATTTGTATGATCCAAGGGACAGGCAGGGCTGTAGTTTATGGTGTCAACGCATGGATAAAATGATGATGCAGGAAGGAGGGATTTAGATTTGTTAGGGATTGGGAAGCATTCTGGAGCGTAGTCTAAAAAGATGGGTTCCACCTGAACTTGGGTGGAACCAGGCTGCTGTCACTATTGTTTAAAAAAGGAGATAGAGCAACTAGAACATGGGACAAAAGCCAACAGTCACTCAGGAGCACGTGTACTTTGTTAGTCGGTATGCACATGGTTGGAGTTTGAGTGAAGCATGGACAGAGTGCAAAATTACATGCATAGGTTATAAAATACTATAATTTACTCACATTCTTGCAAAATCTATATGCGGATATTAAATGTATGTGCCATAAGATGCAATTGCAGTGACTAAGGGAGTTATTCTAGAAGCCTTATTCATAATTTCCACATGGAAATTCTGCCATTCACATGTGGGAGAAGCATCCACTTGTAAATGATGATTTTAGGAAGGGTTCAATTCACATGTTGATGTCCATAATATGTTGAAATTGCAAGGGGGACCATTGGGGTGTGGCCTTAATGGGTCAAAAATCTATGCATGTCTTCCCCATTTCATAAAGGGAATGCAAATGTAGGACCTAAAATTTTCACATTGGAATTTACATCCACTCCTTGATATGCATAGGTTTTTAAAAAGTCTTCATTTTGGCCAGCTCTTTACAAAAGGGTTTAAAGGAATTATCCTGCTTAATTCCCCATTGTTTATTTCCCCCTCCAAATTGAAATTAAAAAAAGATTGCAGTCTCTGTATTTAATTAGCAGCATTTTATACCTATAGTTTTTAAAAAATGGCCTACATATACATTTTCCTCTATTGATCTTTCCCAGGTGTGAGTTAGTAAATTGGCTTCCATGATTCTACATGTTGGTGAATACAAGTACACTCCTACATGTCTTTATACATATTTTAGAAAAGACTCCATATTTGGTACAGCCTTTTCTAAAATACTGGCGGAACTGTGTATGTTCCAACTCCATTGGCTCAGTTCCAATCTCAATGTGCTATCTACAAAATACTAACCTAAAAGACAAATTTTAAAGACAAGTAGGCATCTACTTGTTTTTATAAAATAGGCTTAAAATAGGCACCTTTAAAAAATGTTTTAACGAGGAAAAAAGGTATCAGTCTCGGGGGAGGAGCTTTTCCAAGATGGACGCTTGAAGGCTGTGTGGCATTGCTTCTGAAATGCCTAAGAGAAAAGGGTAATTGAAGGCTTACTCTGCAGAGCCCTTGACTCCCGTCTTGGGTCTGATGGACCAGTTTGTTGCTGTCTCTGAGGCTGCTATGCAGGAGATGCGATCAGGTGTGGTTCCCAGGGCGTTGGAGCAGATGATCCTGACACCACCTTGTCTCCTGAAGTACAACACCCACCGCAGCCTTTAGGGGCGTTTGCCCCCCTCCCGCTTGCTCAGACTCTTGAACCACAGGAAGTCGGTGTGACCGAAGGGTTGGTGCAGGGTGAAGCGGCAGGAGAGAGTTGGATGTTGTCTTCCTCGGATGGATCTGGAATTCCCCCTGGAATAGCAGCGATGGTGGAGGACCCTGGTACGGTTAATGGTTTTGGGACTCTAGGTCTTGTCTCGACACCGACTTTGCTGTTTCCCCGCCCTAAGAAAATTACTTTGGATACTATATGGGAGGCAATTATGACTCTGTCTAACCAGCAGATGACAACGCTATCCTTCAAGGTGGAGCAAACTAATATAGAACTGGTATCGTGTGTGAATTTGGTTACAGTTTTGGAAGCTAAAATTCAAGATAACTCTCAGAAACTGATTTCTGTTTCAGACTGAATGTGGTTCTCTCGAAAGATGATACTGCTCTTCGAGCTAAAGTGGAAATGTTGGAGAACTCAGTGCATGCCTCCAACCTTAGGGTTCTTAACTTTCCTAAGATTGCTGGTATCTCGGCAGTGGACATGTTTAAGAAATATATGGTTGAATTTCTCTCTGTTCCCCATGATCTGGTCCCTCCAATTTCAAAAGTTTTTTACTTACCTCAAGGAAAGAGAGAACCAGGAGGAAGTAATGGTGTGGATGTTATGAACGTGTCTGAATTGTTAGAATCCTCCATTTCTGAATCCAGTTCAGGTTTCTACTCTTTTGGTATCTTGTGCACTTTCCTCAGATAGAGACTATAAGAAGCGTTTATTGCTATTCCATGGTGTTAGAGTATTAATATTTCCTGATATGGCCAGGGAAATGCAAAAAACGCCGCAGGCAATTTTTGCTTTTGAAATCTGGGTACTCCAGCTTGGAGCTTCTTTCGGCTGTGTTTTCCTTGTAAATGTCTCATTGTATATAGAATGCAAAGATATATCTTTTTTCAGCCCATGGATCTCTTATTCTTTATAAACATCAGGTTATCTAGTTTACCATCTCTCGCTGGTCATGTCAATGGGGTCTGAGTGCACTGTAGTTAAGTTCAGCTTGGGGCCCTCAAGTTATTATGTTCATCTTGTGGGGGCCCCTAGCCCAGGCCACGGCCTATAGGTATAGGGGTGCCACTGTTTAATCTTTGAATAAAGAATTATTTGTCCTCGTCCAGAGCTTGGGGCTGCTGGGACTTGTAGCTGTGTTACCACTTAACAGAAGCGGACCATCAAGGACCAGGCCTACACACAGATGTGGTAATATGCAGAAACACTTTATTAGGGGACCCAGCTTTATAAGTTTCGGCCTGAGGCCTTCATCAGGGGTCTAAAAAACAGACATAAATAAACATAACCATAATAAAAAAATGATGATTACATGAAAATACCAAAACTTTCAAATAAATAATAAAATAATAAAATCATAAAAACCATAAGGAGAGCATTGCCAAATTACCACATAGAAGGTGTGTATACCATGATTAAAAATACATCAGATAAATATAACAATAATAAATAATAGGAGGAGAAAGACAAAATGTACAATAAAATGTTTAAAAACATACATCAGTAAATTGCCTGTCTATCAAAGCCTATCTTACAGTGGGAGGAGCCATTTGTTGTTAAATATGCTGCCTGTGCTCCTGCGCGGCGTTTTCCCGCCCTTGCCAGCCCTCGCAGGTACAGCGTTTTAAATTTAAATTTGGCTCTTTGAAGTATATAAGGTTTTATGTCCCTTTAGGTCTTTCAATTCATTCATGATTTTAGGCACATAGGAGTTATATTTTCATTGGTTCTACAGTATTTTTAAGCGTATATGGTTTTATATTTCCATTGCCCTATAGCTCTACCAGTAGCACATTTCTATATAGTCTACTATTTTGATCCGTATTACTGGATCGCTCTTTGTTTTTGCAATTATACAACTTAATTGTTTTTTGGTTTTTGATTTTTATTTTTAAATGATATAAAACATACCCCTCTTTCTGTTAAGGGAACTTAGAAAGCGTGTGGCATGGGGGGTCGTGAGTTTGCCCCGCTAGTCGACGGTTCACTGCAATTATACGTGGCCTTCGCTGGCGGTCCCCCTCCGACTCCTTTGCCTCCAGGCTGTCTTGTGCAATCACCGCTTATCTAATGTGTAGTACTAAAAGACATGTATATTGATTAGATATGTAGATACGTATTGTATAACTCTTGTTAATTTTACCCTGTTATCCAAGTTTCCAATCCCTGTTCAAATGTAAATGCATCTCAGTGACCCTGAAATGCATATGTTATGTTTTGATGTAAACCGCACTGATGTCAATAGCGCGGTATAAAAGAAATACTAAATAAATAAATAAAATAAATAAAATTAGAGTCACTTTTAATGTGATTTTTCAGTTGGGATGAACCTTTTTTTGCAGATGCAGTATCAAATGACACGCCTTTGTTATTCCTTGTGTTTTTTTAAAACGCGCACAATTACAATCTTGATTTTCAAGTCAAGTGCACTGTATTGTCACAATTTTGATGTAATCTAGTCGACCATCTTTCTCAAATACAATTTTTACTTATACATTTTTTAACGTTAGTGGTCTAGATAATTATACATCCTTTTTAGTGTTCTTTTACTTGATGGTGCTCGTTCTCTTTTACATTGCTTGTTTTGTATAAATTACTTATTTTTTATTCGCTTTCTCTTATTAATTATTAATGTAATTTACTGATATATGTACATTTTGTCTTTCTCCTCCTATTATTTATTTATTATTGTTATATTTATTTCTCATCCTATTACTTATAAAGTTGGGTCCCCTAATAAAGTGTTTCTGCATATTACCACATCTGCGTGTAGGCCTGGTCCTTGGTGGTCCTCTTCTGGTTTGGTCTGTTCCTTGCGGATACCTTCTTCTCCTGTCGTTGTATTACCACTTAAAAACAGTAGTATTGAGAACCGAGGTTTTTTTTCAAAAGACACACAGGAATTAATTTCCTTCTTTTCACAAGCATATAGCTCAAACAAAACAACAGGATTCTTCTCCAAAACAAATGATCTTCAGGAAACTCACACAAAAACCCAACAGTGAAATTGCTTTAGCTGGCCTTTCTCAAACATACAGCAACAAACACAGTTTCTTTTCTTCAAATCAAAGTAAATGTCTTTTCTTCTTTCAACAGGGTACTTAGCAATTCAAGCTAGAATCATTCTCCCTGTCTTACTGCTTTTGGTGGTTTTCAGGTTACAGACTTTTTTTCTTTAAACGGCAGCTTCTATTCTGCCTTTTTGCACTATGAACAGTCCATTAATAAATCCTCTGAGTCAGAATCAGGTTCAACAGATTCTACCTGCATTTCCTCCGGGTTTTCAACCGGTATGTCTGGCTCTAAGCCTTCATGCAATGCTTCTTGCTTGAAACTCTCTAAGAGCTCCTGAATTCTCCTCCACTGGGGCTTCTTACTAGGAAAAGGGTTTTCACCTGGAGTGAGATGGTTCTTCTCCTGACTCAAACGCCAGAGTGCCTCTAACTGGCTTAGGTCACTCTTAGATATATTTTTATCCACCCACCTTCTAGGAACTTGAATCTTTTTAGCTGGTCCACGTACTGGAGGAACTGCACCTTACCCCTTGTCTGCAATTCTTTCAGCTACAGCTCTACTGGCTTCAGAACCAATTGCAGTTTCCCTGCAAGCCTGGCTCTCTTTCTGAGTGCTGCTTTCACCTCTGAAATCCCCCTGGAAATCTCCACCGTTCTCCTCTTTGGTGAGTTCTCTGGGTCTTTCCCTCGTGCGTCTCCCTCCACGGAAGTCTGCAGTGCTCTCTCTAGTCAGCTCTCTCGTGTGCTGCTCTCTCCCTGAGTACTGCTCTCTCGTGGAATCCTCTCTCCAGCCGGTGCTGGTCCTGGCGATGGTGCTGGCCCTCCTCTCACGTGTTTCTCTGGGTTTATAAGGCTGCCTTTTGCTTAACTTGCACTGTCCCTTACCCAGGTGTCTCTCATTATCCTCCAAACCTGCCCTTAGATCAGCAGAGCTTGGGTGTGGCTTAGCTTCAGGAAGTCCGTGGTTTTTCCCTTTGCCTGCACCCTGAAAGCCACAGATACCTTGCCTGTCTCCTTCCTTAAGGGTAGATTTATAATTTTCCTCTGTTTGCATGGGCTCAACCATGCTCTCCTCATCACAATCTATATTTTTGTTATGCTTCCTGGCTTCAGTGGGAATATCTCCTATCCCTACTGTGTATTTTTTGTTTCCTTCCCCACAAATGAGGACCATATGAATGTCATTGATAATTTTCTGTTTACCTTTGTACTTTGGTGCTTTTGATGTTTTGTTTCTGTACAAGTTTATCTTGGAAAAAATGTTAAAAATTCAATAAATACTAAATTTAAAAACAAATGTTTAACTAAGCAACCTTTTATAAAATTACATTTTGATTATAGGTGTCATTGGTAAACTGAAGGTCTGAGAAAAGCCAATTTTTCTCCCCATTTAAAAGAAATTGTGTTTTCAATTGTTTGAGTAGTAAGACATTTTTTTCTTTTTATACTCATTCACGCCTCTCTCTTTACACTGGCCTTCATATACCTGATGGGAAGGGGGTTATAATTAAGGCTTCTGGTTGTTAGGTTTTAACTAATAAACTAAGAAAATATCCACTGTAGAAAAATAAATTAATAAATAAAAAAGGTGTTTATTTGCTAAACATGGGAAAATCTCCTTCCTTTAATGATTGTTCACCTCGCCCCTTGGCTGTCTTCTGCCTTTTTACAATGACAGCCCCTCTGCTGAAAAAGGGTCTTAGTACCTGTAAAAAATACTGATAAACACAGATATGAAGCCCGATTTTGCATAGGAATTTAGGTCAGAAATGGAATGTCCAAGTTGGGATGTTCACAGTTTCTCCAGGAACAAGCAGGAAGTCAGTCCTCACATATGGGTGACATCGACGCCGACAGAGCTCTCACGAAAGCATCTCCCCACTTTTCAAAGAAAGCCTTTGGGAGATGCCACCATGCATGCGTGGTCCCCTTCCCGCTCAATGGTGCCGTCTTGCTCAGTCTCACTTTTTCCGCGGATCACTACAGACATTCGTCTTGTTCCCACCAGAAAAAAGTTGATTTAACCTGTATATTTTTGTACTCTTCCAGCTTGCGCCAGCTCTTTCTTGCCTTGAGAACCGTGGCTAAGGCATCAAGCCTCAAAATTTTCTCTTTTTGTCTAATTCTTACTTTCAGCACTTTCGCACCTTATTCAACCCCTGGCCGCATCAAGGGTCTTTGACCTCGCTGGGGTCCCATTCGCCCCAATGGCCACCGGTTTAAAGAAATGTGATTGGTGCTCAAAAAACATGTTATTCACCAACACTCATGATTGTTGCCTCCAGTGTCTGGGCATGGATCACAACCCGGAGGAATGCCCCTTGTGCAAGAAAATGTCTGCAAAGGCCATTCAGAGCTGTCGGCTTAAGCAAGACAACATCTTCCACAAGGCAGACTCAACCCGAGTATCTCCAGTAGCCTCATGCTGTAAGCCCTGCACGGTTCCTCTGTTGCGCAAGGCTCCCACGGCCCCTCAGCAGACCCACAAGCACTCCGAGAAAGGTTCCCTGGAGTGAGAGTGTACGAAGAAGAAGAAGACCTCGAGGACCTCTTCCGGAGAAGCAGACAAACATGGGAAGTCCCGCACCCAGTCCCTCAATCCCTGGCGAGAACCCCAGGAGTCGGAGCAGAAGCATCCCCAAAAGGTACCCAGGATGGACGTCGTGGCATCTGGCGACGGACCTCGGTCCCCCGAGAGCCATCCTGTCAAGGACCCCCTCTCCTCCTTGACATCCGACTCAGTCACCCCAACTTCAATGTCAATGGCTGCTACCCCGAATGAGAAGCCCGCATGTTGGCCCTGGAGCGCAGTGTTTCTGTGTTCATCGCCTCCCAGTGGGTGCCGACCGGCACCACAGGGACCTTGGCCTCAAGGACTCCCTGGGCCACAGAAGAGATCACTGAGAGCCAGACACCTTGGTCAGATCCTCAGTGAGGGTCTCAATCCTGTTCCTGTTCTTCATGAGCGAGATTTCACAGGCACGAGCCTCTGGATCCGGCCATGCCATGGCCTCGAAGCACCCAAGACTGGATCTGCCAGCTCTCCTGCAGCCGGCAGGCCTCGAGTCCTCCTCGGATTACTCCAACTGGGAGTACGACATCAAGACATCCCTGGAGATTTGAGTACATCGAGACTCCCATAGGACCCATCTCTGCCAGCCACCCAATACCGACCCCCATCCGAGGACACCTTCTTCCTCGAGTTTATAAGGGACATGGCTCCCTCATTATGGAGTCAGAGGAAGATCCTCGTATGGAGGAACTTGACATCCTCCAATATGAGGCACCACCAAAGGAGACCTTTATGGTCCCAGTTCCCTCAATCCTTACCTGGCTCCTCCTCCAGATGTGGGAGACCCCTGCGTCGGTGCCCATTGTCAGCTGCCAGCTGGATATGATGTGCCGGGTCCAGCGTGGCCTGGGTTTCCATAAGGTGCAGCTCCCCTACATCTCTATGGTGGTCGAGTCGGCCATGCCCCGGCAAAAGAGCCTAAAGTCACACTCTTCAGTGCCCCCAGGCAGGAAGTCCCATGCCCTCGATGCCCTCGGACAGAAATGCTACCAGGGATCGATGCTGACATGCTGTATCCAAACCTATCGACTTTACATCAGTATGTTCCTCCAGGACGTGGCCAAAGAGCTCGGGGGCTTTGTGGCTGGCCTAGAGGGAGATCACCTCCAGAATTTTCAGACTCTTTCGAAGTCTGTCTTGGAGTGCTCCAAGTACTTGTCTTGAGCCGCTTATGATGGCTTTGAATCCAGCACAATGGTTGTGGCTGCGGGCATCTGTGCTTGACGCCAGGCCTGGCTCTAATCAATGGACCTGAGCAGTGGGTGCAAGAAAAACGTCTTAATGTCCCATGCCTCAGAGAACAGCTCTTCAGCAAGCTAATGGAGGACAAAGTGGCTGAAATAGAGACCAAGTAATTCACTCATACCCTGCTCTCAAAGAAAACTTCCACCCTTCCTTGGAAGAAGCAGCAGGGCAAGAAGCCCTCTTTCCTCCAGAAGGGCCAGCCATACCGGGGCTATCTCCCATACCCTGCCACCCAGACCCTTTAGCAGGGTCCCTAGGGGAAGGGAATGGGCCAAATCCTACACAAACCCAAAGGTCCAAAACCCCAGCTGCCTGCCCCAGCCAACCACGGTTGGGGTTTTGACACCATCGGCATAGCCTCTCTTCCACTGGAGGAGCAGCTTCTGACAGGGGGGAACCTGGTTCACTTCACCCATCGGTGGGCCTCCATCACCATCGACTCCTGGGCCCTTCAGGTAGTCAAGGAGGGCTACCTCCTCCATCTCGACAAGGCCACTCCACCCTTATTTCCCGGGGAGCCCCCTCAGTCTCCCATGCACCAGGACCTGCTAAGGCAAAAACTCTCAGCTCTTCTCAAGTACAGGGCTTTGGAACCCGTGCCGCATCATGTGAAAGGCAAAGAGTTTTACTTCAGGAACTTCCTGGTTTCAAAAAGGACAGGGGGCCTGAGGCTCATCTTGGACCTGAGAAACCTCAACAAGTTTCTGGTGCAGGAGAAGTTCAAGATACTCTCCCTTGAAACACTGATGCCCTACCTCCAGCAGGGAGATTGGCTATGCTCCTTGGACCTAAAGGATGCTTATACCCACATCCTTTTCCACCCAAGTCACAGGCAGTACCTAAGGTTCATGGTTGGAGGTGACCACTACCAGTACAGGGTACTTCCATTCGGCCTTGCCTCCACCCCCAGAGACCACCAAGTGCCTCGCAGTGGTGGCGGCCCTTCTCTGCCTCCACGGGGCCTTTGTCTTCCCTTTCCTTGATGATTGGCTCATCAAAGAGACACAGCCTCAGAGGCCGGGCAGGCCACTGGCCACACTATTCAGGTCTTATGGCACCTGGGCTTCTTGATAAATCATCCAAAGTCCAATCTTATTCCAATGTAGGCTCTGGAGTTCATCGGGTCCTGCCTGGACTCTGTACAGGCAAGGGCTTTTCTTCCCCTCGACAGGACGGACTGCCTCATGGCCCTCGCAGTTGAAGTTCAGGGGCACCGCACTGTGTCAGCTCCTCCGTCTCTTGGGCCACATGGCCTCCATGGTCCATGTAGTCCCCAACGCACGACTCCACATGCAGGCGATTCAGTGGTGCCTCTGATCTCAGTGGACTCAGACCACGGGCCGGCTTCAGGACAGGATCACAGTCTCTTTCCAGCTCGCGGAGTCCCTCACCTGGTGACAGGTTGCCCAACACCTGCAGGCGGGCATGCCCTTCCAGATCCCGAATCCTCAAAGGGTTCTCGCAATGGATGCTTCCCTGATGGGCTGGGATGCCCATTGCGAGGATTTGGTCCCTAGAAGAGAGTCAGCAGCAGATCAATCTGCTCGAGCTCAGAGCCATCTTCCTCACCTTGAAAGTCTTCAGGCACTGTCTACAGCACCAATCAGTGCTCGTCCAGATGGACAATCAGGTCACATAAGAACATAAGATATGCCATACTGGGTCAGACCAAGGTCCATCAAGCCCAGTATTCTGTTTCCAACAGTGGCCAATCTAGGTCATATGTACCTAGCAGTTTCCCCAAGAGACACAAGTTCCACAATGTTCTACATGAACAAGCAGGGCAGCACGGGCTCCTACCCCCTCTGCCAGGAAGCCGTTGCCCTCTGCTCCTTCGCGACTAGCCAGGGACAATGCCTTGGCGGACAGAGTGAGCAGGGTCCTTCAACTGCACAAGTGGCGTCTCGACCCCAAGTTGGTGCTCAGGCTCTTCCAGCTATGGGAAATCCGAAGCCTGGACCTTTTGCAGCCTGTCCAATGCCCAGCTGCCTTGATTCTGCGGTCCTCAGCCCCACCCCTTCTGAGTAGCGGCCGACACCTTCTTTCTCTCGTGGTCGAGGATCTCCTTTATGCCTTTCCCCCCATGCCATTAATTGCTCAGACCCTATTCAAGGTCCAGCGTAACAAGGCATCGATGATCCTTGTAGCCTTGCAGTGGACCAGGCAACCTTGGTTTCCCCTGCTGTTCGGTCTCTCAACGGAGCCCCGGTTCCCCTCAGGAACTCACTGGGACTCCTGACACAGGAAGAGGGCTCGATCCTCCATCCCAACCTGGGATCCCTGTCCCTCATAGCATGGCAGCTGAGCGGGTCTCCCTAGCCCCACTAAACCTCGCCAGGGAAGTAGAGGAAATCATCCTGGCTTCTCACAAGGATTTCACTAGACAGGCTTATGCTTTCAAGTGGTGGCAGTATTCGGTGTAGTGCATGGAGTACCATATCGACCCATTCTCTTGGCCAGTGCATTCAGTCCTTCAGTACCTCCTCCACCTATCTCAGTCTGGGCTTAAGTCCAGCTCTGTCAGAGTGCATCTGAATGCTCTCTCAGCGAATCATCACCCCATCGAGGGTAAACCCTCATCACCAGGTTCATGCAGGGCCTTTTGCTCGCCAGACCTCCTATTTGACCACCTCTGGTGGAATGGGACCTCAATGTGGTTCTGGCATAACTCACCAAACCACCATTCGAGCCCCTGGCTACCTGCTCCTTGCGCTATCTGTCCTGGAAGGTTGCCTTTCTCGTGGCACTTACATCTGCTCGCAGAGTCAATGAGCTCCAGGCGTTGGTGGACAAGCCTCCCTAACTAAGTTCTACAAGAACTGGGTGGTGCTCCACACTCACCCCAAGTTTCTCCCAAAGGTAGTCTCCAACTTCCACCTCAATCAAGAGGTATTTCTCCCTAACTTCTTTCTGTGGCCTCATGTTGATACGGCATCAACTGATCTCCATACCTTGGTCTGCAAACGAGCCCTGTCCTTCTACCTACAGTGGACCCAGGGCCACCACAAAGCCTCGCAGCTCTTTGTCTCCTTTGACCCCAGCCATTTGGGGCAGGCTGTCACTAAGCGGACCATATCCATCTGGGTGGTGGATTGCATCACCTTTGTGCACAGCCGAGCTGAAGTTCCCCTGGAGCATCGAGTCACAGTGCACAATGTCAGGGCGATGATTACCTCGGTCGCGAACCTCCAGTTGGTGCCTATGGCTGACATCTGCCAGGCTGCCACCTGGTCTTCCGTTCACACTTTTGCAGCCCATTACTGCCTGGAGAGGGAGTCTCGACGGGACAGTGCCTTCAGCCAGGCTGTACTCGGGGTTTAGGCAACTCCTGCCCTCCGACCCTTCTTGTTCAGGCTACCGAAGCCATGGTTCTCCCTGGACACTGGGGTCCTCAGAGTCTGCCTTCATATTTGCTTGCAGCTGCTCACAGATGGGCCATGTTTTTCCTATCGGTCATCGGTAGCGTGGAGTTAGGGAGTCCCATATGTGAGGACTGACTTCCTGCTTGTTCCTGGAGAAAGTGTAGTTACTCACCTGTAATGGGTGTTCCCCAGAGACAGCAGGAATCAGTCGTCACAACCCTCCCTCCTCCCCTTGGAGTTGCTGTATATTTTTGGCCATCTTCTTGGTTGGGCTCTAGCTATGGCACCTGACTGAGCAAGATGGCACCCTTGGGCATGAAGGGGACCATACATGCGTGGTAGCATCTCCCAAAGGCTTTCTTTGAAAGTTGGGGAGATGCTTCCGCGAGGGCTCCGTTTGTGCCGAAGTCACTCATATGTGAGGACTGATTCCTGCTCTCCCTGAAGAAAACCTGTTCAGGTGAATAACTACGCTTTCCAGCCTATTTTACAAAAGGCCACTGAATGCAGAACCTTGTGTAAAATATACACAGAGCAGTGGGGAAATACATGTGCAAGTTTCTAAACATGCATTGGGAATAAAAAGTGCCTGTTAGCACTCGTATATCTGTAAACCGCTCTAATACACATAGTAAAGAGCAGTATATCAAGTGCCTAAACCATAAAAAACATAAAAAAGCAAACATTTTACACACAGAGCGGCATCACTCAGCGCTTCATACTGTATGTGTAATTGCCTCTCAGGTGCAACTAAGAGTGCGAGCCCAGGGAAATAATTTGGATACCAGACTGTAACTTGAGCTCAGTTATGGAAAAGGCAAGTCCTTAAATCCAAATCTATTTGGTTATTGGCCCAAATTCTATTGTATATAAGAAAAATTGGACATGGACGTGGGTGAGTAGCTCCAGAATCTCACTTCTGCCCCTCTTTAAAAAAGAAGGCATAAAATATTACCCCAAAGGACGAGCCAGCAAGGAAAATGTTTTTTTGCAGCAGTTATTGTCCCATTCGAGGCTGTGATCGGAGAGCTTTACAGCTCTAGACTCAGGCATACCTGACAGACAGGAGACAGTTTGGCATCTGAATGGCTGCTACACCCACATCCTGTTTAACAGAAAGTTTAAACATTTTAAGAAATTGTTAAGAGCGAAATGTAGCTTGGAATCAAGGTGAAATGCTAGAGAGCAGAAAGCCTTCTGTAGCAGTTATTGCCCCCAATCCTGCCATGCTAAAGGTTTCATTTCTGAGTTCTGGCCCTATCATAAACTAAGACCCCCACAGACAATTAGCACCTGTCACTATGGAACAGCCTTAACAGGTCACATTTTGGGGTTTAAAGATTTAGCTTTCTAGGTACTTGTTCTCAAAGTGAATTTCTAATCTTAGAAACAAAATAGAGTAATAAAATTAATAAAGAGTGCACAAACATACAGTATCAAGAACACAGAGTCCTTGCAGCTAATACTGTAACTTGTATAAGTTGTGAACATTTTAATATAAATGGGAAATAAAAAAAACGATATTGAAAGCGTATAAAATTAAATAAAGGTTGTGTACGATAAAGAACTGATGAGTGATAAGGGGAGCATGCAGGAGAACATATGCAAGAAACTGCATTAAGTTTTTCCCTGAGAGGTCCAAACTGATGATTCTTCACACTCCCTCTTAAATTTTTTAACCCCTTATATATTGTGAACATGCATTTTGAGGACTGATAAGTGATTTTTTTCTAATATAATATTGGAATAGAGTATTTTGGAGCATCAAATATATATTCCTTCTTCTTTTGGTTTTTTTTTTTTAGTTGAGGTGATATACAGAGGCACATCCAGGCAATCCCAGGCTTCTATCAATAGAGGGAGCTTATGTGATGTGCAAGGGAGCATAACCAAGCTTCTCCCAGGGCAAGCAGGATGAAGTCAGCCACAAGTGGTGACGTCATCCGACGGAGCCAGAACGGAAGTACTCTCACTAGCCCAGAAGGCTTTAGCCTTCTGGGCTAGACCGGTAGCCCCACCTCCCGATCCGCCCCTAGCTGGCCAGTTTTTGTCTTCCGCCTTGCCAGCAAGACGGTTTTTTATTTTCTCTCACAAGTTTCAGTTTAGACCGCAAGTTTTCTAGTAAAAAAAACCTACCTTCAAGGTACACAATGCCCGGTTTCAAGAAATGCTCCGGCTGCTCTTGGAAGATGGCCCTCTCCGATTCGCATCAACTGTGCGTTCGGTGCCTCGGGTCCGAGCATGCTGTTGAGGACTGCCCCGCTTGCGGCTGCTTGTCCCCCAGAGCTAAGAAATCCAGACGGCTTGCCTTGTCTGAGTTCCTCAGCGCGCCCGCAGTGAGTACTTGTCCCGGTGATGCCATCTCTGCTGAAGTGACTCTTGCTGCCGCTCCGGCCGGGGACGCGCCTAGTCAGGCCTCCGTCTCCCGCCGTGAGGTCGGGCCCCTCAGTCCCACATGCCATCTTATGGAGGCGGACATCTTGCTTCAGGAGGCTCCTACGGCACTTCCGCCCGTCCCGCTGACCACTTCCTGCCTACCCCCCTGCGCAGACGCCTCTGATGCTGCTCATCTGAGCCTCCCCCTTGCCGGCAACTCTTACAGCGGAGCTCTCAGCCAGCAGCGCGAGATCAGCGCAGACCACCATCGGAGCCCTCGCTCCCCGCGCAGCCCCCGACGGCGCTCTCACAAATGGAGCAGGAGACGCTCCAGGAAATCCCGTCGCAGATCAGCAAGCCGGGGCAGATCCCGTCGCAATCAGCAAGCCGGGGCAGATCCGCAAGTGGAGGAAAGCACAGCCGGCGCAGATCAACAAGTAGATGCCATCACAGCCGGCGCAGATCAGCAAGTCGGGGGCATCACGGCCGGCGCAGATCAGCGAGCAGCAGGAGATCTAGGAGCGGACATAGGCGCAGACACAGATCCGCGCATAGAAGCAAACGCAGGAGCCGTAGTTCCAGCTCCAGCAGCTCCAGCAGACGCAATGGCTCCTATTCTCCAGAATCTCGGCGTTCATACTCTGCCCGGAGCACCTCGCGTGCACGCAGCAACCACGAAGAGCGTGACGACCACACGCATGGAGTGTTTATACTCCCCCAGGACCCCACTCCAGCTGCCACGGAGGCATTACAACTCGATACAGCTCCAGAGACCCTCAGACTTTTTCAGGGTATGCTGCAGCAGTGGTCCTCCTCCCTGGCCACTCTAGTCTCGGGGAACCCCCTACAGCCGCAGTCCGCCATACCGCCCTCCTGCGGGGCCCTCAACACGACACCAGGCAGCCCGGCTCCCCCTGCCCCTGCCCAGGAGCAGGAGGTGCCAGCAGCGCCATCGCTCTCGGATGCGGCATCTCGCCTGGGCTCCCCCTCTCACACAGACGGCCCATCTGACCCGCCTGTTCCACCGGAGTATGTTACCTACTACAAATTCATCCAAAAGATCATCACCACCCTCTCCATCCCACCCTTGCAAACCCTGGACAACCGCGACGAAGTGCAGAGTGCCTTCAAGTTCATCGACGTTCCTAAGTCCTCCCAATTCTGCCTATCCATCAGCTCCTGCGGGACAACCTCACCAAAATGTGGCAGGCCCCAGCTTCCAATCACGCCTGCCCCCGCAGATTGGATAGCAAGTACAGCGTTCAGCCCATCCCGGCCTTTGCTAAGCCGCAGCTTCCTCACCATTCCATTGTGGTGGAATCAGCACTAAAGCGCTCCAAGTCATCACGCAGCTCCAATAACGCACCCCCCGGTAAGGACAACAAACTTATAGACGACGTGGCCAAGAAGGTCTACCAGGGGGCCATGCTGAATGCTAGGATCGCGGCCCACCAATTCCAGCACGCGATCTACCAAGACTCTCTGGTGAACTGCTACCTCCCTTCTACCGGAGATCTCCCCCTCTCTCTCCTCTGCACTCGCAGAACTGGAAGACTGCATTAAGCACCAAGGACGGGCCGCCCATGATGCCTTTGAGACCGCTGCCAGGGTGGCGGGCACGGCCATCTCAGCACGTAGGCTAGCCTGGCTCCGGGCTTCCGGTCTCCGCACGGATTCACATGATAGCATTGCAGACACCCCCTGCTCGGGCGACTCCTTGTTCGGCGACAAGGTCAAGGACACTGTTAATGACATGCGGGAACGCTGCAACACCCTACAGACCTTGGAGGAGGGCTCTGACCACCCTCGCACTTACCGCAAAGCCGCCCAAAACAGTACGAGTTCCAAAAGGTACCAACCTTACCGTAAATGGCAACCACAGCCCCGGTACAGGCAGCAGCAGCAGCACTACCAGGCACCATACAAGCAGAAGCAACGGCAGCAGGACCAGGGCCCTAAGAAATCAACTCCAGCCCCCGCGAAAAACAACTCGGGGTTTTGACTCACAGCCCTGCCAGCACTTTCCGACTGGGGGGCGCTTGTCCGCTTTTCTCCCTGCGTGGGAAAAGATAACATCGGACCAGTAGGTGCTGTCAATCATAAAGCAGGGCTTCCGCATCAACTTCTCTTCCAAGCCGCCCCTTCGGCCTCCACCTCAGAACCCAGTCCCTCCGGAGCATCTCGCCCCCATGGTTGCGGAGATCCGGGCCCTTCTGGCATCCAGAGCCATCGAGCCGTTTCCCCCGGGCGAGATCGGCAAGGGATTCTACTCAATGTACTTCCTTGTCTCCAAAAAATTGGGGGGTGTGCGCCCCATCCTCGATTTAAGGAAGCTCAACAAATGTATCGTAAAGGAAAAGTTCAGGATGCATTCCCTATCCACCATCCTGCCACTCATCCAACCAAGGGAATGGTTGGCCTCTCTGGATCTCCAGGACGCCTACACGCACGTCCCAATGCACCCGCAACACAAAAAGTTTCTACGCTTCCTTGTGGGCGGCTGCCACTACCAATACAGAGTGCTGCCGTTTGGACTCTCACCCGCTCCCAGGGTGTTTACCAAATGCGTAGCAGTGGCAGCAGCATCACTTCGAAAACAAGGGATATGTGTTTTTCCTTACCTGGACGATTGGCTTTTTTCAGCAAGATCCCCGGCGGCCCTGCAGAAGGCGGTCAACGCAGCCATAGGCCTCCTGTCTTCCCTGGGATTCCTGGTGAACTTCAAAAAGTCACACCTCTCACAGGTGCAAAAACTGGAATTCATCGGTGCCTACGTGGATACAAAGCGGGCCAAGGCCTTCCTGCCCCAGAGCAGGAGACATGCAATCGTCCGACTAGCGCTACAGTTCCTAAGCAGCCCTCAATCCTTGGCCAGGACCATTCTACGCCTTCTCGGACACATGGCTGCCGCAACTCATGTCCTCCCCTTCGCAAAATTGCACATGAGAGTCCTCCAGTGGCATCTTCGTTCGCACTGGTGCCAGCACAACCAGCTCCTATCCGCCACAGTTCCAAGGGACGATTCCTCCTCCACGGCGGTACGCTGGTGGACCCTCCCCAAGCACCTCGCCAGGGGCATGCTCCTGCAAGCGCCCCCGCACCAAATCACCGTAACCACGGATGCTTCAAAGCAAGGATGGGGAGCCCACTGTGCCGACTCGAGCACCCAAGGGGTCTGGTCCCCCTCGGAGACAAACCTCCACATCAACATTCTGGAGCTCAGGGCCGTCCGCCTCGCCCTCTCAGCCTTCCGGGGCCTGATCTCCGGCAAAATCGTCAGGATCCTGACCGACAATCAGGTCGCAATGTTCTACATCAACAAGCAAGGGGGCACAGGATCTCGCCCTCTCTGCAGAGAAGCTCTCCTCCTATGGGACCTCGCACTCTCTCTCAACTGCGACCTACAAGCATGCTACCTGCCAGGAGAGGAGAATGTCCTAGCCGATCGCCTCAGCAGACAGCTCAACCCACACGAGTGGTCTCTTCACCGAGATGTGTCAGCGCTCCTGTTCAAGAGGTGGGGCCCCCCGCAGATCGACCTCTTCGCGTCCCAGAGCAACGCAAAGTGTCACCTGTTCTGCTCAAAAAGACCCTCACGACTCAGGGTAGCGGCGGACCCTTCGACCTCCCCTGGAACCAATGGCCACTGGCCTATGCATTCCCACCGACCCCCCTGATAGCGCGGGCCATTCAACGCATCATCAGGGACCGTGCGACAGTCATCCTGGTGGCCCCTTACTGGCCCCGGAAAATATGGTTCCCGTACCTGCACCGCCTGGTGACAGAGCCGCCAATCAGACTCCCCCTGAGAGCGGACCTCCTGTCCCAAGACAACGGGTCCATGGTGCATCCCAACCTGCGGACGCTGTCGCTAGCGGCCTGGAAGCTGAAAGGATAAGCTTGGCCCCCCTCGACCTGTCGGATGAGGTCCAGCACATCGTTCTTGCAGCCCGACGACCATCAACCAGGAAATGCTACAGTCTTAAATGGCGACGTTTCTGCATCTGGTGTGAGGCACGGCAACTCGACCCCTTCTCATGCCCGGTGCCCCAGCTCCTGGAATACTTGGCATCCCTCTCCTCCCGGGGCCTACGTACACAGTCCATCAAAGTCCACCTTGCTGCCATCGCAGCTTTCCATCACCGCATTCGCGACTCGTCGGTGGCTGTCCTCCCGGTCGTCGCCACCTTCATGAAAGGGCTGGCCAATCTACACCCCTCAGTCAGAGATCCGGTACCCCCTTGGGACCTGAACATTGTGCTCGACCAGCTCACCAAGGAGCCCTTCGAGCCCCTGCTCTCCTCAGGGATGAAGTTTGTCTCGTGGAAAACTCTTTTCCTCATCGCCATCACCTCTGCCAGGCGCATCAGCGAGCTCCACGCCCTCGTTGATTACCCGCCCTACACAGTCCTGCTTCACGACCGTGCTCTCCTTCGGACACACCCGAAGTTTGTCCCCAAGGTTGCGACCTCCTTTCACATCAACCAAGTTATTGAGCTGCCCTGTTTCCTTCCCGGACCCCACTCCGATCAGGAGCAGCGCCGACTACACACGTTGGACTGCGTCAGGGCCCTTCGCTGTTACCTACAGAGGACCGCAGCGGTGCGCAAAGGGTCACAGCTTTTCATCTCCTACGACCCTAACAAGCCTGGCCATCCTGTCTCCAAGCGCACACTGTCAGGATGGATTTCTGCATGTATCTCTCTGTGCCTCTCGCTCGCGGGGGTGGACCCCCCTGCAGGCGTCAAAGCGCATCATCTGCGAGCGCTGGCCACTTCCATCGCCAACCTGCGCTCCACTCCCCTCACAGACATTTGCAAGGCCGCCACTTGGTCCTCTGTCCAGACCTTTCAGAGACACTACTGTCTGGACGGCCCAGACCATGGCGGACCGGCTTTCGGCCTATCTGTACTGTCCGTGTGCTCAGGGCCAAGTCATGTACCTTAACCCCCAGCCCGGTTCCAGGACTATTATTGTTATTTTCTGTAAAGCCACATTTACGCCTTGTTCATCTTGTTGTTCACGTTGAACATATGCTATAATTGCACTAGATTATCTCGTTCATTGTTAACGGTTAACGCACTGTGATGTTCCTGTATTACGTTCATGTTGAACACCTGTTTTCTTGCACTTGTTGTTTTGCACAGGTCTATTATTGCACTGTCCACTTGCACAGGCCTGCTTCCACAGGCCGCATTAAACCTCCTTGCACCTTACGGCACTTGAGTCTGGTTTTTCTTGATTCCCCGCCGCTGCCTGTATAGCTGGGGAGACACCACTTGTGGCTGACTTCATCCTGCTTGCCCTGGGAGAAATACGAGTTACTTACCTGTAACGTGAGTTCTCCAGGGACAGCAGGATAAGTCAGCCACACCTTCCCTCCCTCCTCCCCGGCGGGGACCTCTGTGTCCGCTCCGCCTCCTAGCTGCTGTATTGCCTCAGCTTGGGAGATCTGGCCAGCTAGGGGCGGATCGGGAGGTGGGGCTACCGGTCTAGCCCAGAAGGCTAAAGCCTTCTGGGCTAGTGAGAGTACTTCCGTTCTGGCTCCGTCGGATGACGTCACCACTTGTGGCTGACTTATCCTGCTGTCCCTGGAGAACTCACGTTACAGGTAAGTAACTCGTATTTCCTTAAAACCCCCATTAAGCAGGGGCTACCTTAACAGAGAAACAAGGCCAAAGGAGGTAGCAGGGTGTAGTCTGCTTGAGTGTGTAAGCAATGGGGGGGGCAGCCAGGAGGAGGAGGAAGCCGAGGCCCTGGGAAAGAAGAAGTTGCAAGCTTCAAAGGCCTGTTGGGTTTGGGATAGACAGTGATACAAGGCGAGTGGGGGAGAAACCTCCAGGCAGTGGAGGTTTCTCTCAGTCTTGGTGTTGAGGGCAGAACAGGAAGAAGCCTCCTAAAAGCTGTCAGGAAGACACTACTCTGTAATCTCAGAGAGAGAGAAAGGAAGCGGGGAAAGAAGCAGCCCCCAGGTAAGCCTGCTCTGGAACATTTAGAAGTACATGGAAGCACGGTCCATTGTACCTTTTGTCTTTTTGGTTGAGAAGTCTGAAGAAGGACTTGCAGTTGAATTGAGAACCAGACAGACTGTTTTTCCATTTGGACTCTTGTAGGGATATAGTGCTGCCATTTCTGAAGTTCTCAGTGATACTACAATCTGTATAATAAGTCCACCTTATTTTGCTGTTTGAAGTGATTTTGTTTTTTGTTAAACTGGATGCCGTATTGGAAGGGGCCTGCTAACCAAGAAGGTAAGGCTCCAAGAGATCATTCCTCACAGGTGGTTCACAGTGCCCCCTAATTGTGACAATGCCAAACTTGCGCAGACTTCAGCGAGCATCAGTTTGGCTTTCTCTCCCAGTTTAACACTAACTTTCTGCACAATGGTTAATTTGCATGTAGCATGGCTGTACAAAAAGTGTTAAACTTATACTGTGAAATCCTGCATTAGAGTTTTAAGCAATGGGCTCTAGCAGAGTTTCTGCATCAGCCTGTATACCTTTTTAAATATTAAACTTTGCTTTGATGTATGTGTGTACTTATTTATTTAACAGGCTTTATATACCACTTTATCATTTCAATCAAAGCGGTTTATATTGAAACTTAAACTTGGTAATGTACATTAAACAGGGACATTGATAACTTAGATTTTTCTGAGGCAATGGAGGGTTAAGTGACTTGCCCAAGGCCAAAAGGAGTGCTAGTGGGAATTGAACCCTGGTCTCTGGGTTCCCAAGCCAGTGTTCTTTACCATTAGGCTACTCCTCCACTTGTTCTCCCTGTAGTAAAAAATGTGCTGATGGTTCATTGAGTCTTTGTGGCTGTGAAGATCTGTTTTGCTTTGACTGCTACTGTTCTTTGCTGCCCCCTCAGAAAATGTAGTTATTCACCTGTAGTAGGTGTTCTCCGTGGACAGTAGGAATAAGTCCTCACATATGGGGATGTCATTCAACGGAGCCTGTGGGGCAAATACTCCCCAGTTACTAGTTGAAGTTCATGGGAGCTTCCTTTGCACATGCGCACCATCTTCGCGCCTACCGCTGCAGTGCCATATTAGATTAGTCTGATACTATAGCTATAGTAGAATACAACTCCCAGAGGAGGTGGGAGGGTTGTGAGGACTTATTCCTGCTTGTCCACAGAAAACACCTGCTACAAGGGAGTAACTACCTTTTCTTTGTGGACAAGCAGGCATGAAGTTTTCACATATGGGACTCCTTAGCTACAGGCTACCGTAAGCAAATGAGCGAGCAGATGAGTCCGTCATTTTCTGGCAACAGGCCTCTTGTATTCTCATATATAGAAATATATACAATTAAAAGTTTTCCTCTCCCTTTTTCTTTTTTTTTTTTTAAGGTACCTGGAACAGAAAAGAATGGGGCTAGGGGGGGATGGAGTTGGATTCTAATCCCCAAACATATTTTGGAGTACTGATTGGATGAAGTTGCTGTCGCATCAGGAATCCTCTTCTAGAGTAGTGAGATATGAAGGTGTGGACAGAAGACCACGTTGCAGCTTTGCAAATTTCTTTCATGGAGACCGAGCACAAGTTGGCTACTGACGCAGCCATTGTGAACTGTGATTTGACTATCGAGGCAAAGCGAAAGAGATGTAGTCTGCTAACTAAATGGAAAGTGAGTGTTTGGAGACAGCAGCCCCTAGCCTACTGGGGTCGAAAGAAACAAAAAGCTGGATGAACTTTCTATAGGCTTTTGTAGGCTCCAAGTAGATAGCAAAGGCTCACTTGCAGTCCAACATGTGTAACGTGGTTTTCCTTTTGTGAGCATGAGAAGTCTGAAAGAAGGACTTGTAGTTGAATTGAGAACCATATAGACTGGGTAGGACAATTGACTGATAGCAATCCGATACCACCTTTGGAAGGAATATAGGATGAGTATGGAGAAAGCGTAATTACCCACCGGTAACAGGTATTCTCCGGGGACAGCAGGAATCAGTCCTCACATACGGGTGATGCTTACGCATGGGCTGCTTTAAAATCTTCAGCGCTCCAGGCGCGCTGCGGAAGCCCCCCTCCAGCTACCCGATCAGTGTCGGGGAAGGGAGCAGGCAGGTGAGCTCCTCCCTGCTCCCCACCGCGAGGCCAATCAGGCCGAAGAACACCAGCTTTAAAAACTTCAGCGCTCCAGGCGCGCCCGTGTCTGGCGGGCCTCGCCAGAGGGCCCTTTGGCATGGCCCTTAGGTGCAGGCCCGGGGCATGAGCCCTGGTGCTCGGTAGCTGCTGGGGTCGATTAGGCTGGATCGCTCCCCCATATATCGCCTCCAGACCAAACCTTCTCACAAGCTGCACTCTGGTACCTTCAAGTAACTCTCTTTTGTCTTGCTTCCCACTGCTGGCATTGTTCTTCCTCCCACTACCCGCCTAGAACTTGCTACCCACTGCCTGCACTGTTCTGCTACCCACTGTTGACATTGAACTATTACCCACCGCCTGCATAGCACCACTACCCTCTGCTTGATTAGCATTGCTTCCATTGCCTAAATGGTACTGCTACCCACTGCTGGGCATAGAACTGCTACCCATCGCTGCATAAAATCGTTATCCATTGCTTATTCATTGCTTGCATAGTATTGCTACCCATTGTTTTGCATACTGCTGCCACCCACTGTTGTACTGAACTGTTAACCATTGCTTGCATACTGTGCCACCCATTGTTGCATAGTACCGTCACCCATTGTTGTCTAGAACTGTTATCCACTTCTTATCCTCTGCTTGCTACCCATTGCTCGCATTGAACTGCTACCCACTGCCTGCTTGTCTGCCTATCAATTCCCACTTGTTGTCTGCCTAGAACTTACTACCCATTGCTTGCTCAGACCCTGCTGCTCAGACCCTGCTGCTGCCCACTACCATGGCCCCACATCTCATTGTCCTCATTATACTCCCCAACTGCCTCCCCTCCTCCCAACATTCGCCCTACTCTTCCCTTACCTTCCTCACTTCCCCCTCCACTCTGCCCCCTAGCCTAGCACCTGCCCTTGAGCTTCCTCACATCATCTCCCGCATTCAACCAGCCCCCCTCTCTACCTTCCTCACTTCTCCCTCCGTCCTGCCCCCTAGCTTTGCACCGGCTCTTGAGCTTCTTCACACCATCCCCCGCATTCAACCAGCCCCCCTCTCTTTCCGCCGTACTATCTCCACTATACCTCGTTCTCTAATACTCCTTCTCTCATCTGGTAACATCAATCCCAACCCTGGCCCTTCCCGACTTTTCTCACACTAGAAAAAGTTCCTTATATACCCCATCTAATCTCATCCACATCTCGCTCCTCCCACTCTCCCCCATTCATCCCACAATCACTTATCCATAGATATCAACTCCAACCCTACCCCCAAAAATAATCCCCCACATAACCTACCTGATACCATCAATTTACCCCACATTTCCCCTCCCTCATATCCCTCTTGGAGAGCACACTTGCCCAGAATCATTCACCCACCCACACCCTGCTCCCTCTAAATCTTGGCATCACCCTAGAAATAGACCCCCACACTACTCTGATAAGAAATCTCCACATAACTTATCCAACCTTATCCATATCCCTCTCCTCCCCCCCCCCTCCGCTCTCCCGTTTTCATGTGCCCTATGGAGCGCATGCTCAGTCATCAAAAAAAACTCTTTTATTCATGACCTTTTCATCTCCAATGCCTTACACCTTCTTGCCTTCACAGAGACCTGGCTCCCCCCAGATGACACCGCATCCATTGCCTCTCTCTGCTATCAGTTCTCCCATACACCTCGATCTACTGGTCTCAGTGGTGGTGTTGGCCTTCTACTCTCTCTCTCCTGCCAATTCCAACCCCTTCTGCCACCCCAATCACAATCCCCCCTTTCCTTCGAAGTCCACTCCATTTGCCTCCTCTCACCACTCCCCCTCTGAATAGCTGTTATTTGTCGCCCACCAGACAAACCCAAATCAACCTTCCTCACTGATTTTGACTCTTGGCTATCTGCCTTTATGGACCCCTCCTCCCCCACTCTTATTCTTGGTGATTTCAACATTCACATTGACAACCCCTCTGACCGCCATGCCTCAAAGGTCCTTGCTCTTACCTCCTCGTTTGACCTCCAACTTTGCTTCACTGCCCCCACACATCTACATGGCCACTGTCTTGACCTAATACTCTCCTCCAACTCCTCCCCTTCAAACTTCCACAAATCAATCCTTCCCTCATCTGACCATCACCTCTTAACATTTACTCTTCAACATCCGCCATCCCAACCTCGTCCTGGCTCCTCCAACCTAGCTAGAAACCTTCATAATATTGATCCCCTGATTCTCTCTTCCACCATCTCTCCATCTCTTTCCGCCATTTCATCCTCCAAGTCCGTCGACAAGGCATTATCTTCATACAATGCTACATTATCCTCAGCCCTTGACACTCTTGCCCCTCCCACCCCACGTCCTGTCAAACGATCTACCCCCCAACCCTGGCTTTCACCCACAATCCGTCACCTACGCATCTGTGCCCGTTCTGCCAAACGAGCTTGGTCCAAATCCCGCACCCCGGAGGACCTTCTGCACTTCAAATTCATGCTTGGCTCCTTCCAGTCAGCCTTAGCACTTGCCAAACAAGATTACTACATCTGTCTAACCAACTCCCTTGCCTCTGATCCTTGCCTTCTCTTTAATACTCTCAATTCTCTCCTCAAGGGTCCCCCCCGCCCCCGCCCCCGATACCACCCTCCCTTTCTGCCCAAACCCTAGCTGACTACTTCCACAACAAAATCCACAAGATTATCCTCCAATTCCCTACCCCCCTCATCTACCTCCCCTCCTCCCCAATTCTCCTCACCCAGCCATACTCCCTCTGCCACCCTTTCCTCCTTCCCACTGATCTCTGAGGAAGAAACTGCACTCCTTCTGTCCTCCTCCAAACCCACCACCTGTTCATCAGACCCTATCCCCACCCATCTCCTACGTTCCATCCCCCTCACCATTTCCCCCTCCATCACCCATATCCTCAACCTCTCACTCTTCACTGCAACTGTCCCCGTTGACTTCAAACATGCTGTTGTCACACCCCTCCTCAAGAAACCCTCACTTGATCCCACATGCCCTTCTAACTATCGACCTATCTCCCTCCTTCCCTTCATATCCAAACTACTAGAATGAGCAGTCCACTGTCGCTGATTAGACTTCCTCACCTCCCAGGGCCTCCTCGACCAATCTGGCTTCCGTCCCCTACACTCCACTGAAACGGCACTCACAAAAGTCACAAGCGACCTGTTCCTGGCTAAATCCAAGGGCCTCTATTCTATCCTCATCCTTCTTGACCTTTCTGCTGCCTTTGACACCGTTGATAATGACCTTCTCATCACCCTCTCCTCGCTTGGCTTCAGGGACTCCGTACTATCCTGGTTCTCCTCCTACCTCGCCCATCGCTCATTCAGCGTATGCTCTGGTGGCTCCTCCTCCTCCCCTACCCCGCTCCATGTGGGTGTACCCCAGGGATCCGTCTTGGGCCCCCTCCTCTTCTCTCTCTATACCCAAGGCCTTGGCGCGCTTATCTCCTCCCATGGCTTTCAGTACCATCTCTACACCGATGACTCACAAATCTACCTCTCCACACCTAATATTTCTCCGGCAACCCAGTCCAAGATCTCTGCCTGTCTTTCGGACATCGCTGCCTGGATGTCGCATCGACGATTGAAATTGAACATAGCCAAGACTGAACTCCTTGTCTTCCCACCTAATTCCTCCCCCCCACTTCCCCCTCTCTCAATCCATGTGGATGGATCTACTATCCTTCTTGTTCCCTCGGCCCACAATCTAGGGGTTATCTTTGACACCTCTCTCTTGCTCATATCCAGCTTGTAGCTAAGACCTGCCGCTTCTTTCTCTACAACATCAGCAAAATCCGCTCCTTCCTCTCTGAACACACTACCAAAACGCTTATCCACTCCTTAACCTCCTCTCGCCTCGATTACTGCAACCTGCTGCTGGTCTTCCCGTGAGCCACCTCCTTCCCCTTCAATCTATGCAAAATCACACTGCTCGTCTAATCTTCTGCCAGCCTCGCCATGCCCATATTACTCCTCTTCTCAAGTCGCTTCACTGGCTCCCTGTCCAGTTCCGCATCCAGTTCAGGCTTCTCCTGCTGGCCTATAAGTGCATTCACTCTATGGCCCCTCAATAACTCTTATCTCTTATCTTTCCCTACGTCCCCTCTCGATATTTGCGCTCCACTAACAAATTACTTCTTTCAATGCCTTTCACCCACACCGCGAACTCCCGACTGCGCTCCTTTCACCTTGCTGCACTTTACGCCTGGAACAGCCTACCTGCGTCTGTGCGCCAGGCACCCTCCCTGGTCCTCTTCAAATCCAGGTTAAAGACCCACCTCTTCACCGTTGCATTTAGATCCTAACTCCTTCCTCATCCCACCCCAACCCCCATCAATGTTTATGACCAAACTACAGACCAAACTGTACCACACCGTACCTTAACTAATGTACTATTCTAACTGGATTGTAAGCTCCGATGAGCATGACTCTTGTATGTTGACTACCTCTTGTAGGTTAGCTGTGCAGCGCTGCATGCGTGGCGCTTTAGAAATGCTAAAGAGTAGTAATGGGCTCTGTCGGTGCCAGCATCTCTCCAGCTTTCAAGGAAAACCTTTAGGAGATGCACCACACATGTGTGATCCACTTTCCTCCCAAGGGTGCCATCTTGCTTCAGTCTAATGACATAGCTAAGATGGCAAAAGTAAAGCACAGTAAAGAAGCAACTCCAAGGGGACGAGGGAGGGCTGTAAGGGCTGATTCCTGCTGTCCCCGGAGAACACCTGTTGACAGGTGAGTACCTACGCTTTCTCCGGGAACAAGCAGGAAGTCAGCCCTTACATATGGGACTCCCCAGCTACAGGCTACCGAGAATCTGCAAAACAAAAATGCCATGAACATAAGATAAGCCATACTGGGTCAGACCAAGGTCCATCAAGCCCAGTATCCTGTTTCCAACAATGGCCAATCTAGGTCATACGTACCTAGCAGTTTCCCCAAAAGACACAGGTTCCACAATGCTTGTATTGGGTCAAGCATTGATATCCTGGGTCCCTTCTTAATAATGGTTTATGGACCTTTCCTCCAGGAACTTTTCCAAACCTTTTTTAAACCCAGCTACACTAACAGCCTTTACTACATCCTCCGGTAACAAATTCCAGAGTTCGATTACATGTTGAGTGAAAAAATATTTTCTTTTATTAGTCTTAAATAGTTTACCCAGTAACTTCATTGCATGTCCCCTAGTCTTTCTGTATTCTGATAACGTAAACAATCGATCTACGTTTACCTGTTCCACTCCATTCATTAATTTATAGACTTCTATCATATCTCCCCTCAGCCGTCTCTTTTCCAGGTTAGAGAGCCCTAACCTTTTTAGCCTTTCTTCATAGGGGTATCCTTCCATCCCCTTTACCATTTTGGTGGCTCTTCTCTGAACCTTTTCTAATAACACTATATCCTTTTTAAGATACAGCAACCAGAATTGCACAAAATATTCAAGGTGCGGTCTCGCCATGGAACGATATAGAGGCATTATAATATCCTTTGTTTTATTTTCCATTCCTTTCCTTATGATACCTAGCATTCTATTTGCTCTCTTGGCCGCCGCTGCACACTGGGCCGAGGATTTTAACATGTTATCCACAATGACGCCTAAATCTTTTACCTGGGTGGTGGTTCTTAATGTGGAACCTTGCATCGTGTAACCATGGTTTGGGTTGTTCTTCCCTAGGTGCATAACTTTGCACTTGTCCACATTAAATGTCATCTGCCATTTTGATGCCCAGTCTTCCAATTTATCAAGATCCTCTTGCAATTTTCCACAATCCTCTTGGGTTTTAAGAACTTTAAATAGTTTTGAGGCCCAGAGTAGCAGACTTGGAAGACATAAGAAAGACAGAGAGGTACATAGACGAAACCTACAGGGATATAGTCCTGAAGTCCCACCTCCAGTCTGGCAGCATCCCTGTTGCCATGGAGGAGAGAGGTCACGTGACAGGAGAGCTTCACCCTGGTGTGGCAGGAAGTGATCCTGTAACTAGGACCTGTCCTCCAGGTGATGTAAACTCTCTCACACCGTGGAAGTTTCTCCAGGGCCCTGTGCCCATGAGGGAAGGGTTAGGACAGCCGTTATAGTTGGTGATTCGATCATTAGGCATGTAGATAGCTGGATGGCTGGTGGAAGTGAGGATCGCCTGGTAACATGCCTGCCTGGTGCGAAGGTAGCGGACCTCACGTGCCACCTAGATATGGTCTTAGATAGTGTTGGGGAGGAGTCTGCTGTCTTGGTACATGTCGGTACCAATGACATAGGAAAATGTGGTAGGGAGGTTCTGGAGGCTAAATTTTAGGATTTTGGGTAGGAAGTTGAAATCCAGAACTTCCAGGGTAGCGTTCTCCGAAATGCTTCCCGTTCCATGCGCAGGACCCAAAAGGCAGGCAGAGCTCCGGAGTCTCAATGCGTGGATGAGACAGTGGTGCAGAGATGAGGGTTTTGGATTTGTTAGGAACTGGGGAATATTCTGGGGAAAGGAGGGGCTCTTCCGAAGGGATGAGCTTCACCTGAACCGGGATGGAACCAAGCTGCTGGCATTAACCTTTAAAAAGGAGAGAGAGCAGCTTTTAAACTAGATAATAGGGGAAAGCCAACAGTCGCCCAAGAGCGCATGGTTCGGAAGAATGTATCCTTGAAGGATACTACCAAAAGCAGAGAGGTTCCAAAAAAGAGTAAAGTAGCCCAAATGCCCTCAAGTATGGAGCAGACAGAGCTTAAAGATCCCAAATTTCCCATGCCTACCAATAGCCAGATTAATATGAATAAAATACAGTCTCTAAAATGCTTGTATGCAAATGCTAGAAGTCTAAAAAATAAGATTGGAGAGTTAGAATATATAGCTCTAAATGAGAGGTTAGATATGATTGGAATATCAGAGACATGGTGGAAGGAGGACAACCAGTGTGACACTGTGATACCTGGGTACAAACTATATCGTAATGATAAAGCTGATCAAATTGGTGGATGAGTTGTGCTCTATGTTAGAGAGGGCATTGAGTCAGAAAGGATTAAAGTTTTTCAGGAAACAAAATTTGCTGTAGAATCTCTATGGATTGAAATTCCATGTGAAAAGGGGAAGGCGATGGCAGTGGGGGTGTACTACTGACCGCCTGGCCAGAATGAACAAATGGATGATGAAATGCTCAAAGAAATCAGGGAAGCTAACAAAAGTTACAGCGCAGTAATATGGGTGATTTCAATTGCCCCGGTATCGACTGGGTCAGTGTCACAGCAGGACATGCTAGGGAGATAAAGTTCCTAGATTAAATAAATGACTGCTTCTTGGAGCAGCTGGTTCATGAACCGACCAGAGGGGAAGCCATATTAGACCCAGTCCTTAGTGGAACACCAGATCTAGCACAAGAGATAAGGGTGTTGGGGCCACTTGGCAATAGTGATCATAGCATGATCACATTTGATTTAATTAGTAGAGGAGGGATAGTAAGGAAATCCACAGTACTACCTTTTAACTTTCGAAAGGGAGACTATGATAAAATGAGGAAAATAGTTAAGAAAAAACTAAAAGGAGCAGTTGCAAAGGTTAAAGACTTACATCAAGCTTGGGTGGTGTTGAAAAATACTATCTTGGAAGCCCAGACCAGCTGTATTCCATGCTTTAAGAAAAGTAGAAGGAAGTCCAAAAAACTGCCAGCATGGTTTAAAGGTGAGGTCAGAGAGGCTGTTGCTGCCAAAAAAGCATCTTTCAGGAAATGGAAAAAAGAGCCAAATGACGAAACCTGGAAACAGCACAAGCACTGGCAAGTCAAATGCAAGGCACTGATAAGGCAGGCAAAGGGATAATTTGAGAAGAAGCTTGCTGCAGAAGCAAAAATGCGAAATAAAGACTTTTTCAAGTACATTCATAGCAAAAAACCTGTGAGAGAGACAGTTGGTCCATTAGATGATAGAGGGCTTAAAGGGGCACTAAGAGGCAACAAGGCGATAAGAGAGAGACTGAATGAAGTCTTTGCTTCGGTCTTTACTGAGGAAGATGTAGGGATGTTACCCATGACTGAAGTGGTATTTAAAGGTGTAGAAGAATTGAAGGAAATATCGATACATCGGGTAGATGTATTACAACTATTAGATAAACTGAAGAGTAACAGATCACCTGGGCCGGCTGGTATACATCTAAGGGTGTTGAAAGAACTGAAATATGAGATTGCAGACCTGCTATTAGTAATCTGTAATTAAAATCATATGTAATACCTGAAGATCGGAGGATCGCCAATGTAACGCCAATTTTTAAAAAGGGTTCCAGGGGTGATCCGGGAAACTACAGACCGGTGAGCCTGACGTCAGTATGGGGAAAAATGGTAGAAACCATCATAAAGAACAAAATTACTCAGAATGTAGATAGTCATGGCCTAATGGGAGACAACCAACATGGCTTTAGACAAGGAAGATCTTGTCTTACTAATCTGTTATGTTTTTTTGAAGGTGTGAATAAACAGGTGGACAAAGGTGAGTCGGTTGATTATAGTGTATCTGGACTTTCAGAAAGCCTTTGACAAGGTCCCTCATCAGAGACTTTTGGCAAAACTAAAGAGTCATGGGATAGGAGGCACTGTACTATTGTGGAGCAGGAACTGGTTAAAAGATAGAAAGGAGAGGGTAGGGCTAAATGGCCAATTTTCCCAATGGAGAAAGGTGAATAGTGCTGTACCCCAGGGATCTGTGCTGGGTCCGCTGCTTTTTGACATATTCATAAATGACCTGAAAAAGGGAATAATGAGTGAGGTTATCAAATTTGCAGAAGACACAAAACTATTTAAAGTTGTCAAAACCCAAGAGGATTGTGGAAAATTGCAAGAGGATCTTGATAAATTGGAAGACTGGGCATCAAAATGGCAGATGAAATTTAATGTGGACAAGTGCAAAGTTATGCACCTAGGGAAGAACAACCCAAACTATGGTTACACGATGCAAGGTTCCACATTAGGAACCATCACCCAGGAAAAAGATTTAGGCGTCATTGTGGATAACATGTTAAAACCCTCGTCCCAGTGTGCAGCTGCGGCCAAGAGAGCAAATAGAATGCTAGGTATCATAAGGAAAGGAGTGGAAAATATGATAGAAGTCTATAAATTGATGAACGGAGTGGAACGGGTAAACGTAGATCGATTGTTTACCTTATCAGAATATAGAAAGACTAGGGGACATGCAGTGAAGCTACAGGGTAAACTATTTAAGACTAATAAAAGAAAATATTTTTTCACTCAACATGTAATCAAACTCTGGAATTTGTTACCGGAGGATGTAGTAAAGGCTGTTAGTGTAGCTGGGTTTAAAAAAGGTTTGGACAAGTTCCTGGAGGAAAGGTCCATAAACCATTATTAAGAAGGGACCCAGGATATCAATGCTTGAACCAATACAAGCATTGTGGAACCTGTGTCCCTTGGGGAAACTGCTAGGTACATATGACCTAGATTGGCCACTGCTGGAAACAGAATACTGGGCTTGATGGACCTTGGTCTGTCCCAGTATGGCATATCTTATGATCTTATGTTCTCTATCTCCACTGCCTTACCCGCCATGGGCTTCCTGAATAGTTTTTCTCCTATGCAGAGGATATCTATCTGTTTTTCCTGCACCCATTGTTCCAGGTTGAATAACTACAGCCATGCCTGTCATCGTGCCTCAATGCTTGTGGCGGCAACCCTGGCCAATGACTCAAAGCCATCATAGGCAGCCCAGGACAAAAACTTCAAGCATTCTTTTACTGCCAAGGTCAGGGTCTTGAACCTCTGTAGGGGTTCCCCCTCAAAGCCTGCCAAGAATCCCCCAAGCTCCTTCTATAGTTCTTCGGGTACATGCCAATGTGGAGATGGTAGGACTGGATCCAGCATGTTAACATCAAGCCCTGAAAGGCCTTCCGGCAGAGGGCATCAAAGGTTCAGGCCTCCGTACCGGGTGGCACCAACGAATGGATTTTTTGTTTTTAAGATGGCGCATTGCCGATTCTACAACCATGGAGTTGTGGGGAAGGTGGGTCTTTTGGAACTCAGGGTTTTGGCATACGCGATACATGACGTTGAGGTGCCTGCTAACAATTGGTACTGATGCTGGTGTTTCCCACATTTGGAGGAGAAGGCGGTTGAGGATTGCGGGCACTAGAACCATCAGGGTCTCCTTCGGGGGCACCTTGTATTGGAGTATTGTGGTGGAGAAGCAGGTTTAGGGTGGAGAAAAAGAGGAAAAACAGTCCTTTTTTCCTGAACCCAAAAGAACTGCGGGCACAGCAAGGGTTAACACTCTAAACAAAGCCAAATATTCCCTGCACAGGAGTGTAGAGCCAAAGACACACCCAGTTCCCATGGAAACCGAGGGAGGTGATGGGAGAGGTTTGGGGGCAGAGTCAAGAGCCATAGGACAGCCCCAAACATTTAAGCAGGGAAGTTTCACTCACAGAAAGGACGGAGACCCAGGCACAGCTCCACATTCAAGGAGAAACGGAGACCCAGGCACAGCTCCACATTCAAGGAGAGACGGAGAGAGAAACGCAGCTCCAGATTCAAGGAGAGACAGAGAAGGAGCAGACGCAGACAGAGATTCAGATTCAACCTCAGGAGTTGTTGCAGCGTCAGTGGGACGGAGGAAGCTGAACAGAGACAGGAACAGAGAGGAGAGAAGGTCAGAGCAAAGCCCAGGGGGAAGACTGTTCTGAGGAAGAGAGATTTTCTAAATGGCTCGTGGCCATTCTCAGTGTAAGGAGCCTCTGAGGACAGAGCTGAGGGGCAGAGACCTTACTGGAAGGTTTAGAGGAAATACCTCCTGCAGACAGTACAGGGACAGTTCCAGCCTGGAGCACAGCTCAGCTGACAGGAAACTGCAGCTGACGTGAAGCCTGGAAAAGTTGGTTTTAACCAAGCTACTGTTGGGAAGCAGAGGAGTAGAGTATTCCTGAGAGAACCTGAAAGCGAGGGTACGCCTCTAGCTGAGCCTACAAGGGGACACCACACTGCTGGCAAGGTGAGCCCTTTACAAGCCCTTAAAAAGCTTTTGAATAGGGAAGCCTTTTCCTGCCCTTCCCCCACAACCTCCCGTAGTGAGAAGTCTAATTGGGAGCAGCTGATAAAAGGTTTGCAGCATGTAAAGGCTCCTCAGGCAGACGCTGTGGAGAACAAGTCTCTGAGAGAGTCCAGTGAAGAGGAGATGGAACTGGGAGACACTTATAATGAAAGTGAGGTTTCTGATATGGAGTTTGAATGTTCCCTTTGTGCCAGAGAGGAATAAGAAGCTGAAAGGGTTTTAAACTAATTGGAGAAAAACCCAGAAGTTCTGAATGAGAACATTCTTCGCTAAAGCCCATAACTTTTAGCCAAGCAAATTAATGAATGCTGGTCTGATAAAACTGCAAGATTAATGGAGCCATGAGTGAGCTAAAAGTTTGAAAGTATCTTGGAGGGAAATGTACTGAGTTTTAAAGCCTGTTGGTGGACCAGGGAATTAGTGCTATGCAAAGCTGTGAAAGTAACAGTGAAGTACTGTACTGCCTCCTGGGGACCGGAGAACAGATTGCTGTTTGTAAAAGGATTACCTTTTGTGAATAGGTGTTTAAACTAAGCCGCAGAAGCAAGGCCAAGCCAAGGACTGTGTGATAAGGCTTATGTTTATGAATGGAGAAGCATCCTGATTACTTTTGTTTGTAACATTCAAATTCCTTACCAAAGAATTTGATTTGGTCAAGTAGAACCTTATTTCCTAAATAAAAAGAAATTTCCTGCGACCTTTGATCTTGGCTCTAATCTATCCAGACACAACTACATGCGAATGGGCTAATTCTAATACAAAGGACGATCGGGGCGCCCTCTTACCCCTAGGCAACTGCCAGGCCACAAGGGGGAGCTCCGACAGTATTTCCAATTCCTCGGTGCTTGGATCCTTCTTGGCCCTCGGTCTCGATGGCGAGGGCTTTGTCCATGTCCCGCATAAAATCAAGGAAGGCAATGTCCTCAGGTGGGGAGCAGTGTCTGGTCATTGGGGGAGAAGGGTCTGAGGGCACATCACAATACCATCTTGTGTCCGGAGACGCCTTGAACTTTGTCTCCCATTTGGATTCAAAATCAGATTAGGAGTCCGACACTCCTCTTTCACTTCGGTTGAGGACTACCCTCAGCGGTCCATGACCTCCAGAGGATCATCTGTGCAAGGCACTGGCACTCGCCGGGGAGGACCAGGGTCCCGAGGAACGGGGCTGGGACCTTGTCCGGGACCGGGGGCTTTCTCAAGGCTGATGGTTCTCAAGGAAGGGCTCGACATCCGGGGAAGCCCTTAATATTGAGGGTCCCATTGTTGAGGCGGATGAACCAGATGAGCCAGACATGAATGGCCACTAAGGCAGATATACTGCTCTCTAGGGCTGCCATTCTGGCCTCCATACCAGTTGGCTCCACAGCCTTCGATGTGGGCACCGAGAATTTCGGACCCGGCATTGGTACTGTCAAGGGGGAGTCCTCAATGAGGATGGCTTGGAGGCCGGTCAGCAGGTGCTGATGACGCCTTATGGAGCAGCTTGGTGGGCTGCTCCTGCCCCGACTTCTCGGACTTACGCCTGGGAATGCGGGTCCTGGTGTGGGATTTCTCATTATTCCTGGATTCATCCTTCATTGCGGTCTTCGAGGATTTCTTTTTCTTGTGCTCCACCTCTGGGGATTTCCACTCAGTGGAACCGCAGCCACGAGACTTTTGAGGAGGCTCTGGCTTCGCGGGGCACCGAGGTATCAGAGGGGGCCCTGGAGCGTGGTGTCACCGGAGACTCTGATGCAGAGTCGGACTTCTGAAAGAAACTTATCTACTGCTGATGGCCGCTCTTCAAGGCCATGAGGTCATGGTTCTGCAGAGCTCACAGTCTGAGTCGTTGTGCTCCAGGCTGAGACATCGACGGCAGCGGTCATGTGGGTCAGTGAGTGACATCATTTTGCCACACCGGTCACGCTTTTTGAAGCCACTGGAGGCCATCAGAAAAAGGGGGTCCCTGCCTCCCATCAGGGGTCCTAGGCCTTTGGCTGAAAAAGGACACACATGCTGGTCGAGGAACACTTCAATGAAAAAAAGAAGAGCGATGCCAAGGCTAGCTGGCTTGGTGACAGGAAGGAACCGGTACGCAAACCAGAAAAACTCAACAATAAAATTCAGTCTTTTTCTGGGGAAAAGTGGACAACATCCTATGAGCTCCATGGGGGGGGGGGGGGGGGGAAGATACTTAGACAAGATGGCACCCTTGGGTGGGAAGTGGACCATGCATGCATGGTTCATCTCCCAAAGGCTTTCTTTGAAAGCTGGGGAGATGCTTCCGCATGGGCTCCGGTGCCGACATCACCCATATGTGAGGACTGACTTCCTGCTTGTTTCTGGAGAACCACTGTATTATGATGAAATTTTATGTAAAGTGGATGAACCACAAGAGCATGAAGCTCACTCACTATGCATGTTGAAGTGACTGCCAATAAAAACAAAACCTTCCAGGTCAAAAATTTCTGATGGCAGAAACTGAGCGACTCAAACAGAGCTTTCATTAGTTGCACAAGAACCACACTGAGGTCACAAGACACTGCGCGAGGTTTGTAGGGAGGCTTCAAGAGAGGCAACCCTCGTATAAAGTGAGCAAATAAAGGCTGTGCAAGAGAAGGACTTCCTTTCTACGCCTTGATGATAAGCTCCAATTGCACTGAGGTGACTGTGACGGAGTTGGACATTAAATCCAGACTCAGAGAGGTGTAGGAGATACTAAAGTAGTTTTTGTGTGGGACAGGCGAAGGGATCTAGGGCATGGTCCTCACACCAGACAGCAAACCTCTTCCACTTGCATTAATAGGATTTTCTCATAGATGCCCTCCTGAAGGTCAAAAGGATATTGATCATGCCAGCCAGCAGGTTGAGCTCAGATAACATTAGTTTCTCAACATCCATGCCGTGAGGTCCAAGGACTTGATGTTTGGGTGCAACATCATTCCGTTCTCCTGTGAAATCCGGTTCAGCACTTGGCCGAGTTGGAGTGGCTCCCAACTGAAGAGCTACAGCAGGAAAGGAAACCAAGGCTGTCGGGGCCAGTGTAGCGTGATGACAATCATGATGTCTCCAATCTGTTTTGAGCTTCAGGAGGGTCTTTGCAATGAGACGTATTGGAGAATCTGCATAGAGAAGACTCCCCCCCCCCCCCCAAAGTGAGGTGGAAAGCATCTGTGACTAATCTGCTGTGTGATCTTACTCTGGAACAGAACTAATCCACTTGTGTATTTTGAGGACTCGCAAACAGATCTATCAAGGGGGTACCCCATTCTCAAAGGATGTGAGCTGCAACCTCCCTGTCCAGTGTCCAATTTGTGCATTTCTATGGCTTGACTCAGTCTGTCTGCCAGTGTTTTGTTTGCCTGGTAGGTATGTGGCTCTCAGGTCCATCCCGTTGGCAATAGCAAGCTTCCACAACCTGATTGTTTCCCAACACAGGAGATACAAGCCCATTCCTCCCTGCTTGTTGATGTAGAACATTGTTACTTGATTTTTTTTTTTTGATTCAAGCTGACAATTTGATAGCCTTTAGAGCCTTTGCAATGGCTCTTGACTCCAAGAAGTTGATCTGGTGGAGACTTTCCTGGAAGGATCAATTGCCTTGAGTGTGACACCCATCGAGATGAGCTCCCCAACTCAGTTTGGATGCATCTGTCATCAAAACCTTTTGGAAGGGAAGACCTTTGAGCAAATTGCGGTGGATTCTCCACCATCGCAATGACTGAACAAGTGTACCAGTAGCATACAAATAATCCCTGAATTGACCTGTGGCCTGGGTCCACTGAATCCTCAGAATCCACAGAGCCTGTCTCATATGGAGATGTGCCAAGGGTGTTTCATGTACCTCAGAGGCCATATGACCTAGTACAGTTAACAGCCTGTGAGCAGATACCTGCTGACTCAATTGAGTCTCCCACACTAGTGCTGTCTATCTGTGAAGTCTGTCATGCGGGAGGAAGGTTCTCACCTGAATTGTACTGTGCAGGACTCCAATGAATTCCAATTGTTGGGTGGACTGTAGATGGGATTTTGGATAATTTTACAATGAATCCTAGTGGTTCCAGCACCTGAATGGTCTATCGTATTGATTCTTGAACTCTTCTGGAGTGGTACTCTTGATCAGCCAATTGTCCAAATATGGGAAAATGACAACTCCCAGCGGCCGGTGGTAAGTTGCTACTACTGCCAGGCATTTTGTGAAGATGCATGATGCTGGGGCTAGGCCAAAGGGCAACATCCGGTACTGGAATCTGAGACACTTCCTGTGAGTGGATGTATCTTTATGTGAATATAAAAAAATAATATTAAATATTAAAGCTTTGGAACTACAGAGCTTAAAGGGAGAGAGGAGGCACTGTGGGTTAAACTAAAAAGAGGGAAAGAGAAATCTATTTGCATTGGCATGATATACAGACCTCCCTCACAGGAGGAAAAGGTGGATGGAGAGTTAATTGAAGACATACGCAGCATTGCTAGGAAAGGGGACGTGCTACTGATAGGGGATTTCAATATGCCAGATGTTGACTGGCACATTCTTGCTGAAGTATCATCTAGATGGATTCTCTACAGGGAGAACTAGTCAGGCAACTGGTAACAGAACCCAAACGTGAAGGGGCCATACTGGACTTGGTACTTACCAATGGTGAAAGTGTTTCTGATGTTATGGTGGGAGATCATTTTGCATCCAGTGGTTCAGTATTAGAACTAGGGCTGTTAAAATCCATTCAAAAGCGAGAGTCTTAGAATTTTAGGAAAACTAATTTTGCCAAGATGGGCCATTACCTCAGGGAGACATTAGCGGGATGGAAACAGCTGGGGGATGTAGAAAAACAGTGGGCAACACTGAAAGGAGATATTTTAAGGGCAACCAACCTTTTTGCTAAAATGGTAAATAAAGGAAAAAGAGACCGCTATGGTTTTCGAAAGAAGTAGCTGAAAAGGTGAAGAAAAAGAGGGAGGCCTTCATGAAATACAAGAGATCACAGAGAGAGGAAGACAGGCATCTATATTTGGAAAAACTTAGAACAGCTAGCAAAGTAGTCAGGAAAGCAAAGATTCAAAAAGAGGAGGAAATAGCCAATGCAATAAAATGGGGGGGATAAGACGCTTTTCAGATATGTTAGTGAGAAGAGGAAGGGCAAAAGTGGCATTGTCAGACTCAAAGGTGAAGGGGAGGAATATGTAGAAGCTGATGAGGATAAAGCGGAATTGCTTAACAAATATTTCTGTTCTCTGTTCACAGATGAAGAACCAGGAGCAGGACCTCAGAAAACGCCCACAAACAGGAACAGAAGCGAGGGGCATCTTGAAGAATTTTCAGAAGACTGTGTTCATGAGAAACTAGCTAAACGTAAAGTAGACAAAGTGATGGGACTGGATGGGATACACCCAAGAATACTGAGGGAACCTAGGAACGTTCTAACAGCTCCACTGACTGATCTTTTCAATGCCTCGTTGGAGTCAGGAATGGTGCCAAAGGACTGGAGAGAGGCACATGTGGTCCCTTTACACAAAAGCGGAAGTAAGGATGTGGTTGAAAACTACAGGCTGGTTAGTTCAACTTAAGTGGTGAGTAAATTATTGGAAGTGCTACTGAAAGAGAAAATAGTGAGGTTTCTGGAGTCCAGCAGATTACCAGATCCGAGGCAGCATGGATACCAGAGTGGATACCAGAGGCAGGTCTTGTCAGACAAATCTGATTGATTTCTTTGACTGGGTGACCAGTGAGTTGGACCGAGGGAGAGCCCTAGATGTGGATTTCAGTAAAGCCTTTAACACCATTCCTCACAGGCAACTTATAAACTGAGCACCCTAGGGATGGACCCTAAAGTTACTGCTTGAGTTAGAAATTGGTTGAGTGGGAGGCAACAAAGGGTACAGGTAAATGGAGCTCAATCTGAGGAGAAGGAGGTTACCAGTGGTGTGCCCCAGGGATATATTTTATTTTTATTTATTTACATTCTCTTATATACCGCGCTATTCTGCCATCAGTGTGGTTTACATTGAACAAACTGAAATTACATTGAACAGGGCATTATAACTTGGAGATAACTATTTTACAGGGAACATGGGCTATGGAGGGTTAAGTGGCTTGCCCAAGACCACAAGGAGCACCTGTGGGACTAGAAACCCCAGTCCTTCCGGCCCAAGGTTGCTGTCCTCTAGTGGGATTCGAACCCCCGACCTTCCGGCCTGAAGTACCTTGCCCCAACCACTGGGCCACTCCTCCACTCCTTGGTCCAATTCTTTTTAACATATTTGTTAGTGATATAGTGGAAGGGCTGTCGAAAGATTTGCCTCTTTGCGGATGATACCAAAATCTGCAATAGAGTGGATACCCAGGAAGGTGTAGATAACATGAGGAGGGATCTAGCTAAGCTTGAAGAATGTTCTAGAATTTGGAAACTGAGATTTAATGTTAAAAAATGCAAGGTCATGCATTTGGGCTGCAGCAATCCAAGGGCGCGATATAGTATAGGGTGTGAAGTACTTTTGTCCACTAAAGAAGAGCGGTTCATAGGCGTGATTGTATTTGATGATCTTAAAGTAGCTAAACAGGTAGAAAAGGCGATGACAAAAGCTAGAAGGATGCTTGGGTGCATAGGGAGAGGAATGGCCAGCAGAAGAAAGGAGATGATGGTGCCTCTGTATAAGTCTTTAGTATGACCTCATTTGGAGTATCGTGTACAATTCTTGAGACCGCACCTTCAAAAGGATATAAACAGGCTGGAGTTAGTACAGAGGATGGCTACTAAAATGGTTAATGGTCTTCATTATAAAGCATATGAGGACAGACTTAAGGATCTTAATATGTACACCTTAGAGGAAAGGTGGGATAAAGGTGATATGATTGAGAAGTTTAAATACCTCTGTGGCATAAATGCACAGAAGGAGAGCTTCTTTTGATTGAAAGCAAGCTCTGCTATGAGGGGACATGGGATGAGGGTGGAAGGGGATAGATTCAAGAGTGATATACGGAAATATTTCTTTGCGGAAAGAGTGGTGGATCTGTGGAATAGTTTCCCAGTGGACCTGATAGAGATGAGGACAGAATCTGAATTCAAAGAAGCATGGGACAAACACAGAAGATCTCTAAAAGAAAAAAGGGGACTGTTGTAGTGGTTGATATGGAAGGGCAGACTAGATAGGCCATGTGGTCTTTTTCTGTCGTCATGTTTCTGTGTTTCTGTCCTTCTGATCCAGGGAGCATAGCCAATGTCATTTTTGTAGAAAACAAAGCAGAGTGCCCAGAGAAATCATTCTTAACTTTTTCTTTACGAGGTACCCATTCAGATCTCTGAGGTTTAGGATGGGTCTGAATCCTCCTGTTTTCTTGGGGATCAGGAAATACTTAGAATAAAATCCTCCCCCTCTTTGTTCTGATGGTACAAGCTTGATTGCAAAACCAAGAGAGCGGTGATTTCTCTCTGAAGCATTTCCTGATGCAGAGGGTCAATGTGATGCACCCTCAGGGGGAAATTTGTAGGCAGGTCAAATAGATGTAAATTCTAACTGCTTTGGACAGTTTGCAGAACCCAAGTGTCTGCAGTAATGAGGGGCCACCTTTGGTTACCGGTAGAGTGGCTATGCTCTGAAGGAACCATGAAAACCCAACTCCAGGCTTTGGCTGAGAGAGAAGGCTGGGGCTCCTCCTGAGGCTTCTCACGCTGCAGTTGTGGTTGAGGAGCCTGCTTCAGTTGGGAGGTTTGGGACCCAGGAAAGTACCTACACCTACGAGAGTTATGGGTCTTTTTTTTCTGAGTTCTCCCTTGGTACCTCCTGTAGTAAGAGGTCGGCTCGGACGTGCACCTTGAGAGATTCCAAAGGGTGACATGCTACTTTTCAATGGAGCTAGCTTTCTGTTAGACTTGTTCTCCAAAGAGATTCTCTCCATGGCATGGCACGTCAGCAAGCTTGTCCTTCACTAATTGTTCCAGGTCTGAGGATCGGAGCCAGGTGAGTCTCTGGGCACCAATTCGGCAAAAGCTTTCTATGCTATTTCAAAGATGACAGGTTGCATGGACCATGATGTTTGCACAGTCCTTGCTGGGAGCCACTAGGAAATGATACTGCTCCAATTTCTTCAGAGGAGATACTGGGACAGATCAGAGAGTTTACATATGATGATCTTCAAAAACATGCCCATGTAGAAGGCATGTTCTTTTCAAGGAAGGATTGTGAAAACTTTGATAATGCAAAAAACGATTCTTTTCACAATCCTTCCTTGAAAAGAAATCTCCCTGTGAGCCAGTTTCTTAGGGCAAGACGTTTATGTACAGCGGATGCAGACTTTGACACCCATGCCAATATCTTGCATGAAAGATCTGCAGAAAAGTTGTATCCCTCTAAACATGTTGAGTCGGCATTCCTTAGGGCTAAGTGCACCAATCGTGCTGATCTTTTGGAGAAAAAAGACAAACGGATGTTAGACAAGGTTGTTTGCCTCTTTTTATTTTCTAATCGGTCTAAGAAGATTGCAGACATCATCCGCCGTGAATGGCATATAATACAGACGATCCCCTCTTTTGCTGATCAAGAGGTTCTTTTTACTTATAGAAGAAATCCCAACTTATCCAATATATTAGTTCCATCTGCCCTACCTGTGCATCAACGTAGTGCCCTTAACCAAGGGACATTTTCGATACGGCTCTTGCTCCGCTTGTGACCATGTTCTTACTTGCCGAAGAATTTTTCAACATCCCAAAACAAGAAAGGAGTATCCTCTTGACAAATTCACAAATTGCAATTCAGATAATGTCATTTATATCATAGTCTGTCTGTGTCAACTTCTTTACATAGGCAATACCAATAGGCCAGTAAAGACTCGTATTATGGAGAATAGGGGTTGCCTCGGATGCAATAATATTGAGAAGCCTCTCGTGAAACACTGGGTCAAGGCCAATCACAGGGTCTCTGATTTATTTATTTATTTATTTAACATTTCTTCTATACCGCGCTATTACAATCAGTGCGGTGTACATTGAACAAGAAACATACTACAATGCATACAAGCAACATTGAGTTTACAATGAACAGGGAACCAAACAAGGGACAACCGGGGTAACTATGTACAAGTTAACTTAATGCTATTTACAATAGTGTGAATCTTAATTATCTGGTCTACAAGCAAGTCCACCCACATTGGAGAGGTGGGAATTTGGAGGAAACACTTCTCAAATTAGAGCAGAAAACCATTTTCTATATGAATACCCTGCATCCTAAAGGTCTTAACCAAGAGGATATCCTTTCTGTATTTCTATGAGTGTATTGTTTTTGTTTTTTTTGTTACTATGCCCATCTCTTTCCTTTGTTTTATTCTTAATGGTTTTTATTATGTTTTTAATGTTTTTATGGTTGATCAATTGTATTTTCATATTTATATTTTTATTGTTTTTGATTACTTGTTTATGCTTTTTAACATGGCTCCTAGCATCTGATCCCATGGCTGTCTCTTTACCAACATTTTCATTACTTTTGGATTTACTTTTATAGTCTTTTCCTTTTATGTCTCTAATGCACAATGTTTTAGTACCATGGCTTCACAGTATTCAGTTGGGCATTTTTATTCTATTTATTCTAAGTTATGGTATAGTTTTTTATTTTTATTTCTTGTGGACTTTTATGCCCTTTTAAATTGTTGTTTTTAAGTCATTTTGGTTTTATAGACTGTGGTTATACAATTCTGATACCATCAATATAGCTTAGTGGTTTTTGACACGTTTTAAACTTTCCTTTATTGCCCAGCTGTTTATAGTGTGTTTCGCTTTTATATACATAAATTATAAAACACAATGGCTCCTTGATTCGGCTCTGTTTTCCACACCCCTTTAGGTAGAGTGCTTCTTTCACCTAAGCACTGCTTTGCTTTACCTTGTGCCCACTCTCCCATTTTAAACTATGCAGTATATACATGTTTTAAATCATGGTGTCATTTTAGCAGCTTGTTTTTGCAAAAGCATATATATTTTATCGTCCGTTCATTTATCCACTCATGGTCTATGAATAATCCTTGTCCAACAGGTTCTTTTACTACAATTTTACTTTTTTATTTTGGGCTCCTGTTGCCTTCTGGAATTGTTGAATAATTGCTCCACGTCATTGAGTAGGTATACATTTTGGATTTTAAAAGTCCTCCTCTATTCCTCAGCCTTCCTTTATTTGATCTTACGTTGTTTTAAGGTATGTACACTATAGGTTTTACAAAAATACTATTATAGTTCCTCCAGCACTCCTTGGTTGTCCAACTCCCCTCTTCCTCTCCTCCTGCGCTCTCCTCAGCGTGTTTTTATGTGTTGAGATTGTTTGTTTTATTTCTCTTTTGCGATAGCTTTTACCACATAGTTTTGTATTTTGAAGTTCTTACATTTATCATCGCTCGTAAATGTTTGAGCTTGCTTAAACTGGTATGCCATCACACGTTTTTTTATTGACTGCCCATCTCAACAATCAATTCATTATTTTTTAGCGTTTCATTTGTGCGCTATCGAATTCGATAAGTGTCTATCCGGTGGAGAGTGTAGTTTCTGTTTTATTTATATTTATACTTTTAATATTTTAATTGTTAACTGTATTTCACTTTTCAAGTTTCACTGTAAACCGCTTTGATTTCCGAAAGGCAGTATATAAGTTCAATTAAATTAATTAAGATTTAAGATGTGCTTTCATATATATTTTATGATGGATGGCTCTCTTACTTCTGCCATTTTTTCTTTCATAGTATGTTATTTCTCACGACATATATTTGTATGATTAGTGGTTTTAATGATGTATTTGTGTCCTTGGTACACAATTTGTCAAGTGAAAATATTCTCCTGTGGTGCACAGTTTCTTTTGTGTCGTTATTACCTCCCTCGATTATGGTATCTCCAAGCATCCTTTACTATCTATTGTACCACTGTTCATTGTCTTTCATTATTTTACTACTATGTTTTTAATTATTTGCCCCCCCCTTTTTATTACTATCATTATTCACAACTATTTATATACTCTTATATTATATTTAGGCTCTTTTTTGTTTTTAATTTTTAGTTTTTTAATATGAAATTATACAAAATAATATTTAATAAATACTAAAAAGTAGAAACAAACATATTTTAAAAAAGGGTTTTTTTTAATGTTTTACTTTATATGTGTATGTATTATGTTCTAAGGTCACAGTCCTCTGAAGAAGGCGTTTGCCGAAACACGTGTAGGGTTGACCTTTTGACACTACAAAAAAGCTCTGTTTTCCAGCGGTGGGGCTCTGCCTGCACTTTATAAATGATTATTAGTGGTAGTAGTAGTAATCAATATAACAGCAGCAGCTATGGGTGCTACCCTATCAACAATGAGTCTCCTGACTGAAGACCGAACACAGTTTAGGTCAACTATCCAGAAGGGCACTGTGAGTTGACACTGACTTGACGGTACACAACACCACCACCACCACCTCAGGGCAGCACGCAGATACAAGAGCTATTGACATGTGGAACACAAGTTTAGGGATCAGATTGAATACCACCTTTTCAGCCAGGGTCACATGATGCTGAGCATCTAGACATACATGTGATAGTGGAGCTCCTGCAGCATCTACCCAAGCGCAGCTAAAAGACCAGTTTTCTCATCCCACAGCAAATCTTTCCCTCTTGATAGAGTCTTCCTGTATCCAGGCTTCAGACCTCGGCTGTTTTTGACCAGCACAGGCAACAGTACAATATCAGATATCCCAGATGTCCAGAAGGTCCCAGTGTGGAGGAAGAGAAAAAGTCAAGATGGTTAATGGTGTGTTGGTGGCAGAGAGAAACAGGCCAGTGCTCCATTCCTCCAGGTGACAGGGCTCAGGAAATCTCTAAAAGCATCTCTGCTGCTCTGGAGGAAGAATTAGACAGACTTCACTCCACCATGGAAGAAATCAAGGAGAGATTTGACTCCCATGCTCAGCATCTGCATGAAGTTGAGCAGTGATTGGTCACACAAGAGAAAGCTCATGGGCATGTGGCCGAGCAGATCAGGGCTCAACAAAAGGAGAACGCGGCCCTTCAAGATTGCATCAAGAAGCAGAATAGGGGTTGGAGGAACAACCTGTGAATTGTGGGCCTCCCTCAGATGCTAAAGGATATGGAAGTGTTCATTTTTTGGGAAAATGGCTTCCGGAATGCCTAAGATGACCTTTTGCTGCAAGTATGGGCACATCATATAGGCCCATTAAAGGAGGGATAGATGCAGCCCAGAACAATTGCCCGATATATATTTTACTTAACAAGGATCATATCTTGAGAGCTTAATGGAAAAATGGAGGTTTGGAGTATGAAGAACACTGACGTCTGCTCTTTAATGATTACTCCTTCAGAGTGGTGGTGCAACAGTGGACAATAGTCCCTGTATGTACTGAACTGTTCCGGAAGGAAGTACAGTTCGCTTTTCTGTTCTGGGTAAAAAGGATGGCCACACCCTGATCCTTCAAACCCATAAGAAAGCCTGAACCTTTCGGATAAATTAAGTGGCGTGGAGGTGGGCAAGACACAGGACTGATCACCAAGTTACTGCGTGGAATGAGGGTGTGTGGGGGAGTCGGTGCTCATGGCAGCTAATTGTGGCCTGCTCCTCGAGAATGGGCAGCATGATGTCATGGAGGCTGTTGCCTTCCTGGACCTCTCTCCCTTGGACTTACTTTTTCCTGCATTTTGGAGGGGAGACCTTCCATTGTTTCCTGGGAGTTCCCTCTTTGTTGGAGCTGTTTTGTTTTATTTGTGGTTTTGGTGCTCCTTTTTTCTTTCCTTGCTTGACTGCCTGTGGAGCCTGCATAATGATATTGCAGAGAAACGCTGCTGTTAGATATTCCACAATGAGTGAAGCACAATTTTGGCCTGGAGCTATCCAGGTTACTGCAATCTCTGTATGGACATGAGGTGGAGGGCCTTTGGAGTTCTGGGCAGCATCAGGAGCACATTGTGGTATGAGATTTCTGTGTGACATGCTGAATCTGAGTGGTGAAGTTGCTCTAAGACCCTAGATGGCACTACCAAGCAGGTGTACAAGGTTAGCAGCCCTAATTACCATTGGATGCTGTGCCATTTGCACTTCACTAAGATACTTGCTTACTGTGTGTGGTATAGGTGTTGGTGTGTCTGGCAAGGGGATGATTGAGGGAATGTAGGGGTCAGGTACATGTAGGGTTGGTTTTGGAGCTGTGCAGGATAAAGGGGAAGGGAGGCACTGGAGTGAAGCTTGGAGGGACATAGGACAATGGGGAGAGTGGATGTGTTTGTGTAAAACAGGATGGAGTGAGTGTTTGGGAAGATCTATTGTGGGGAAAAGAGGGGTGGAGAGAGTTGGAGGATGGGTGGAGGGTAGCATGGAAGGCACAGGAAGAGTCAGGTTGGCAGGTGTATAATAACCTTAATGGAGAGGTAGTGTTTAGGCTGGTGTGGGTGGCAATGGCACCAGAAACTGTCAGCTGGGGGAGGGGGTCAAAGCTAGCTTGCCCTCACAAACACTTTTCATTGATAACTGCAGGGACTATGGCCAAGATGAATGAGGTTACCCTCAATGTGGAAAGTGTCCGCCCACCAATAAAAAAAAATATATATCCCGACATTGCTGGGCAAATTGCAAACTCTTATTGCAATCCTGCAGGAAACGCATCTCTCTGTGGCAGAGCACCTCAACCCCCAGAGGAAGTGGGTAGGATGATGTGGATTTTCTTCTTTCATGCAGGATCAGGAGGATTGCTATTCTTATCCATAAAAATCTTCCCCTTACCATGGATAATACCATTTTAGACAGTAAAGGAAGATATGGGATTGTTTCTAATTATCTTAAGGTGGATGAAAAGGTGATGGCAAAAGCCAGAAGGATGCTTGGGTGGGGAAACAGGGAGAGAAATGGCCAGCAGGAAGGAGCTGATAGTGCCTTTGTATAAGTCTCTAATGAGACCTTATTTGGAGTATTGTGTGCAATGCTGGAGACCGCACCTTCAAAAAGATATAAAGAGGATGGAATTGATGCATAGGGTGGCTACTAAAATGGTCAGTGATCTTCATCATAAAGAATATGAGGACAGACTTAAAGATCTCAATATATATACTTTGGAAGAAAGACGGGAGGAGAGATACGATAGAGATGTTTAAATACCTTCATGGCAAAAATGTACAGGAGAGCCTCTTTCAATTGAAAGAAAGCTCTGCAACCAGGGGGAATAGGATGAAGGTAAAAGGGAATAGACTCAGGAATAATTTTAAGGAGATATTTCTTTATGGAAAGAGTGATAGAGGTGTGGAATAGTCTCCCAGTAGAGGTGGTAGAGACGAGGACTGTATTTGAATTCAAGAAAGCATGGAACAAACACAAAGGATCTTTGAGGGAAAAAAAGGGACCGTAGAGTTTAGTAGTTCTTATGGAACAGCAGACTGGATAGGCTGTATGGTCTTTATCTGCTGTCATTTTTCTATTTTCTAGGTGATAGTGATAAGGACCTTGGGGGAATGAAAAATATTGTTATGTAATGCATATGTACCCAATACCTAATTCTAGAACCTTTTTTAATAATGCCATCCAACAAGTTCAGCAGTGTGCAGCTACCAGTTAGTGGTGGAGGGCAAATTTAATATAGTAGCTGACAAATCCAGGATTGTGGACCTGCAAAGCTACAGCACTCCAGGGAAGAGGAGGAGGGTATTATCCAACAATTCAAAGCATTGTATAAACAGGTTATCTGGAGGATCCTGATCCTGGGGCTCAGGAATTTACTTTTTATTCACATTTCTACAATAGTTATTCACACCTGGATTACTTATTAATTTCCGAAAAACTTTTCCCAGGAGGCCAAAGTGGCAAGAATTGGGATGTATCGTGATATCTGACCACATGCTGGTAACCTTAGAATTGGGATAGGGGGAGGAGTAAAACACATAAGATTTCAGCAAAGGAACCTGGACGCAGGCTTATATCATGATCCATGGTTTGCCAATTACTTGAAGAGGAAATGGGAGATGTATCAAATTTAACCAATAGGATGAGCAGGGTTTCACCAATTTTAATGTGGGCCACTGGGAAGGCAGTAATGAGAAGCAATATTATAGCTTATATGGGAGGAAATGGAAAATACAAGATATAGAGATTCTCTGGCTCAAGAAGCTTCTTCCTAATTTGATGAGGGATAGATGCAAGTCTGTTTTCTTTGTTGGAATAAAAGATGGGGTATGGAAGCTAAGGACTGGGGGTGAGAAGACAGCGCATTCTTAAGGTACAATCAGGACTTACTGCATAATGCATAGAACTCTCATATACCCCATTCAAGAAGATTTTTGTTCTGGGGCGCATTGGCCTCAGGTAGGAAGAAAGCAGCATATCTCCCTCAACGCATCTGTTTGCAAGAGGGAGGGGGCGATTACACAGCTAATCAGAAGCTACAGCTTGGCAATATCCTCTGACTCTATGGTTTTGGTCTGCAGTTCTATAAGCTGCTGAAGTTGTTTTTACTGGGACCACTGATGGCAGTGTATAATAGAATATTAGCAGACTTCCAGCCTGCAGAAATGCTACAGGTCTTAATCGTAGTCCTGCCATAAAAGCAAGAGGATCCTCATGAGATGGCTCCATATCCTCTCTTAAGCTGCTGGAGGTGATTTTGGATTCTTGTTTGGGTGTGAAAGTGCCAGAGTTCATGGGGGCAGACCAGACTTGTTTTGTCAGGGAACAGCATCGTGGCTATAATGAGGAAACTGCTGATATTAAATTTTGATGCAGAAAAGGCATCCAACAAAATGAAATGGGATTATGTGTTCTGGATTCTTGAGAGGACGGGGGGTTACGTGCCCCTTCATGCAAGGGCATGTTAGCCCTCTATAGGGAATCCTCAGTGAGGCTGCTGATTAATGGTGAAATATCTAAAGCATAACCCCTGAAAGGGGGTATTTGGCAGGGGTGCCTTCTGTCCCCACTCCTTTTCATCCTGACCTTACAGCCACTGGCTGTACGTTTATGTCTGATGGAAGTTGCTCAGGTTATTTGGATTGGCAGACAAGAGATGTCTGTTTGCTGACTATCTTACTCTCTGTGGAAAATATAGTTCAGATGCTTCCCAGAATTTTAGCTATTTCCACATGTTATGAAGCAATGGCAAGACTTGAGATTAAATTGATAAATCACAGCTGCTACCCTCATGGATGACAATGCAAGAACAGTGGCGGGGGGCCTTTCCCATTTAGACGGGCCCTCGGTCAGATAAAATATTTGGGGACCATAATCCTGCAGCAATTGGGTAAATATTATGAGCTCAATATTGAGACTGGCATACAACAGGTGGAGCAGCAGCAGCTAAAATTTCACATGGTCTGCCAGTGTCTGATGGGTAGGAGTACTTTAAGATGATTATTCTGCCAAATGTGTTCTACAAACTGCAGATGCTCCATTTCTGGATGCCAAAAAAGGAAGTGGGGAGGCTAAGCTATGTCAAGATTCTTCTGGAGAGGAAAGCTAGCATGTATCAACTGGGCTAAACTGTCATCAAACAAGAAGGAGCTATGAGACACCCATTTTTATAACACGGCATGCCAATTACAGTTTTTGTGGGACTGGCTTCAGACTACAATGTGACTTTGCACACTGGTCTTACCTGAAGCCATGGCGAGTCCATCTGATCCACCATCAGAGGACATGGAGATGCTCTTCAGGATCTTCAAATGTCCTGATCGCCACAGTTTGACAAGCCTGGTGGAGGCTGTACAAGGATAGGGGATTAAGCCCTCTGGATTCTGGATGCCTTCCCCTTGTAGGAAATAAGAACTTTTCCCTTTGTATAGAACAAAATATTTTTAGAGAGCAAAGGGGCTGCAGAAGATCATGGATATTTGTTTGCTGAGCCACGCCACTGCCCCCCCCCTCCCCCCCCCCCCCCCCCCCCCCCCGTGGGATTGGTTCGATGGCAGGCCATGTTCTTCGGTACACATGGTCTGCTGCTTCTCGTCCCCTCTCCGACACAACTTCAGGGGGTCAGAAGCAGCAGGGTATGTGTGCTGAAGCACGTGACTTGCCGCCGAGCCTAGCTGACCCCCTAATGCTGGAATTGGCAGCAGGTGGGCAGCGACACGGCTCAGCATGGGTAGAGGGAGGTTGGTGTGGCTTGGCACGGGGGGCAGTCCATGTGTGCCAAAGCACATGGCCTGCCTTGTCACTCACTGAAGTCTGCCACCCTAGATGGCTATCTAGCCCACCTAGTGAGCTGGTCCTGGGTACAGGGGCGGCTCTATAATGAGGCAGAGTAAGGCGGTTGCCTCAGGCGGCAAAGTTTTGGGGGGTGGCAACAAATGCCCCCAAAACAGTCTCCTCACTCCGCCTTTAAACTTTAAAAAAAAAAAATATGTGGAAAGCTGCTGCTGCTCGTCAGCGGCAGATTCAACCCCCGCCGCCCTCCCTCATCCCCAGAGGAGGCCCTGCACTTGCCTGATAGTTGGTGGTCCCAGCTCTCCAGAGCCATGAGAAAGAACTGTCTTTCCTTTCTTTCCTGTGGCTCTGTTAATGTTGAGCCCGGCGCCACCGCTGAGGGTAAACAGCATTTCCAGTCACAGGAAATGCTGTTTACCCTCAGCAGTGCTGCCGGGCTCAACTTTAACAGAACTGCGGGAAAGAAAGGAAAGGCAGTTCTTTCTCACGGCTCTGGAGAGCCGGGGCCGCTGACCATCAGACAAGTGCAGGGCCTCTCATGGGGCCGAAGGGAGGCGGCTAGGACTTAAAATGGGAAGATTGGGGGGACTAGAAATGGACAGATTGCAGGGGTGCTAGCACTGGAAATGGGCAGATTGGGAGGGGGCTAGCACTGGAAATGGCACATTGGGAGGGGGCTAGACTGGTAATGGGCTGATTTTAGGGGGACTAGCTCTGGTGATGGGTTGATTAGGGAAAGCTAGGGCTGGTAATGGGCTGATCAAGTTGGGGCTGGGACTGGTAATGGGCTGATTAGGGGGGCTAACACTGGTAACAGGCTGAGGGGGGACTAGCACTGGAAATGGGCCGATCAGGGGGGCTAGGACTGGTAAGGACTGATAATGTGCTGATGGGGGGTGGGTTAGAACTGGTAATCGACTGATGGGGGGCTAGTATTGGAAATGGGCTGATCGGGGGGGCTAAGATGGGAAATGGGCAGATTGGGGGGACTAGCACTGGTAATGAGTTGATTAGGGAAAGCTAGGACTGCTAATGGGCTGATCAAGTGGGGCAGGGACTGGTAATGGGCTGAGGGGGGACTAGCACTGGAAATGGGCCAATCAGGGGGACTAGGACTGGTAATGACTTGATTAGGGAAGACTAGCACTGGAAATGGACTGATGGGGGGAGGGGAGATAGAGCTGCTGGCCCTGGATGAAAACCGGGGGCTAGGGCTACAAATGGGCTGATGCGGGGGGATGGGAGAATGGGACTGGAAGGGAGTGGATGCTGAGAGGAGCTGCCATGGTATTTGGATTAGAAGGGGCTGAACAGTGGAGAAGGAGGGGGATTGAAAGGGAATGGATACCAGTGGCAGTCATGGAAATGCAAATTGACATTGGAAGGTACTGGGAGGGAGGATTGGAAAGGGGCTGATACTGGGAAGGATTACTGGGACTGGAAATAGGCTGATGGTTAGGACTGACTTTATCTTGCTGTACCTCACGCCTTGAACAGCCTACCTGCGTCTGTGCACCAGGCATCCTCCCTGGCCCTCTTCAAGTCCAGGTTGAAAACCCACCTCTTCACCTTTGCATTCAGATCCTGACTCCTTCCTCATCCTACCCTAACCCCCGTCAATGTTTATGACCAAACTACAGACCAGACTGTACGACACCGTACCTTGCGCAGAACTGACAAATGCTCTGTACTGTTCTAACTAATGTACTGTTCTAACTAGATTGAGCACGACTCTGACGGGCAGGGACTGTCTCTTGTATGTTGGCTACCTCTTGTAGGTTAGCTGTGCAGCGCTGGGTGCGTGGCGCTTTATAAGTGCTGATTAGTAGTAGTAGTAGTAGTAGTGATGGAAGCAAGTGAAAAAAACAAGGGATAAGAAATGGCAGATGGATTATAGACCATAGAAAGACAGCCAAGAGAAGACAGGAAAGCAGAAGCTGAGATCGGGACCAGCATGATCAGAGAATAAAATGGTCAGACAACAAAGGTAGAAAAAATAATTTTATTTTTATTTTAGTGATTGGCATTTGTGCTATCTTTATATTTAATGCAGTATGGGGAACTGCATTTCTATCTGATGTTGCACTACATGCGGAGTCTGGCTTCTTGGGGTTTCAGTTTAATTTTTGTTTACATATATTTATTTTAGGTTGTACTCGCTTATTCTGTACTTGGTGAGGGTCTGTGTTCTGAGTGTGTGACTGAGGCCAGGTATTCTGTTAAAATGGAGTTTGTACATAGGGATCTATACTATACTGTAGTAATTTGGCTTGTTCGGCTTTTCAAACAGGTGTATAGATGTTCTAGGGCCCAATGCAATATTTATGGGGTTGTCCTTTTCTGGGTACACTCCATGTTGTGTGAGTTTTGGAAGTTAGTGCTGTTATGGAATAGTAGATTTGCTTTATGGATCCTGTACTTTGGGCTCTTGGTGAGGTCACCCTAGTAGGGTGTTGGTTGGAGGGGGAGGTACTGGAATATGTAGTGTGATTTGCAGTTTTACGTTCTTGATGTTGCCAGACTGAAATTTTAAAATATTTTGTCAGTTCAGATTCAAGGAAATTTCAAATTTTCAGAGAATGTCTCAGTTTAATTTTATGTAGTAGCCTGAAAGCTTCACCGCTGCTGAGTTCCGGACTTTTCCAGCTCTAACACAATCCAATCCAGCATTTGAATTCATGCCTACTAGGATTAGTTTCTCATTTAGAGTAGTTACTCACCTGTAACAGGTGTTCTCCAGGAGCAACAGGAATCAGTCCTCACATATGGGTGACGTCGGCGCCGACGGAGCCCCCGTGCGGAGCATTTCCCCAGCTTTCAAAGAAAGCCTTTGGGAATGCAGCGCGCCTGAACGGTCCCCTTCCCGCCCAAGGGTGCCATCTTGCTCAGTCTGATGACATAAGCTAAAAGACAGCAAAAATCAAAATAAAGGATATGACTGCAACTCCAGGGGAGGAGGGAGGGTCGTGAGGACTGATTCCTGCTGCTCCTGGAGAACACCAGTTACAGATGAGTAAATACTCTTTCTCCAGGACCAAGCAGGAAGTCAGTCCTCACATATGGGACTCCCCAGCTCTAGGCTACCGGGAACCTAAAGCAGAAAAAATGGCTCCCTCTCAAGAGTCTCAGCATCTGTGCTAAGAATATCCTCTGAGAATGCCCCCGTACGGTAGCCCAACACAAGGGCCGGAGGGTAGGAGTTGCCTAAACCTCAAAGAGATTACGGAGTACCGCCTGTCCAAAAGCACTATCCCTTCGGGACTCTCTCTCGAGGCAGTAGTGGGCTGCAAAAGTCTGGCTTGAAGACCAAGTAGCGGCCCGGCAGATGTCTGCCAACGGAACAGAGCGGAGATGAGCTACTGACGCGGCTTTTGCCCTGACACAGTGGGCCGTGACTCGACCCTGCAAGGGGAGGTCAGCTTCCTTGTACGCCCATGCGATACAATCTGCTACCCAAGTGGACAACGTGCGCTTGGAGACAGGTAAACCCAACTTATTAGTGTCAAAGGAGACGAAGAGCTGAGTAGCCCTTCGATGCCCCCACGTAGGTTAAATGTAAAAGGACAACGCCCTCTTACAGTCCAGAGTATGCAAGACTGTCTCAGCCCAGCTGATATGCGGCCTGGGAAAGAAGGTCGGAAGAACCACCTCCTGGTTGAGGTGGAAAGAGGAGACCGCTTTTGGAAGGAACTTCAGATAAGTCCGGTGTATCAGAAACCAGAGCTTGTAGTTCACTCAACGTCTGGCCGAGGTAAGAGCTACCAGGAAGAGCGTCTTCCAAGAAAGGAAGCGTAAATGGCAAGTAGCCATTGGCTCAAATGGTGGGCGAGTAAGTTGTTGCAAGACCACGTTCAAGTCCCACTCAGTGGCAGGTGGACGAATCGGAGGCCCGAACAAAAGCAGGCCTCTGAGGAAGCAGGACACCAAGGGGTGAACCGACAGCGACTGTCCCTCCACCGGTGAGTGGTGTGCTGAAAGAGCACTGAGGTGGACCTGAACAGAGTTGGACTTAAGGCCTAGGTCTGACAGGTGAAGTAGGTATTGTAGCACTACTGTCACCAGGCAGGAGAAAGGACCTTCATTGTGCTGAGCATACCACACTGAGAACATGCGCCACTTGAGTGCATAGGACATTCTGGTGGATTGCCTCCTCGAGGCCAAGACCACCTCCTCAACTTCCCTAGGTAGAAGCAAGGGAGCTAGCACTATCCTTTCAGCAGCCAGGCCATCAGATTGAGGGATCTGAGATTGGGGTGCAGAAGGGAGCCCTGATCCTGAGACAGGAGATCGGGTTGCAACCCCAGAGGGAATGGAGTTTCCACTGCCAACTGCAGAAGAAGTGGAAACCACGGTTGCCTCGGCCATCTGGGGGCTACCAGAATCACCGAGGCCTTGTCCCGTAGAATCTTGAACAGAGTTCGGGCCACCAGGGGCGTGGGAGGAAACGCATACAGGAGGCCCGTAGACCAAGAGATCAGAAACACATCTGCTGCCATTCTCAGGGGATTCGGCTGTCTGGAGCAAAACCTGGGCAGCTGATGGCTCAGTGGACTTGCAAAGAGATCGATGGATGATAGTCCCCATCGTAGAAAGATCTGCTGAACCACCAGTGGATTCAACTGCCATTCGTGAGGCTGGAGAATCCTGCTTAGTTTGTCTGCCAAAATGTTCTCCTGACCAGGCAGATAAACTGCTTTGAGAAATATGCCTTGTTTGACTGCAAAGGAGCAAAGGGCCTGCACCTCCTGACATAGGAGCCTGGACCCTGTGCCCCCTTGCTTGTTCACATAGAACATTGCTACCTGATTGTCTGTCTGAACTAAGACAGACTGGTGAGAGAGGGCATGAGAAAACGTCTGTAGAGCCAAGCAGATTGCTCGCAGCTCCAAAAGATTAATCTGCTGTGTGACCTCCCGAGGAGACCAGAGGCCTTGAGTGCACGTGCCCTGGCAATGTGCACCCCAGCCCATTAAGGAAGCATCAGTCATCAGCACCCTGGTGTGTGCTGGGGCCTGAAAGGGTACCCCCCTGAGAAGGTTTGGGAGATGTAGTCACCACTGCAAGGAGTCCAAGAGTGGTTTGGACACCTTTACTCTGTCTCGGAGGTCGCCTGTGGCTTGCGCCCACTGAGCTCTGAGGCACCACTGAGCCGCCCGCATGTGCAGACGGGCATTCGGGGTCACATGTACCGTGGATGCCATGTGGCCCAGGAGCCGCAGGAAGTGTCTGGCGGAGACCTGAGAATTGCTTTGGAACTGGTTGGCCAAGTCCATCCGCCTGTGGGCCCTGTCCTCGGGCAAGTAAGCTCTTGCCTGCAGGGTGTCTAATCTTGCCCCAATGAACTCTAGGTTCTGTGAGGGGAGCAAAGTGGACTTTGCGTAGTTTATGACAAAACCCAGATGCTGAAGAAGAGAGACAGTGTGAAGAGTGGCTTGTCTGGCCTCCTGGAGAGACTGACCTCTGATTGAGCCAGTTGTCCAGGTATGGGAAGACAAAAATTCCCTGATTTCTGAGATAGGCCGCCACTACTGCCAGGCATTGGGTGAAAACCCTGGGGGCGGAGGTTAGGCCAAAGGGAAGTACTTTGTACTGGAAATGGTTTCCTCCCACCACAAATCTGAGATATTGTCTGTGGTCTGGATGGATGATAATGTGAGTATAAGCATCCTTTAGGTCTAAGGAGCATAGCCAATCTCCCTGCTGGAGGTAGGGCAGCAGTATCCCAAGGGTAAGCATCTTGAACTTTTCCCTCTCCAGAAACTTGTTTAGGTTTCGCAAGTCTAGGATAGGCTGGAGGCCTCCTGTCCTTTTTGGTACCAGAAAGTACCTGGAGTAGAAGCCTTGCCCTTTCAGGTAGTGAGACACCGGTTCCACCGCCTGTTCCTTTAGAAGACTTGCCAACTCCTGAAGGAGGAGGTTTCTGTGCAGAGGGAGTCTTGGAGGTTCCCCTGGAAAGTAGGAGGTGGGTATCTGGTGGAAGTGGAGCAGGTAGCCCTTTTGGACTATGCTGAGGACCCAGGTATCCCCTGTGATGGCTGGCCATCTGTAGGCGTTACAGGGTCAGCTGACCTCCTGTGCTGAGTGGAGCCAGCTGTGGAGAAGAGGCTATGCTGTAGGAGTCAAAACCCCGCTCCCTGCTGTGCAGGAGCCGGAGCTGGCGGCTTGGGGGTCTTCTGCCTACGGGGCCCATGCCCCTGCCCCTTGGCCTGCTGGCCCTTTTGGGGAGCTGGAGAGGCCTGATATTGAGGGTAGGATTTGTAGGCAGCACCCTTCCTCGGGGAAAAAGGGCTTTTTCTCCGAGCCCTTCTTTTTCTGAGAAGGGGCAGAAGTCTTCCTGGACAGCCTTGTCCTGGTGAGAGTTTGTCTCGATTTCCGCAGCCTTTTCAGTCATGGGCTTACCAAAGAGGTTTTCACCTCGGCAAGGGACATCGACCTGCACCCATGGCTCCAGGTCTGATGACTATAGCCAGGCCTTACGTCATGCACCGATGCCGGCCACGGCTACCCAGGCCGAAGCCTCGAAGCCATCATAGGCTGCTCGAGAGATAAACTTCGAGCACTCTCGAATCCCTGTTGACAAAGCTTTGAACCTCTGCAAAGGTTCCTCGGAGAGGCCAGCTGAGAACCCGGCAATCTCCTTTGCCAGGTCTCGTAGGTACTGAAAGCATGTATATTAATACGGGGTACCATATACTATTAGACTGAATAAATCTGAGAAAGAGTTAATTCTGTTCAGAACCTTGCTTAGAAATAAAACTTCATATATTAGCTTACTAGGTGAAGGTTTACATAAATAAAGAAAGGGCAGGTTGTACCCCAGCCTCTCTGACTCAGGGATTTTATTTATTTATTTATTTACTACACATTTTATTTAAATTTATATTGGTGATGAAAAATTTGGCACCAACATGGGAGGTTTCTTTTGACCTGTGTTGACAGTAGGTAAGCGGCATGTCAGTTGGTCTTACATGGTGTCATTTCTGATACGTGTTGAATACTGGTCTGGATAGTCAGCACTCATCACTGTTGTGTATACTGTTAAGCTGGAAAATGAAAACAAAATGGATATGAGAGCAGAGTACAAAATAAAATACTGCAACAAATCATTTAATTCACATATTTATTTATTTTATTCATTTTATTTATTTATTTATTTGAAAGGCTTATAATCAAGGTGGTTTACAAATAACATAACTTAACATTACAGAAAAAGCGTAGTTACTCCCTGTAACAGGTGTTCTCCAGGGACAACAGGAATCATTCCTTACATATGGTGATGTTGGCGCTGACGGAGCCCCCGCGGAAGCATTTCCCCCAGCTTTTAAAGAAAGCCTTTGGGAGATGCTACCACGTATGCATCATCCCTTTCCACCCAAGGGTGTCATCTTGCTCAGTTAGATGAAATAGCTAGGATGGTAGTAAAAATAAATCAAGGTAGGGAGGCAACTCCCAGGGGAGTAAGGAAGGTTGCAAGCATTGATTCCTGCTGTCCCTGGAGAACACCTGTTACAGGAGAATAACTATGCTTTCTCCAGGAACAAGCAGGAAGTCAGTCCTCACATATGGGATTCCCTAGCTCCAAGCTGCCAAGGACCGAACCAATGTAGAACCAACAGTGACCAAGTCAGGTAGCCGTGAGTTGCAGAAGATAAGTCTCCAATGGAGAGACTCTGCAAGACCCTAGCATCCAACGGCACTATTACTCCGGTACCCTGAACACAGAAGGGTCGGAGGGCAGCAGTTGCCTACACCCTGAAAAGATTATGGAGTACCACCTGGCCAAAAGCACTGTCCCGATGGAACTCGCTCTCCAGGTAGTAGTGAGCTGCAAACATATGAACTGAAGACCATGTGGTGGTCTTACAGGTCATCGTCACTGAGCGCAGGTTTGCCACCGATGTGGCCATCACTCTCACGCGATGCGCTGTGATCCAGTGTTCCAGGGATAGCCCAGTTCACTCATAGGCGAGGGCAATATGGTCTGCCACCCAAGTGGACAGAGTTTGCTTACTCACAGGAAGCCCCAGCCTGCTGGGGTCATAAGAAAATAAAAGCTGAGGAGCTTTGTGGTGGCCCTGAGTAAGCTTTAGGTAGAAGGACAGGGCCCATTTGCAATCCATTGTATAGCGTATAGTTTCCTCCCGACTAGCATGAGGCTGCGGGAAAAAGGTGGGAAGGACCACCTCCTGGTTGAGGTGGAAAGGAGATACCACCTTTGGGAGGAATCTGGGGTGAGTGCGGAGCACCACCAGGACCTGAAGTTCACTCTGCGAGTGGACGTGAGAGCCACCAGGAAGACACCTTCCATGAAAGATACCGCAGTTGGAAAGTAACTAGAGGCTCGAATGGTGGTCTGGTGAGCTGTGAGAGCACAACATTGAGGTCCCATTCTGCTGCTGGGGAGACTAGGGGCTGACCTGAGAGGGGCTTCCCCTCAATAGGGTGGTGGTGTGCGGCAATCGCACTCATGTGCACTCTCACTGAGTTTGACTTTAGTCCAGCATGTGACAGATGCAGTAGGTACTGGAGCACTAGGTGCACCGGGCAGGAGAATGTGTTCTCCCACCTCTCCATACACCATACTGAAAATCTTCTCCATTTAAAGGCGTAAGTTCACCTCATGAAGGGCTTGCAGGAGGCCAACAGGACCTCCTCGACCTCTCATGGGAGGTTGAAAAGGGCCAAAGCTACCCTTTCAGCAGCCACTGTTAACATTAGAGAGCCCAGATTGGGATGCAGGAGAGAGTCCTCCTTCTGAGACAGAAGGTCTGGGGCATGGTCTAGAGGGACAGGAAGTGTTGCCGACAGGGAGAGCAGCAGCAGGAACCAAGGCTGTCTGTGCCACCTGGGGCAATTAATATCAGTGCTGCTCCTTCATGCTGGACCTTGAAGAGGGTCTTGGCAACCAGAGGGGTCGGCGGAAAGGCATAGAGGCGGCCCTCTGTCCACAGGATCAGGATGGCATATGCCGCCACCCTTGCTGGGTGCGGCTGCCGCAAGCAAAAGCAGGGCAGCTGCGCATTGTCTGGGGTGGCAAAGAGGACCATCACAGGCATACCCCAGAGGCAGAAGCACCGTGAGGCCACTCTGGGGTTCAGGCACCACTCATGTGACTGGAGCACCCTGCTCAATCTGTCCACGAGGAGGTTGTCCTGACCCGGGAGTTAGACTGCCCGTATGAGCATGTTGTTGCAAGCTGCAAAGGAAAGGAGGGCCACTACCTCCTGGCAGAGGGAGTATGACCCCGTGCCCCCCTGCTTGTTGATGTAGAACTTGGAAACTTGGTTGTCCATCTGTATCAGCACCAACTGGCATTGCAGGCGATGGCGGAATGCCCGTAGGGACAGGAAGATCACTCTGCGTTCCAGAAGATTGATCTGTAGCAGGGATTCTGCTTGGGACCAGTGGTCTTGCATGCGACGGTCCTCGCAATGAGCCACCCAACCAAGGAAAGGCACCTTGGCCCGGAGGTGGCGGAGAAATTGCCACCAGCTGAGGGACTTCGCCAACTGGTGGGTTACCTTGATTCTGTTCCGCAGTCTGCCCGTGGCTTGCATCCACTGGGAGCGGAGGCACCACTGAGCTGCCTGCATGTGTAGGTGGGCTAGTGGGGCCACATGGCCCAGAAGGCGGAGGAGACGACGGGCTGGTACCAACCGACGGAGCTGCACTTCCGCAGCTAGCTCCCTGAGGCAGTCTGCTCATTCCCTGGGAAGAAAGGCCTTGGCCTGCAGGGTGTCCAGCTGAGCGCCTATGAACTCCAAGTTCTGGGCTGGTGTAAGATGAGATTTGGGGTGGTTGATGATGAACCCCAGGTGCTGCAGCAGGAGGGTTGCATACCTTATGGCCTGATGAGTCAGTTGTCTAAGTAGGGGAAGACAAAGGCCACTTGCAGATGTAGGTGGGCAGCAACCACTGCTAGGCATTTTGTGAAGACCCTTAGTGAGGAGGCCAAGCCGAAGGGTAGCACCATGTACTGGTAGTGTCGTCCTCCTACCATGAACCTTAGGTACTGCCTGTCGGGGGGTGGATCAGGATGTGTGTGTAAGCATGCTTTAGGTCCAAGGAGCAAAGCCAGGCAGGGCAACAGTGTTCCAAGGGAGAACATCTTGAACTTCTCCCTCACCAGAAACCTGTTTAGGTTTTGCAGGTCTAGGATGGACCTGAGGTCCCCAGTCCTCTTTGGGACAAGGAAGTACCTGGAGTAGACGCCTTGCCATACAGGTTCTACTGCTTTGTCTCTGAGAAGACCTGCAAGCTCTGTGAGCAGTAGATTCTGGTGAAGGAGGGGCTCTACCGGATCTCCTGGAAAGAACCTATGTGGAATCTGCTGCAGGTGGAGGAGATATCCTTCCCTGGCCACCTGCAGTTCCCAAAGATCCGAGGTGATTGAGGCAAATCTGTGGGCTGCCAAGGGAGATGGGTCTGAGGGAATGTCTCGGTGCCTTCTGGTGTCCGGGGGTGTCTCATCCTCCATTTCCCACTCAGAATCGAACAGTGACAAGGAATCTGAGGCCTTGTGACTCCTTATGTGGTAGGAAGTACATTCGTAGCAAAAAACCTGTGAGAGAGTCAGTTGGTCCATTAGATGATAAAGGGGTTAAAGGAGCACTAAGAGGCGACAAGGCGATAGCGGAGAGACTGAATGAATTCAGAGAATGAATGAATTCTTTGCTTCAGTCTTTACTGAGGAAGATGTAGGGATGTTACCCATGACTGAAGTGGTATTTAAAGGTGCGGAAGAATTGAAGGAAATATCGATACATCGGGAAGATGTATTACAACTATTAGATAAGCTGAAGAGTAGCAAATCACCTGGGCCGGATGGTGTACATCCAAGGGTGTTGAAAGAATTGAAATACGAGATTGCAGACCTGCTATTAGTAATCTGTGAACTATCATTAAAATCATCTCTAATACCTGAAGATTGGAGGATCGCCAATGTAACACCAATTTTTAAAAATGGTTCCAGGGGTGATCTGGGAAACTACAGACCGGTGAGCCTGACATCAGTACCGGGAAAAATGGTAGAAACCATCATAAAGAATAAAATTACTCAGCATGTAGATAGTCATGACCTAATGGGAGACAGCCAACATGGCTTTAGACAAGGAAGATCTTGTCTTACTAATCTGTTATGTTTTTTTTGAAGGAGTGAATAATCAGGTGGACAAAGGTGAGTCGGTTGATATTGTGTATCTGGACTTTCAGAAAGCCTTTGACAAGGTCCCTCATGAGAGACTTTTGGCAAAACTAAAGAGTCATGGGATAGGAGGCAGTGTACTATTGTGTATCAGGAACTGGTTAAAAGATAGAATGCAGAGGGTAGGGCTAAATGGCCAATTTTCCCAATGGAGAAAGGTGAATAGTGGTGTACCCCAGGGATCTGTGCTGGATCCGCTGCTTTTTGACATATTCATAAATGACCTGGAAAGTGGAATAACGAGTGAGGTTATCAAATTTGCAGATGACACAAAACTATTTAAAGTTGTTAAAACCCAAGAGGATTGTGGAAAATTGCAAGAGGATCTTGATAAATTGGAAGACTGGGCATCAAAATGGCAGATGAAATTTAATTTGGACAAGTGCAAGGTTATGCACCTAGGGAAGAACAACCCAAACTATGGTTACACGATGCAAGGTTCCACATTAAGAACCACCACCCAGGAAAACGATTTAGGCGTCATTGTGGATACCATGTTAAAACCCTCGGCTCAGTGTGCAGCAGCGGCCAAGAGAGAAAATAGAATGCTACGTATGATAAGGAAAGGAATGGAAAATAAAACAAAAGATTTTATAATGCCTCTATATCGTTCCATGGTGAGACCGCATCTTGAATATTGTGTGCAATTCTGGTCGCCGTATCTTAAAAAGGATATAGCGATTTTAGAAAAGGTTCAGAGAAGAGCCACCAAAATGGTAAAGGGGATGGAAGGATACTCCTATGAAGAAAGGCTAAAAAGGTTAGGGCTCTTTAACCTGGAAAAGAGACGGCTGAGGGGAGATATGATAGAAGTCTATAAATTAATGAACGGAGTGGAACGGGTAAACGTAGATCGATTGTTTACCTTATCAGAATATAGAAAGACTAGGGGACATGCAATGAAGCTACAGGGTAAACTATTTGACTAATAAAAGAAAATATTTTTTCACTCAACGTGTAATCAAACTCTGGAATTTGTTACCGGAGGATGTAGTAAAGGCTGTTAGTGTAGCTGGGTTTAAAAAAGGTTTGGACAAGTTCCTGGAGGAAAGGTCCATAAACCATTATTAAGAAGGGACCCAGGATATCAATGCTTGAACCAATACAAGCATTGTGGAACCTGTGTCCCTTGGGGAAACTGCTAGGTACATATGACCTAGATTGGCCACTGTTGGAAACAGAATACTGGGCTTGATGGACCTTGGTCTGACCCAGTATGACATATCTTATGTTCTTATGTGTGGAAGCCAGCGCTGAAGGGCTGATGGCCTGTGGCAGACCTGGGGTCCAAGTCACAGACACTGGCTGATGAGGACCGGATACCCGACGAGTGAGACCAGGACCTTGACCAGCGCTGGGGAATTTCTCGAGGCTGAGGGTGTTCAATGCTCGGCTCAACGACCAGGGACTCCCTCGCAGTTAAGGGTCCGGTTGTCAGGGCAGATGAGGCAGGGGAACCGGCCATCATCGCCTGCTGCAGGGCCAGGATAGCAGTGATGTTCTGCTCCAGGGCCACCATTCTGGTTTCCAAGCCAGAAGGCTCTGCAGCCTTCGGCACCTGCATGGGCACCAGCACTGAGGATTTCTGGCCTGGCACTGGCACTCTAGGGAGTGCATCCTCGATGAGGACTATGGCCTCGAGGAACCTCACAGTCTCCGCCGACTGAGGAATCCTTCTTGAGGTCCTTGGTGGGGCTTCTCGGAGTTGTCAGAGTCCCTCCGTAGAATTTTTACCTGGTTTCTCCAGTGCAACTTCAACAGACTTCGAGGCCGCCTTCTTCTCCAGCTCCGGGATCTTCTTGGAGGAACCGCGGCCGCAGGATTCTGAAGACACCTAGGCGTCGTGGGATGTGCTGGGCTTGATGCTCAGTGCTGGGGAAGCAGGTGCCAAGTTGGATCTAGGGGACAACCTTTACTGCAGCTCTGATATTTTCTTGTTAGTTCTGGCCAACATGGCCTGGCGCAGGTCGCAGGAGGTGCTGTCATGGTCCTGGCCCAGGCAGTGCAAGCAGCAGTCATGGGTGTCAGTAATGGACGTAGTTTGACTGCAGCGGTCACACTTTTTGAAACCACCAAGAGACATGGTAGGACGCACCTGGAAGGGGTTATTGGTCCCTGGGTGAAAAAAGGTATGAACGCCGGTCGAGGGAGACCTAGAGGAAAAAAGGGACCTACCGGAAAATTAACTTTTAGGAACAGTTTTGTCAATGGTTTTCCCAGGGAAACAGGACATACGTCCGTTTGGGTTCAACGGAAAAAAGGAGACTCTGCAGGATGGCACCCTTGGGCGGGAAGCGGACCTCGCATGCGTGGTGGCATCTCCCAAAGACTTTCTTTGAAAACTGGGGAGATGCTTCCATGGGGGCTCTATCGGCACTGTCACCCATATGTGAGGACTGACAACTTGCTTCTTCCTGGAGAACACATTTTAACATATGGCATATTACCAACATAATACTTATAAGTCAAACCACAGATTCTCTGCCAACCAAACCGATGAAAATTAAGCGGCATATATTTTCAGTTTTAATAAAACAAGACATTTTGACCTCATCTAAAGAAAATGGAATAAGATCTGTACACTAAATTCAGTTCTCTGAAACTTGCCACAAATACTTGCTTCTTGCTCCTCCTTTCTGTGTGTATATACTTTTTTCATTGAAAATAACATGTGTGGATTCCAGAAAGACATCTATGGGGCCTATTCAATCTGTAGAGTGCAATCTGCCGACATGCATTAGTGTCGATTTAGGACCGCAAGAAGGTTGTTTGCTGAAATACTGACTTAGCAATATCATGATGCCAAGAACAATACACTTCATGTGAATCAGTCTTAACACCTGAAGAAAGCTTTACTGAAACACAGCCATGTCGGCTTAAGCGTTAGGTATTCCTGTAGTATTTCAGGTTCATTCCTGTGCTTTCAATAAACTGTTTTTGAACTACTCGCCCTGGACTGGTGTGCCTATTTACTAAAGTGCATTAGGTGCTTGACATGGGTTTTAATGCATGTTAAAAAAAATTCTTAATATAAAATAAAAACGGTTACCATACATTAAGCCTTGCATTAAACACCAAACACAGAATGTTATTTTTATGCTGGGAAAGGAACAGCAGGAGGGAGGGTAGGCTGGCACTGATACTGACACATGGGGCTATATTGGGTGTTGATGACAAAGCAAGTAGATACTGTCAAAGTTAGCTACAAAGGTGCAGTTAACTGCATCTGCGTTACCTGCCACTGTGTTAACATCAGGGCTGGCTCTCCTCATATGTCAGGAACACCGCTCTTTTCAGCCTTATAATTACGGCAGAGTTTTTGCAGTTCCACATATTAAAAATGCTGTTCCTGTGTGTGATCTGCAAAATCTTACCATGCTTTATTAAATAGGTTTCAACATGCATTTTCTCCTACCCTGACTTAAACAAGCCCCCAGAAAAGCATATGATGATATGGAACAACATCTTCATGTTACGCTGCACTGAAGGCAGGCAGTTTTCAGATGGCTAATTTACGCCAATAAAATGATCTTTCCCTGCATATATGGCTTTAAGATTGATCTCTTTAAAGACGAAGAATGATATACTGCGAGCCTCTCCACCACTGCTATTCTGGCTCCCTGGCAGCAGAGACAGGATAGGGTAGAAAAATGAGAACTATAGACATGCAAATTTATCAGCAGGATACTGTACTTACTTATTTAAAACTGGGTTCACCGACAAGACCTGCATTTAAAAACAAGGATTTGGTTCAGAAGTACTCCCAGACTTTCAACACACCATCTGAGATGCAATATTTTGTAGTCAAAATAAGAAACTGTCAAATTGTTAGTATTAACAGAAAACACATTGTAGATTTTTTTAAAAATAAAGGAACTGCATAATTCTGCGTGAATATTTCAAAGATTATGTTGTGGGGGGTTATTTTAGAAGCTATATGCATGATTTACACTGATATAATAAAGCATATAGATGTGTAAATCACATCCATGTGCAAATGACCACTTTAGAAAGGGTCCGTTCTTCAGGAAGCAGCAGAAAGTCAGTCCTCACTTATGGGTGATGTTGGCACCGTCGGAGCCTGCGCCGAGCAATTCCCCAGTTTTCAAAGAAAGCCTTTTGGATTACTGCCACGCATGTGTAGTCCTCTTCCCGCCCAAAGGTGCCATCTTGCTCAGTCTCCCTTTTTCCATGGAGCCCTTCGGACGCACATCCTCGTCCCTTGGAAAAAGTTTTGACTTCGGCCTTTTGGCTTTTTTTCTGGTAGCACCGGTCCTCTCCCGTTCTCCCCTCCACCCCTGCTCCGGCTGTGGGCTAGGGGATCCTTTTTTTGACTCTTTAGTGTTTTTTCTTTCGGGTCCTTTTCATGCTCTTTTTCCCCAACCGCTGGACTCGAGGGTTTTCGACCTCGCAGGAGCCCTTTTTGCCCCCATGGCCATCGGTTTTAAGAAATGTGACAGATGCTCCAAAAATGTCACTCATGGACACCCACGACTGCTGTATACGGTGTCTGGAGGCTGACCACAACACGGAGCTCTGCTCACTTTGTAAGAAAATGTCCGCTAAGGCCTTGCTTAGCCTCAAGCAGAGGTCCAACAACATTTTCCGCAAGGCAGCCCCGGGATCCCCGGTGGCACCTCGCCCTACCGATCTACCGCTGGCGGGGTCCCCCATAGTGACCCTACACCCCAGGCGTCACTCCGATCAGGGTTTGCCCAAGGTGGAATGGCGGAAGAAGAAGACCTCAAAGTCGCTGTCGGGGGGCTCCGGATAAGCGTGAGCAGTCTTGCGCTTGTTCTCTTAGCCCTCCCTGGCATTCCCAAGGGTCGGAGGAGTGGCCTCAAAAGGTACGGACACGGAGGCCTCTGGCAATGGTGCCTGGTCTCCTCAGGGTCATCCCGGTGAGGACTCCCTTTCCTCCTCCACGCCAGACCTGGCAACCCCGGTGTCGGCGTCACAAGGACCCACTCCTGAGTGGGAGCCCCGTACACTGGAACTGGAGCGCAGCATTTCTGCCTTCCTCGCTGCCCAGCAGGTGCTTTTGCCCAGCATGGCTGGCTCACGCCCTGAGACCGAGGGTCACCCAACTGGGGTCCCAAAACTGCCTTGGAAACCCCTGAGAGCTGCGGGCCTCGTGAGGGTCCTCGGTACTGGTCTTGCTTACCGTCCTGTTCCTCGGGGGCTAGGTCTTCCAGTGCCTCTGGCTCCAAGCAGGCCTCTGCCACAGGGCGCGGACCTCGGCCACAGGGTGCCTGACTCAGTCCTTCTCAGACCTCTTGGGCTGGGAATCGGACGTGGGACACTTCCCCGGAGACCTGCGCCCACAGGGATCTCCTCTTTGACCTATCCCCACCCACCTCGCAAAGGCAGTCGCCTCCCAAGGACACCTCTTTCCTGGTGTTTCTGCGGGATAATGGCTCGGGCCCTCAATCTGCCGACACAGACCGAGGAGGAGCCGAGGGCAGAGGAACTTGACATCTTGCAGTAAGAGTCTCCGGCCAGGGAGTCTTACGTTCCGGTACTGTCCATCCTATCCCGGCTGCTGCTCCACATGTGGGAAGCACCCACCTCTGTCCCTATTGTCAGTAGAAGACTCTATGCCATGTATAGGATCCAGCACAGCCCGGGGTTTCCATGGTAGTCAAATCCGTGATGCGGAAACAGAAGAGCCAGAAGTCACACTCTTCAGTCCCACCTGGTAGGGAATCCCGTGCCCTCGACATCCTCAGGCACAAGGCTTACCAGGGATCCATGCTGGTGTGCCGCATCCAGGTGTACCAATTGTATATGGGTATGTTTCTTTGTGACCTCGCCGAGGAGCTCGGCGGTTTTTCTGCGGGGAGCGCCTCTTCAGGTTCCAGACCCTCCTGAGGTTGTTTGTGGACTGCTCGAAATACCTTTCCCGTGCCGCATATGATGGGTTCAAGTCTTCTGCCCATATAGCAGCGGCTGGCATCAGAACCCGATGTGGCTCCAGTCTTTGGACCTAGAGCAGTGGGTCCAGGAGAAGCTCCTGGATGTCCCCTGCCTCAACGAACAGCTGTTCGACAAGCCCATGGAGGACAAGGTAGCTGAGATTGAGAAGGAGTTCGTGATTCGTACACATCTCTCTCGCGCAAAACCTCCTTGCTTCCACGGAAGAAGCAGCACACCAAAAAGCTTTTCTTCCAGAGGAAAGGGCTCCCCTACCAGGGATACCCACCATACCCACCTAACCCTGCACAGACAAAGGGGGTGCTCAGGGTCACCAGAAACCCAAGGGGCCCAAGACCCAGCCACTGGCGCCACCCCTGGGGTTTTGACACTGAAAGCATAGCCTCTCGCCCCCCGGGGACGCTTCCACCCATGGGAGGATGCCTGTCTCTTTTCGCCCTGAATGGGCGGCTATTACATCGGAAACCTGGGTCTTGCAGGTGATCTGGGATGGGTATCATCATCTAGACAGACTCCCTCCTCCCTTTTCCCCAGCGGAGCCTACTTGGCTTCCCTTGCACCAGGCTTGCTTGCAGCAAGAGCTGAACAATCTCCTTGGTCAACAGGCAGTTGAAAGAGTTCTGCTGCATCTCCAGGGTCAGGGATTTTATTCCCGGTACTTTCTCATTCTGGAGAAGGATGGGGGGCCTGCGCCCCATCCTCGACCTCAGGAACCTGAACAAGTTTCTCATGCGGGTGAAGTTCAGAATGCTATCCCTTAGCATCCTGCTGCTCTACCTCCAGCAGGGCGATTGGCTATGCTTTTTTGGATCTCAGACGCTTACACCCATATTCCTGTCCACCCCAAGCACAGAAAGTACCTGCGTTTCAGGGTGCAGGGAGAGCACTTCCAGTACAGAGTGCTCCCCTTCAGGCTCACGTCTGCCTCGCGAGTCTTCACCAAGTGCCTGTCAGAGGCCGCAGCCCACCTCCGGCTGCAGGGCATATCCGTCTACTCTTACCTAGACGATTGGCTTTTCTTGGGCACCTCGGCAGAGGAGGCTCATCTCTCAGCGTTGCACATGATCCTCCTCAAGCGCCTCAGTTTCCTGATCAACTACTCCAAATCTCACCTCACACCAATGCGGACCCTAGAGTTCATTGGCGCTCTTCTTGACACAGAATGTGTGACTGCTTTTCTCCTTCAAGCACGTGCGGATCGACTCCATGCTTTGGCTGCCGAGGTCCAAGACCGGCCCAGAGTCTCGGCGCGGGCCATGCTGCACCTCCTGGGGCACATGGCCTTGACTGTACACATCGTTCCCCATGCTCGCATGCACATGTGAGCAGCCCAATGGTGCCTTAGGGCGCAATGGGCCCAGGCTTCTGGCCACCTCCAGGGCCACTTCCGGGACCATCCGGGTGTCTTGCAGCCTAGTCGAGTCCATAGTCTGGTGGCAGGACCCCAGAGCCTCCTTCGGGGCATGCCCTTCCAGACTCGTCCGCACGAACTCCATATTGACAAAGGATGCCTCACTGTTCGGCTGGGGAGCCCACTGAGGCCACCTCTGCACCCAGGGACAGTGGTCACCTGAGGAATCTCAACAGCAGATCAACCTGCTCGAGCTTTGAGCGGTCTGGTAGGCCTTGAAGTTCTTTGAGTACCACCTGAAGGGTAGGTCGGTGCTCATGTAGACAGACAATAGAGTCGCGATGTTCTATATAAACAAGGAGTGGGACATGGGCTCCCCCCTCTTCTGTCGGGAGGCAGTCCTCCTCTGCTCCTTCGCAGTGTGCCAGGGCATGACCCTAAGGGCTGTCTACCTTCTGGGCCAAGACAATGTCCTCGCGGACAGGCTCAGCAGGCTTCTCCACCTGCACGAGTGGTGCCTGAGTCCAGAGGTGGTTCTCCACCTGTTCCGCCACTGGGGGACTCAGTCCATGGACCTGTTTGCCAGCCCGGCAAATGCACAGCTTCCCCGCTTCTGCGGGCCGATGATACACCTGAGCAGGGTGGCCCCGGATGCATTCCTTCTGAATTGGACCTCCGGGCTTCTGTATGCATTTCCTCCCACTCCTCTCCTGGCAAGGACCCTCCACAAGATCCAGTGCAACAGCCTCGGTGATTCTCGTGGCTCCTTGCCTCGACAACCTTGGTTCCCGCTTCTATTCTGGCTCTTATCAGAGCCTCCACTTCCCCTGGGCAATGCCCCTGGTCTGTTGATGCAGGAGGAGGGACAGGTGCTTTACCTGAACATGGTTTCATATCCCTGACAGTCTGGCAGCTGAATGGGTCTCTTTAGCCTCGCTGTACCTCCCAGTAGAGATCGAGGACATCGTCCTCACATTGAGAAAAGGGCTTGACAAGGCTGGCCTACACCCTGAAGTGGCGGCAGTTTTTGACCTGGTGCTCCGAGCTTCAGATCCACCTGTTCTCCTCCTCCTCCTCTACCCATTGGGTTCTCCAGCACCTTCTCCACCTTTCGCAGGTGTGACTGAAGTCCAACTCGGTGAGGATTCACCTGAGCACCATCTCGGCCAATCACTTGCCTGTCGAGGGCAAACCTCTCTTGAGTCGCCTCAGGTCTCCCGCTTCATGCAGGGCCTCCTGCTTTCCAAACCCCCCATCTGGCCTCCCCTGGCGGAATGGGTCCTGAACATTATGCTCATGCAGCTGGCATGGTTGCCTTTCAAGTCGATGGCGACGTGCTTGTTCCGGCACCTCTCCTGCAAGGTGATTTGCCTGGTGGCACTGACCTTAGCATGGCGAGTCAACAAACTTCATGGCCAAGGCCCCCTACACCAGGTTTTACAGGAACAGGGTGGTCCTTCGCACTCACCCCAAGTTCCTACCGAAAGTTGTCTCAGATTTCCACCTCATTCAGGAGGTGGTCTTGCCAACTTTCTTCCCGAGACCTCATGGCGACTGGACATTGGAGGTCCTGCATACACTTGATTGCAAGAGGGCTCTCGCCTTCTATCTGCAGCGCACCTAAGATCATTGCAAGTCCAACCTGCTCTTCATCGCCTACGATCCCAACTGCCTGGGGCTGGCAGTCACCAAGTGCACTCTCTCCATCTGGGTGGCGGACTGCATCGCCTTTGCCCAAGCAAAGGCTGGGGCCCCGCTGGATCGACCGAGTCACCGCACAGTGTCTGTGCCAAGGCGGCATTGGTGGCTTTGCTGTGCTCAGTGCCTCTGTCGGATATCTGCCAGGCTGCGACCTGGTCTTCAGTGAATATCTTTGCTTTGCACTACTGCCTGGAGAGGGAGTCCCACCGGGATGCTGCCTTCGGCCAGGCTGTACTCTGTAATCTGTTTGGGGTATAAGCAACTCCTGCCCTCCGACTTCCTTCTGCGGCTACCAGGAGCTTGGTCCCGAGAACTCTGGCTTCCTTTGGATCATCGGCATCTGCTCATGGCTTCGCGGAGGCACTTTGCTTATAGGCTTCGGTAGCCTGTAGCTGGGGAGTCCCATAAGTGAGGACTGACTTCCTGCTTGTTTCTGGAGAAAGCGTAGTTACTCACCTGTAACAGGTGTTCTCCAGGGACAGCAGGAATCGGTCCTCACTACCCTCCCACCTCCCATTGAGTTGCCATTCCTTTTTTCTTCCTTTGCCATCCACTTACTAGGGCTCATTCAGGAGGTGGTCTTGCCGACCAGGCATCGGAGGTCCTGCATACACTTGCCTGCAAGAGGGCTTTTGCCTTCTATCTGCAGCGCACCCAAGATCATCGGAAGTCCAACCGGCTCTTCATCGCCTAAGATCCCAACCACCTGGGGCTGGCAGTCACCAAGCGCACCATCTCCATCTGGGTGGCGGACTGCATCGCCTTTGCCCAGGCAAAGGTGGGCGCCCCGCTGGATCGTTGGGTCACCGCACATGGCATCCGCACCAAGGCGGCATTGCTGTGCTCAGTGTCTCTGATGGACATCTGCCGAGCTGTGACCCTGGTCTTCAGCGAATACCTTCGCTTCGCACTACTGCCTAGAGAGGGAGTCCCGCCAGGACAGCACCTTCGGCCAGGCTGTACTCCGTAGTTTGTTCAGGGTATAAACAACTCCTGCCCTCTGACCCTTCTTCTGCGGCTACTGAGAGCTTGCCCCGAAGGCCCGAGGACCCGGGCTTCCTTTGGACATCGGCTTCTGCACACGGCCTCGCGGAGGCGCTTATAGGTTTGGTAGCCTGTAGCTAGGGAGTCCCATAAGCGAGGACTGATTTCCTGCTTGTTCCTGGAGAAAACGTAGCTACTCACCTGTTGCAGGTGTTCTCCAGGCACAGCAGGAATCAGTCCTCACTACCCTCCCACCTCCCCTGAAGAATTGCTATTTTTTTTGTCCTTCCCTTGCCATCTGCTTGATAAGGCTCGAGCTAAGGGACCTGACTGAGCAAGATGGCACCCTTGGGCGGGAAGATGACCACACATGTGTGGGAGTAATCCCAAAGGCTTTCTTTGAAAGCTGGGGAATTGCTCCGCGCGGGCTAAGTCGGTGCCGACATCACCCATAAGTAAGGACTTATTCCTGCTTTCCCTGGAGAAAGAGTAGTTACTCACCTGTAACAGGTGTTCTCCAGGAGCAACAGGAATCAGTCCTCACTTATGGGTGACGTCGGCGCCGACGGAGCCCTCGCGGAGCAATTTCCCCAGCTTTCAAAGAAAGCCTTTGGGAATTGCAGCGCGCATGCGTGGTCCCCTTTCCGCCCAAGGGTGCCATCTTGCTCAGTCTGATGACATAGCTAAAAGACAGCAAAACAATTAGCAAAAACGAAATGAAAGGACTGCAACTCCAAGGGGAGGATAGAGGGTTGTGAGGACTGATTCCTGCTGCTCCTAGAGAACACCTGTTACAGGTGAGTAACTACTCTTTCTCCAGGACCAAGCAGGAAGTCAGTCCTCACATATGGGACTCCCAAGCTTAAGGCTACCGGATACCTCAAGCACAAAAATGAGCTCCCTCTAGCTCAGCAGAATAGAAGGAAGGAATCTTCTCTGAAAACGCCCCCGACCGGTAGCCCAACACCAGGGCCGGAGGGTAGGAGTTGCCTAAACCTCAAAGAGATTATGGAGGACTGCCTGACCGAAAGCACTGTCCCTGCGGGACTCCCTCTCCAGGCAGTAATGTGCCGCAAAAGTCTGGCTTGAAGACCAAGTAGCGGCCCGGCAGATGTCTGCCAACGGAACAGAGCGGAGGTGTGCCACTGACGCAGCCTTCGCCCTAACACGATGAGCCGTGACTCGACCCTCCAACGAGAGGCCGGCTGCCCCATAAGCCCAGGCGATACAGTCAGCTACCCAGATGGACAAGGTACGCTTGGAGACAGGGAGCCCCAAGTTATTGGGGTCAAAAGAAACGAAAAGCTGAACAGCCCTCCTATGCTCCCGCGTACAGTCAAGGTAGAAGGACAAGGCCCTTCTACAGTCCAGGGTATGCAGGACCATTTCAGCCCGGCTGGAGTGCGGCCTGGGAAAGAAGGTGTGAAGAACCACCTCCTGGTTGAGATGAAAAGGAGAAACCACTTTTGGAAGAAACTTAGGGTGAGTCCGTAAGACCACCCTATTCCTGTAGAACCTAGTGTAAGGAGGATCAGACACTAGGGCCTGCAGTTCACTAACACGCCTAGCAGAGGTAAGGGCCACCAAGAACAAGGTTTTCCAAGAAAGAAAACGAAGAGGGCAGGTAGCCATAGGTTCAAAGGGCGGACAGGTAATCCGCTGCAAGACCACATTCAGATCCCATTCAGGGGCTGGTGGATGCAAAGGAGGCTTAAGCAGAAGGAGGCCTCAGAGAAAACGAGCCACCAAAGGGTGGTTGGACAGAGGCCTGCCATCCACCGGTGCGTGATGTGCAGAGAGAGCACTGAGGTGGACTCTGACAGAGTTGGACTTAAGGCCCAGATTGGAGAGGTAAAGCAAATATTGCAAGACCACCGCCACCAAGCAGGAGAAGGGATTCTCAGACTGCTGAGCACACCACATGGAGAAGCGACGCCACTTAAGAGCGTAGGACGTCCGGGTGGAGGGCCGCCTGGAGGCCAAGACGACCTCTTCCACCTCCCGAGGCAGTAGGAGGGGAGCAAGGACTACCCTTTCAGCAGCCAGGCCATCAGATGAAGGGACCGGAGGTTGGGGTGTAGGAGAGACCCGTGGTCTTGTGTCAGAAGATCGGGTTGAAACCCCAGAGGAAGAGGAGTGTCCACCGCCAGCTGCATTAGAAGCGGGAACCAAGGTTGCCTCGGCCACCGGGGAGCCACTAGGATCATCGAGGCTTTGTCTCTGAGAACCTTGAAGAGCGTTCGAGACACCAGCGGCATGGGAGGAAAGGCATACAAGAGGCCTGTGGACCATGGAATCAGAAAAGCATCCGGTGCTACTCTGAGAGGATGCGGTTGTCGAGAGCAGAATCTGGGTAGTTGCTGGTTCAGAGGACTGGCAAACAGATCCAAGGTGGGGAGTCCCCACTTGAGAAAGATCTGCTGAACCACTAATGGATCCAATCTCCACGCGTGTGGTTGGAGGATCCTGCTTAGTTTGTCTGCCAGGTAATTTTCTTGACCTGGGAGATAGATCGCTTTGAGGAGTATGCCGTGGCCGACTGCCCAAGAGCACAGCCGGCGTGCCTCCTGACAGAGAAGGAAGGAGCCTGTGCCTCCCTGTTTGTTCACGTAGAACATTGCTACTTGATTGTCCGTCTGGACCAGTACAGACTGGTGAGAAGTGAGGTGGGAGAAGGCTCTCAGAGCTAGGCGGATGGCTCTGAGCTCCAGGAAGTTTATCTGCTGCGCAGACTCCCAAGGAGTCCAGAGGCCTTGAGTACATGTCCCTTGGCAATGTGCTCCCCATCCCAGGAGAGAAGCATCGGTTGTTAGTACCTGAGAAGGAGGAGGAGATTGAAAATCCACTCCCAGTACTAGGTTTGGCAGATGAAGCCACCACCGCAGAGAAGAGACCAGCAGGTCCGAGACTTGTACTAAGTCCGTCAGGCTCCCCGTGGCCTGATGCCATTGAGTGCGAAGGCACCACTGGGCAGGTCGCATGTTCAGGCGGGCATTGGGGGTCACATGGACCGTGGAAGCCATATGGCCGATCAGTCTCAGAAATTGCCTGGCAGAGACCAGGGAATTGCTGCGAAAGTGGCTGGCGAGATTCATGAGCCTGTGGGCCCTGTCTAGAGGCAGGAAGGCCCGCGCCTGAAGTGTGCTTAACCTTGCGCCGATGAATTCAAGATCTTGAGAGGGGAGCAAAGTGGACTTTGCGAAGTTTATGACAAAGCCCAAGTGCTGGAGCAGAGACACAGTGCGATGAGTGGCTTGAGTGGCCTCTTGGGAAGACTGTGCCCGGATGAGCCAGTCGTCCAGGTATGGAAACACAAAAAGGCCTTGAAGTCTGAGATAGGCCGCCACCACTGCCAGGCATTTGGTGAAAACCCGTGGGGCGGAGGATAGGCCAAAGGGCAGGACCCTGTACTGGTAATGATTTCCTCCCACAACAAATCTGAGATATTGTCTGTGGTCTGGATGAATAAGGATGTGAGTATAGGCATCCTTTAGATCTAAGGAGCTTAGCCAGTCTCCCCGCTGGAGGTAGGGCAGCAGGATTCCAAGAGAAAGCATCTTGAACTTTTCCCTTGCCAGGAACTTGTTGAGGTTTCGCAAGTCAAGGATGGGTCTGAGGCCTCCTGTTCTTTTTGGTATCAGAAAGTACCTGGAATAAAAGCCGTGACCTCTCAGGTGGTGGGGCACCGGTTCCACAGCCTGTTCCTGAAGAAGACTTGCCAACTCCTGAAGGAGTAAGTCCCTGTGCAGAGGGAGTCTTGGAGGCTCCCCTGGAAAGTAGGAGGGAGGAACCTGGTGAAAGTGTAGAAGATAGCCCTTCTGAACTATATGAAGTACCCAGGTATCTGATGTGATGACTGACCACCTGTGGGCAAAGTGGACCAGCCGGCCTCCTGTGCTTAGGGAAACCAGCTGAGGGGAAGAGGCTATGCTGATGGAGTCAAAAGCCCCCACCCTGCTGAGCAGGGGCCGGTGTAGTGGGCTTGGGGGCCTGCTGCCTACGGGACCCATTACCCCGTCCCTTGGCCTGCTGACCCTTTTGGGGAGCTGCTGAGGCCTGATACTGAGGGTAGTATTTATAGGCAGCCGCCTTCCTCGGGTAAAAGGGCTTTTTCCCCGAGCCCTTCTTCTTCTGAGAAGGGGCAGAGGTTTTTCTGGACAGCCTAGTTCTGGTCAGAGTCTCGGTCTCGATTTGTGCAGCCTTTTCAGCCATGGGTTTGCCAAAGAGGTTTTCACCTCTGCAGGGGACATCGACCAACTTATCCTGGACCCATGGCTCTAGGTCGGATGGCTGAAGCCAAGCCTGTCGGCGGGCACCGATGCCGGCTCCGGCTACTCGAGCCGATGCTTCAATGCCATCGTAGGCTGCCCGAGAGATAAACTTCGAGCACTCTCGAATCCCAGTGGACAAGGCTTGGAACCTCTGCAAAGGTTCCTCAGAGAGACCAGCCGAGAACCCGGCAATTTCCTTTGCCAGATCTTGGAGATACATGCCCATATAGAGCTGGTGGGTCTGGACTCAACAAGCAAGCATAGAGCCCTGGAAACACTTTCTACCGAGGGCATCCAGGCTCCGGGCCTCCCTGCCGGGAGGCACCAAGGAGTGCATTTTTTGACTCTTGAGTCTATGCATGGCCGATTCCACCACCATGGAATGGTGCGGTAGTTGTGCCTTTTGGAAGCCGGGGCTCTTGCGGACTCGATAAATGGAATCGACCCGCTTGCTTAACACCGGCGCCGACGCCGGGTTCTCCCACATGCGGAAGAGAAGTCGTTCCAGCATCGGAGGAACCGGTACAGTAAAGGCCTCCTCCGGGGGAGAATCATACTGGAGGGCATCGAGCTCCTCGGCTCGAGGCTCCTCCTCGGGATCCGCGGGGAATGCCAAGGCCTTGGCCATATCCCGCACGAAATCCGAGAACTGGGTGTCCTCCGGGGGGGACCGTCTCCGAGGTTCGGACTCGGGCAAGTCCGAGGGGACACACCGAGTCCGAAAACTACCAGGGGACTCTTCGTCCTCCGATTCCCAGTCGGACTCCGCGGAGGAGGATTCGAGTGGCTCCGGTCGGGCGGGCACCGATGCCCTCTGCTCCGACGCCGAAGGAGTCGGCGTCGACGACCTCGGTCCCGAACGGGAGGCCGAGGGAGACCGCGACCGAGGATCGACTCGAGCTCGGATGGACTCGAGGATCGGCTCGGTCTCCGGGGTCGACTTGGACGTCGACGTCCCGGTGGCCGGGGCAGACGCATTGGCGAGGCCAGCGATCAATGCCCGCTGCTGGTCCATGAAGGCAGCTAAACTGCTCTCCAAGGCCATCAACCTGAGTCCAAGCTCAGGAGACCCAGCAGCCCCTGACTCGGGCCCCGACGGCGTCGGGCCCGACGTCAGCTCCTTCGGAGGCGAGTCCACGAGGACCACAGTACTCACGTGTCCAGGCGACTCCATCTCGAGACGAGGATGTTTCGAAGGCCTCTCCGACTCCGAGGACCCGGGACGGCTGTCGGGGCTATGCGACCTGCCCTCGAGGAACCAGGAACGTCCGCCGACGCCGCCCTCGCGGGTTTTTTCTTCCTATGATGTTCCCGGGTAGGAGACCCCCGCTCAGAGGAACTCCGACGATGCTCAGGACCAGAGTCCCGGGACGTCGAAGCCTCTGACGAGGTCCGGGCCCGGCCGGATGCGGAGTCAGAGAAGATTCGTTCTCGCTGATGCTGCCGACTCCTCAACGCTTTTGAGGACATTTTGCCACACAGACCACAGATCATCGGGTCATGATCGGGTCCGAGGCAGCGGAGGCAGCAGTAGTGTGTGTCGGTAAGAGACATGAGTTTCTTACAGCGATCACACTTCTTAAAACCGCTGGCAGCCATCGAGGGAAAAAGGGCCCCTGCGAGGTCAAAAGACAGGGCTGCCAGTGAAAAGGAAAAAAATGGCGCGAACGCTTGTCACGAAGGACAAAAAACCGAAAAATAAAGAAACGGACCCGATACCGGCGTAGCGGGTCCGGGCGGGAAAAAGAATCCGGCGTCGAACCGAAAAAGAATAAATAATAAGAGAGAAAATCAACTTTTTCAGCGGTGAATACAAACAGCGTCTGTAGGGCTCCGCGGAAAAAAGAAGACTGAGCAAGATGGCACTCTTGGGCGGGAAGGGGACCGCGCATGCGCGCTGCAATTCCCAAAGGCTTTCTTTGAAAGCTGGGGAAATTGCTCCGCGAGGGCTCCGTCAGCGCCGACGTCACCCATATGTGAGGACTGACTTCCTGCTTGGTCCTGGAGAACACCTGTTACAGCTGAGTAACTATGCTATTTACACATGGATGTATTTAGTACGTGGAGTTTGGGATGTGATCTGTGGGACAAAAATCTGCACATGTATTCCCCATTTCGCACAGAGAATGCATGCATAAGCCCAAAATTCTCCATATCAGAATTTATCTCTGTTCCCTGCCACATACAGGTTTAACAAAGTGTGCTTTTCAGCCAGCCCTTTACAGGAGGGCTTAATGCGTTTTTTCTCCTTAATCCTCCGCTAGTTTTTATCCCTCCAAACTGAAAGGAGATAAAGCACAGTTGCTTACCTGTAACAGGTGATCTCTGGGAACAGCAGGAATAAGTCTTCACATATGGGTATCGTCGGTACCGACGGAGCCTGCGCAGGAACGCTCCCCAGCGTCCAGTAAGAAAGCTTTTGGGAGCATCCCACAGCGCCTGCATGCTGCCTTCCCGCCTTTTCCAACCGCCTCTCTCCAGTTCGAGTTTTAAAGCTGAGACAAAGAGAGAGAGAGGAAAGGAAAGATAGAGAGATACAACTCCTAGGGGAGGTGGGTAGGTTGTGAAGACTCATTCCTGCTCTTCCCAGAGATCACCTGTTACAGGTAAGTAACTGTGCTATCTCCAGGAACAAGCAGGAATGAGTCTTCACATATGGGGACTCCCTAGCTGTAGATGCCAGGGAGAAACCCCAGGTTGTGTGTCCTTGAAAAGGACTCTACCTCCTCCCATGGATCTCTGGCATCCGACCAGGGTAGGTGGGTAGGAGTTGATTAAGAATGGAACAGGTGTTTGAGAACAGCCTGACCAAACGAGGCATCCCGGCGGGAGTCCTTGTCCAAACAGTAATGGGCTGTGAAGGTATGAACTGAGGCCCAGGTGGCTGCTTGACAGATTTGGTCGATGGACACAGAGTTTAGATGAGCCATTGAGGCTGCCATGGCTCTCACATTGTGAGCTGTGACATGGCCCTCCAGAGAAATGTTCCTACTCTGGTAGGCGAAAGAAATACACTGAGCAATCCAGTTGGACAGTGTTCTCTTAGAGACTGGAAGTCCTAAATGAGAAGGATCAAAAGCAACAAAGAGTGGAGAAGACTTTCTATGTTGCTGTGTTCTTTGTAAGTAAAAAGCGAGAGCTCTCTTACAATCCAAGGTATGAAGATTCCTCTCTGCACTTGATGCATGAGGTCCTGGAAAAAAGACAGGTAAATATACCTCTTGGTTCAGATGAAAAGGCGAGACCACTTTAGGCATAAAGTGTGGATTGGTCCTGAGGACTACCTTATCATGATGGAACCTTGTATAAGGTGGATTAGCCACCAAAGCTTGCAAGTCACTGATGCGGTGTGCTGAGTTGACTGCAATGAGAAAAACAACTTTCCAAGAAAGAAATTTCAAGGAGGTGGTGGCTAATGGTTCAAAGGGTGGCTTCATAAGCTGGCCAAGAACCAGGTTTAAATCCCATGCCACTGGAGGTGGTCTAATGGGAGGTTTAGTTAAAAGAAGGCCTCTCATGAATCTTGCTATAAGAGGATGAGAGGAAATAGGTTGTCCATTGAGAGGCTTGAGGGAGGCTGCAATAGCACTCAAATGGACTCTTACTGAATTTGTTTTCAGACCTGCATGGGATAGATGCAGGAGATACTCTAGTAGAGAATTCAGAGGTATTGTGAGAGGGTTTAGACCCTTCTCTGAACACCAAATGGTAAATCTTTTCCATTTGAAAGCATAGGAACGTCTAGTAGAAGGCTTTCTAGAAGCATGAATAACATCTCTGACTTGCTGAGAGAGATGAAAATCTTGAAGGTCTAGGCCCTCAGCAACCAAGCCCTGAGATGGAGCGACTGGGGGTTTGGGTGCCACAACGTTCCCTCTTCCTGGGACAGAAGGTCTGGTGCAGAGCCCAAGTCCAGGGAAGGAGCTTGAGAGAGATGCAGAAGTAGAGGGTACCACACTTGGCGTGGCCAATGTGGTGCTATAAGGATCATGGTCCCTCGATCTCTCTGAAGCTTAAAAAGTGTTTTGGGAATTAGGGGAATTGGTGGAAAGGCATAAAGGAAGTCTTGACCCCAGTGAAGGAGGAAGGCATCCTTGGCTTGAACTCCCTGACACGGAATTCTGGAACAGAACCGGGGAAGTTTGGCATTCCATGGACTTGCAAAGAGGTCTATGTCCGGGGTTCCCCAAATTCGAAAAATCCTGGCTACCTGGTCCATGTGGAGGGACCACTCGTGTGGAAGCAGAACTCGACTGAGTCTGTCCGCCCAAGAGTTTTGAATGCCTGGAAGATATACTGCCAGAAGATGGATGTGATGCTCTCTGGCGAAGGCCCACAGTCGCAAAGCTTCGTTGCAAAGCGACAGAGAGCTAGCCCCGCCCTGCTTGTTGACATAGAACATGGCTACTTGGTTGTCCGTATGGATGAGGACTGTCCTGTAGCTGAGCAGGGAATGGAACACTCTGAGAGCTAAGAATATTGCTCTGAGTTCCAAGAGATTGATATGTAGAGAAGTCTCCTGTGGAGACCAGATGCCTTGGGTGGAGAGATCCTGCAGATGAGCTCCCCAACCCATTGGAGAAGCATCTGTTGTCAGAGTTGCTTGGGGTAGCGACTGCTGAAAAGGGGACCCCAACAACAGATTTGGAGGGAACTTCCACCACTGGAGAGACCAAAATAGGCGACTGGAGTTTGCTATTTTGTCTGATAGGCAACCTGATGCCTGAGTCCATTGGGTGGACAAAGTCCATTGAGCTGCCCTCATGTGAAGGTGAGCATATGGAACCACATGCACGGTGGATGCCATGTGGCCTAATAGTTGTAACATTTCTCGAGCAGTTAAATGGGACTTTAACTTCATCTGGGATGTTAACTGCACCAAGCGTAGGCAACGGGCCTGAGGAAGATAGGCCCTTGCAGTTGTGGTATCCAGCAAGGCCCCTATAAACTCCAGGGACTGAGTAGGGGTGAGATGGGATTTTGGGATATTTATTACCAGTCCCAAATACTGAAGGACACGCATTGTGCAGGTTAGACAAATCTGGGCCTCTGACTGGGATGGAGCTCGAATCAGCCAGTCGTCCAGATATGGGAAAACGAATATTCCTAGAGTGCGTAGAAATGCAGCTACTACTGCCATGCATTTCATGAACACCCTTGGTGCAGAGGCCAGACCGAAAGGAAGCACCCTGTATTGGTAGTGCTTTCCATGAAAAAGGAACCGAAGGAACCTTATGTGTGTTGTATGGATGAGGACATGGGTGTACGCATTCTTGAGATCTAGAGAACAAAGCCAGTCCTGACTCTGAAGGAATGGCAACAGAGTACCAAGAGAAATCATCTTGAATTTCTCTTTGAACAGAAACTTGTTCAGTTCTCTGAGATCTAATATGGGTCTGTAGCCCCCTGTTTTCTTTGGAATAAGAAAATAAGGGGAGTAGAACCCTGAGCCCTGTTGAAGAAGAGGTACTTCTTCTATTGCCCCTTGGGCAAGAAGGGTAGCAATCTCCTGACCCAGAAGGTTGAGGAGAGATGTTGGAGAATTGAACTGTTTCACCATGGTGTGGGGAGGAAGGTTTAAGAAATGAAGTTTGTACCCTTCCCTTATAATGGAGAGGGTCCATTGCTCTGCTGTGATTTGCTCCCATCTGGGAGCAAAGTAAGCTAACCTTCTTGGAAAGGTGAGGGGCTCTGGTTCTTCCAGAGCTAGAAAGGCTAAGTTCTCTAGTTGCAAGTCAAAGGCCCTGAGGAGGCTGAGGCTGCTGGGCCATGGGAGGCCTGGCAGCCTTTGCCTTGGCCTGTTTAGGTGGTTGCTGACGCTTTGCAGCAAAACGACCTGCAGAAGATGCCTGCTGACCATAAGCAGGATAATATCTTCCCTTTTTAGAAAAAGGTGTCTTTTTGAACAATCTTAACAGGAGCAGAGGTAGACTTTGAAAGTCGATCCAAAGCAGAGTTCTCAGCATCCATCTGAGTGGCCTTTGCTTGCCAATCCCTGCCAAAAAGGTTTTCACCTGTACAGGGAAGATTTCCCAGTTCATCTTGTACCCAGAGTTCCAAATCAGAGGCTTGTAACCAAGCAATTCTGCGTGCACCTATGGCAATAGCCGAGGCTCTGCTGACACACTCAAAAGAGTCAAAGGCTGCACGGTTGGAAAATTTGGAAACATCTTGGGCATGTTTAAGCCAAGTGAGAAATTCCTGCCTTTTATCTTCTGAAATAAAAGGGGCTAAAGTCTGCAGATGATCTGTGACTTCTTTTAGAAACATCCCCATATAGAGACTATAGGAGTTGATTCTGGCAGCAAGCATATTAGCTTGGAAGACCCTTCGGCCAAAAGCATCAAGGGTTCTGCATTCACGTCCTGGAGGATTAGATGAGTGTCTCTTTGCACTCTTTATTTTCCTCATGGCAGACTCCACCACAATAGAGTGTTGA